>CM053585.1:307341438-307415777 GCA_028646515.1 Pseudochirops corinnae | reverse complement strand
TACAACCATTCTGGAGAGCAATCTGGAACTATGCCCAAAGGGATATAAATAATTGCATGTCCTTTGACCCAGTAATACCACTTCTGGGGCTGTATCCCAAAGAGATCACAGAAGTGGGAAAAGGACCCATATGTACAAAAATATTTATTGCAGCTCTCTTTGTGGTGGCAAAAAACTGGAAATTAAGGCGATGCCCATCAATCGGGGAATGGCTAAATAAGTTGTGGTATATGAATGTAATGGAATACTATTGTGCTATAAGAAATGGGGAGGAGACAGTCTTCATATTCACCTGGAGAGGCTTATATGAACTGATGCTAAGTGAGAAGAGCAGAACCAGGAAAAATTTGTACGCAATCACAGACACATCGTATGTTGACAACCAGCTTTGATAAACTAGACTCTTCTCAGCAGCACACAGATATAAGACAACTCTAAAAGTCTCAGGATGGAAGAAGATTATCTACATTCAGAGAAAGATCTAGAAAGACCAGAGTTTAAATGGAAACTGAAGCAATCTACAAGCTATCATTCTTTTCCATGTTTGGTTTTGTTTCTTCTTTCCCATTGTTCACTCCATTGGTTACAACCCTTCTATACAACCAGACTAATGTCCAAAGTGAAAGTATTTGCAGATCCTATACCTGATTGTATGCCGCCATAGGGGGAAGGGGAAGAGGAAAGGGAGAAAATTTGAAACTCAGGGGATTGTGGAACTGAATCTTGTAAACTAAAAGTAAATAAACAAATCAATTTTTTAAAAAAAGACCCCCATAATCTCCTTCTGACCAGTTCAACTCCCTTGTGGCTGGGGGTCCTCAGTAGCAGCAGCTACCACTGCTGATTCAGTCACTCCAAAGGACTGCTCCTGGCCTGCTGGGACTGGGCTGGTGGGACTTGTGCTGGACTGCACTCCACTCCTGCCCTGGCGTGACAGACCCTTCCTGCTGACTTTCTAAATTGTCCCTGGTATCTGTGGGCTAAGAGGTCTGGAAACCACCACAGCTGCCAGCAATTCAGTTTTTCTGGAGGCTTGCTTTGGCTTTGCTGAGGCCCAGTCCCTGCTGGTGCAGCCTTCATTAGACTGCACTCCTTTCTCAGTGTGGTACGACAGACCTTTCTGGCAACCTTAATTAGTTGTCTTGGGCTGGAAATTTGTTTCCCTCTGTCTTTTTATGGGTTCTGCTGCTCTAGAATTAGTCATTTTTTAAAGGCATTAAGAGGGTTTGGAGGACAGCTCAGGGAAATCCCTGCCTTTGGAAGGGGGAGTCTCTGCCCCCAGGAAAACTAATTTTTAAATAATTGCGTTCCTTCAGAGTAGCAATGCCTGACTTGCCAATAGCCCTTTATAGTTATGTCATATTCTTTAGAAGTACACCAAAATAAGACAGACTTAGAGTCCTAATTCTACACATGCTTGAGATAGCTGCCTTATGAAGAGCTTGGGTTTTAGTCTGGAAAAGAGAAGACTAAGAAGAGAGAGGGAAGAGTATAGTAACTTTCTTCACCTATTTGAAGTTACCAAGTAGAAGACTTATTTTCCTTGAAACCAGAGGAGCAGTGGAATGAATATTGTGAAGAGGCCCATTTACCTTTGAATTTAAGGAGAAATTTCCTAATAATTGGAGCAGTCTAAAAGTGAAATATATTTTTTCACAAGATAGTATGTTCCCTTTCATTGAGCTTTCAAAGCAAAGGCTGTGCGATATCTTTTAATTTTAAATGGCAGGGGGTAGAACCAAGATAGTGGAGAAAAGGCAGGGAATTGCCTGAGCTCTTCCCCAGACCCATCCTAAAACCTTTAAATAATGTCTCAAAACAATTCTGGAGTGGTAAAAAACACAAATGAACAGGGTGAAACAATTTTCCAACCCAAGACAGCTTAAAAAGTTGGCAGGAAATGTCTGCCAGGGTGAGAGTGAGCTACAGTTCAATGCACACAACTCCAGAAAACCAGCCTTGGGGGGAGAAGGGTGTACCACCAAAGCAATATTCACAGAGCCAGTGATCACTGTCAATATGCCTGCATAGTGCTCAATCACAAAATATACATAATATACTCTTCATATAGAAGATATTTACTCAGATACCAGAAAACCAAATCCCAAAACCAGTAAGCCAATTCCATCATAGTAGCAGAGAAGTTAATATGCACAGAGCCATAGCATCCTTTAGCCTTCCCATAAACCAACATTTATTCACAAGCCTAATTGACTCCCTCAGATGTGTTCTCTCCTCCCTCCAGTCTAGCTGCTCTCACTCCCAGCTTCCTGTGGGCCCTACTCCGCCGTTCAGCAAACTCCTCCCGTGACAGGCTCCATGTGATTACATTCAGCCTATTAGGGGTCAGGGTATATCTTCAAAGCAAGGAAGATCTTCAAATTCCCATTACCATTACATGGGGGTGGCTGAATTAGTGAGAGCACAGTGGTAGTTTTTGTATCTCCTAGCCCACAGATGGTAAAGAGGTCTGACAACTGGTCTGAAAGAGATTACAGGGTTCCCTTGTGCTGGCACCGGGGGTAGGACACTGTTGCATTGCTCATACTTGGATCTGGGTCCAAATTCTGGGTTTAGTCCCAGTGCAAGGAGGAACACTAGCACACCAGAGCTTGTGGCCTCAGGGGAACAGGGACCTTGATCACAGTTTCAGGGCAGAAAAGATTGCCTGTGGTCACTCATAGAACAAAGCACAGGCCAGGAGAATAATACACACACCTCTCCCTAGATCATAACTCTTTCAGTGAACCGAAAACTTACAGGTCCCCAGAATTAGCTCTGAAAACAACTGCACAAAAAACCCTGAAGCTTGACACACTTCCCCCTATACTATCGAAGCAGAACCTCACTTTGGCATAGAGTTAAAAGTCAAGAAGTAAGCTGGAAAAATGAGCAAACAGCAGAAAAAGATCTTACTATGGTCACAGGGAAAATCAAAACACAAACTCAGAAGACAGCAAAGTCAAAACTGCTAAATCCAAAACCTCAAAAGAAAAATATGAATTGGTCTCGAGCCATGGAAGAGCTTAAAAATCAAGTAAGAGAGGTGGAGGAAAAATAGGGAAGAGAAATGAGAATGATGCAAGAAAATCATGAAAAAGAGTCAACATCTTAGTAAAAGAGGCATCAAAAAAAAAAAAACAACCCTGAAGAAAACACCACCTTATAAAACAGAATGTTCCAAGAAAAATGAGAGTAATGGAAGAAAATCACGAAAAAAAGTCAACAGCTTGCCAAAGGTAGCACCTGCCCAGCAAAATTGAGTATAATTCTTCAGGGGAAAAAGTAAATATTCGATGAAATAGAGGACTTTCAAGCATTCCAGATAAAAAGGCCAGAGCTGAATAGAAAAGTTAACTTTCAAAAACAGGACTTGAGGAGCATAAAAAGATAAGCTGGAGGGTTTCAGGAAGGTCAGACTGTTTACATTCCTACATGGGAAAATGGTACTTGTGACTCTTTAAAGCTTTCTCGTTGTTAGAGCAGTTAGAAGGAGTATGCGTTGAGAATACAGGTATCAGTTGAATGTGATGATTATCTTTAAAAATATATATAATTAGGGGATGGGAAAGAGGATGTGTTGAGAGAAGGGGAAAGGGAGAGCTAGAATGGGGCAAATTATCTGACATAAAAGAGATATGTGTGAAAGAGCTTTCTATAGTAATGGGGAAGGTAGGGAGCAGGGGGAGTATATGAGCCTTACTCTCATTGGAATTGGCACAAAGAAGGAATAATATATGTAGTCAGTTGGGTATAGAAATCTGTCTTCCCATGTGGGATAGTGGGGCCGGGGGCGGGGGGCGGTGGTAATGCTGATAAAAGGGAGGAAGATTGGGGGAGTGTATCACCAAGGCAGTATTCACAGCACTGATGACAAGATGTGAATATGCCAGCATAATTCTAAATTGCAAAGCATAACAGATTCTCCATGTAGAAGACAGAAGCAAAACATTTATTCAGACACCAGAAAGCCAAATCCAAACACCGGAAAACTGAATTCATCATAGCAACAAAGAAATCTATACACAATAACACTGCAGAGAGCACCATCATCCCAAAGTCTTCCCACAAACACTCACAAGCTTAGCTGTTTCCTTGCCTGCCTCCTTTCTCCTCCCTCCATTCTAACTGCTCTGACTCCTAGCTTCCCCTATGCTTTGCTCCACCTGTTCAGCAAGCTCCCCTCACCACAGGCTCCACGTAATTACATTTGGCCTGTTAAGGGCCAGAGAAGATCTTCAAATTACCATCACAGGGAGGTGGTAGTTAGAAGCTTTTGACTAATTTTGAGGATGAACAGGGTAAAAGGAGGGCAAGAGTAGGATAAATGGGGAAAATGGGATGGAAGGAAATACAAAGTGATCATAAATGTGAGAAAAAATTCATAAGCAAGTTTTCTGATATAGACCTCATTTCTCAAATGTGAGAATTGAATCAAATTTATAAAAATAAGAGCTATTCCTCAATTGATAAATGGTCAAAGGATATAAATAGGCAGTTTTCAGATGAAGTAATCAAAGCTTTCTGTAATCATATGAAAATATTCTTTAAATCACTATTGATTAGAGAAAAGCAAATTAAAACAACTCTCAGCTACGACTCTACCTATTAGCTTGGCTAATATGACAGAAAAGGAAAATGACAATTGTTGAAGGGAAAATTGAGACACTAAGGTACTGTTGGTGAAGTGGTATACTAATTCAGCCATTCTGTAGAGCAGTTTGGAACTATGCCCAAGCGTTATACCCTTTGATCAAGCAATACCACTACCAGGTTTGTATCCCAAAGAGATTAAAGAAAGAACAGAAAAGGACTTTTATGTACAAAAATATTTATAGCAAAGAATTGGAAACTGAAATGTCCATCAATTGGGGAATGACTGAACAAGTTGTTATGTATGATTGTGATGGTTTCTGTTGTGCTATTAGAAATAATGAGCAGGCTGCTCTCAGAAATACCTGGAAAGACTTTAATGAACCGATGCAAAGCAAAATGAGCAAAACTAGGAGACCATTGTACATGGTAACAGGAATATCGTGTGACGATCAACTGTAAATGACTTAGCTTTTCTCAGCAACACAATGATCCAAGACAGTTCTCAAGGACTTAATGATGAAAAGTACTATCCATCTCCAGAGAAAGAACTGATGTAGTTTGAATGCAGATTGAAGCATACTTTTTCTTTACTTTTTAAGTTTTTCTTGGGTTTTTTTGGTCTGTATTTTACAACGTGACTGACATGGAAATATGTTTCGTATGACAGCACATGTATAACTATATCAAATTGCTTTCTTTCTCATTGTGGAGGAGGAGAGAGAGGGAAAGAATTTGGAACTCAAATTTTTTAAATGAATGTTAATTGGGGAAAAATGAAATATTAAGTTAAAATTTTTAATGGCAATAGATGGGGAAAAAAAGATTACCTTTAACATGGAGGGCATACTCAGTAGTGTTTAGTAAGCTATTGAATTTGTAAACAACATAACAAAGCAAAAAAATAGAAGAAGAGGAAATGTTTTATTTAATAAATAAACATCTACAATTTTACACTAGGACTGATTTTGTTTGGAAACTCTTGAAGCCATGAAGGGCAAGTCTAATCCTTCTTTCATTTAGCAGCCCCTCAGATAAATGAAGATGACTATCCTGTCTAGTCTAAATTTTTTTCTTCCAAAAAAGCCCCAATTCCTTCTACCAATCCTGGTATTATCTCTACTAGTCTGCTAATCCTGGTAATCTTTTTCTCATTTTACTCCTGCTTCTTAGTGCTTTTGCTAAAGAAGTTAGGCACAAATTCTGGTTCTTCACTACTGTAACTTTAGGATAAATGTTGAAACAGTTTTGAGTATCTATTGTTAGTTTTCAGAATATGATTAATGATAGCATATTGCTTTGTGTTGTTAATAAAATCAGATATCTCTAAAAGTTCATTCTAATTACATGTTTTAGTTATTATTTCTTAGTACTTGTAAATCGCATTGTCAATATAAAATTATTATCTAATAATCTATAATGAGATTTTTTTTAAAAAAATCATACAGTGCTTTATAACTTTTTTTTTCTGCTTTTTAAATTAGGGGAAAATTTTTACTTAACTTTTGGTTTGTGTGTGTTTTTAAGGATTGGACCTATCCCATGAGGCGAGAGATGCAGGTATGATGTTAACCTTTAGTCCATGTAATTTTTGTGTAGTTTAAAGCTCATAGTTTTGTCATGTAAATGCATTAATTAATTATCTTTTTGCTTATGTTAAATCATATGCTTAAATCAGCACAATTGAGGGTAAATGATCTTGTACCTAGGATGTAGCCCAAAGTATTACAGTGTTGACATCTTGATTAATTATTAGAAAATAAGCCTGTTGACATCATACTGACTGATTATTGGAAAATAGGCTTGAGATTCATCTACAGATTTTCTTGTCTAATTTGTATGAACTTGAACAAATCAGGTCTGTAAAATGAGAATAATATATTTATAACCATTTAAAACATTAGATCATTTATTAGTTCTAGCACTATTCTATTGTGCCTAATTTCCTATGGGAAAATATCTCTCAACATATAGAATGGAAAACTTTTGATATGAAAGGAATTGAGTTATTAACTAGCTTTTCTACATGTTGGGAAGCATGTATTATAAGACACAGTCATTTTCAGCTTGCTTCTCCCTTTGTAGTAGAAATATTTATATTAGTTAATAGAGCTGGACCGCTGTGTTACACTTAGTAGGTGCTATCATCTAACATATAACCTGGGTGAATATTCTTCAGATTTTGTAGAGTAAATTTTTACTTGCTCTCTCAAGTCTCTGACTTCATACTTTGATGTATTGAGTTTATTTAGAATGGATACCCGTTTTTAACACCAGCATTTTTTGAGGTTGCCTATTTAGACTCAGAAGATACAGTTTTTATGTTAAATTTATAGTGTTTTTTTTAAATACAGTAGTGACTGTATTCCTGCCATCACACTGTCTTTTAATGCTTTTGAGTTGGCTCAAAAAGGAGTTGGATTTTTTTCCTCCAATTTGATCACTGAATCTAGCAAGGAATGAAGAACAAGAGGCTATGAGTATACAGAGATGGCATTCTTCTAAAAAGTCACCGTCTCAAGTGTTTTTACTAGTACTAGGTGTTTAAATGAGTTCTAAATACAGTTTATAAAGGTTTAAAGTCTTTTAATATTTTTTATTTTAGCATATAACATACATTTTCATTACTTGTTTCAGCTATTGGTTATTCTAAATAACGAGAAGCTTTGGAACATATTTTATACTTCCATGAAAATTCTCAAATCAGTAAGCATAATATACAACGGTGTGATTTAGTAGAAAAGACGTTGGCTTGGGAGTTAGGGACTGAATTTTAATTTTGTCTTTACTACTGAATTAGTAGCGTGACTTTGGGCAAGTCATTTCCTCTCTTGGCCTCTTTGTTTCTTTATCTGTATAATGAAGTGGTTGGGCTAGAAGGTTTTCTTCCTGCCCTAAAGTTAAATTTGATCAGTATTTGTGGATTTAAGTTGGTAATTGTAATTAATTTTTCTTTTAGGAAATCTTACCTGGATTGTTTTTGGGCCCATATTCTTCAGCTATGAAAAGCAAGGTATGACTTTTTTTAGGTTATGGTCATAGAAATAATTTATTACCCAGTTTCTGTTACAAATTATCCTAATAACACAAGAAATCTTTTGTGAGTGGGGGCTGTAGAAACAGTACATAGATATGGTATTCCAAAAAATCGTAGTGCACTTTTAAGTTTATGAAGCTTTATAGTTTTATATAAAGCTACAAATTGATCTGTATCTAAATTTATGAGGGCACATGTGTCTAGTCCTCACATCACCAGTTGCCTAACAGACACGGGCACAACGGATAGAATACTAGCCCCGGAGTCAGAGGGACCCGAGTTCAAATATGGCCTCAGACACTTCTTATAGCCGTGTGATTCTGGACAAGTCACTTAACCCTGTTTGTCTCAGTTCTTCTGTAAAATGAACTGGAGAAGGAAATGGCAAATCACTCCAGTATCTTTGCCAAGAAAACCCCAAATTGAGCTACTTGGACATAACTGAAATGACTTAAAAACAACCACCTAAATGTATTTATTTTGCCTTTTTGTTTTTTTAATGTTTTATTGAAAAGAACAAATATTTAAGGACTATATATAAACATCACTTTAGAAACCTGTTATATACTAGACTGGTATAAAGTTTACTGTTAAAGATGAAATTAGCTCCTGATTAATTGACCCGATTTTCTTCTATACTGATTTTTTTTCTTTAGAGGTAAGAGATATAATTCTTTAAATTCCACTTTAAAATGCTTTATTTGGATTTCCTTATCTTGAACGGACACAGATAAATATTTGCACAACTTGAACTTCAAATCTGAAAAAAATCTTGAGGATATAGGAATTAGCTTTTAAGGATTCTTTTCATGTTCTCTTGTGTTTATTTAGGCAGTTAAAGATAACATCAGCTTTTCCTCCCAACTCTGGCAAATATCACTGGAACCACTGTGGGAATAATACTGTGAATTATAAATAAAATAAAAAGGCTAGAGACCCAGAGTGAATGAGAGTGCTTGTGTGATTATAGAGATAGAAGTATAGAATCCAGTTTTAATATATACCATTTCTGAAAGCAGCCGTTAGAGACGGAACTTGTGATTTCATTGGTGGAGAATACCCTAGAGAAAGAAATGTCCTCAACTGGTACAAGGGAGCACTTTCTCCACAGCTTTTAGTCTGAGAGTTGACCAGAGCATGGAGATGAAGTGGCTCAGATACATTAAGCTGTTACTTGTTTAACTTACAGGATATTGTATTAGCTTCTCATGGTCAGTGCACTCGGGTTGCACGCAGTGTAGTCTAGTAGGGCTGAAAAACAGATGTCTATAACACATCATTACACAAGTGCTTTGTAAAGTTACAGCCGACTGAGGGAGTATAGATTTAGAGATGAAAGGAGTCTCAGAGGCTCTCTGGGGCAAGCTTCTCATTTGCATTTAAGGAAACAAATTCAGTCAAATTTAGGAACTTTAAAAAGGTCACACAGATAATAAAGGTCAGAGTGGAATTTGAACCCAGGTCCTCTGACTCTAGAGGTAGTCTTCTTTCTGCTCTATTGGGGGAAGATCTTAATCAGCTAGGGTGATAGAAGAGAGGCTTCTTGAGGAAGAGATGCCATTTGAGTAGGCCTTTAAAGAATAGTTAGGAATTCAACAGTTAAAGCTCCAGAACCCTACAGTGTGTAGGACATTTCCAGCTGGATGTCACACAGAAATCCTAAAATAAAAATGGAACTCATTATGTAATATTTCCCAACCAATCTCCAAACCTCCCTCTGCTTCTTACTGCCCGCCCCCCCACCTCCCAATTCATTTTTCATTACCCTCTAAGACTGTGTTACTACCACTGTCTCTAATAGTTCCCTTCCTCCCTGTCTAATTGTACCTCTCCAGACTCTTACTGGCTCAGCATCCATAGGTGCCTCCCTAACTCTGTGGGTGTTCTCCAGCTTTCTGTCCTGTTTCCTCTTCTTTTTTTCTCTCTACATTATTCTCACTTGATAATCTCATCAGGTCCCAGGAGTTTAAACTTGTTTCTTTGCAGATGACTCCAAGATATATATATCCAGTCACCACATCACCAGTTGCCTATCAGACATTTCAAATTGGTGCCCCAGAGATACTTCAGAGTTAGTATGTCCCAGTCTTTTCCCCAAAACACTCCCTCTTTGAAACTTTCCTATATCTATCCAAGATACCATCCTGGACTTCTTGCTCTCTGTTACCACACATTTCCAATCAGTTGCCACTTCTTGTTTCTTCTTTCACAACAGCTCTTAAAGCTGACCTCTTTTGTCCACTAATTCAGCTACTCACTTAGTTTAGGCTTTCATTGCCTTAATACCGTTCCCTACTCCAGTCCATCCTATATACACCTACCAAAGTGATTTTCCTCAAGCACAAATCTAACTGTCCCCTCAAATGCCAGTGGCTTCCTGTTGCATCTGGGTTATTATTTAAAACTATAATCTGGACCCAGCCAGTCTTTCTAACCTTTAAGCTCCTTGAAGACATTATTTTTCTGTTTCTTAGTATCCCCAGGACTTAGCTCAGTGCCTTGCACATAAGTGCTGTTAAACACTTGTTGAGTGACTACTGTGTCCTCAGCCCTTGATCCTCCATCTTCTCTCTTTGTTTCTTTGCACTTCTCGTTTTATGTTCCTGGAATGTACTTCTTCCATATCCCCGCTGCAAAGGATCCTTTTCTTCCTTTAAGACACAGAGTTCAAGAACTGTTTTCTCCATGAACCTCTTCCTGATCCCCTCAATTGCTAGGGCCCTTCGCATCACCTTACTTTGTATATAACTGCTTTGTATATTTGTATTCACTTTATATTTATGCTGTGCAGGTTCATATATGTAGTGTCTTCTGCATTGTTCCCTGAGAGTTGAGATTATTTCCTTCCTTTTTTTATAGTCCTAGGGCTTAGCATGCAATAGACTTAATGAATACTCCCAGCTTCCAGCCTTTTCCCTCTCCAATCCATCTTCCATAAAGAAAACTTTCAGTCTTATTTCAAAGTACTTTTCTTCATATACTCTGTATTCTAGCCAAACTGACCCTCAACTTAGCATAAAATCAGAAATATATTCCCATGGAAAAATTCCCTCAGTATGTTGTATTGAAAACTTTTTGAGAGGGAATTAATTATGATTTGGCCAGCCCTCTGACATGCAAGACATTATAGGATTTAAAATCTAACATTGTCTCTTTGTTATTGTTGAGTCGTTTCAGTCGTGACCAACTCTTCATGACCCCAGTTGGGGTTTTCTTGGCAAAGATACTGATGTGGTTTGCCATCTCTTCAGCTCATTTTACAGATGAGAAGACTGAGGTAAACATGATGAAGTGACTTGACCAGGGTTATACCGCTAAGCCAGATTTGAGCTCAGGAAGATGAGTCTTCCTGACTCCGGGCCTCACACGTTATCCATTGCACCACCCAGCTTCCCTTAACTTCCCTTCTCTTCTTTCTAGCAAATATATTTATTGTGTCAAAGGGGTAGTACCTGTTGATTCTTTTCCAGTACTGTCATCTCATAGACATTACTAAACTAGGAATTCATTAGGTCTCAGTTTATGTAACAAAAATATTTATAGGTTTTATCAAGTGTCTTAATTTGGCACTAAATTAAATATTAAATATCCCTAGTGTTCTTTTTTTTCTTCTTACATTTATTCTGTGGACTTAAACACCAATAACCATGAAGGACAGATAAAAGGACTATCTATAAAACTGTTCACTTCTGTTAACATATACTTTTTTTAAGTGTATATTAACTTTAACATAATAGTTACAAAACTGTTCTTTTTTAGGTCCCCTTCTGAACTTCTGCTCTCTTCTGGGTATTTTAAAAATGTTTCATTGATACTTTTTGCTCTTTCCTTTTTTGTTTTACATCCCTGTTTTACATCCCTTCCTAACTATACTTATTAGTTAATGAATATCGTCAAGCAGCATAAATAAGTACATTGGCCATATTGTCAATTTATACCTCTTTACACCTCTGTTCCATGATCACTCTGACAAGAAGTCAGAAACGTGCTTTTTAATCATGAGGATTCTTAAATCCTCTTTCCTCATTCTGTTGCTCAATGACTCACAGAGTTGTTTATGTTTTTGTGGCCATAATATATCATCTTCTATTGTTCTCCTCATTCAGCTCTGACTCATTTGATACATCCATATCCATCCCCAGCCTTCCTCAGGGCTGAGTCCACATACTGCTTCCTGCAGGTTTTTCCTTTTCCCTCTGTTTGTTGGTGCTCTTGCCCTATTCGTACTATATTACATTTGTCTGTTTAGATGTTATATTTCCTAGTATAGATCCTAGAGGGAAAGGATTGTTTTTATATCTGCTACCTTGCACGGTGCTTTGTACATAGCATGTAGTTATCCCTTTCCATATTGTGACTTTCCCTGTCGAGGTTTTTATATATTTGGGTCAGCATAAGAAATTAAATGGAAATTTGGGGGGAGTTTTGCAGAAGCTGCAGATGACATGTGAAGGCCAGCATACAATATAAAAAAGTTTAGAAACTTGGAAATGCATAAAATATATGTATAGTATTATATTATATCAGCATATCTCATCTTTTAAAATCTCAATAATTTAGACTTCTTCCCTGGTATGAAGGGATGGTCAAAAAATTTTGTGCAGATTTTCCAGATCACAGGGATGCTATGCCTCCAACCCCTGCAATGTGGAAGGGATAACTGTACTTAATAAATTTCTATAAAGGGATTAGAAGCTCTACCAAGATGCACTACCGGGATAGAATAAACTTGCGCATCTTGGTGTCCCTAGGTTTCTGTCTTCCCGACCCCCCCTGAGGACTCATTTCTTCTCGTTTGCCCCATGTGTAAAATTTACCAGCTATAGTTCTGAAAAAAATTCAAAGGTGTAGTGGATAGAGTACTGAAGCAGGATCCAGGGAGGCCTAAGTTCAAATTCAACCTCAGATATTTACTAGCTTTATGATCTTGGAAAAATCACTTAAATTTTGTTTGCCTCAGTTTCTTCAGCCATAAAATGGGGATAATAAGGGTTACTATGAGGATAAAATACTCAGGTTCTTAGGAGAATAATGAGATCACATTTATAAAGTGCTTAGTATAGTGCCTTGCACATAGGTGCTATATATAAATCCTGGTGGTGGTGATGATGATAATGATGGTGGTGATGATGATGATGATAATATCATCAGTGTCCTCATTGATGTCATCTGTCAGAGAACTGGAGAATTGATGTAAAAAATAATGTGCAGTTTTATATTTCAGTGGTGACCAAGTGATAGTCAACTCTGTTAATTGCTTGTAGATTATTCACTTATGTATTAAATGAGCTCTATTATAAAACCTAGTCTAATTATCACTCCCTCTTCCCCCCCCCAGGCTTCCCCACCTTTGTTTTCAGGGGATGTGAATTAATTCATATTGTAGTTAGTTGGTAATAATGAGGAACAGGAGAGAAGAGCCAATTGTTGGCAAATGGTCTCAATTTTTTTTTTAAGTGAAATAAGTTGCACAGTTCTCACTTGAAGGTGGAAGAAAGGAAGGGCTATGGGAGTTTTGAGTAGGAATGGAAAGGTTTGGAACAGCCATTGTGGTAAGATTCAGTTTATAAAATAAGGCTGATGCTGAGAAATTTTGTTTTACATATTTATTGCATGTCTGTTATGACTATAGCACTGTGTAAGATATATTTTAATTGTCTGGAAAATTCATTGTATTCGTTCGCTTGTAATCCTAAAGTATGTTGCTGTGATCACTATTTCACATTTCTCTGTTGTAAATGAAAGAAAAAGTATTTATTAAAGTTTGCTATATGCAAAACACTTTGGTAACTCTGGGGATGCAAATACTAAAGGAAGTCAGCCCCAGGTTTAAGGATCTCACTTCTGATGGTGAAAGACATTGCACATAGGAGTTTTTAACTGCGAGTCAGATGGAAAACCCCAGTTGTCCCTAGCATTCAACAGCAAAGCAAGTGGTAATACATATACTTGAATGTCATTCCCATTGATAGAACCATATCTTTTCTAATGTTGAACCATTTGACGGTGCCAGGGACTTTGGTGTTGAGATTTTCTTTTCCACATCCTTCAGTAGCTCTGGCTGCTGATTAGCTTGAGGCTGCAGCGCCTAAAGATAAACAGGTTGCTTTCTTGGACATTTTCTGCAAGGGTTGCACCGGAAGCAGGGACACATTGATCTAGGCATGCATTGCTATTCTAGGAGCTCTTGGATTTGGCAGCCTGTTAGTGACAGTTCGTATTGATGCACAGCAAATCTCTCTCTAAGCACCCCCCAAGAGCAATGCACTCTTCCTCCCCAAAAAAATACAAGAGCATGAGAGCTTCATTTTCTAAGGATTTTGATATGTTTTTAAAATGTGTTTAAGAAGACATTTCATATTTTAAACTTCTATGCTTTTTTTTACAGCTACCTATACTACAGAAACATGGAATAACCCATGTAGTATGTATAAGACAAAACATTGAAGCAAACTTTATTAAACCAAACTTTCAACAATTATTTAGGTAAGAAATGTGTGTAGGTGTAATTTGGGGTCGGAGAGAATTGGGTAATGGGATTCAGCATATTATATACTATCAGAAAATCTAATAAAAGCTTGTTGTGGTTAGTGTTAAACTTTATTGAATGGCCTTCTTTTTGGTTTCATAGAAAAGTGACTTGTGCCAGATGATTTTAAAATTAAGATCATTTATAATATTATATACTTAGGTTTGCCAAAGTTTGAAATAAATTAATTAGGAGTGTCTTCTTAACTTAAATCATTTATTTTCTGAAACAGCACTTATATACTACTTACTCAAAGATAATGTGTATCTTGTTACCAAACCCCTTGGATGCAGAGCGTCCCTTCAGTTCCCTAGGATTTAAGGCCAGTCATCACCTAAATAAATTTTGGATTTTCTTAAGGACAACTTTATATTCCAGTAAAGAGCAATAATGCATTTAATAATATTACCCTTAAGAGATCATTTCAGTATCTCATTACTTTATAAACTAGCTGCCCTAGCACTTAAGAATGAGGTCACTAAATATGCTCAGCATAACAATGATATCTCGCATTTTGCAGTACCTTTATTTTTTTATAGTCACTTTACATCTTATTTGGCAGATTTAAAATTTTTAATTTTTAGTGGTCTTGTTTTTACAGTACATTTATTTCCATTGCTACCCAAAGACCCACCCCTTTTAATAGATTAAAAAAGAGAGGAAAAAAGCAAAACTGACCAATACTTCTACTGTGTCTGACAATCTATACCCTAAATCTCCCATTTCTGAAATAAGAGAAGGGAGGTTTGGCAAATTTTCATTTTACCAGCAGATGATCTCCTAAGGAGGATTCATTTCATGACAAATTACTTTTATTTATTTTGTATACGTTTCTCTGAGCCATGATAAGCTTCCCACTTAAAATAGAGTGCAGAGACTCTTCTGGTCACCCTGAGACCCTTGAATATAAGTGTAGTGTTCCCAAACTGAGCCTGGCCTCACTGCCTCTAGAGGAGTACTTTTTGTTCTCAGTATCATGACCCTTTTCTTTTCCACCCTCTAGAACCTTGGTTCTCAAATATCTTTTGCTAACAGAAAAGGAATCAAGGCATGCTGAACTTTTAAGATGGCAATGGAAAATGGTTCCAGAGTAGTGGAGAAGCAAAACTTATTACCTGGGCCTTGAGATTACTCTGTCTTTCTTTCCTCCCTTCTACCGCTTTGCTTTTTTTCCTTTAGAACATGTGAATAGAAAGCCAAGCTGGAAAAAACAGGTAGCAAACTATAGCAGAAAATGAGTTTAGGATTTCAAGGCACACTTAGTGAAACTGGAGGCACAACCTTTGAGAACCACTTCTTAGATTGTCCTAGGAGAGAAGTAAAAACACTTAAAAGGGGTTGGGAACTGCTGGGAGAAATCTGGGCATCCTAGGAGGCAGATAGTGTATTGACAAAAGTGTCAGATAAGAATGACCTATTTCTGGCTCCAGTATGATCTAGTAATTTTCTGATTCTAGGAAATACTTGAGTAGTTTAAAATGTATTTAAATGTTTACAGATCTGAAGATTTGTGGTCTTAGCATTTTTCTGCAATGATTGCTTGCAACATAACATTTTTCCCAAATATATTCTTGTTTATGTTATTGAAATAGTTAACGTCCCATTTTTGTGTGTGTCAAGAAAACATAGGCTTCTTTGCATGTTATTATAGCATTTTAGGTATAATCCAAGAGATTTAGAAATGAAAATCCAATATGAAAATTGTATGGTCTAGAAATATCCTTTAAAAAATAACTTTAAAGCATCTTTTAACATTTTTAAAATTTAATTTACATTTTTTAAAATGAACAAGTCTTCATTTTTCCCCTTGTGAACTCTTCCCTTCATTAAGTTTAAGAAGAAAACACCTTTTGTAACAAATATACATAGTCAATCTAAACTAACTCCCACATTGGCCATGTCCAAAAAAAATAAGTTTCAGTCTGCACTCTCACCTCTGTCTTGAGATGAGTAGTAAGTATCATCAGGGGTCCTCTAGAATTGTGGCTAGTCACTGCATTGCATCAATTTTAAGTTATTCTTGGTTATAAGCCTGTTTCTTTTGTCTTTGGAAATATCCAAACCTTTCTGACATTCCAGTATTCCAAGCTTTCTGTTCCTTTAGGGTGAGTAATTGCTAAATCTTATGTAATTCTGACTCCTTGGTACCTGATTTCTTTTTTTTCTGACTATTTGCAGTTTTTTCTTTGACCTAGAAGTTACAGATTTTACTATGATATTCCTGGGAATTTTCTTTTTAGCGTTTCTTTCAGGAGTTACTGGTTGGTGGATTCTTTCAGTTTTCACTTTGCTTTTTGGTTATAAAATACCTGGGCAATTTTCTTTCACAGTTTTTTAAAATAAGGTAACTAGCCTTTTTTTTTTTTGGTCATAGTCTCCAGATATTTCAGTTATTCTTAAATAGTATTTCATCAATCTGTTTTCTAGATCAGTTGTTTTTTATACAAGATACTTTATGGGGTTTTTTGATTTGTTTTTAGTATTTTGACTTTATTTCATTATTTCTTGTTTTCTCATGGAGTCATTAACTTATGCTTGGTCCATTCAAAATTTCAACACTCTTTGGGTTGCGTTAGGTTTTGTGCTTCTTATGCTAACCTATAAATCTTCTTTGCAAGTCTTTTCCAGTATAGCTTTCATTTTTTCCCCCAATTCTTTCCCCTAGGACTCTCATTTACAAAATCATTTTCAAAAGTCTTCACTTTTTTTTTTTTTTTTTGGCTTTTTGGAGAGTAGAAGGCAGGGCAGTTGGGGTTAAGTGACTTGCCCAAGGTCACACGGCTAGTAAGTGTTAAGTGTCTGAGGTCAGATTTGAATTCAGGTCCTCCTGACTCCAGGGCCAGTACTCTATTCACTGCACCACCTTACCACCCCTAAAATCTTCACTTTTTAAAACTCTTGCTTCATTTCTTTTTTTTTTTTTTTTTGTAAATAGTATTTTATTTTTTTTCTAATCACATGTAAAAGAGTTTTCAACCATCATTTTTTATAAAATTTTGAGATCTAAATTTTTCTCCCTCTTCTCTCCCCAAGATAGCAAGTAATAGGTTATATGTGTTCTTACTTCATCTCTTCCTGGAATTCTAGTTAAAATTGTATCCATGCTATATTTTTATTTGAGGCTTTGATTGAAGATATTTTGAAGTCATTTTGTTTTTTTCAGTGTTTATATGTTGGACATCCCTAATGCCATAATAGCTCTTTATGATGGCATTCTTTTTTTTTTAAACCTATTCTTCCAGTTTTGCTTCCCAGATTCAGGCTTTATGCTAGGAACTGGCACTACATACATCTGGAGATAATGTGTGGACCTTTCACGGCCATCTTTTGTATTTTCTTAGGTTCTGCTGCTTTCTTCAGATATTTAGTGCTGTGTTCTGCAAGTATTGTGAGGGCTGGTTAGGCCAGCTTTCATTGTGCCCACAGTGATCTGATACAGGGCGAAGTCCGATTACCACATTTCTGCTCTGTTTTGCAAGCTGACTTGTGTTTGGGCCTGAGCAGCATCATTGTGGACTTGCCCCTGGTTGGAGCTCCAGTATAGAACTTCAGAGAGACAGAATTGCAGGTTACACCTTGAGCTGAGCTTCCTGCTGCAGTTATTCAGTTGTTTCAGGGTTCAGACTAGGTTGGGGGCTGGGTTTGAGGCATTACTGTGCTGCTGAGGTCAGAATCACAGAGCTAATACTTGCTTCTAGACTTGCTTCTTGCAAAGCACACTGTTTTCTTCCCCTAAATTGCTACTCTAGTCTTCATTTATCTTTGGAGTTAAGCAACAGTGCTACACTGTTACCTGAACTACATCATACCTCCCCTTCCTGCTGGACCTTTTCTTGCTCTAGGTTCTACTTCAGTTTCTGTTCTAGAAGGCTGATAGGTGTTCTCCTGGCTAGACCCCTTGTCCTCAGCGCTTTTTTTCTGTCTGCCTATGATGGATGTAGGCTGGAAAAATACTGTGATTTTTTTTTTTTTAACCTTCAGTCAAGCATTGGTTTGGTGCATATTCTAGGATTTTGCAGAACAGTTATGACCGATAACTGGGCTACATTGCTTCTTCCTACTCTTCCAATTTGGGAGGTGTCCTGTCAACAAGCATTTAATAAGAGACTACTAAGAACTATGTTGCAACCTGTGGATATTAACTAAGGAAGCCACAAATACCAAGTTTTATTGGGATGTTCCTTTGAAGAAGTCATATGCTTTTTAAAAAATCATTAGTAGGAAATGGGGGAGGCAGAAAAATTTGGAGCTCCAAATCTTTTTTAAAATGAATGCTAAAAATTGTCTTGACACATTAGGGAAAAAATACTATTTTTTAAAAATCATTAGGCTAGGACTAAAACTAAAGAGAAATGCAACTTTCAATTTTATCTTTTAACTTGACTAAACCTCCGTTGTCATTTGATTTTTCTTCTATGAAATGAGAATGATGTTGTTTATCATAGGCCTGTACGTGTTAAAAGAAATACTTTGAGAATATTTATGAAGCAGTTTGAGATGTAATATAAATACTGAATATTGATTCTGTCTATTCCTCTGCTAAATTTTGCATTCTTTTAATACATCTTATAGTTAAGGTTTAAGAAGTGTTCATTATTGTTTCTTGTTCCTTTGCATGAAAATAATTTAATTCTGAATTGTTTATTTTACTTTCAGGTATTTGGTACTAGATATTGCAGATAATCCAGTTGAAAATATAATACGTTTTTTCCCAATGGTATGTATCGTAGTTGGCTCTTCCTGTAACTTAGTTTTGAATGGAATTCTGCCATTTATCTAAGGAAATAACCTGCCTTTCTAGGAGAAGCCAATAATGGTGACATTTCTGTAGTGTTTTAGGAGTTGTAGTACCTTTTTCAAATATTTCTTGAATGTTTAAATGACACTGGTTATTAACATTTATTTGTGCATATATGAACATTATATAGAAGCCAGTTTATATTCACTTTTTAAGAATGGCCTATTCAAGAAATGATATACAGTGGTTTTCCCTTTTTGATTTTTAAAGGGATTAATTAATCAACAAGCAATATCAAACTCTGTGCCATGGATTATGCTAAGTGTGGAGGTTACCCCTCCCCCCAAAATGAAACACCTGTGCTCTGTCATATTGGACCTGTGAACTCATTGATGTGGATATTCCCTCCCCTAGTACAGTGTTAGCTCCAAATTAGCCAGAACGTTACCAGTTGTGGGAACTCCTTGATTAGTATCCTCACCAGTTGCTAAGTAACTTTCATCACATTGACTTGAAAAATTTGATCCTCTTTGTGGGAATTACAACATCACCATATATCAACAATATGTGGGCTAACTGGTCGTACAGTTTGGTCGTTTTCAGAATTGGTTCAGACAAGCCTGCCTAAAAGGTAGTTAATGGGGCTGCATCTAAATTCTGACACCTGTACTAGTCATTGTACTTTTAACATTTTTATCTGTGACTTGAATAAAACCATGGGTGATGTGCTTATCAGAAATGCAGATGACACAAAGCCAGAGGTCTCAGTAGATCCCTATAGGTTAGACAGTATATTTGTAATTAAGTACATAAAGCACTCACCTCTACTTCCTTTCCTCTCACTCTTCTTAATTCTCTGCACTCTGACTGCCAACCCCATTACTCAGCTGAAGCTGATCTCTCCAAAATTGCCAATGATTTAATTGGTAAACTTGATGACCTTTTCTTAATCCTCATACTCCTTGACCTCTTTTGACCCAAGCTGTCTTCTCCACTAGAATCTGAGTTCCTTGAGGGCAGATGTTATTTTTGTTTTTCTTTGTCTTCCCAGTACTTAGTACATTGTACTTATAGTTAGCATTTAATAAATGCTTGTTATTTGGTTGACTTATTGATGGAGGCACAGAACCAAGCATATATAAGTTAAATATTGTGAACATTACAGCAAACTTCAGTAATGTCCATAGTTGTATTTTGTTATGTTAGTATTTTCCCAGAGACTGAGAGCTTTTCCTTTATGATTTGTGTCTGTAGTTCTGAAAGGGCTAGTTATATTTCAGATTATCATTGTACCTCAGTAAAAACACATTGGACATAAGGACACCTATGCAGTGTATATGGACAGAGTCATTTTAGATCTCAGCCTCCTAGGGGGCATCACTGTGCCTATAGGCATATCAGTGACAGGCTGACTTTTTACTAATGTCAGACAAAGGTAATGTTCACCCTGAAGAAGCATCTGGGAATATTTTTAACATCTTCCTGACTGCGACCTGTTAACCTCATGATTCACAGGGGTATCATTTTAAGAGTTTTCATGAGGAAATTGATTCAGCATTTAGGGGTAATGCTTTGAAAAGCTTTAACCTTAAAGATACAGTTTTTAATGTTCTTTGTTTCTAAACATTATTGAGGGCTTGGAAAAATTTAGGTTTCAGAAGTATTGTCATCTGGTTTCATATAAAGACACCACAGTGTCTTGCAGTGGGCAAAAGCTGATTGGGTATCCAAATAAGTCCAGCACCTGTGTAGTGAGCCTTTGGAACAGGGGTCCACCAGGCTGTGTTAGGAGGGTGTAAACCACTCCAGGTTGGAAATAGAACAGGTCAAACCTTCCATGCCATCACAGCAAAAATCAGGCCAGGCCCATGAGTGATTGTTGTACTTCTAGTTTGGGTGAGATTGGGAGACCTGGTTTAAAAATAAATAAAGGTAGTGTTGTAATCTGATGACAGTGATGAAACATTTCTAAATGTTGGAGTAAATTCTCCATAGCACCTTAGCACAGATTCTTAAGATGGTCCCATACCATGAAGAAATAGTATATGGGAAACAGAATACTGGATACAATCTGACAAGGAAGTTCTTTAGCACTATTTTGTGTTAGTGCTGTAGAAATCATACATGTTTTGAATGGTATTCTTTGATCAGCATCAGTCACATTGATGCTATTAACTTCTGGAGAAAATTTCTGGGAAAACCTTTTGAAAGAAGGCTGCAACCTTTGATTCACTCATATTTATCAGCTATGTTGTACTTCCTAGGGAGTCATGCCCCCTTACATGTTTCACTCTATGAAGGAGACACAAATGACCACAAAGAAAATTGTCTGAGAGGATTTCTGAGAGAATTTCTGCTGAGACCGTGGCTATTCAGCTCTATCTGCCGTATCATCCGCAGTTAAATGCAGCATATCATAACTTTTTACGATGATGACACTGACCCATCCAAAAGCAAATATGTTTTGTTTAGTATAATACACAGTACTTAGTACAGCGCCTGGCACGTAGTAGGCTCTTAATAAATACTTTCTAATTGACATACTGCTTAATGAGGAAGCTTGGCATAGTGGATAGACTACTGGCCAGGGAGCCAGTAAGACCTCACTGCATGTGCCACCTCTGGTGCACTGGCTGTGTGACTCTAGGCAGATTGCTTAACCTCCTTATAAAGTGTCCTCCTGGCAACTATTACACATTGCAGAAAAGATTTCAGTCTTCATCAGTAGAGGGAATTTCATCATGCAAGCATTCCTTACGTGCATGATATCGAAGGTCTAGTTCCTGTCCATATATAACTAAACAAGATAGAACATAGTGTGCACCTCGATTTGCATTTGACAAACTAAGTACAGTAATTAAAGCGCCTATGATCTCATTGGCGTGTACATTCCTACTAAGGATACAGATTGCATGCCAGCTGATTTTATGTGCTTCTTATCCATGTTATCCCACAAGTTGCTGTGGAGCCACTCTCACTTTTCCATGACATGGCAAGGACATCAGTTAAGCCCAAGAGCTCTCCTTTGTCGAGCTCTTGCTCTTGTCATATGACTAACTCCTCATTTTCACTTGTTCATTTCTTTGATGACATGTTTTACTCCAATTATCCTTCATTAATCCTTTTTTGTAATATATAGCAGCCTTCTTACTTAGCATGAGCTTCTTTGTTGTCTTCAGCTATCAGGAATATTCATATAACTATAATTATTCATTCCCTAGGAATTCTGGATACATTTGATGTTTTTGTTTTAAACCATTTGAAATAAATCTTTCACGGATGGTCTTTGCAGGACGCTACGATTCAGTAGTTCTTTTGCTGGTAGAATTTAACTTGTCAAGTTAACAAAGTTAGCCTTCATCAGTTACTTTAAAATAGTCATTGTTAAATGTTTAAAAATGAAAAAATGCCCCCAAATTCTGCAGCTTTATTATTTCTAAAATATTTATATCCTTGAACTATTTTCAGTTATACGTGATTTATTTTTTTAGATCTTAATTGGGTTTTTTTTTTTTTGCAACCTTTTTTTTTTTATCTTTAGACTAAAGAATTTATTGATGGAAGTTTACAAACAGGAGGTAAATCTTATTTTCTTTCCTTAGTTAATTTTAATTATCAGTGGAGAGGATTTATAGCATTTTTTTTAACATCTGAATTACTTGATTTAGAATACAAGATAATAAACTTGCTAGTTTATTGCCATTTTTACAAGGATGGAGATTTTTCAATGTTGATTATTCTCGTTTTCTGAGCTTTTTTAAGTCTTCATATAATTTTGTTGATATGTCCAGTATTATCATGGTTTAATTATAATATTATGCTGCTGATTTGCTTTGATAGAGGAAGTTCCTCATGGAGGCTCCCTATACCAATAAAATCACATGTTTTGTATTAAAAAAAGAAAATTCCAGCTCACTATATAAATTTGTACAAATACCATTGTGTTGGGGCAGTTAGGTGGCGCAGTGAACAGAGCACCTGCCCTGGAATCAGGAGGACCTGAGTTCAAATCTAGCCTCAGACACTTAACACAAAACTAGCCATGTGACCTTGGGCAAGTCACCTAACCCCAATTGCCCTACCTTCCCCCCTCCAAAAAAGGAAAAAAACCCAAATATCATGGGTTGAAGAGGGTTTTGAATTTTTGAATAAAACCTTTAAAGAAGTGTGTTTTGTTTTTAGATGCCTTTTTAAAAGAGAGGAACTTTTTTTGTGAATTATTTTTATGAAATGATTGTTATATTTTAGTTGATGATCCAGATATGTCTACTAGAATACAAAATTCTTGTTTTTCAGGAAAAGTTCTTGTCCATGGAAATGCTGGAATTTCCAGAAGGTATGAGGCTACCCTTTGTGTAAAGTACTTAATTGATAAGTAATTTTGACTGGTTATCCTAAAAATATTTTTCTTTTCAGTGCTGCCTTAGTTATTGCATATATTATGGAAACATTTGGAGTGAAATACAGGTAAGAAAGTATTCCACAGCTTAATTTATTCTTTTTTTGCAAAAAGAAATTGTGGCATAATATTGACTGGCTCTACATAGTGAGCAAAGAACTACTATAGTTATTGATCCCCTACCTGCATTTAACTTTGTGGTCAGCTTCCTTCACAGGAGTAAGATAATTTGTTAGGAGAACTTTTAATGTTGCCATTTAAATTTACATAAAAAAGAGAAAAAAACCATACGGAACGTTCTTTGTATGCCACACCAATACTGAACAGATAGATTAAAAAATATTTTGGTGAACTAATGTTTTGCATTTGATACATTTTAAAGGCTGGTTTCATTTTGTTTTACCATGACAGGGTTGAAAAGAAGTTAGCTTCTGTTTAAATGTAGGAGGTAGCTAATTTTTCTCACCCAAGATAATTTTTTTTTAAATTATTCTGAACTTGACCAACACAAAATAAAATTCCATTTACATTGTAGAATAAAAGGGGGGATTCATCTGTCTATGAAACTGAAAATATCTACTATGTAGCACTTGCTTTGCTTTTTTAAGTATAGAATAAATTCAGCATGTAACTATTAAAGCATCCCTGCTTGTCTGTGATTCCTTCTGGCCTTCTGTTCTCTTCACAGTTTTTGGAAGCCTATTCATAACCCTTCTCTCTTCTACCCTGCCCTCCTCCAGAAAAAGAGAGAGAAAGAAAAACCCTTGTAACAAATATGTATGGTCAAGCAAAATCGATTTCCACATTGGCTGTGTCCCAAAGTATGAGTATCATTCTGCTCAAGCTAGATTTTCAGAGTCTTCTATCTAGATAGAAATATGTGAGTGTACATGAAAACTCGTCTTAGTGATAATCTTTAATGTGGGAAGTTTCGTCATAACAGTCCTATAAATAGGTAGCGTAAATTGAATTAACCTTTTACAGATGAAATAAGCTCAGAGGTTAAACAAGTGATGTACTTAATGTTAACAGAGCTAATAATTGTTGCAGCAGGATTTGAATTCAGGTCCTGCTTGATACCATATCCATTGATTTCTCTATTTCGTCACTCTGCAGTGATAACTTTATTTTATAAAGCAATATTTCTGAAAGAATTATAAATTCATGACATTTAATGGTACATCTTTTTTAGCTTTGTTCTTATTTTTAAGGGAGGCATTTACATATGTTCAAGAAAGAAGGTTCTGTATTAATCCTAATGCTGGATTTGTCCATCAGCTTCAGGTAACTTCTGTCGCTCCTCTTACTCTTCATTTAGGCATTTGCTTGATTCAGAAAGACTGCCAGTGTAGTGGTAGCTGTAGCTTGAGTGCTGTATTTGGTTCTGAGATCATTAAAGTGCTATAATAGTATCTCACTAATTTACTAAACCAGATTTTTATGGTGTCTCTCTTACTCTACTATAGATAGACACAGACTGGACAGTGATCCATTTAAGATAGGTTCAGAACAAGTTGATTGGCAGGAATCAAAGAAGAGTTATAAATGTCAGCACTTTGCAGAGAGACATTGATTCCTTTGATGTACTTACATGCTTATTATGTACATATATTTAATACACATACTAAGCATTTAGTGAATGCTTTCTTTCTAACTAAATGTCATATAGTAGATGTTTGTTGATTGATGAATACTTGCTAATTAATAATTGGATATCAGGTTGTCAGGAGGTTTCCAAAGACATACTATAGGGATGTGTGCTGATTAACATTTTTAATAAACATTTAACATTTTTATTATTTGAATAAAAACATAATTGGCGTGGTCATCAAATGTGACAGATGATGATGACCTGGGAAGGATAGCTGACACACTGGGTACATCAGGATCCAAAGAGATGTTAACGGGCTAAAATACTGGGCTAAACTTAAGATGAAATCAGGGGAAAATATAAGGACTTACATGTAGGTACAAAAAACTTCACAACTAGAAGATGAAGTCAGAATTATCACTTTATCTGAAAAAGATTTAGGAGCAAGATCAATATGAGTCAGTGTGATGTGGCAGATGAGAGTTAATATAGTCATAGGCTGCATTAAGAGAAGCATAACTTCTGAGAAATAAGTAGTTGATAGTCTCTCTCTACTCTGTACTCGCCAGACCTTGTTTTGAAGTATAATGTTTAGTTTTAGGTGCCACAGTTGGAGGACATTGATAAGCTAGAAAATGTCCAGAGGGGAGCAACCAGGATGGTGAAGTGCCTTAAGGCCATGACAAATGAGGGGGCAGTTGAAGAGATTGGGGGTGTTTAGCCTGCATTAGAGAAGACTCAGACATGACAGTTATATTTTAGTGGGTTAGTATTGTTCTGTTTGGCCCAGGGGACATAATCAAGAGCAAAGAGGTCAATTTAGACCTGATACAAAGAGAAACTTCTAACATTTAGAGGGATCCTGAAATGAAATTCCTTCAGAGGTCATGGGTTTCCCTTCTTTGAATGTCTTCTAGCAGCAGGGTGAATGACTAATCGTTAGCTGTGTTACAGTGGGGATTCTTACCAGGGTATGCTTTGGATTCGATGGTTGCTGAAACCCTTTCCAAATCTTAAATTCTGTGACTTTATCATAATTTTTTATTACAATGATAACCAATTTAAAATACTTTTTGAACCAAAACTGAATAC
This sequence comes from Pseudochirops corinnae, assembly GCA_028646515.1. NCBI lineage: Eukaryota > Metazoa > Chordata > Mammalia > Diprotodontia > Pseudocheiridae > Pseudochirops > Pseudochirops corinnae. The sequence goes on along the minus strand of CM053585.1, from coordinate 307,389,798 downwards.
TAAGTACTTATAGTGACCAATCTTGTCCTTTAAAAAGAGATAAGAAAATGTACCTCCCTTCCTCTTTTGCTGAGGTGGGAGACTAACTGGGTGCATAACTTGGTTTATGTGGTATTTAGTTTTGCTGATATACTTCCCCCTACCTTTTTTTAAAAAAAGTCTTTGTTATAAGGGAGGTGTGTATCTGGAAATAGAGAATGATATGTTATAGGAAACACAGGATGATGTAAAGACAAAAGGGCCTTTTGAAACAAAAATTTTTGAATTTTGAAACCAAAAAACTTGATTTAAAGGAACTGTAATAAATGAGAAATATAACTTAGAGGCATTTGACATTACATTACCCTGAAACTTAGAAACAACTAATCTCAAATGATTTATATTCTGTAATAAGAAAAGCATGAGTAGACAAGTTCTCATTTAATATACAAGATTAGGGAGGCAGCATGGTAGAGTGGAAAGAGTCAAGATTAACCTGGCTTCCTATTACACTTAAATAACCAGGTGACCATGGGCAAGTCATTTTGCCTCTCTTGAGACTTGTTTCTTTATATGTAAAATGGAGATGATACCTGTAGTACTTACCACACTGCAGCCTTTATATTAGTGGACTCCACAGTGAAAATGACCTAGGTCTTGCCCATAGGAAGGCAGGAGACAGCTTGTATCTACTACAACCACCAGCCCTCACCCACTTTGTTGTTTCCCTTTGTTGTACAAGTTTCCCCTACTCTCTTTTTTCTGAAGTGAGTTTCAGCCTGTTAGGAAAGCTATAACCTAAATTAACTGCTGTCCACAGCAAATCTGCAGATGCTATGAAAAAAATTCGCCCAGATGACCTTATGGCAATGGTAGGTACCCATTGGAAGGCAGAGACAAGTGAGAACCTCACCCCTTTTCATTTTGAGAGGGTCAGAATGTTACACAGGATGAGCAGGCTTCGATGGATTGTGATCTTAAATCAGATATTCATTGTTAACCAACTCTCATAGGTACTCCCAATCTTTTAGTCACTCAGGTTTTCACAACCTGAGTATCATATTCTGGGCCACATAGTCATCAGTTTCCAGATCTTGTTGGTTTTGCCTCCACATGTCATATCTATCCACTTCTTTTTACTCATACAACCACCATCTCTCTTCTGGACTCCTGTGGTAGTCTCCTAATTGAGCTCCTTGCCTCATATCCTCCTCCTCTCCAGTTTACTCTCCACGCAGCTCTCAAGGTTATGTTGCTAGGGTACAGATCTGACCATCTCACTTCCCTACTCAGCTCCCCTTTGACTCTAGGATCAAATATTATTTCATCTTTATATCATCCTTTTAAGAATTTCTACTTTTGTGAAGATTTTATAATGTACATAATATTTATCACAGTATTTTTGTGTAGGAAATATACTCAGTGCAAGTACATGCTCACAAAAATTTTTACTGATAGGGATGTGTGTTCCAAAAAGGTTTGAAGACCTGTTTGTGTGGCTTTAAAGAGGGACAGTTTTATCTTGTTGCTGGTATACCATGTGTGTTGTGTACCATATGACTTGCTATCTAGAATCATCATCATCTTTTTGATCTGTCATAATTTTCAGATAGTTTGTTTCTTGATTAAATTTTTGTATTTCTTGTGCCAAGCTATAATGTCCCTTTCTAGTTCTTTCTTACATAACTCCTATTTCTTCTCCACTTTTACCCTCTACTGCTCTCATTTCATTTGTAAAGACTTTTCAGACCTTAAGCTTTTAAAAAAAAACTTTTAAACTCTAAAAAAAAAAACTCTTGAGTCATCTCTTCTAGGAATTCTCATTGAAGCTGTGCCTAAACTTTTTCTTTGAGACCTTGCCCATCGATGTTTGGGCGTCATTCTCTTCTGGATTTGTGCATTGAGCATCCCTGTCACCATATAGGTCTTTTTCCATGTGCTCATTCTTCCAGCCTACTTTCTGATTTTGAACTTGATGTTAGGGCTGAGCTCTGTGCATGTCTGGAGAGAATGACGGGACTGTTCCTTCTGTTGCTCTCATGGGATCAAGCAGGAAGGGATGGGGGTATTGAATTCCGTGCTCTTACAAGCTCTCAGGGGTAGTTCAAGCTTTTGGTGGTCCCAGTAGGGTCTGATCCAGGGCAAAGTCTGATCAGTGCCCTCCTGTTCTGCAGGTTTCTGATGTGTGTTTGGGTCTGAGCTATGGGCTCGCCCCTGGTTGGAGTATCAGTAGACTTCAGCTTGACTTAGCAACTAGAAAGCTCTGCAGTTTCCCTTTTTTGGTCTAGGGCTCCTGCCCTGGAAGCTTCACATTGAGCTTAGAGATGTCACTGAGACCTTACTCCACTCCTGATTTTAGAGCCACAGAGCTTATGCTTGCCTTTAAACTTGTTCATTTTTTATGCCCTTTATGTTCTGTGTAAGGATACATCTTTCCAGCCTTATTATATATTATTTACCTTTTTGTGCTGTATGTTCAGCCAAACTGTACTTTGCTTTTTGTTCCTTATACATGAAACTTCATTTCCTGATTCCATGCCTTTTGCATTGGTTGTCCCAGTGCCTGGAATTTACTCCCTCCTTTGCTCTATCTCAAAGAATCCCTGACTTCTTTTTACACTCATTTCAAGCTTTAGTCCAGCATCACCAATTTCCTACACAGGATTTTCAAACATCTCAAACTCATTGTGTCCCGAACCAAATCCATTATCATTCCTCCCAAACCCATCCCTCTTCTCAACTCCCATATTTCCATCAAAAGCATCACCATTCTAGTCACCCAGGTTCATATCTATTATCCTGAATTTCTTACTCCTTCATGCCATATGTCTAGTCATTTGACACATCTTGTCATCTCTGCATCTCTTGTATCCAGCTGCTCCATTCATACAGCTATCACCCTATTTCAGATCCCCAGTGCCTCTTTCCTGAACTACTGCAATAGCTTACTACTTGGTCTCTCTCAATTTGAATCCGTCCTCAGAGTTTATAAAGTGGTTTTTCCTAACTGCAGGTTTGACCATGTCAAACCCCACTGCACCCTTCCCACCCCCACTCCCACTTCCCATTTAGCCCACTAGCTCCCTATTAAATATAAATTGGGTTAAATGACTTGCCCAAGATCACACAGCTAGTAAGTGTCAAGTATCTGAGGCCAGATTTGAACTCAGGTCCTCCTGACTCCAGGGCTCTGTTCACTGCATCATGTATCTGCCCCACCTATGGTTGTTGTTTTTTAAGCATTACACAGTACCTCTCCTTGCATTCCACAGTTCAGCCATACAGGCCTACCTCCTGCTTCTCGTGCACAGTACTCCATTTCCTGCCTCTGCTTTTGCACTTGCTGTCCTCAATGCCTGGAATACTTTACCTCCTCTTGTAATAAATTCCTGACTTCCTTCATCCTCCATTTAAGCTCTGTTCTCTGTATGAGGCCTTTCCTGTTACCTTTAACTGCTTGTGCCTCTCCAAGGTTACTATTTTGTATAGCCCTATGTGTGTATGTTGTGCCCCTTGCTTCTTCAGTGCAAGAACTGTTTCACTTTTGTCTTTGTTTCCTTACCATGTGCATATATATAGGCACTTCATAATAAATGCTTGGTTGATATAAAGCAGCCTTGATTCACAGTTCTTGACTTTAAGGAATTGCAAAGCCAGTGTTGATTGTTGTCTGTCAGTTGTGCCATATTGATTTGATGGCATCTAATTGGTAAATCACAGAATTTCACTTGGTCCTTTTAACAGTCCTCTGAAAAAGGTAGGACAGATGCTTAAGCTAACTGGAAATGGAGAATACAGTTTTGGAACTTAGCTCTTATGTCTCATTACTTTGCTGCTCACTAGCTTATACTGCCTCCTTGATTTGTTAGTCACTGAATTTATCAAATAGTGTGATGCTATCTGTAAGTCTGTGTTTGTAGCAATTATAGATCCCAGCCAGATACCTATTTTTAATATGAAGAATTTGTTGTATGTGTTTTGCTGTTGTAGACACGGAAAAATTCATTGTGCACATTTACAATAATTTTTTTTCAAATAGGAATATGAAGCCATTTATCTGGCAAAATTAACAATACAGATGATGTCGCCACTGCAGCTGGAGAGATCGTTATCTGTTCAGTCGGGGACCGCAGGTGAGAACTTTCTCCTAAGCTCACAAGGAAGGTGATATCAACTAGTATGTTTTTCACCTGAACCAACACTAAACAGTTGCAACTTTCAGGTGAGGAAACAGCTTTGTTAGACAGAAAGTTGCCAAAATAAATAATTCACTAGTGAATCATTATGAAAATTATGTATGTAATACAGTGTACATCAGAACTAATATTTTTCTGCCAACTTTTGGTCTCATGACCTATGTTAGAGTTGACTGAATTCATCGGACAAGGATTCCTAACCCTTTTTTTATGTCACAGACCCCTTTGGCAGTCTGGTATGGTGAAGTCTGTGAACCCTATCTTTGAATGCATAAAGGAATTTATATATTACAAAGGAAACCAATTATATTGAAATAGTTATCAAAATATTAAAACAAATTCTTGGACCCAATAAGAGCTCCTGAAAGTCTCCTGTAACGCAATTCCATTAAAGTTTTCTTAAAATGCATTTCTGTTCCCTATTTATTTCTAAAGTAAATATGAATTAAGCAATATTTATTATCTGCCAACCTATACTTGTGCAAGGCTATTAAATATAGTCTTCAGTGACTCATTTTCACTTGAAATAATAATTTCTTGAGAGAAAAATGTGTTATAGTAGATAAAGGGATGGCTTTATAATCTGCTTCTTTGTTACGTACTGTGTGACAAATGGGCAAGTCACTCAGTTGTGGGCAAGTTGCAAATCTGCATTGGTGGAGGAAGTTTACATATGGGGAGGTTCCCATGTAGATAAAATCACAGGTTTGGACCACAAATTTTTTTCCTTATACTATTTTCTTTCCATATGGCACAATTAGTTTGTGGTTAAAGTATTTGAAGATTTGGGGAGGTTTGTCAGGTGATGGTTTAACTCTGATTTTATTTTTGCCTAGACCTGTCATCATATAGAGAGCTCATTTCAGTGATCAAAATTTACCAGTGCAGATTGGACAACTATTCTGCATCCTAAAGGCTGACTTTCTAGTTATGTACACCTCCCTTTATAGTATTTTGTAGATAAGGAAACTCACTTAATGAGAGAAGTTAAACCTGTCACAATAATTAGTAGTAGAACCAGGTCTAGAATTCAGATCTGCCAACTTCTAGGACAGTTATACCACACAGCAACTGAAAATGGATATTAGAAAATAAAAGTAGGTAAATAGTCCTGCTGGTGAAGAGGATGTTTCCTATGAAAAATGAATCAATCTCTTATATTTTATCAGAATGCAAGATCAGTTATTTTCACGTTTGAATCTTCCCATGGAACGAACATAGGATATTCATCAGTACCTACCCAATTATAATACAACCCTTAGGGACTATTTTCTGGAACTGCTGCAAGTAATACAGTGCAAGAGAATTTACTGATGAAGCTGCCTCTCCTGACCTGTTTATTAATTTGTCCCTTTATTGCTTGCAGTTTTCCCTGTATTGAGATAAAGAAATTTCTCTGGAATTTTGTTAGGGAGCATTCTAAATGTGGAAAACTTTTATTTTTAGTGAGTTGAATGTCTCTTTTTGAAAAAATATTTTTGAAAAGATGCCTTTATCTCATAAAACTTCCAAAACATAATAGATTCCTCATCTCGAAGTAGCAACTATGAAACAATTTCTGATGCTCTTTAGCACTAGTGATTTATAGCTGTACCTAATATACTGTACACACTGTATATCACTGCTGTAGTAAAATAATGTAAAAAAAACCCATGAAATGTTAAAATTGAATATTATTTTTCCCCAAATCCCTGAAAACACCAGAAGACTTTCTATATTTCTTCCTGCTAGAAAGGTCTGACTTAAATCATTAGGTGTACAAAGGTCCTAAAAATTATAAAACCACATTTCATTGCTTTCTTTAATGTATTTTAAGACACAAATTTTCTTTTTTTTTTTTTTTTTGAGAGGAGAAGGCAGGGCAGTTGGGTTTAAATGACTTGCCCAAGGTCATACAGCTAGTGTTAAGTGTCTGAGACTGGATTTGAACTCAGGTCCTCTTAATTCCAGGGTTATTGCTCTATTCGCTGTGCCACCTAGCTGCCCCCAAGACATAATTTTTAAGGAAGATATCTCACATAAGAATTTAAAAGTTGTAAAAAAAAAACATTACTCTCTGCCATGCAAGTCTTTAGTCTCCCAGTGACATTTCACATTAAGTAGATGGGATTAGACTTTCCTGGAACACCTGAATGCTTGCTGACAACCAAACTATTTAAAAGCCCAGTTTATGTTCTGTTTATGTTATAACTTTCAGGCAGCTTGAAACGTACATATGAAGAAGAAGAGGAGTTTGGAAATATGCAAGTTGCTGCTGCTCAGAATGGATGATGTGCCTCAGACCAACATTATATAGCATTTGAATTCCTGTATGTGAAGGGGAAAATATATTAATAATGTAAAATGAGAAAAACACAAGTAGCTTCTTTTCAATTACATGTTGCTTCCAAATGTCTTTCTCTGCAACTTGCTAAGCAACATTTTAAGAAAATGAGGGACTTCTTGAATAGATGGCACTGATTGTTTTCTTCTTTTTTTACACTTTACAGTTTTATTATAAAACAAGATTTTTGGACTTGCAAATAAGTATTATTGCAATAATGCACTTTTCATACTTGAAAATTTCTTTATTTGTATGATATAAAGTTATTACTTTAAAACAAAATGCAAGTTGGGGAGGCTTGTTTATAAAAATTATTTGTAATTTATAACAATTTACTAAAGAAAAGTTTGTTAAAATTCATTTTATGTTTATACATTTTTAAAATAATTTTACAATTCAGTTTAATGGTAGAACTTCTTACAGAAATAGTAATGCAAGAATCTGCCACATTTTGAGTAAAAGTTTATGTATCTTGAACATCTTTCATGTTTGGAAAACTTTTCTTGGATTTCTGTGATATACTGCAAATCATGTCATTGGTTCAGTTTCCCTCATCAGTGCATTGGCTAAGCTATGTAAAACTTTTAAAGAAAGAGGAAAATACCTCCTTTTGTGAAAGTGTATAGCACTGGTATTTCTGAAAAAAAGATTGAGTTAGAAGTTTCAAGTAAATTTTCCTTTTTGGATTTCCTTTTGGTTAAAGCCCCGTCTGTCTGTGTTCTTTCGAAAAGTGTCTAGTCTTTTTCCTTTGTCCAGAACTATTCCAAATACAGGTTACACCGTGTATACTATCATACTGTTTTTTTTTTTTAATTCTAAGAAGTAGAAAAGTGCCTTCTGTTACTTCTAAAATTAGCTTTATGTATTATGGCCTACAAATCGGATAGCACTTAAGAGCAGTGAAAATGTTTGCAAAAAATTTTATTATTTTTAGATAGCTTAAAAGATTTTAAACTGGAAGTATAAAGCCTGTTGTACAAATTTGAGCAAATTGTTTAAAATGGACTACATTCTTCCCAAGCCATTTTGTGCTATCTTTATGAGTTTGAGATTCTCAGATTTCTCTTTGCAGTGACCTTTGGAATGGTTTCTGGATCAATTACTGAACCAGTATTGTAAGCAAGCACATTTTATGGGCCTTTGGTTTTAATATTTTTACTTACAAATATAAAAGGTATTATAAGATAGCATATATTGCTTTTCTAAAATGTTGAAACAGAAGTGAATTTCTTTTCACCTTTATTTGTTGGATAGCAAAAACAGAATTTAACCCACTCTTCACTTTTCTCAGTGCTTATGTCTGAGTGCTTTATGGATTGTCTTTGGTAGGCACCTGTTAAGGCCTTGCTATTTTGGACTCTCCTTTTGTTTCTATCCCATCGTTCTTCTGTCTACCCTCTCCCTAAACCTCATGAATAATGCCAAGTAAAAACATACATTATTAAATCATACAACATTTTGGGAGAGTAGTTTACTTAATATTTCAGATTGACTAAAACATTTTATGTTGTCTCATTTAGTTGATATATGCTTTTGGCTTCCTATGACTGAATGAGTGGATCAGTTTGTGAATGTCATATGAGTTATATAATCTTTTAAAATACCTAAAATCATCACTAAAAAAGGTATAATAACTTAATAAAACCACATAGTAATCTAGAATGTTCTTACTACTTCTATCCCATTTTGAAGCATCAGTGTTACTACATTACAGATTTTCACTGGAGACTTAACCAAAATCCAGTTGGTGGCATTGGGTAACAGCTTTTGCTTTAAGTGGATCACTGTAGCATTAATAAATGTCATCTAGCCCTTACTGTCAAGTCATATTCTCAGTACTTGATGCTGCAGCTTCATTCTGTAGTCATTCTGCACTTAAATAATTTTTGAAAATACTTCATGTAGACCCAGAAGTTTAGACTTATCTCTCAAAATTTTGTCTTTCCTTTTATTAGCTTATTGCTATATTATTTCTTAAACTGCTTTCCAATAGTTTAGAGAAATGCATATTTAAATGTACCCATTAATTTCTGTTTAGGTATTTGTTGTCTTTTTGCTTGTTTTCTTGCTGTTTAATTACATGCTGTCACTGAAGTGCCTTTGTAGCACTCTTAAGTTAAGCAGTGTCTCACAGACTTGTCATTGTCTTGAGAGTGAAATTAATGCCTACAGGAAAACTTCATTCTGGTACTGATTTTCTAAGTCTCATCTTCCTGTTGTGAATGTTGTTTAATTTTTTGTTTCCTTCCCTCATAGAATATTTTCCATTCATTTTTCTCCAGCTTTAGTTTGTGACTCCTTTGTTCTCGCTGATATTTAATGATCTAAATTTTTAATCTAAATTTGATGCATGAAGAAGGCCTGGGACCTAAGGCACTGAGAACTTTGTTTTGTTGTTTTTTAAATTAAATTTTATGTTTATTTTTAATTTACATCATTCATTTCCACAAGATTTTGAGTTACAAATTTTCTCCCCATCTTTCCTCTACCCACCACCCCAAAATAGCGATCCCACTGTAGACTCCCTCCCCCAATCTGCTGTCTCCTATATCCTTCCCCAATCCCCCTCTGACTTTACAGCAGGACAAGATGGATCTCCTTATCCCCTGTATATCTTATTTCCCAGTTGCATGTAAAAAATAATGATATTTTTTTAAACATTTGATTTTAAAACTTTGAATTCCAGATTCTTTCCCTTCCTCCCTTGTCACCCACCCTTACTGGGAAGATAAGCAGTTCAATGTAGGTTATACGCAGAACATTTCCATAGTGGATATATTGTGAAAGACTAACTATATTTCCCTCCATTCTATCCCGCCCCCCATTTGATCTATTTTCTGCTTTGACCCTGTCCCTTTTCAAAATTATGTGCTTCTAACTACCCTCCCCCTCAACCTGCCCTTTCCTTCATCATCCCTGCTCTCATCCCCTTTCCCCTACTCTCCTGTAGATCAAGATACACTATTTTGTGTGTATGTCATACCCTCCCTAAGCCAAATTCAGTGAGAGTAAGGTTGACCCATTCTCTTTTGCCTTCCCCTTCTTCCCCTCCATTGTAAGTTTTCCCTTGCGTCTTCTATGAGATAATTTACCCCATTCTGTCTCTCCCTGTCTCCTCTCATCATATTCCTCACTCATCTCTCAATCTCACTTTTTAAGTATCATCCCTTCCTATTCAATTGATCCTGTGTCCTCGGTCTGTGTATATCTGTACACATACGCACACACACTCGTACATGCGTATTCATACACCCATATACCCTCCTATATAGATGTGTGTGTCATACACACACACACATTTATATTCTCTTCACCTGTCCTCATACTGAGAAAAGTTCCATAAGTTACAATTATCGTTTTCAACTTTGATAAGTTCCTTATGATTTCTTTTCCCTGTTTACCTTGTCGTGCTTCTCTTGCTTCTTATATCTGAATGTCACATTTTCTATTGAACTCTGGTTTTTTTCATCAAGAAAGCTTAAAAGTCCTCTATTTTATTGAATGACCATATTTTCCCCTGAAACATTATACTCAGTTTTGCTGGGTAAGTGATTCTTGGTTTTAATCCTAGCTCCTTTGACCTCCGGAACATCATATTCCAAGCCGAAGCGATCCCTTAATGTAGAAGCTGCTAGATCCTGTGTTACCCTGATTGTGTTTCCACAATATTCAAACTGTTTTTTCTTGGCTGCTTATAATATTTTCTCCTTGATCTGGGAACTCTAGGACCTGGCTATAATATTCCTAGAAGTTTTCTTTTTGGGATCATTTTCAGGAGGTGATCGGTGAATTCTTTGAACCTCTATTTTGCCCTCTGGTTCTAAAACATCAGGGCAATTTTCCTTGAGAATTTCTTGAAGGATGACTTTTAGGTTCCTTTTTTGATCATGGTTTTCAGGTAGTCCAATAATTTTTAAATTGTCTCTCCTCGATCTATTTTCCAGGTTAGTGGTTTTTCCAGTGAGATATTTCACATTGTCTTCTATTTTTTTCATTTGTTTGGATCTCTTTAATAGTATCTTGATTTCTCATAAAGTCATTAACTTCCATTTGCTCCAGTCTAATTCTAAAGGAATTATTCTCTTCAGTGAGCTTTTGAGGTTCTTTTGCCACCTGGCAAATTTGGCTTTTTTTTTTTAATTTGGCTTTTCCTTATTGGCTTTTTGAGCCTCTTTTGCCATTTGAGTTAGTCTATTTTTTAAGGTGTTATTTACTTCAGTCAGGTTGTTGACTCTCTTTTCATGATTTTCTTGCATCATTCTCATTTCTCTTCCCAATTTTTCCCTACTTCTCTTATTTGATTTTCAAAATTCTTCTTAAGCTCCTCAATGTCCTGTAACTAGTTCATATTTTTCTTGGAAGCTTTTGGTGCAGGAGTTCTGACTTCATTGTCTTTCTCCCATTCCATGCTTTGATCACTTTTGTCCCCAAAGAAGGAATCTGAAGTTGGGTGGCTGTGCTTGTTTTGCTTCCTTTGCTTCCTTTGCTTGCTCATGTTGCCACTCAGTTACTTGACTTTTGAGCTTTTTGGCACAGTAGAACTCTGCTTCCAGCCAGGAGAGCTTTGTCCCAAATTGCTTGCTGGGGTTTTCACAGCTGCTGGAGCTATTAGTTGGGTGCCCTCTCTGAAGCCTCCACAGGCTCTGGCACCTGGTCACACACCCCAGGACCTCCACCCAAGACAGCAATTCAGATCCAAGCAGGTTAAAGCAAGAGCGATTACCCCTCAGAATGGTGGCTTGGTCCCCCTACGATCAGCAGGCCAGGAGCTGTGAAGCAGCCACATGGGGGCAGCTGCATGGCCACCATGCCTAAGGTGCTTCTCCTTTCGGGGTCAGAGGCTGAACCGCACTCTCGGTCCCCCTGTTCCCAAAGTCCACACTGACCTTTTACTTTGCCTTTGGCATTTACGGGTTGGTAATTCTGGAAACAGCCACACCTGCTGGTGATCCACTGTCCTGGAGTCCCTCCAGCCCTGACTGATTAGGGCTGCCCAGGACCTAAAACTGCAGGCTCGTGCAGGACTGGGCTCAGCTCCCAGTGAGGGAGCTTTCCTGTCTGCTTGTCTGGCTGCCTTCAGTGGGAGATGTTTCTCTCTGTCATTCTGTGGGTTCTGTAGCTCTAAAGTTTGTTTAGAGTCATATTTTATAGGTATTTGAGGTGGTTATAACTGGAGTTCATGGAGTTTTTCTGTTTCTATGCCGCCATCTTGGCTCCACCCCCAAGAACTTTTTTTTTAATAATCCATTATAATTTTTATGGTGAATACATTTTAAAAAATCACTTTCTTTAGGATTTTTTCAGCCAGTGTGACTTAATGCCCAATCTAGGACATATGTAGGCACAAAGTGAAGTTAAAGTTAAATTACATCACAGCAGCATGAAAATCTATCATTCTTTATTGCAAAAGAAAGTAACATTTTACTAATGATTATGTTTCAGATGTTGGAATTAAAATTTTTTTGCTTCTAAATCAGGTCATTTTGTTCATGGTACTTTATCTAGTCTAGAAAAAAATTAAAACAAGTATTTTCTGTTTAATGATTACTTCTATAAGGTAAGGAATTTAACAGAGAACTTTTGCTAATATCTCACCACTAATTAACTTCTGAAGCAGAACGTTAGTTTTTGATCTTATCTGTCAGGAGAACTAAGAGGTTACTGTCTGAAAATGTTAAATATTTCCTTTCCCTTCTTTAAGGTGTCTTAAATTTTTTATTCATAGTGATTCAATTGAGTTAAATCTGAAACACTTAACTAAAATCTTGGTTTCAAAAGCTGGAATATATATATCAGGACCTCAGTTTCTTGTACAGTCTACAACCAACTGCATAATTTTACAGTGGTGACCAGTCTAATACAAAATTTCTTATTAGTGTTCATCTGGATCATTGTGCTTACAGAAATGGTTGTTAACTGAAACTCCTAAAAGGAAAGTTTTTACTTTGTTCGGACTCTGAGATTTCAGTGGTTTTTGAATGCTGGAGTTTGTTTTTACCCCTTCATGGCAGCTAAAAATCACTTAAAATATTCAGGTTTACATGCTAGCTTCCTCCTGTAGGGAGATGTCATACCTCACAGTTCAAGGTGCATCCTGAATTGCTAATATTTTACTGACATGTAGTTGTAATTTACTATGCAGCAAAATTAATCAGAAAGATCAGCTTGTTTTTGTATAGGTAATGTGTTTAATTTATTCTGCTTTTAACAAATGTATCTTGGACAAAGTATTGAGTGTATAGGAATGCCATAGTGCAAGAGGCTACTAGTCCTAGCACAAAGTACTAAACATTTATTTTGTGAATTAAACTCTGTACAAAATAGACTCAGCATCTTGTGCCACTGTGTCTGAAAAAAATAATTTATTCATTTAAAACTGATTTTAGCTGCTTGATAATCATGAATAAATGATGGTTTTTTATTTTCTGTTGATACCGTGTGTAGTGTAGTGTAGTCCAATGGTTCAAACTTTGCATTTTCTAAGTACCTTTCCTAAGAATGTGTTCCAGGCTGGTTTAAAATTCCAGTTATGTAAAAATGTGGAGTTTTTAATGTTTTAGTTTCAGTTAAGTTTTTAATCTAATCTACTTTTTTTTTTTTCCTTTTTGGAGGGCAATTGGGGTTAAGTGACTTGCCCAAAGTCACATGGCTAGTAAGTGTGTCAAGTGTCTGAGGCCGGATTTGAACTCCGGTCCTCCTGACTCCAGGGCCAGTGCTCTATTCACTGCACCACTTAGCCGCCCCTAATGTACGTTTTTTAAATCACCAAAGCTGACCATTTTAATGTTTGGGTTTTTTAAAGTTATAATTATTGTATCACAGAAACTTAAGAGTTGGAAAAGATCACAGGAACCATTTAGTCCAACCAGCATCTGAATAAGAATCTACTTCAAACATTCCATTTTCCTTTTGGATAACTATAATTACTAGGCAGTCAAAATTGACCCCTCTGTAAATTATGTTCACTGCTTAGTTCTGCCTTCTGAATTCCAACAGAGTAAGTCAGATCCTTCTTCCTCGTCACATCCCTTCAAATACTTGAATACCAGCTGAATTATCCTCCTAGGTCTATAGCTTAGAATTTAGATTCTCTTGGATCACTGCACCTATGAGGATCTAGTGATATAAATCATTGAGAGTAAAGTTTTAATAAATCTCCAGCTTGGGTGTGATTTTTTCCTCTTATTTTGTTTTGGTGTTACTTCATTTCTTTCCAGCACATTTTTCTCATTAATTTATTTCACAGGTCTTCAACTCAACTATGTGAATCAGTTCATTTTGATTTTTAATAAAAACTGGATGGCTTTTGTGGCTTACTGTAAATCTATTACACTTGGTTCCTGAAAAGTAATCTAAAAAAGAGCATATTCAGAAAAAGCACTAGCCGTGTGGGAGGGATAAGGAGCAAAGCAAATACTATAACAGATGATGAAAACAGATTATCTTTAATTATTTTGCAAACAGCTAATAAATAAACACCTGAGGACCGAGAAGTTCAAGAATTATTAGAGGGAAACATGAAAAATTTTACAGTTCTGTCAGTAAAGTACTATTCCTGTGAAAAGTAATTTTACATTTTTATTTGATACTAAAAATAAAATTAAAAAACAGCAAATACTAAAAAGTGCATGTTATCACTGAGAAATCCCCATCGAATTTTATGAATGCAACAAAAGCAATGTGATTTTCCCATAAAAATGTTCAAAAGGGTAGTTGAGATTTGATGTTGTTTGCATCAATGAAAAGCTACGATAGATCTGTTTTTCAGAATCAGGGGAAATCAAGGTTACCACAATGCATAGTACCTCTCTCTATCAGATAGACACAGATGCCTAAATTTAGTGGAAATCAAATTATATTGACATGGTTGGATAAAATGAGCTACATTAAGTTTAACAGGTAATCTCATCATTTTGCCCTCCCCATATATTCAGTAGGTTTTTATCAAATTAAAATACTTCAAATGGAAGGTTTTAACTTTTTATAAAGCTATAATCTGCTATTTGCCAACATTACCATTACCTCTCCAAAATGTATCTGTGTTCAATGAGTTACAGTGGCTAGTTTATTAAGAAGTCAGCTTAAGATTAAATCCATGTCAGTTTTTATTATAATTAAAGAAACTAACAATTTCTGTACACTACAGGATATTCTCTTACAGTCTCTTTCTTTTTAATAAGATAGTAAACAAATAAGATAGTAAACAGATACTCTATACTCTTACTACAAAGAAATAAAACCCAACTTTAGAAAAATACAGGAAAAATTTCAAGTTAAAAATATATTCCTTTGGTTAAAAGTCATCTCCTTCATAACATTCATTTATAGTCTCATTTCAGAGCATGCTCCACCAATCCAGTTTAATCTTCTAATGTGCCAAACTTGTGGACTAAAAATTTTTGTCCAATATTTTTTGGGGAAAGGGAAGTGTCACTGGTTTTGTAACAATAAAATACTTTGATTTTCTAAAAGAATAGCCTAGTTGCAATAAATTTCTTTGCTTTTATTCTAAAAACTATTCTTGCTATCATTACTTTAGAAACCTGTGATACATGTAGTTTTCTTCAGATACGGTATATCCAAACTTTTTGTAGAAACCAACGTTTTGTGGAAGACATTCAAGGGTAATTTTGTAACAGTTCAGTTTTTTACTTAGCAGAGTAAGAGTTGACAATAACCTGAAAAAGAAGAATAAACTCTAAGAATAAAGTCATTTTTAATAGCTTTTTGAAAGAGATGAATTTTTGATGGCAGCCCTTTTAAAAAAGTCTGTGCTTTCAAAGAGTTTTCTCAAAATTGAAATATAAAGTTTAAATATGAAATAACTAAATCTCCAACTTTATATCAACTGCAAGATATCACTCTTATTGCATATACAAAAAAAATAGAAAATGGTTTATGGAAATAAGATGGTAGTATTTTTTGAACTTCATTCTGGGAAGGGGCATATTCATGCTTCTAAGATCTACTGAAACAGTTCTGCAGATAAAGTTTTGTTTAGTTTTTAGCATTTCATTTTAAACACAATGCTAATTACTTTTGAGATTTAACCAAGCATGTTTTAATCCAATTAACATGAACTGGAAACCAAAATATTTATACTTGAACTATTAAAAACTAGTTTTTAAAAACCCAACCTATAATTAGTTGTAACAAGTAAAATTCTAGATGGCTTTAAGAAAACAAGTGAACAGAAGTTAAGAGCTGAGAAGCACCAACTTTCCATGGTCAAGGGCAGCTAGGTAAGTAGGGCAACGTATCTAGGCCTGGAGTCAAGAAGTCTTACCTTTCTGAGTTTAGAAACCTCAGACACTAGCTGCATGACCCTGGGTAACCAGTCACTTTGCCTGTTTCCTCATCTATAAAATGAGCTGAAGAAGGAAATGACAAGCCATTCTAGTACCTTTGCCAAGAAAACCACAAATAAGGACATAAAGAGTCGGACATGACTGAACAACAAACTTTCCATGGTTGTTTATTTCAATATATTGAAGCATGTTTTTGTTCTTAGTGTTTCTAACCATCCTAGAATTAGTACTCCTGATGTGGTAAGTCCAATGCCCTGTTTTTGTATTTATCTTCTGTATACTTTGTAAAAATTTAATTTGGTGTATTCCTCCTTAATCCTTTTAAAAATCTGTTATCAAAAATTTATAGAATTATATTTGGGAATTGAATACAATTTTAAAAGGCACTGAAAAAAAGGTTATTTTGTTTTTAAAACAGTCTTAAATTGGTCAATAAGTTCCTTGTGTGTCTGCATCATTTTCTTTAGGCAATAGTGCCTCATTGTAACTTTCTGTTTGAATGAGTATCTTCACATTCAGAAGTTCCATCCCTCTTAATTCTTTTAATCTTGAAAAAGGTAAAAAAAAAAAAAAAAAAAAGTTACTCATAATTATAAATAGGTTTGAATATATATGTATACACGTATGCATATATAAATGTGTTTAAGGATAATAAATCCGTAATGGGTTATTAAGGCTATTTGTGATAAATCTCTAAATCTGAAGTTGATGTCATAGTGAAAAATCATATTCTCTCCACATTTGTCTTCTGTACCAATGTGAGAGACTAAATTGAATGGATTTTTCAAATCCATATGGAAATTCTCATATATACTTAAGTACAGACATGAATCTTTTTAAAACAAAATGTATCACAGATTTAAAGCTAAAAGGGACCTTAAAAGGATCTTAGCCCAATCTCATCATTTCACAGAATTGAGGCTCAAAGAGGTTTACTGAACTGCCAAAGTCATACAAGTAACAAGCAGCAGGACCAAGGATTTTAACTCTTAGGACTTCAAACTTGCTGCCCTTTCTGCTGTACCATAGTGACAAATGGCTGATCTTTAGAAAACTTTGCCAGGAGAGACAGTATGGTAGCATGGTGAGTCCTCGGTCCTTTCCAGGATTCTAAAACCATGGATGACATTACAGCATTCTCTGGGTCCTAGTTAACTATTGCCAGTTTATCTTAGAAGTTACTACCAAAAAGTACAGCTCATTTTAACTTATACTGGAATTCTAAAACTTAGCTTGAATATTTTTTGTTCTAAATGGGAACATAAAAGCTATACATAACTTCAAATGAGGAATTTAAACAATCAATTTTGTAAGACTTTTTAAACTCAGCTTTCTCGTTGAGTCATTTTTCAGTGGTGTCCAAACTCTTCATGATCCCATTCTGGGTTTTCTTGGCAAGATACTGGAATGGTCTGCCCATTTCCTTCTCCAGCTTATTTTACAGATGAGGAAAACAGAGGCAAACAGGGTTAAGTGACTTGCTCAGGGTCACACAGCTAGCCAGATTTAAATACAGGAAAAAGAGTCTTCCTGACTTCAGGTCCAGGATTCTATCTGTCATGCCACCTAGCTCTCCCCCTAATTCAATCTTGACAAGAATTCATTACATATGAAAAACACCTAATCTACCCAAAGTTGATATTTTTTCTGTATCAAAATACTTACAGTTTTCCCAGTTGTTTTCCTCTGCATTCATCACTCACAACAACATCTTCTACTCTTCCTCTCTGTGAAAATATTTATCCTTGTGTTTAGTTTAAAAAGAGACCTTTTATCTGATAAAGTAGCAAGTGAACAGTCTTTACTGGCATCATTTTGATAAGTAGTCAGATGAAGAGAAATGTATATCACTTACAAGCTTGTATGGCACTGGTACCAGGAAGAGTACTGGATTTGGAATCAGAGAACCTGGGTTCAAATTCCAGCCCTGCTACTTAAGAGATGTGTGACCTTGGGCAAATTGTTTAACCTTTCTGGGTCTAAATGATTTCTTTATAATCATAGAAAGATACCTTATTTAGAACCAATTCACTTTTTAAAAAAGCAATAATTTAGTCACAATTTTGCTTTACAGAACTCCCTACTCAAGTCTGCCAAGTAAGTTCCCACTTTTGCCCCTGACTTCTGGTGCAGTTTACTTAAGTTCAGGAACTCTCCTCAGACCCATTAATCAATGCTTTAAAATTGATATGACTTCTTGGAAGGGTATTGCTACCTTTAAAGGTACCAACTAGTATAATAGTTCCCTATTAAGTATTTTAGATACTTGCTTCTAAGCCTTCATGCACATGACCTGATCTTTTTCTTTACCCAGTTCTTAATTTTTTGATCCACTTAGTCCTTACTGACTTCACTCCATGCTTATTTTTCTTTGTATTTATCAGCATACATACACTAAGACCAATTTTAATTGTTAAGTATAATTTTGCTGTATTTAGGGATTAAAAATTTTTCCAGGGTAACAGATTTTTAATTTTACAACAAAAGTCAATGAAAAAAGATACATTTCATGGAAATTATTAATGATATTTGTTACAGCACTTAAAATTAACAAAGCACTTTCCTCATGAAACCCTATAGAGTAAAAGACTAAAAGTATTATTCCTATTTTAAAGCTAAAGGAAGCCAGTTTAAGTAGATTACGTGAATTGCCTAGAATCAGAAAACTGTCATGACTGAGATCTCTTGACTCAAGTTACTGCTCTTCTAGAGCTGTTTTTAACACTAACATTGTTTAAATGCTTTTGTTCCATTTTGTCAAGGAATGTCAAACTTACTCTCACAGGCTGGAATAAGAAAAACATACCTTTGCACATGAATGGATGAATTTATGTTCTATTATCAGAGTAGCAGTAGCAACAATCTGCCCTATAGTGACATCTTCTACAACTGTAACATAATAATCCCCTGATTTCCTCATGTGCTCAAATGATCCTGTAGGAATAGGGAAAGACATCATTATATGATCGACATATGACTTTAGTAGGTCATAGTTCTGCCTGATGAGCATTTTAGACTATTTTGCCATCTACATTCAAATTTGAATTGTAAAGAAAAAAAATCATCTATTATGAAAAATTACCTAGAGATTAAGAATTATATCCCAGTCTCAAATGGAGATAACATTTTTAAAAACGTTTTAAAGCAAAGGTCTATTGTTTTTTTGATACGGCAATAATAGTATGCACGTTCAATGGAACCTATGCTATGACGTCTATATAGCATGAGAAGCTCCCCAAGCCAGGGTAAGAATTGCATCAATCCACAGAGATAGAGAAATAAAGATATATCAGTCATCTTTGTTAATATTTCAGTCTTTGACTAAGGTAAGCCATATATATAATGAATACTTAACTAATTTTTCTATTTGTTTTGCCAAATGCAGACACCTTAGGGCAGAACAAAGCCCACACAAGGAACAACTTTCCTTTATTCCTTTTCAAATAACATAGATAAATGTGTACTCACTCATAAACTGCTCAGGGCTGACCATTCCAGTTTCTGTCAGCTGACCAAGTACCTTAAAAAATCCTAGTTCAGAAAAACAAATTTCAAATAAAATGACAGTTTTTTAAAGCAAAGGTGCATTTTGGAACAAACTAAAACCTAGGTCTATGTTTTTACATGCAATCACAACTCCTACCACCCCTACACCCCAAAAAAACATTTAAGTATCACACCTCTCAAATGGCAGTATTTATTTTTAAAAATAACATCTATATTTTTCAAGGAAAAAAACACAAATGTATTGCATCTATGAATGACATCAATTATCACACAATACATGTACACAAAAATGTATTTTAGTTATCCCAAAATTTATAGTACCATATCCAAAACACAGAAACTGCTTTTTTTAAAAGCGAACATGCTTTTTCTCCAAGGACAAAAATCTTTTTTTTATTCTTGTAGCTACAGGAATAGACCTCATCAAAAATCATATTTTTTATCTTTAAGTTGGAAATACTTTAAGGTTCATGACAACCATTTTGCTCTAGCTTTAGATATTTATTTCAGTTTGCCTAATTTGGTGAATGAAAACAATTTGTGTATAATCAGTTTCATTTTATATAAGATTTTTCCACAGTGTGGCTTAATCTGAGAAAAATATTATTGGAGAAAAAGTTGAAAGAAGACCTACTTAGTCATTTCCTATAGCCTGAAAAGAGATCTATGGTCCTTTTAAATCAAAGAAGGTATTTATTAGTAAGCTATTTCAAGGGGAGAGAGAAGCAAAAAGTAAAAGTGGAATTCCTCCCAGCTATAGTGGGTGAGGAGAAAAGGTATATTTTTCTGCCATTCCTCCTTAATTATGTTCATTGTGTAGCTAATGTTGATTTCAACCTGCACATTTAAGTAAAGATTCAAAAATGCATCATAAATATATTAACCTTAAATCTTATCATCTATAACAATGTTAACTGGCTTTCATTAGCACAGATCAAAGTAAACCAATTCAAGGCATGATTAACACATGTGAAATCAATCACTACCTCTGTTGAGATCTGCAGTGCAAAGAGGCCTCAAAACCAAACCATCTCCTGGGTATGTTGGGGAAATGGCTGGAGAAAACGTTGCAGTATTCTGGCTCCAATCCACCTCTTTCAATAGACTTGGGTCAAACATAGGTGTTTCATCAGGTTTCATGACTGCAATGAGGACTGAAATTAAAATAATAATTTATACAAAGAACTTTTTTGTCTCAGAAAAAATAGATTTTTTTAAGTTAATATTTCTGCAGAGCAAAGCAATTTTTGAATAATAAAAGCAATCAGTGAACTTTAAGTTTTGGAAATATATGAAGGCAGTTAAGTAATTTTGGCTTCTCAATCCTATATGTCACCACATATACACACAGACCCTTTAAAATAGTATCTCACATTTATATTAGTAAAGTACAATACTCCTGTAACATATATACTATTATCACAATTTTATAAATAAGGAAGACAGATTAAGAAACTTGCCTAGGGTCTCATAGCTAGTATCTGAAGAGGGATAAGAACCTGACTAAACATCCAACGCTATCCACTATACCATAATGCCTTTGTTATTAGTTTTATGTAGAAGAAAGTTGTGAGGCTACAAATTTTTAAAGATAAGATTTACTCATGAGTGGGTTTACAAAATGTCAAAGTCTCTTCCGTATTCAGATACTATCAATCTATTGGAAAAAAAAACCTCTGAGAACCCACCCCTGCCCAATCCCACTAGTTCTCAGTACTATCCTATCACTATTTCCTGCCTTCCCAATCTTCCATCAATCAGTTCAATTCTAATTTTCTCTTCTCTTAAATATCTTATTTCCCTGTCCTTTCACACCAATCATGCCTTGCCAAATTCCAATCCTGGATTACACCATCTTTCTCCTTTGCACAAATTACTGAATAGAAATGGAGAAAATAGTGAAATCATAGTGAAAAGGTTTACCATACATTTATGCTAATCTCAAATGAGCTCTCACTACAAGACAACCGTATCACACTCCTCCTTAATTAACTACCCCATTTGGTCTGAACCTTTCTTCTCTTTTCAGGTCATGCCACTCACTCTCTTCTGACAATCTTCATATCTTAACAACCAATAAAATTTGATGCCACCTTTCCTCTTCTTCCTCTCAATCCCTGATGTTGTCCCACTAGCTTCTCCCTTGTTCCAGTCTTTGATGATGTAATGGTAATGAAATTTAAAGATCCCTTTATATTGGAAAGCTAAGAGGTACTTAGCCCCTAGTTCAAACTAAGCCTCTGTTAAAGA
Organism: Pseudochirops corinnae; assembly: GCA_028646515.1. Classification (NCBI taxonomy): domain Eukaryota; kingdom Metazoa; phylum Chordata; class Mammalia; order Diprotodontia; family Pseudocheiridae; genus Pseudochirops; species Pseudochirops corinnae. The sequence goes on along the minus strand of CM053585.1, from coordinate 307,368,235 downwards.
AACAGAAGGTATGAACTCCTGTTGCTGATGTAACAGGAAGGGACTGAACAGGGAGGAGCAATACTGTATATAAGGAAAAGCCCCAGAGAGGGAAGAGTCAGAATTTCTTGGGATAAGCTTCACGGAGGCAGAAGCAGCTGCTGCCAGGGAAGCTAAAGAGGACAGGCCCAGGCTAGAGAGAATGATTTTAATTTTGGGAACTTGGGGGAAGTGATTTTGATTCTGGGAACCAGCTGGAGCTTCTGCTGGGGAGCTACCAGCTTCTCCTGGGAGGGGCCAAAGACTTCCAAGGACCAGCTGCAGCTGCCGAAGACTGAGGAAGCATGACTGTGATACTGGTACTTTGTATGCACCTGTTTGTGGCTTTGTTAAACCTTGAATTCCCAGGAACAGAGACTGAAGGATTTAAGGTGGACTGGATGCTATAAGCTTCAGTGTGGTACAGGAACTGCACAGAGAGCTGGACAAGGAACTGGGATCTGTCTGCCATTGAACCCAGGTGACAGTTTGGTGAATCTAGGTAGGAGCTGGGACTATGGAAGAGGATTCAGGGAATCTGAGAGTCTGCGTTGGGTCAAGATGAAAAGACCTCTCCATGAATACTGAGTTGTGACTGACCCTGATGTGACATTTTGCTTTAGGCACACTTTGGGAAGAGTTGTGTGATTTAGCCAGATGAGACTCTGGGCAGCCATTGGGCGCCCCCCCTCCACACACACAGCTTTGAAAACCCAGATGTTGGTGCTTCCTTCTCTGGTAACTAACTGGGTATGGATGTAATGGTCAGACAGCTGGAAGCCCTGTCTGATGAACTGTGTTATTTTCTGTTGAGTAGTGACTGATGGAATTGTAATTTATTTGTGATTGAGTTAAGGACTCTGTGATTGACTAAACGAATGTACTACCCAGGGGTGGTGTACTTTGACTTTTGTATTTTGTGTCCCTTAAGCAGGACTGAATGACTGAGTTACTAAACGACTGATTAACTAAATGACTGTAGTTTGTTCAAAACTATGTGACCACTGTGGTGAAAACTGGCCATTTTTAGTGATAAGTTGTTGTGGATGCTGTATTTTGATTTTCTGTGATAAGTTGTAATTATTGCAAATGCTGTATCTTGATTTTCTGTGAATGTTTTGCTCTGATTTGTTATTGAATAAATATAGTGTTCACAACACTTGTGTAATCAGAACCTTGAAAAGCTGTTCACAGCAATAGTCCTCTGGAAAGCTGATCATACTTGGCTTTACAGATGATAAGATGGTCTTTCTGTTCATTAAGGTCAGGCCCTCTACATGTATCCTCAATCCCCTCCCAATACCTCACTGTCCACTCTACTGCCCCCCAATATTTAATCTCTCCCTGTCTTTTCTGGCTAGCTACAAATATGCTCAAGTTCTCCTACATCCTCTGAAAACCCTGGCTAGATTCCAACCTGCTACTGGCCTCTACCTTGCCTTCTTTTCTCAGCTAAACCTGAAAAGCTATCTACAATAGGTGCTTCTACTTACTCTTCTCACAAAGTCTTGGTATCTCTCTCCTTTCCATAGGAATGCCCCTCAGTCTTCTTTGTTGCAGCTTCATCCAGGTCTCATTAATTAGGAATGTATAAGAGGGTTGCAGTGCAAAAAAGGGGTGGGGGAGGCCCTCAGTTGAGATTAACTAGCATAAATTTATGGATCAGTCCATATTTAGTTATGTGACAAGCACTATGCTAAACACTGGTAATACAAAAAGAAGCAAGATAGTCCCTGCCCTCAAAGAATTTACAATCTAAAGTGGAAGACCAGTTTCAAACAAATATAAACAAACAAAGACAGGATAAACAGGAAATTATTAACAAAGCAAAGGCACTAGAATTAAGAGGGGTTGGGAGAGGCTTCCTATAAAAGATAGGATTTTAGTTGAGACTTATTTAAAGGAAGCCACTGAAGTCAACAGAAGGGAGCATTGCAGGCAGGAGGGTCAGCCAGAGAAAATGCCTGGAGTTGAGAGCTGGAACATCTTGTTCATGGAAAAGCAGTGTAGACAGTGCCAGTGAACTGAAAAATGTTTGTGGGGAATAAGATATAATAAGACTAAAAAGGTAGGAGAAGGATAAGTCATGAATGGTTGTGAATGTCAAAGAGGATTTTGGTTTTGTTCCTGGAGGTAGTAGGAAGCCACGACAGTTTATTGAGTGGAGAGGGTGACATGATCTGACCTGCATTTTAGGAAAATCCCTTAAGTGGCTGAATGGAGGATGTGGAGTGGAGCAAGAAGAGGCAGGCAGACTGATCAGCAGGTTACAAAGGTGACATCAACAGGCCTTGGCAACAGATTGTATGTGGGGGATAATGTGGAGTCGAGAATAACTCCAAAGAGCATCACATCTAAGCTTTGAACCTGAGGGACTGGATGGTGCTATGCTCTACAATAACAGGGAAAGTACAGGGGAAGGGTTTAAGGGGGAATGATAATGAATTCTGTTTTGGACATGCTGATCCTGTTTGAGATGTCTGACAAGCAGTTGGAGATGCAAGACTGAAGGTCAGCAGAGAGGTGGGATAGGTAGCCTTAAGAATTGTCACCACAGATATGATAATTAAATCCATGGAGCTGATGAGATCAAGTAAAGTACTATAGAGGAAGAAGACAGTCCATGACGAAACCATATAGGACACCCTATAGTTAGAGGGCATGATCTGGAGGAGGATAGGCCAAAGGAGAATGAGGAATGATCAGAAAGGGAGGAAGAGAACCAGGGGAGACATTCAAAACCTAAGGGGAAGAGAGTTATAAAAGAGAAGAGGGTGATTAACAACGTCACAGGCTGCAGAGAGGTCAAGGAGAACAAAAACTGAGAAAAGGCCATGGATTTGGCAACTAAGAGATCATTGTTAACTTTGGAGAGAGCAATTTCAGTGGAGGGATAAGATCAGAAACCATACTGTAAGGGATTAAGAGGAGAATGAGAAGAGAGTAGATGATCTTTTTGAGTTTAGTCAAAAAGGGTAGAAGAGACATAGGACACTAGTTACAAGGGATGGAAGGATCAAGTAATTTTTTTTTCTGGATGGAGGTGACATGGGCATGTCTTTAGGCAGTAAGGAACAAACCAGCAGAGAGGGAGGGACTGAAAATAAGTGATAAAGAGGGGCATGACAGAGACAGCAATCTCTTGGAGGAGTTGGGACGGAATGGGATTGCTTGGGGTTGGCCTTGATAAGGAGAAGGCCACTTCATCATATGGAACAGGAGTGAAGAAGAAAGCAGCAGAATGCATCTGAGAGAGAGGATATAAAGAAGAGAGAAGAAAGAGTTCATGGTGAATGGCCTCAATTTTTTTCTGTACATTATGAGGCAGAGTTCTCAGCTGAGAGAATGGAGGAAAAGGAAATCATGGGAGGCTTGAAGGGGAATGAAAAACTTTGAAAGAGCCACTGTGGAGGGGGACAGTGGGATAATGAACTGATGAGACAGGTCAAGTAGGACTACCCCGTAACAGCTGAGGTAATATAACAAATTTATAGTGGACCCGGTCAGGGTAGTGGCTTGATTTTCTCTACCTTCATACAGCCTCACCTGTGTGCAGAAGTAAAGGTGGCAAATGGTGGGAGTGATCCACAGTTGAGGTTTGGCAGGAATGATACTGGACTAGGGATTCAAGAGAGGAGGAGAGTGTAAATTTGACTTGTTTCACAGCAAGGGGTCAAGATGGGAAAAATATAAAGGAACAGCTGGTGCGGGGGAGATGACCTGGGAGATAAATGAGGAGTCAAGGGATTAGAAGTCACGGTGTGAATGAAAAGTAAGATTTTGTAAGAGAAATTTGACACAAACTTAGCTTTAATTTCTTCCCTTACCAAAAAAAAGTAAAATTTTCCATTATGATAACAAAGTCAGTCCAGAAACATCAAATATGTAAAGCTCTAACAATATTTCCAAATCCAAGTAAAACTATCATTAAAAAACAACATGTTTTTACAGTTACTTTTTAAGAAAGATTCATTTGTCTTCTCAAGGCCACAATTTTTTCTTTTGATCTGTACAGGAAGGGAGTTAAGACTAGATGAACCCGAAAGTGTTTTTCAGCTCCAAATCTTAGATTTTTTCCTCATAGTAGAAAAATATATTAATGAGATGATACATATTAGACAAAAATAAAAATGTGACTTAGTCCATAAGCATTTATTAAGTGCTTACTATGTGTCAGGCACTGAGCTAAGTACTGAAAATACATAGAAAGACAAAAGGTACGGGGGATGCTCACAATCTCCTGTAGGAGACAATGTGCAGAGCCCTGTGGTACACTAGGGGGCAGGACCTGGATGAAGATTCAGCAAGAGACTGAGAAGGAGCTATTAGATATGGAGGGAGAAAACTAGGAGTGGTGTCCTGAAACCAGAGAAAAGAGAGAATGGAGAAGAGGGTGAACAATAGTGTCAATAGGTCAGAGATGTCAATAAGAATGAGGATTGAGATTACTGATAAATTCTGAGAGGGAAGTTTCCCTTGAATGAGTTCCACTGAATAATGAGATCAGAGGGGACACTGTAGACAGTAAAGAAGAAACTGAGAGGAGAGAAGTATAGGCACCTATTGCAGACAGCACTCTCAGGAAGTTTAGCCCCAAAAGGCAGAAGAGGTATAGGACAACAGCAGGAATAGATAGACCATGCATAAGTTTTCTGATGATGGAGCAGATATGAGACCTCAACAAACCAGCTAAAGATCTGAGCTCCAATGTGGTGGAGCAGGAAAATAACACTACCAGGACCCCCCATGTGCCTTAACATAGTCAAGGGAAACTGCTGACTCCACCTCCCAGAATCACCACATGCTTCCGCATAGCCTGGGGCAAAAAGACATCCTCCAGTGGCCAGACCTCCACATGCTTCAGAATAGCCCCAGGCAAACATTCACCCTCCAGCATCAGGAGGAATTAGGCTAGATGGCCACATGCTCCACAGTGTAGCAACAGTCAAAGAGGCATCCCTCCAGTGGCCAGACCTGAATGTGCCTCAGTACAACTGCATAAACACCCCACTGGGCCTCAGCACACACCAGACACCACCACTAGGACCCCAGCTCAGCACAAAGTAAACTGCCAGACTCCTACAGCTCCAATACTGCCAACTATCCCCCAGCCCACCCCCTCAGCACAGCACCAGACATGAGGGCACCTACAGCAGCCCTCAGGGCAACATCAGTACAACACCAGGTAAAGAGTGAGGGCCTACAGCCCCTGACATTAGAAGCTTGAGAGAGTGCCCCTTCCACCCCAGGTGCAGGGCTCAAGTTTAAAAGACAGGAAAAAAGGCAAAAAAAAAAAATTAACAAAAACCAAACAAACAAACAAAAAAGAATCTGACCACAGAAAGTTATTATGGTGTAACATTAATGGAATGGGAAGATCTTTCCCACCCACTAATCGGCCTATGTGACCTCCTCTGAGCTCAGGCCCAGCTGACTGCTGTGATGGAGCCTGAGTCACAGGGAGCCTATGGGGGAGGAGCTTGCCAAATGGGTGCAGCAGGAAGAGTGAGGCAGAGCCGAGGCACAGTAGCTAGCGTGAGAGAGGGGGGAGTTTTTCCTAGGAGAGTTTGTTTGTGGGGAAGCCTAACAGAGGAAAGGGTTCCCTGGACTGATGATGTGTATATACTTCTTTGTTACCAAGCTGGAACTGGCTTTCTTGTATCTGAATAAATATTTTGGTTGTGCCTTTAAGAAAGAAAGTTATTTATATTTTAATTTACCCTGGAAATACACATGCATATTCATAGCAGCTGCAGTAGGTATCACATTGGTGATATATATGATAACAAGGAAGACCAAGACACAAACTCAGAAGAGGAAAACGATGTCAAAACATCTGTGGGCAAAACCCCAAAGAAAAATGGGAAGTGGTTTCAAGTCCAGAAAGAACTCTTAGAAAAGATCAAAATGGAGCTTAAAAATAATAAGAGATATAGAAGAAAAAATGGGAAAAGAAATTAAAAGTGATGCAAAAGAATTATGAAAAAAGAGTCAACAGCTTGGAAAACTGCCTAAAAAGTCAAACTGGTCAAACAGAAGAGGAGATACAAAAATCCACTAAAGAAAACAACTCCTTACAATGTACAACTGGCCAAGTGGAAAAGAAAGTACAGAAACTAATCCAGGAAAACACCTTAAAAGTTAGAATTGGGCAAGTGGAAGCTAATGAGACATCAAGAATTAAACAAATTCAAAATTTTGATTCAAAAGAATGAAGAAATGGAAGAAAATGTAAAATACCTCATGGGAAAAAAAAATTACCTGAAAAAAAGATCCAGGAGAGATGATGTCAGAATCATTGGACTACCTGAAAGTTATAATCAAAAGAAGGACCTGGAGAGCATCTTTCATGAAATTATAAAGGAAAACTGACCTAATATCCTAGAACCAGAGGGCAAAACAGGAATTGAAAGAATCCAACTTCCCTAAGGAATATAAAAGCAAAAATTTTAAATGAAGTATTAGCAAAAAGATTGCAGCAACTTATCACAAGAATAATACACTTTGATCAGGTAGGATTTATTCCAGGAATGCAAGGATGTTTCAATATGAGGAAAACTATCAGCACAATAGATCATTTCAACAATAAAACTAGCAGAAACCATATGATTATCTCAATAGATGCAGAAAAAGTTTCTGACAAAATACAACACCTATTCATATTAAAAACACTAGGAAGTAGGGAATAAATGGAGTCTTCTTTAAAATTTCCAATAAAATCAGTGGTGAAACAATGATTTCCACTATCACCTGTTATTCAATTTAGTACTAGAAATGTTAACTGTAGCAATAAGAGAAGAAGAAGAAACTGAAGGAATTTGAAGAGGCAAAGAAGAAACAACGCTAACATTCTTTGCAGAAGATATGATGATATACTTAGAGAATCCTAGGGAATCAAGTAAAAAAACTACTTAAGTAAATCTGGTAAAGTTGCAGGATATAAAATAAACTCACATAAATTCTCGGCATTCCTATATATTTCTAATGAAGCCCAACAACAAGAAATAAAGAAATTCCATTTAAGGTTACTGTAGACATTATAAAATATTTAGGAGTCTACCTGCTAAAACAAACCCAGGACCTACATGAACACAATTACAAAACAGTTTTCACACAAATAAAATCAGATCTAAGTAACTGGAAAAACATAAATTGCTCGTGGTTAGGTTGAGATAATATGATAAAAATGACAATTTTACCTAAATTAATTTACCTGTTTAGTGCCATAGCAATCAAACTACCAAAAAATTATTTGACATAGTTAGAAAAAAATAACAAAATTCATCTGGAAGAACAAAAGGTTCATAGTATCAAGGGAATTAATGAAAAGAAATGTGAGGGAAGGTGGCCTAGCCATACCAGATTTTAAACTGTAATATAAAGCAGCAATCATCAAAACTACTTGGTACTGGCTAAGAAATAGAGTGGTAAATCAGTGGAATAGGTTAGGTACACGAGACACAATAGTTAATGTCTATAATAATCTAAGACACCAGTTTCTGGGATAAGAATTCACTATGTGACAAAAACTGCTGGGAAAATTGGAAAATAGTATGGCAGAAACTGGGCATAGAGCAATATCTTATACCATATACCAAAATAAAGTCAAAATGGGTTCACGATTTAGATATAAAGGCTGATACTATAAGCAATCTGGGAGAGCAAGGAATAGTTCACTTGTCAGATTTATGGAGACAGGAAGAATTTATGACCAAACAAGAGATAGAGAGCATTATGAAATGTAAAATGGATAATTCTGATTAAATTGTACAAACAAAGCCAATGCAACTAAGATTAGGAGGGAAGCAGAAAATTGGGAAAGAATTTTTACAACCAGTGTCTCTGATAAAAGCTTCGTTTCTAAAATATACAGTAAATTGAGTCAAATTTATAAGAATACAAGTCATTCTCCAACTTATAAATGGTCAAAGGATATGAACGGGCAGTTTTCAGAGGAAGAAATTAAAGCTATCTACAGTCATATGAAAAAATGCTCTAAATCATTATTGATTTTTCTGAGAAATGCAAATCAAAACAATTTGGAACTATGCCTGAAAGCTATAAAAATGTGCATACCCTTTAAGCCAGCAATACTACTTCTAGGGCTGTATCCCCAAGTTCATGCAAGAGGGAAAAGGACACATATGTATAAAAATATTTATAGCAGCTCTTTTTGTGGCAGCAAAAAACTGGAAATTAAGGGGAGCCCTTCAACTGGGGAACAGCTAAACAAGTTGGAGTATATGAATGTAGTGCCATAAGAAATGAGAAGTAGATGAACTTTGTAATAACCTGGAGAGACTTATATAAACTGATGCTGAGTGAAGAGCAGAACCAGGAAAACACTGTACAAAATGACAGACACATTGTATCTGTGATGATTAACTTTGATAGACTGGGCTCTTCTCTGCAATGCAAGGTTATAAGACAACTCAGTAAGACTCATGTTGGAAAAGGCTATCCACATCCAGAGAAAGAATTACGGAGTCTGAATACAGATTGAAGCAAACTACTTGCTCCCTTTCTTTTTTGTTTTGTTTCGTTTCTTTAATTCTTCTACCTTGAGGGGGGAGAGGGAGAAAATTTTGAACTCAAAAACTTGTGGAACTGAACATTGTAAACTAAAAGTAAATAATTTTAAAAGAAAAAAAAACAAATTGTAAAACAGGAAGATTTCAGGAAAAATGGACTTTTAATGAAATGATACAACGTGAAATGAGCAGAACCAGGAAAACAATGTACACATTGTGCACGCAACAGTGTGTGATGATCAACTATGAATGATTCAGCTCTTCTCAGCAACACAATGATCCAAACCAAGGACAAAATTTCCTTCATGGGGGCAGCTAGGTGGTGTAGTGAATAGAGCACCCGCCCTGGAATCAGGAGGACCCTAGTTAAAATTGGCCTCAGACACTTAACACAAAACTAGCCGTGTGACCTTGGCCAAGTCACTTAACCCCAATTGCCCTCCAAAAAGCAAAAAAACAAAAACAAAAAACTGCCTAAGTCCAGGACAAAAATGATGAAGCAGCAGTAGGGAGGGCTACCAGGCTGCCTAAGGAGGGGTGAAGTGGCCCAGGTTGGAAATAGAGCAGTTCACTAATGAAAAAGGAAAGCAGGGAGAGGGAACAGAGTCAGACTACTCAAGGTACACACTAAGGTACATACACACTAATGCACTGTTAGTGGAGCTGTGAATTGGAAAGCAACTTATTACTATGTCCAAAGTAGTAAGATGAAAATGATCCAAATGTACTTCTATTAGTCTACACCACAAAGAAATCAGTGAAAGAGGAAAAGTAACTAAATGTACAAACACGTTTATAGCAGTTATTTTCATAGTATCCTAAAACTATAAACTAAAAGGGTATCCTATTGGGAAATGGCTAAACAGACTGTGATATATGAATATAATGAAATGTCTTAAGGCATGATTAAACAGAAAATTTCAAAGGCAACTGGGAAGACCACTATGAACTGATACCAAGTGAACAGAACTAGAAACAATTTATACATTCTAGAGAATAACAACTTTGAAAGTCTTAAGAATTCTGATCAATGAAGTGATAAATGAGTCCAAAAGAATAAAGAGGAAACATGCCACTCACCTCCCAACAGAGAGAAAAATGAATTTAAAATTCAGAAAGAGACATTTTTTGAACATGGATAATGTGGGAACGTGTTTTGCCAGGTTATGCAGACATGTATTAAGGGCTTTATTTTTCAGTGGCTGGATTTTTTGGCTTTTTTTATTTTGATTTACTCAGTTGAGGAAAGGGGTTAGAAGGCACACATTAACAAGAAACAACAAAGGATATCTATGCTATCACATACCACATTCATTTTAATATAACTTATTGTTGGTACAGTGGTGTTGCTCTTAATTAAATTCAGACACTGAACCACATTGCCAAAGAGGAATGGTGAAATTACACTTTGCTACCAAAATAAAAAATTTAAACACAATGCTTTGTTTGGGTAGAACTACTATTCACATTATTTTTTATTGGAAATGAAATGGGAGCATTTATTGAAAAAAATAATGCATTAAGTGCACAAGATTTAAAGTAGAAAGGATTTGTAGTTTTAAATCATTATATTAAGACACCTTTTCTATGTAACAAAATATAAAGAAAAAAAGAAAACTGCTTGTTCTTATTCTGTGACCATTGTCTTTGGGGGAATGGTTGTTAAGTCTTATAAATCTGAATTAGTTCCTTATGTATCTTGGATAATTATCAAAAACTTTGCTGTAAAGCATTTTTTCCCATTACTTGTTTCTCTTCTGATTTTAAGGGTGCTAGATATCTGTATGAAAACTTTTTAAATTTTCATATAATCAGAATTATCTATTGTATCTTCTGTGTTCCTATTACTTCTTGTCATATTTAGTAATTAGTCTTCAGTCTTCCCCTCTCCACAGATCTGAAAGGTCTTTCTTTCTAAGTTGCTTATGATGTGCTTTTACATCTAAAGTCATGTATTCACTGTGAGATGTTGGTTATACCTAATTTCTGCTGAACTGCTTTTCAGTTTTCCCAGTAGTTTTTATCAAATAGTGAGTCTTTACCTCAGGAAATGGAGTCTTTGGCTCTACTGAACACTAAATAGGCAGGGGAAAATCCAAGCAATTAACAACTGGAAAACTGCACCAAAGCAATTCAAGCAACTGTGAAGTTCCACCTCACATCTATCAGATTGGTGAAGCTGACCAAAAAAACGACAAATGTTGGAGATCTATAGGAAAACAGGCACAAAAATGTTTTCAATAGTATGAGAATGTATTTTTCAAAGCTTTTCAGCTGTCCTCTACAATCACACATTTATAAGAGTACTGTAATACTTTTCTTATTCAGAAATTATTTATTCAAAAGAACATAGAAAAAAAAGTTCCTCTGAGAAGTCTAGAGGCTACAAGATAGAGTGAAAAGAGCAACAGTCTAGGAGCCATAAAACCTAGCTTAGAATCCTGGTTCTACTGATTATCTTAAATGTATCACAGTGCATGTCATTTAACCTGTCCAACTTTCAGTCTCTCCAGCTGCAAAGAATAATAACTGCCCTGTGTATCACACAGTGTTATATTTAAAAGGTAAGAATAGGGACTGAAATTATTTACTGAAATTTATTCACTGCTATAAGGAACCTCCTGGTTGAGGAAACTTTTCCCATCAATGCAGACTGACACCTTTACTGCAATTTACAATCTTAGAAAGTTGCTTTGTGCACCAAGAGATTAAGCGACTTACAATGGTCACAGATCCAGTACAGCAGAAGTGGGACTTGACCCCACAGGATGCAGCAGAAGGCAGATCTGAATCCTGATCTTCCTGGCTCACAAGTGAGCTTTCTATGCTCATGGTATACTCAAATGGATCTGTGGTCTCATTTGGGTGTACCCTCCAAGGGAATGGCTAGGAGGCTTGTTTTTTGTTTCTCTATTTTTTGTTTTGGTTTGTGTTTTGACAGACCTATGATCTCACTGGTCTAGAGAACTCCTAGAAAGAAAACCACTTCGAGTCTTTTTGAATTTTGACTAATATGAAAGATACAAAAATATTCAGATTTTTGAAATGTGGCAAAATCTTTACTTAGGTAACACTATACAATATAAATACATTCAACCTGAGATTTGTTTAAAAGCTGTTTTTTTAATCACCTGGAGTACTGAGAGGTTAAGTGACTTGTCCAGAAGTCATACAACCAGGTGTGTTAGTCAAGACTTGAACCCAATCTTCCTGACTCCAAGGCCAGCTCTCTAACCACTCTCTCATACTTCCTTTTGCTAAAAGTGCATAGGAGTATTGAAGCTTTGTGGTATATGGGGCTAACAAACCCAACACACCTCAGAGGATTCTCAAGGTTTAACTGTATTGAAGCATAATGATACAATAGTGAATTCTCATATGAATTTCAAATTACCTTAATAAGTAATCAAAACAATTATGAAGATTTTCCTGAAAATGATACGTAAAATAAAAAGTTATGGAATTTAAAGTAAAAAATTTCATCTATTTGGAAAACAGACTTTATAGGGAATACTTTTATCATCCCAATAAGGATGTGATAATAAAGGAGATGTGAAAAGTGTGCTAGATTTGGAGGCAAAAAACTTTTAAGTTCAAATCTCAGCTCTTATCTTCCTTTGTCTGTGACCTTGGGCAAACTACTTTTCTGGGCCTCAGTTTCTTCATCTGTAAAATGAGGGAACTAGATTAGATGGTCTTTAGGGTCCCTTCCTGCTCTAAAACTATTATTTATGCTATTTAAAGATTACATAGGCTAAATGAATGGCAACAGTGAGAAGGTACCTTAAGATCATTTTATACTCATTATACAAATAGGAAGCTGGGGCGTGGCCAGGCCTAGAAACTGAGCCCAAGATCACACAGCAAATTAGAGGGAGAATTATGACTAAAATCCTGACTTAAAGCCCAGTATTCTTTCCGATAACAAAACTAATATATGTAACCATAACCCCAAGGGAAAAGTCACTTGAGCGTAGACTAACTCAAACCTATTCTATAATATACACCCTGCAATACACTCCTGTCTACTTCCAGCATGGTGATACCTTTCTTCCCATTCTGACCTGTAATTCATGCCAGAATCACAGTCTTACATTTATTGGACCATTAGTCTTGCCATATTTACCTAATTACTATATATTTTTCAAATAATATTCACTGTATTTTTTCCACAACTTTGATAGTATAAAAAACAATGAATTTTTATCTCAGTTCTACCACAATGCATTAGTCAAATAACCTGCTAGTTAGTGGCAGGGCTAGAACTAGAACCAACATGTCATTTATGCAACCACCACAGCTAAGAACTTGAGCTTGACTATCTAAGGATTTGTGATTTCCCAAGTATGAGGAATGTTAAGCCCAGTAATCTACACACTACCCCAAGCTGGCTCTCTACATACAAAAACCTAGAAGAAAAAGTCTCTGAACAGTCTAGATGTAGTTTTTCTTCCAATATATCATATTGCCTACTTCAAATAACATCTGACCAGAGAAGCTCTGCCTATGTTTCACCTAAGTTTAGGTAGATGTTACTAAGTCTAGAAAAGTGGTATTTGAGAAAGATTCAAAATACCTGAATTCTATTTCCATCTGTGCCACCAGCTGTGAAACTGGGGCAAGTCACTAAGCCTTTCTGGTCAGTTTCCTTAGCAAAATACAAGGGTTGGATTAGAATATTTATAATATATTCCTATCTCAAAAATGGTCATTTAAAGCAATAAACTTCATTCATCTGGACCTTATGACTAAATAACATGTGAAGATATTCCTTTATATAAGAGGATATAGCCCATCCACTAAAATATATGCAATTTGCTTTTTTAAATGCCTTAGAACAGAGGATCTTTGAGGGAGGAAAGGCACTGGTTGGTGGCTTTCCAGGGCGGCTTCGACAGCCAGTGAAAGTGAACAAAGGGCATTTTACCTCCCGCACCCCCCGGAGGGGCAGATGCAGCGCGGTTCAGAGTGAACCCAACGCGCACCAGAAAGCCCGCCAAGCTCGGGGTCAATGATGGACTCACGGGCTTCCTGAGGTCGCCCCAAAGACAAGCACGCTTTACGCCTCCTCCCGGAAACTGTGCAGGTAAAAAGAGCACAAATGCCCAGCCCTTGGGGCACAGAGTACCGCTCTATCAAGGAGCCCCGAAGCCGGGGTAGTGCACCGGGCCGGGCTCCGTCCCGATCTCCCCCAGCTCCGGGCCGGGTCTTGGGGAGCTCCCGTCTAAGGCACGCCGGCGCCGTTTACGTTCATATCCGATGGAAACGCCGCGGGGCTTCTGGCCTCGGCTGGGCTCCTGGCCTTGGCTGGGCTCCCTCCGCCCGGTCCGCGCGCGGCCCCTGGGGCAGCTCGGCCGAGCCCGTGCCTGGGGGCAGGACGCGAAGCGGTCACACAGTTCAGAAGCCGATCCTCGGCACTCACCCGGGCATCCTCCCTGTGCCCAAACCCACCGAGAGAACCACGGACTAGCCCCGCTCCATGTGGGCCTCGACCCTTTCAGCATAACCGCGTCCCGCACGCCGGCCCGGCCCTGCACCCTGGCCCTGCCCGCGGCTCACCTGGCTGCGAGGCGTCAAATCCGCATTCGGCTTCCTCTTCCGCTCCGGCTTCCCCTCCTGGCGCTTCTCTCGGGCCCGGCGGCGCCGTGGCGGCCCAGACGTGGCAGCGGTGGTACCCCCGCCCCCTGACGCAGGGGCCGGGAGGAGGGCAGCCGACGCCCCGGACCTGAAGGAGTGGAGGAGGGGAGCCGGGCAGGAGGGAAAGAAAGAGGTCCCGGGGGGGGGGGGGTGGAGGTCGGAAGTTCCGGGAACCCCAGGGTTAGCCTAACGCCGTGTTCTCCGGCCCACCCTGAAACTGCGTCAGACCCTGGGCCTCAGACGGAGACTCATCACCCTCTGGAAACGACCGCACCTTTTCTGTCATCTGCAGCTTTGGTATCGTGCGTTCATCCCAGGAATAAAACGAGTGTTTTCCTAGTGGGATGAGTAACGGACAGGAAGCACACAAGTGACAGTGTCTTTTCGCTTCTCCTAGGCTATTTTAATTTCACAGGATTTAGAGCTGGCAAGGAGTCTTGGAAATAATTCCCTCTGATGCTCTTATTTTACAGATAAATAAGAATGCTAGAAAGAAGTGACTTAGCCGTCGTCAGTCACACAGGAAGGGAGGTTTTCCTTAACACCTTGGTCAGTTTCTCTTGTTTCTCCTTTCCATTAGTTTTGGCTCTATTCTATACTTAAGCTACCAGTGGTACAGAAGAGCATTGGATTTGGGAAAAATTTTAGCTCTGAAACTTAGCATGCTGCTTATATGACTGAACAAATTTCACATAACTTCTCTTGCCTTCAGTTGCTTCTGTCTGTGGACCTTAAAGGATTATGAGAAAAGTAAAAGTAAGTGTATTCAGTTATTAAATAATTATGTACAAGGTACAGTGTTAGGACAGTAAGAAAAGAGGGAAAGGGTCCTATTCCCAAGAAGTTTAAAATGTAATTGAGAGAAAGGGTCAGGAGGAAGAAGATAAATAAATACTCACTGGTCCCTTCCGCCATCATGTAGGGAAATAATTTCTCTCAAGAGCCTAGTAACCATCCCCAAGAACTACACATGGCACAGGCAAACCACTCTAACAAGTGGCGAGGCACTACTACCACCTCTTTTTAGACTTCCATGCGTATAGCCGGGGGCACGATACTCAAGAGGCCTGAGAATAGCAGTTACCCAAGACTACCCAAAGCTATCACAGTGTGGAAAAGTCCTGGTACAGAAGGGTCTCCCTTGCTTTACCATTACCAATACTAATTGATGGCCAACTTGCCATCATCAAGCAGAGAAGCCCAAAAGTTCTGGGAATAGCAACACTTCCCAGACCCCCAGTCCTGCTTCTAATACAATCCCCATAGTCATAATCCTGGGAAGTTATGACTGACTTATAGAAAGTCGGAGAGATATAGTTTCTGGGTAATTAATCACTTTATTAATCATCCTAGCAGATAAATAATAAAAGGAGTCAGTGGTACTCTTAAATGCCAAAGACCACTCATCAAACAGACTCAACACATGCTCTGGGAAGAGTAGGAATTCCTGAAGGTGGTAATCAACTCTGATTGTTTAACAATTAATGAAAAGAATGACTATTATAATGACAGGTAGGCTATTCTAATGAGGAGCTAGGGGACAGGACTCCAATCAATCTTGGACAGAGATTTAACTCTTATCAAAACTACTCCCAACTAGGATAGTCTAGACAAAAGGGGGTCCACCTCTGCTCAGAGCTGGCTGAGTGGAATGGACCAGAACTCACCTTAGATTGAATTCTCTGGTTGAGTGGGGGGGGGGGGGGGGGGGTCTCCCACCAAGGATGTACTCCAGGGATTTCGGCAATATCATCCATCAACAATGTCCTTCAGATGCTGACTTGGCCTAGTAAAGAATGAGGATCTAGGAAGGGAAAAAAAAAACCTGTATTTCCCCAATAATTGAGTATTAGTAATCATTTTGTCGAGGGTTAGAAAGGATGGATTTCTATGGAAATCCTTTGAGGGTTCTTATCAGTGTGAAAGAATTACCAGGCATAAGCAGTCCTGGCAGTTTTAAAAGAGTTTATTACGCTTGTTAGCGCGCTGGAGAAAATTAAGGGGAATCCTCCTGCCAAGTGTGGGGATTGGGGGTACAGATTATATAGTAACAAAGTCATACAAAGATGGAGTTAGGGAGGAGCACCCAGCCAGTCTGCCCCGGAAAGGTCCCCCTTTGATAAGGCCGAGTTCTTTTGTTAGGAGTTATCTTACAGCAGGCCACTAGAACAAAAGGGGTAATCCTTTCTCTAAGGAATCATAGGTGTGGCCTGTTATAGTTAACGAGCTTCAGGGAAGATACAGGAAGGGACAGAGTTAATGACTTACAGCTGGGGGGAAAGGTGACCTTTCCACAGGCTGATATCACATACCCAGGTGCCCAAACACAGATGAGATTCAAGACAAAGTCACCCCAAACATTACAAGACCTCAGCACCCCCCTTCAATTTCTCTCAGAAGCAACCTCTGGAGAAACAACCCAGCAGCTGTTTCTGTGAACGCTCCTGTCCCTGCTTCCTCTGCAGCCACAGCTACTGAAAAACTAGAAAAGAAATTTCTCACCGCCTGACACCTTAGCATTGTCAAGTGGTTCACCATCAGAAAAGGAGATGGTTATCAATGGAAATGATATTGAAGAAAATGCATCGCCATCTTCTTTGCCATTACCCCTCCCCCCCAGAGGCAAGGAGCCTTTCCATATGACTTCTAAGCTGAAACTTCTATGTGCTGTCTCCTTTGCACTGTGAGCTCCTTGAGAGCAAGAATTGTCTTGCTTTTCTGTTTGTATCCTCCATGGTTAGCACAGTGTTTTACAATTAGTAAGTACTTAATAAATGGTTTGTCAGTCAGTTATTTAAGATCGAAACAAAATGTGACTCATGTAGCCAATATAGGATATAGCAAAAGAAGTTTATGTAATAGCATGAAAAGGACATTTGACTAGGATACATGACTGATTCTGAAGACTGCACCTCCTCTGACCCACATAGGGAGGAGGATGTTTTGACTCGCACAGCAGTAGGAAGTCCTTCAAGCCCGAGGGTCTTATTCCTTATGTACTGGAATTTTTATGCCTTAGGTTATCAGGAAACTATTTCAATTGTATGACCTTTAGGTCCCTGGAACAATTAAGTCTTGAAGATCCTTTCTTTGCCTATGTAGGGAAAGACTAGTCTAGCCTTTGTTGCCAAGGCCTTAGTGGATGTTGTGAAACTGACCTGATGCACAGATAAGAGATTCTGCTCCTACTACATCCCATTCCTTGGTGGCAAGGCTCTAAAAAAAATTCCAGGGGACTTTATACTATGTAATTGGCCTTAGGTCTATTACTAGACAATTCTGAAGGATTAAAAAACCCCTGTGTAGACAATACTGAAGTAATAGCTTAAGGCAGGCAAACAAATGAAGAAAAAGAAAAGACTCCAAGAAATATAATGGACCCTTAAAGTAGTACCATACCAAGATAATGGAAAAAGGAGAGGAATGAAGGTCAGAATTCTTAGGTTTCCCTTCCACCTTGGGAAGAATTGACCCCCCCAGGTCTTAAAATTTTGGTCCATGTGATAGATTTTGCCATATATTTGAAATTCAAAATGGGTTTTTTAATATAAATCACCAATAATGGCTCCAACCAAAAGGATACTTTTGGCATTGGAAACTTACTTGCGGCTTGTTCAATTTCTTTTCTGAGATTGTGTTATTTAAATCCTCTATTTCTTGTTCTCTTCATCTGGGCATTTTATATTTTTGTAAATACCCCTCCATTTCATTTAGATAATCAGTTTTGTTGATATGTAATTGTGTGGAATTGTTTCTGCTAATTTCTTTGATTGTGAGTTCAGCTTTTTTATTTATGATACTAGTCATTCATTTATTTTAGAATTTGGCTTTCTTTTTAAAAATCAAATTAGCTCTTCCTAGTCATGTGATCAACAATATGAAAGACTAGACATTTTCTTTAATCCCCTCTGACCTTTAAAAATTCTCCCAAACAGAAATTATTCAGCTAGAATAAAGCAACCTTTAGATGTTTCTGTGATTTAGAACAGCCAGAATCCAAAAGAAGGTAAAAACAAGAAGAATTCGTGAACCAGCTTCTACACTGAGCTTTCTTTGCACCTGTTACCAGCTTCCCATGCTACTGGCACCAAGGTTAGCCAACCCAAGAACCTGACACACCACACTGAGTCTCTAGGTACAGAAATTTTCTCAGGCAATGAGAGCTAACAAGTGACAGCCCTCCTGGCGCAGTTTTCTGTGGCCCTAACAGCCAGCACCAGCACCATGGTAGTACTCTAAGAGGATAAAGTTTCTGGGAGAACAGTAATCTGTGTTGCAAAAGATGTTGATAGAAGAGCCAGAAACAGAGAAAGGGACAGGATGTGTGTCTGGGCTTGAAACAGAACTCAACTGACATGACCACACTCTTCTCCTAGGGGCTAAGAGACCCAAAGTATAGAAAACAACCTGGTAATACATCATGGCAGCTCTCTAAACTGCTGGAGCTGGGCCAGAAAACAGAAAAAGAGTGGGATAGGCCCCTTGAACAGGTTGTTGAAGTGGGAGGAGAGGTGGAAGCAGTGTATGAGGCACTCCACTAAGCCTGAGGGAAAGAGCTCAGCATCTATCTGGGCCAGTTCTGGCACTCCAAAAGTCACTTGGGGCAGAAATCTAGGCTGGTGAACCATGAATTGCCCAGGGTAGCAGGAATTTGAGATGCATTGAGATCCAGCCCCAGGAAAACCAGCATCAGATGGGAAAGTGTCAGAGAGTGAGCAATAGGGAAAAATAAAGGGGAAGAGGGAAATAATGA
The DNA here is from genome assembly GCA_028646515.1 of Pseudochirops corinnae. NCBI lineage: Eukaryota > Metazoa > Chordata > Mammalia > Diprotodontia > Pseudocheiridae > Pseudochirops > Pseudochirops corinnae. The sequence goes on along the minus strand of CM053585.1, from coordinate 307,349,296 downwards.
AATTACGAAAAATCTCAGGAGGGAGAAAACTCAAAAGACCTTGTACATAAGCAGATAAATCAACAGGGAAAACATTGAAAACAGAAAGAAATATGGCCTAAATGAGTTCAAGTATCTATAAATAAATACTTCAGAATAAAAAGAGGTCTAACAATTGTTGAGACAGAGAACCTTGTGAAATTTGAGAACATGGAATTACAGCACACTTTCTAGGTGCCTTAAAAGATAAAGGAGGATTATGAGAGCAGGATTTATAATCTGCATGGCAAAAATAATAAATAGAATAGAAAAACTGCAGCACTTAGTTTTTCTGATATTCCAACTCTCACAGATATACATGCTGGAAAAACCATAGTTTTCACTATATGGACCTTTGTCAATGAGGTGATGTCTCTGCCTGTTAGTATGCTATCCAGATTTACCATAACTTTCTTTCAAAGAATCAAGCATCTTTTAATTTCGTGACTACAATAGTCATCTGCAGTGGTGTTTGAACCTAAGAATATAAAATCTGATACAGCTTCCATTTATACTCCCTCTATTTTCCAGGAGGTGAAGGGACCAGTTGCCAAGATCATCATCATCATCATCATCTTCTTCTTGATATTCAGCTTTAAGTCAGTTTTTATACTTTCCTGTTTCACCCTAATCTTAATTCTTCACTTTCTGCCATTAGAGTAGTATCATCTGCATATCTGAGACTGTTGGTATTTCTCCTGGCAACCTTACTTCCAGTTTTTGATTCATCCATCCCAGTGTTTCACATGATGTACTCTGCATGTAAGTTAAATAAATAAGGTGACAATATACAGCCTCATTGCACTCCTTTTCCAATCTAGAAACAATTAGTTGTTCCATAATCATTCTTGCTTCTTGTCCCTCATACAGGTTCCTCAGAAGACAAATAAGATGATCTGGTACTCACATCTCTTTGGGGATTTGCCACATTTTGTTGTGATCCACATAGTCAAAGGACTTAGCGTAATCAAGAAGTAGGGGTAGATGTCTTTAGAATTCCCTCGATTTCTCAATAATACAGTGAATGTTGGCAATGTAGTCTCTAGTGCCTCTGCCTCCTCAAAAACCTCTGTTCTTCAGGCAATTTTCAGTTTACATATTGCTGAAACCTAGCTTGCAGAATCTTAAGCATATCCTTGCTGGCATGTGAAATGAGCACAATTGTTTAGTAATTTAGTCATTCCTTGATGTTGACCTTCTTTAGGAATGGGATACAAACAGATCTTTTCCAATCCAGTGGCCACTGTTGTGTTTTCCAAATTTGCTGGCATATATGAGTAGAGTACTTTAACAGCTTCATCTTTTAGGGTTTTAAATAGCTAAGCTGAGGGGCGGCTAGGTGGCACAGTGAATAGAGCACCGGCCCTGGAGTCAGGAGGACCTGAGTTCAAATCTGGCCTCAGGCACTTAACACAAAAACTAGCTATGTGATCTTGGGCAAGTCACTTAACCCCAATTGCCCTGCCTTCCCCCCTCCAAAAATAAAAAGGAAATAGTTAAGCTGGAGTTCTACCACCTCCACCGATTATTAGCAATGCTTCCTAAGTCCACTTGACTTCATTCTCCAGGATTTCTGGCTCTACATCCATGATGGTGTCAAGCCTTTAAACTCTACTACAGAAATTGTAACTTCAAAGGACTGGTCGTGTTGTTCCAATGTCAAATATTCATTTGCCTAAAAGACTATTTTACAGAGAACTCAAACTAGGCATGCATTCACATAGAGGTCAGAAGAAGTAATACAAGAACACTCTCAAGGTCTCACTGAAGAACTTTGGAATTGATTGTGAGATATGGGAGACATTAGCACAGAACCACTAAGCATGGCATACTCATGTCAAATAAGGTGCTATGCTCTATAAGCAAAACATATTTGCGGTAGCCCAAAGGAAATGTGAGATACACAAATTTAGAGACATATGCTCTCCAAATGTCCATGTGGATTATTTGTGCCTGACCTATGGCAGAGCCTTCTGAGTTTGTATTGGCCCGATCAACCACAGTTGGATATACTCCTTGATCCTAACATAGTGATGTCATTTTGGTCTTCTTTGAGCGCAAAGGACAACAACCAAGCAGCAACAACATTTGCCACTTTCCTTTTTTTTTGCCAACTTTGGTTATCTGATATGCGAGGTGCAATTTATAGTTGTTCAAATGTGCATTGCTCTATTAATGATTTAGAATACTTTTTCATGTAGCTATAGATAGCTTACACTTCTTTCTTTGAGAACTCGCTGTTGGTAAATGGTCCTTTGACCACTATAAGCTTGGAAATGGCTTAAAAGAATAGTTTAAAAGCAGATCAAGGCACTACACTGACTTTGTTATAGCTTCTGGGCTGGAGTAAGGCTAATGAACAGTCAGAAACTCTAAAACTAGGAAAGACTTATCCAAAGCACTAAAAAGACAAAAATAAAACCCTTCTAAAAGGATTCTCTAGGAGTTTTTAAATTTTTTTTTACCCAAATTACATGTTAAAACAATTTTTTAAACTGGGAAAACAGGCATATTAATGGACTACTGGTTAGTGGAACTGTGAACAGATACAACCATTCTGTAAAGCAATTTGGAATTTTTCACAAAATGTTACTAAATAAGACATGTCCTTAGCAATTCTACTGTCAGACTGATGCCCAAAAGATATCAAAGAAAGAGGAAAAATTCATTGTGTGCAAAAATACTTACAGCAATTTTTTTTGTGTTATCAAAAACAAACAAACGACTCTGGAAGCAAAAGGAATGTCCATCAATTGAGGAATGATTGAGTAAATTGTGGTATAGAAATGTGATGGAGTACTATTGTGCTCTAAGAAATGAGGCAACAGATTATTGCAAAAAGATATTCTCTCTCAAGAATAAAAGAGATGTCTTTATCACTGTCTTTCCACTGGGACTATGGTTCTAGGGAGCAATCTTCTTCACCATACACTGGTTGTTGGACTTACCTGTATTCTTAACTGTATCATATGTGCTGTATTACTCAGACTTACCTAACTATGAGCAAAGAAAACTTTAAAATTAAAAAAAAAATCATAAGCCCACAGATCATAAATTATATAAAGTGACATTATGCTTTAAAGCTCTGCAGTCAGGTCCCAGTGGCTGTCACAGAGGAATTAAAGCCCTTCCCATTTTTTATATAAGAAAAGTGCCTCAGTGTATGTTGCAGCCACTGTGAGTGTCTCAATAAAGAGCACGATGTGCTGCAAACCATCCAAAAAAAAAGATACGGAAAGACTTTTATGAACAGAATGAAGTAATCAATCAGAATATCCATTTATACTTTAACAACATTATAAAAATTAATGATTTTGATGATTTTTATAAAGCGGTGAAGAGCAAAATAAGCAGAACCAAAAAAATTTGTACAACACTGTAAAAACAAACAACTCTGAAAATTGTAAGAACTATGATCAATACAATGAACCTTCATGATTTCAGAGGTCCAATGATGAAACGTGTCATGATAGAGAGGCGATAGATTCAGTGTTCAGAATGTGCTTAATCATTATTTGCTAGCTTATATTTTTGTAAAGAATCATGGAGGGGATCTGTCTTGTTTGTCTAAACATATTTATTACATGACGTTCTTTTTTTTCTCAGTGGAGCCCCATCCCCCACTAGTTTCCTGCTTCCTTTTTAATTTTGGCTACATTGGTTCTGTTTGTACAAAAGCTTTTTTAACTTAATATAATCAAAATCATTGATTTTACTTCTTGTGATCCTTTTTAACTCTTGTTTGGTCATAAATCCTTCCATAAACTATTGATTTGACAGGCAAAATTTTCCATGCTTCCCTAATTCACTTATGGTATCACCCTTTAGGTTTAAATTATGCAGCCATTTTTACCTTCTCTTGGTATACAGTGTAAGATGCTGGTCTATGCCTAATTTTTGCCAAACTGCTCTCCAGATTTCCCAGCATTTTTGTCAAATGGTGAGTTCTTGCCCTCAGTGCTTGGATCTTTGGGTTTATCAAACACTAGATTACTGTGTGTTGTGTATCTTATCTAATCTATTCCACTGATCCACTGCTCTATTTCTTAGCCAGTACCATATTGTTTTGATCATTACCACTTTGTAATATAGTTTGAAATCTGGTACTTCTAGACCACCTTCCTTCACATTTTAAAATTTTATTTTTTCTAATAAATTTATTAATTTTAACATTCATTTAAATATTTTGAGTTCCAAATTCTCTCCTTCTCTCAAGTCCCTCCCCAACCCATTGAGAAGGTAAGAATATGATATCAATGATACATGTGAAATCATGCAAAACAATTCAATATCAACCACACTGCAAAAAAGAAAGCAAGGAAAATAAAGTGAAAAAAATTAAACTTCAATCTGTGCTCAGAGTTCATCAGTTCTCTCTCTGGAAGTAAAGAGCATTTTCCATTATGAGTTCTTTGGAATTGTCTTGGATCATTGTATTGATCAGAGTAATCCTTTACAGCTGATCATTCTTACACTATTGCTGTTACTGTGTACAATATTCTGGTTCTGTTTATTCACTTTGCATCAGTTCATATAAGTCTTTCCAGGTTTTTCTGAGAGCATCCTGTTCATCATTTCTTATAGCATGAAAATATTCCATAACAATCATATACCATAGTTTGTTCAGCCATTCCCTAATTGATGGGCATCTCCTCAATTTCCAATTCTTTTCTACCACAAAAAAGCTTCTATAAATATTTTTGCATATTTATGTCCTTTTCCTTCTTCTTTGAAGTCTTTGGGACACAGATTTAATAAATGTATTGCTGGATCAAAGGGTATACAGGTTTTATGACTCTTTGGGCGGAGTGCCAAGTTGTTTTCTAGAATGGTCAGAACAGTTAACAACTACACCAACAATGCATCAGTGTCATAATTTTTCCGTATTCCCTCTTACATTTGTCATTTTCCTTTTCTTTAATGTCAATCAATCTAATAGATATGAAGTGGTACCTCACAGTTGTTTCAATTAGCATTTGTCCCATCTAAGCATTTTTTCATGTGATTATTGATAACTAAATTTTTTCTTCTGAAAACTTCCTGTTGATATCCTTTGACCATATATCAACTAGGGAATGGCCCTTAATTTTATAAATTTGCCTCAGTTTTGAGAAATCAGGCCTTTATTGGGAAGAAAAACTTGCTGTAAATTTTTCTCCTAGTTTCCTGCTTTCCTTTTAATTTTGGATGCATTGATTTTGTTTGTGGAAAAGCTTTTTAATTTCATGTAATCAAAATTATCCATTTTACTTTCTGGAATCCTTTCTATCTCTTGTTTGGTCATAAATTTCCCCCTTATCCATGGATCTGACAGATAACATTTTTCATACTACCCTAATTTGCTTATGACATCATCCTTTACGTTTAAACCATGCACCCAGAACAGATTGGGGGAGGGGACATACAGTGGGATCGCTGTTTTGGGGTGGTGGGTAGGGGAAAGATGGGGAGAAAATCTGTAACTCAAAATCTCATGGAAATTAATGATATAAATGAAAAAATAAACAAAAGTTAATTTAAAAAAAAATAATTCCACCAAAATAAAAGATAAAACAAACCATGCACTCATTTTGAACTTATTTTAGTAAAATGGTTTGAGATGGTTTCCAGTTTTCCCAGCAATTTTTTTTCAAATAGTGTCCCCAAAGACTGGCTCTTTGGGTTTATCAAACACTAGATTACTATGATCATTTACTACTGTTTATTGTGTATGTAATCTATTCCACTGATCCATATTTCTTAGTCATTACCAGATTCTTTTGATGATTACCACTTTGTAATACAGCTTGAAACTTGGTACTGTTAGGCTGACTTGTTTCACATAGCATTTTTAATTAATTAATTTATTTTTAGTTTTAATATTCATTTCCACAAAATTTTGAGTTATGATTTTTTCTCCCCATCTTTCTCCTATCCTCACCCCAAAATAGCAAGCCTACTGAATACCCATTCCCCCAATCTGTTTTCTTTTATATCTCCCACATCACCCACCCTAACTTTCTAGTAGGGCAAGATAGATTTCTATACTCTAGTGCCTGTATATCTTATTTCCCAGTTGCATATAAGAAACAAATTACTTTTTTTTAAACATTTGTTTTTAAAATTTGAGTTCCAGATTTTTTTCCCTTCTTCCTTCCTCACCCTTCCCACTTGGAAGATAAGCAATTCAATATAGATTGTACATGGGTAGTTACCCAAATCATTTCTATAATTGTTACATTGTGAAAGACTAACTATATTTGCCTCCATCCTGTCCTGCCCCTCACTTATTTTATTTTCTCCTTTGACCCTATCCCTTTTCCAAAATGTTTGCTTCTAACTACCCTTTCCCCAATCTGTCCTCCCTTCTATCATCCCTCCTCTTACTCCCTTTCCCCTTATTTTCCTATAGGGTGTGATACTCAATTGAGTGTGTATGTTATTTCTTCCTTAAGCCAAATTCAATGAGAGTAAGGTTGTCCCATTCCCTTTTACCTTCCTGCTCTTCCCCTCCATTGTAACAGTTTTTTCTTGCCTCTTTTATATAATATAATTTCCCCTAATGGATCTCTCCCTTTCTCCTTCTCCCAATAAATTCCTCTCTCACCTCTTAATTTTATTTTTTAGTTATCATCCCATCATATTCAACTCATCCTGTGCCCTCTATGTATACATGAACATACATATGCCCAGTCTCACATATATACACATACAACCTCCTATACATATATATGTATGTATACATATATACATATACATTCCCTTCAACTGTCCTAATACTGAGAAAAACCTTATGAGTTACAATTATTGCTTTGCCATGTAGGAATGTAAATAGTTCAACTTAAATAAGTTCCTTATGATTCTTTTTCCTGTTTACCTTCTCATGCATTTCTTGCTTCTTGTATTTGAAAGTCAAATTTTCTGTTCAGCTCTGTTTTTTTCATCAAGAATGCCTGAAAATCCTCTATTTCATTGAATGACCATATTTTCCTCTGAAGCATTTTACTCAGTTTTTCTGGATAGGTAATTCTAGGTTTTAGTTTTAGATAGGTTTTAGTCCTAGCTCCTTTCACCTCTGAAATATCATATCCTTTGATCCCTTAATGTAGAAGCTGTAAGGTCTTGTGTTATCCTGATTATGTTTCTATAATACTCAAATGGTTTCTTCCTGACTGCTTGCAGTATTTTTTCCTTGACCTGGAAACTCTGAAATTTGGCTATAATAAAAGTTTTCTTTTTGGGATCTTTGTCAAGAGGAATTTGGTGAATTCTTTCAATTTCTATTTTGCCCTCTGTTTCTAGAACATCAAGGCAATTTTGCTTGATAATTTCTTTACTTTTCTTCCTTCCTTCCTTCCTTTTTTCCTTCCTTCCTTCCTTCCTTTCTTTCTTTCTTCTTTTCAGAGGGGGAAGGTAGGGCAATTGGGGTTAAGTGACTTGCCCAAGGTCACATGGCTAGTTTTTGTGTTAAGTGTCTGAGGCTGGATTTGAACTCAGGTCCTCCTGACTCCAGGGCCAGTGCTCTATTCACTGCGCCACCTAGCTGCTCCTGCTTGATAATTTCTTGAAAGATGCTGGGTTCTTTTTTTGATCATGGATTTCAGGTAGTTCAATAATTTTTAAATTATCTCTCCTGGATTGATTTTCCATGTCAGTGTTTTTTCCAATGAGATATTTCACATTGCCTTCTAGTTTTTCATTTGTTTGGATCTCTTTTATAGTATCTTGATTTCTCATAAAGTCATTAGCTTCTAATTGCTCTAATCTAATTCTGAAGGAGTTATTCTCTTCAGTGAATTTTTGAAATTCCTTTTCCATCTGGCAAATTCGGATTTTTTAAGGCATTCTTCTCCTCAGTGGC
>CM053585.1:307313155-307341338 GCA_028646515.1 Pseudochirops corinnae | reverse complement strand
TCTTCAGTGTATTTTTGGGTCTCCTTTAGCAGGCTGTTAACTCACTTTTCATGATTTTCCTTCATCATTCTCATTTCTCTTCCCAATTTTTCCTCCACTTCTCTTACTTGATTTTCAAAATCCTTCCTGAGCTCCTCCATGGCCTGTAACAAGTTCAAATTTCTCTTGGATGCTTTTGATACAGGAGTTCTGACTTTGCTTCTTCTTTCCGCTCCATGCCTTGATCATTTTTGTCCCCATAAAAGAATTCTATCATCTGTTTGTGCTTCCTGTGCTTGCTCATACTGCTAGCCAATTACTTGACCCTTGAGCTCTTTGCCACAGTAGAACTCTGCTTCCATAATGGAGAGAGCTATGTTCAAGATTGCTAGGGTTTTCACAGCTGCTGGAGCTATTAGGAAAGTGCCATCTCTACAGCCTTCACAAGCTCTGGCTCACTGGTCACACACCTCAGGACCACTACCCAACACTGTGATTCAGATCCAAGGATTAAAGCAAGAGTGATTACCCCCTGAATGGTCACTTGGACCCCCTGCAATCTGCAGGCCAGGAGCTCCCAAGGCAGCCACATGGCACAGAATAGCTGCTGTGCCTTTGCCCTGCTTCTCACCCTGGGGGCCAGCAGCCAGACCATGTTCTTGTGTCCCTTCCCCATTCCAACAAAGTTCCACATTGACCTTTTACTTTGTCTTTGACATTTGAGAAGTCTGGAAGCCACCACAGCTGCTGGTTATTCACTCTCCTGAAGTCTTCTCTGGCCACTGCTGGTTGGGGCTGCCCTGGGGCTGGAAACTTGCAGCTTCTGCGGGACTGCGCTTGACTCCCAACACACTGCAGCAGACCTTTCCTGTTGGCCGGCTGGCTCTCTTCAGTGGGAGATTTGTTTCTCTCTGTCACTTTGTGGGTTCTGTAGCTTTAAAATTTGTTTAGAGTCATTTTTTTACAGGTATTGGAATTGTTTGGAGCCAGAGCCCACACCAAGTTTGTGCTTCTACTCCTCCATCTTGGCTCTACCTACCCTTCACATTTTTTTATTGATTCCCTTGATATTCTTGACTTTTTGTTCTTCAAGATGAATTTTATTATTTTTTCTAGCTGTAAATAATTCTTTGGTAGTTTGATTAGTATGGCACCAAATAAGTAAATTAATTTAGGTAGAATTGTTATTTTTATTCTACTAGCTTAGCCTACCCATGAGCAATTAATATTTCTCCAATTGTTTCAATCTAATTTTGTGTGAAAAGTATTTTATTATTCTCTAACAAAATTATTGTTTTACATATATACAAAGATATTTATAGCAGCTCTTTTTTTTTTTCCCCAGTTTTTTTTTTTACCAGTTGGAAAACCACACTTTATTTGTGAAGGAGATTAGAAATATCCAATAACTTCTATTTTTAAGCAAAAACAAACAAACTTGGGGCAGCTAGGTGGTGCAGCAAATAGAACACCAGCCCTAGAATCAGGAGGACCTCAGTTCAAATCCAACCTCAGACACTTAACACAAAAACTAGCCATATGACCTTGGGCAAGTCACTTAACCCCAATTGCCCTACCTTCCCCCTCCAAAAAAGAAGGCAAAAAAAGCAAAAAACAAAAAAACCAAATAAACTGTCCTTTATATTTTTCTTTCTTGTAGGGTAGTTAGGACAAGAAAGGAGACAGGCATGACTATTATGTTGCATTCCTAGACAAATGGTGAGTAAGCTTATTATTTATTTGCAAATCAATCAGAACCAACACACTCTGAACACAGGCTGTTTCCTAAGATCAAGAGGGCTAACATTGCCTTAGCTGTGACAAGCTTTTTGCACAGATTAAATGTAGGTGGTAAGGTTTAGTAAAACCAGTGAAAAAGTCTCAAGGACTCTGGGAGGACACGTGGTGTCATACTGGGGGCTATAAAAAGGGAGGGGACACTGACAGGAAAAGGCCAGTGTCTCTTTCCAAGGAAGAGTGTCCAACACTGCGCCATTTATGCTGCCCTGTACACCATGGGCTCCATCCTGCCTAGTTACACGGGGGGCAAAGCATCATCAATTTACCAATGATTTTTCAGGGATGTTCCATGTTCATTCTACTGCCCCAGCTACTCCTGTCCTTAAAAGAAAGCACAGGCAGTGCACAAGCATCACACAGAATGTCTTTAGATGGGAGGCCCTGCCCATACAAGCAGAGCCAGAGATGTTTTCTAGATGGTGCCCGGCTTGCTGTCATTTAAAACTGAGGAAATTAAAGCAGAAGTGGCACCTACTGAAAGGAACAGCTCCCTACCAGAAAGCAGTGATGAGATCTGTCATAAAATAAACAACCCTACAGTATAAAAAGAATTATAAATCTAAGCTATTTATGAATCACGTATTTAATATTGGATTGTATAGCCAAGTTCACTTACATGTTTATATATCTACTAATCTAATCCTCATGCCCTCCTTCCCCCAAATGGAAAAATTAATGCAAATGTAATTTTGAAGGGACATTTTTCAAGTAAAATATTAATTTTGGGCTCTGTTCGGTGTGTGGGTCTGAGAGGGCCCTGTCCAAAGCTTCTGGTTTTTTCACACTGCTCTTTTCAGAGATAGTTCTGGGCATTTGGAAGTTTCCAGTGCTTCCAAAGTGATATGAACTGGGGAGAGGTGTGGTCACTTCTTTCTTGTGAAAAGATCAAAATTAATACTAACTATAGCTTCTACTATATGGCTTTCTACTGTACTGATTCTACAATGTAATTGATTTTATACTGTATTGACTTTAGTTTTCCCCCGAGTTAGTTTAAAGGTATAATTAAAAGAAAAAAAAACCTACTATCCACCATACTAATCTTTAAAGGCCTACAAGCTGATCAAGTATATTTCCATAAGGTATATTGTCCATTCTATCCTGTCCCTGTACAATTATCTAACAAACCCTTTTAGGAGCCAGTAAGTCTCCTATGCCCAGTGCACTTACAATGCCCTCAGAATGAAGATGGGTCACATAAACTGATCAAACATTCTTAATGATAGAGAAGAGTAGTTACTAGTCCCACATGGGTGCTAGCCTGATGTATTTGATGTAGCCAATCATGTTGTGCGCACAACCATGATGCTGTCTAACCTGTAACCAATCTCACGGTCTTCTCCACCTACTCAACCCTGTACCCCTCAAAATATGTTAAAGCTGGTGAGCCCTACCTCAGAGTCTTTGTCATTGAAAGAAACCCACTGACCCAATTCATTATTGTTAACCTAACTAATAAATTGATCATACTCAGCCCATTGGCTTTTGCTTCACCTTAATTTTCTAATGTAGCACTTGATACTAGAAGTCTCCTGCCTCCCCTTGAGGTTGTTCCGCAGGGACTCTGCTCCCTTGGGGCAGGACATGCTGCTCTTCCCTGGAACTGTGTGACCCAGAAGTGGGTATAGGCAATGGAGTTGCCACACTGCATGCTGTTCTGTGCCCAGTACTAGCACAGATACCCTGTAGTCTCTTTCTGACCAGTTCCTTGATCTCCTTCCCATCTCTGCATTAAGAGCTCTCAAAGTTGTTGCTGCTGATACCTCTAAGGTCTATTAATGGTGTTACTGCCACATGGGCTCTGAGCCAGTCCCCACTCCAGTGTCACAGACCTTTCCTTCTGACCTCTAACTTCTAACAAAGTTGTTTTGGACTATAATATGTCTCACCCGGCACTTTTGTTGACAGTGCCTTTCCAGAATTCTATTTGAGATATTATTTTAAAGTTATTTGGAAGTGAATATTGGTAGAGTAAACTCAGATGCTTTCTCTACTCCACCAATATGGCCCCACCCCCAGAGATGTCCTTCCCAATTTTTCAATTAAAGTATGCTATGATTCTATTGTTCTTTTTTGTGAGTAGAAATAAATTACCCATCCCACACCTGATTGTAGATTGAATACATTGTTACTTTTGCTCTTCTGAGCAAACTTGTGAATCATAATCTAATTAGCATCATCCTTGGAATTCTAAGCAGCCAACTGGTGGAAGAACAAAAAGCCTAGCATCTCATTAGACTAAACTCAGTCCAAAATGACATAAGGGGAGTCAACTGAGTGATCCCTAAGTGTCCTAGAATTCACTAATATGTGTGCTTTTTGACCTAGAGACAGTATTACTAGTCCCTATACTCCAATGAGATCAAAGAAAGAGGAAAAAGACTCTTGTTTATAATAGATCATCTGTTTTCTCTAAGAACCGAAAACTAAAAGGATTCACATCAATATTAATGTAATGGAATACTGTTGCACTGCATGAAATGATGAGGAGTACAATTTCAGAGAAATCCATGAAGACCTGTGTGAATGGACAACGTTAAGTGAGCAGAACCTAGATAACAATTTTTACTACATTATCAGGAAAAACAACTATTGAAAGACTTAACAATGTGTCCACTAGAATGATCATCCAGAGGCTGGAAATAATATGGATGCATGCTACCCACCTTCTGACAGAGAAATGCTGGACTTAAGGTACAGAATGAGTCATTTATTAAAAGAAATAGCCAATATGGAGATTTTTACTATTGTTGTTGCTTGATATTCATATTTGTTACAAGGGTTTTCTTTTTTAATTTTTTAATTTTGAGGGAAGGTGATTGGAAGAGGTAGAGAGAGAGCAATAGGTTTACCAAAAAATTAAAAAGAAAAGAAAGAGGATCATCAAAGAATTTTTTTTAATGAACAGAAAAGAAAAAAGTAATTCAGAAGGAAATATGAACAGGGCAGCTTTAAAATTTACATGGTAAATTTAGTAGTATGTATTCAAAAGAAAAAGTAAGCTATATATGAAATAGAAATTAATTGTTTTGTGTACAATTCTCTTTTTCCATTCTATTTTTTATATAGAAATATTCACTTTATTTGGTGTTTAACTTGAGACTAACACAAACAAATAAGTGATTGGTTTGATAATAAGTAGTGCACGTGTCACAAAGTATTTCAGCAACTTAAGAGCTCTGATCCAGAAAAGATTGGAGTGCTCTTGACTTAGCCACATCCAGAGAACCTTTTAAATTTAAGGACATTTGGTTTTTTGCTTTTTTAGAGGGGGGAGGGCAGGGCAATTGAGGTTAAGTGACTTGCCCAAGGTCGCATAGCTAGTTAGTGTTAAGTGTCTGAGGTCAGATTTGTACACAGGTCCTCCTGACTCCAGGGTCAGTGCTCTATTCAATGCACCACCTAGCGGCCTCCTAAGGACCTTTTTTTTTTTTTTTTAAGAATTTGGTGGTTATTATTAGGATTTGGCAATTATTATCATAAGTTTTTAACCACAGGATGACCTTACTCATGTTTGCATGACTGAAAAGAACAAGATGCACAATGAGTTAAAACCCTACAAGTCCTTTGGACGCCCATAGATGGCCAGATGTGAGAAAGCTTCCAAAGACTTGGTCAATAGTCTTACATATGCACCTGTAATGGCCTATGCAGATCCAAATAAGCCTTTTGTCTCATACACAGAAGGTAGCTTGGTGGGCTCAAGAATGGTCCTGTACTAAGAAAATGTTGCTTGTATTTGCCAACAGAGGCTTAAGTGATAGTGAAATTCATTGCCTTGCAAACAAGCTATTGTTCTTGGCTTTCAAGCAGGCTGTTACTAAGAAGTCTAAAGACTATGTATATTAAGTAAAGTTGCAAGTTTCAACTGATAACAATCCACTGATACATTCTGACCAGTGCCATGTTGGACTCTGCTTGCCAAAGATGGGTAAGCAGGATTTGGTAACTACACATTGAACATACACTCCTGGCTAGGGAACACTAATGTTAATATAGATGCTTTAACCCAAAGGCCTTGTGATACTGAAGCTATGCTGATACCTAAGGAAGAAGTAAAGTAGTAATACCCATTTGCTACAAGCAAATGGCAATGTAGCTGAAAGTCTGGAAATTCCAGCAGACAATATTTTAAAAGCATGTGTGAAACTTGTTGCACTCAGCCATATTGCCTATAAATAATTGATGGTAATTGCTGATATGGAACTGGAAGAAATGGCATAAGCCAATAATCAGGATAATAATGCTAGAGGACTCACATTCAAGTTTTCTTAAGGTATCACTACTGTTGAGATAATAGCATAAATTGGAGTTGTGAAACAGAGTGCCACACGGGATTGTCACTTATCTAGTACCAGGAACCTGCCTAGAGTACATACAGCTGTGGCCATATGGGTCAACAGACGACCCTAGAACTAGGGTACAGATTTTAGTGACCCAGGGTGGCTACAAACATTACTAAGAAGTGTGAGACTTGTGCTTATTGTGTCCAAGAACTTCCAGCTCATGCTGCATACTTGGAAAATAGAAACACTAGCAAACTCCCATGATGCGTCTGCATTGGCTTGCTAGCTCTGAAAGGAGATAGCAGGACATAAGCCATATTTTGGTGGTGACAGATTATTTTACAAGATATGCATAGGCATACCCAACAAGGAACCAAAAAGCTTCCACACTTACTAAAGTATGGTGGGAGAAATTTTTCTCAGCAGTTGGATTTCCTGCCAGTATCTATTTGTACCAAGGCAGAAACTATGAAAGCACACTACTCAAAGAGATATTAGCATTAAGAAGTTTAGAACTATGGGTGGCTAGGTGGTGCAGTGAATAGAGCACCAGCCCTGGAGTCAGGAGGACCTGAGTTCAAATCTAGCCTCAGACACTTAACACAAAACTAGCCATGTGACCTTGGGCAAGTTGCTTAACTCCAGTTGCCCTCCAAAAAAAAAAAAAGTTCAGAACTATACCTATATATTTCAACTATACATTGCTGAATTTGTTAGGGACACTGAAACCAGAATGAAAATCTCAGGGAAGTCAACATGTGGTATTCCTAGTACATGTAAACATTATGCCATGCTTTAAACCATATACTTTAAACTATACCTACTGATGTCTGGGCAAGCACTATGCCTCCAAATTGACTTGTGTATAGGAGTAACCTGACAAAGACAGAAAGACTGTGGTAGCTACGTGGCACAGTGGGTAGAGGCCTGGAGTCAGAAAGACTCATCTTCCTGAGTTCAAACCTGGCCTCAGACACTTGCTAGTTATATGACCCTGGGCGAGTCATTTAATTCCATTTGCCTAAATTTACTCAATCTGTAAAATGAGCTGGAGAAGGAAATGGTACTGCAACCCAGTAACAGTCCAAATAAGGGAAGAAGACTGAACCCCAAGGCAGTACCTCTCCTGCCTGGAACTTTTATTGTAGAAACTGCTAGGAGACAGAGACATGAACACAGTAACATCAGTGACCAGATTGGATCTTCTACAAGTTATGGCCTGTCTTGGAGAGATGAACATTTGGAAAATGTACTAGATCATCATCATAGGTTAGAGTGAGGTCTCTCACCAAGGGGACCTAGAAAGAGCTGTCCACTTTGTACCAGAAGGTGTTGTTCAGAAGGAGAGGCCTAAAGCTTGACCCTGCTCTCTCACCATCTACCTTGTGAGTGGCTGGTCTTGAAGCTGAGACCTAAGGAGCAGAACTGGGAAGCCTTCTGCCAGGCCTAGGGTATAAAGGTCCTTGCCCATTATGAAATAGCATAGCAGTGTCCCAGATGAGGATTACAGCTAAACCTGAAGCTGGAGAAGGCAGAGACTATAGCTTTCTAGTGAAGCCTCTTTGAGTGGGTACAAGTAGATGCCAGTCTAGGAAATGGAGGTGAGACAAGGGAGAAATTGCACAGAATTTAGGAGAACCAAAACATAGGCAATAGCCTGCCACAAGAAGCAGATCTAGGACTTGGGGAGTGACTATTTGGGCTGATAGAATATGTCTATAAATATCACATGACAATCAATTACAAAATATAACAGATTCTCCAGGTAAAGGACAGAACGGAAGCATTTATTTAAAAACCAGAAAACCAAATCAGAAAACCAGTAAGCTGATTCCATCATATTATATCATATAAGATATTCAGAAGCCATAATAACATGAGAGCCACAGCATCTTTCAGCCTTCCCACAAACCAAAATAAGATCAATATCTACTCACGAGCCTATCTGACTCCTTGCCTGAGTGTCCTCTCTCCCCCACCATCTCACTAGCTCTGATCAACTTCCTGTGGGCTCTGCTTCCCTTGGGGGCAGAGTATACTTTCAAAGCAGGGGAGGTCTTCAAACTACCCCTTAGGTCTATTAAGGAGGAGGGAAGATCTTTAAATTCCCATTCCCATTACACATCCTAAAGGCAAATCTGATGAGAGTAAGATTCAGTCATTCCCTCTCACCTCCCCTCTCTTCTCTTCCACTGTAAAAACTTTTTCTTGCCTCTTATATGTGAGATAATTTACTGCATTGTACTTCTCTCCTTCTTCTCCCAGTACATTCCTCTCTCATCCCTTAATTTTATTTTTTAGATACCTTCCCTTAATATTCAACTCACCCTGTGCTCTCTGTCTATATTCCCTCCAAATACCTTAATAATGAGAAAGGTCTTATGAGTTACAAATATCATCTTTCCACATAGGAATGTAAACAGTTCAACTTTAAGTTCCTTATGATTTCTCTTTCATATTTACCTTTTCATGCTTCTCTTGAGTATTGTATTTGAAAGCCAAATTTTCTATTCAGTTCTGGACTTTTCAGCAAGAATGCTTTAAAGTCCTCTATTTCATTGAATAGTTATTTTTCCCCCTGAGGGATTATACTCAATGTTTCTGAGTAGGTGATTCTTGATTTTAATCCTAGCTCCTCTGACCTCTGGAATATCATATTCCAAGCCCTCTGATCCCTTAATGTAGAACCTGATAGATCTTGTGTTATCCTGATTGTGTTTCCATAATACTCAAATTGTTTCTTTCTGGCTGCTTATAATTATTTCTCCTTGACCTGGGAACTCTGGAATTTGGCTATAATATTCCTAGGAGTTTTTCTTTTGGGATCTCTTTCACAAGGTGATCATTGGATTCTTTTAATTTCTATTTTACCCTCTGGGCCTAGAATATCAAGGCAATTTTCCTTGATAATTTCTTGAAAGTGGTTCTTTTTTGGATCATGGCTTTCAGGTAGAACAACAATTTTTAAATTATCTCTCCTGAATCTATTTTCCAGATCAATTGTTATTCCAATGAGATATTTCACATTGTCTTCTGTTTTTTCATTCTTTTGGTTTTGTTTTATAATTTCTTGATTTCTCATACAGTCATTAGCTTCCATTTGCTTCATTCTAATTTTTAAGGAATTATTTTCTTCACTGAGCTCTTGGACCTCCTTTTCCATTTGACCAATTCTGCTTTTTAAGGCATTCTTCTCCTCATTGACTTTTTTGACCTCTTTTGCCATTTGGGTTAGCCTATTTTTAAGATGTTATTTTCTTCACTATTTTGTGGGTCTCCTTTAGCAAGCTGTTGACTCATTTTTCATGATTTTCTTGCATCACTCTCTTTTTTCTTCCCAATTTTTCCTCTATTTCTCTTACTTCCTTTTAAAAATCCTTTTTGAACTCTTCTATGGCCTGTGACCAATTCATTTTTCCTTTGAGGCTTTGGATGTTTGACTTTGTTGGAGACTTTGGAGCTTTGACTTTGGTGTCTTCTTCTTGTTTTGTGTTTTGATCTTCTTTGTCACCAAAGTAAGACTCTATAGGTTATAGAATAAAATACCAGACTTGGTATTTTCTACTGTTTAATCATTTCCCCAGCCAATTACTTAACTTTTTAACTCTTTGTTAAGGTAGGGCTCTGCTTCCAGTGTAAAGGATGTACTGTCCCAAGCTTCAGGGGTTTTGTGCAACTATTTTCAGAGATATTTCTAGGAACCTATAAATTTTCAGTTCTTCCAAGGTGGTATGATCAAAGGAGAGGTATTTACTATTCTCCTGGCCTGTGCTGTGTTCTGTTAGTGAACACAAGCACCCTTTTCAGCCTTGGAACTGTGAGGAGGTCTTTCTTCAATGCTGCCACAGACTCCACCACACCAGCACTCCTCCTTGTCCCAGGACTATCACCCAGGGCTGTGACCCAGATCCAAGCATTGGTAAAGCAAGAGAATCTGGCCTCAGAGCCAGCAAAGAGATCCCTGCAATCCCACTCTGACCAGCTGCTTAATTCCCCATCACCACCATCTGTGGGTTGAGAGCTTTGGAAGCAGCCAGTGCTACTGCTGCTGCCACCCCAGGGCTGGTGCTAGGCCAAGCTCCTCTCTCATCCAGGTCTGACAGACCTTTCCTACTGATTTTCTAAGTTGTCTTTGGCATTTGTGGGTTGAGAAGCCTGGAAACTGCCACAGTTTCCAGTGATTCAGTGCCCTGAGGCCTGCTCTGGGTTTGCTGGGGTCTGGTCTGTGCTAGCACAGTTTGTGTTAGACTCCTCTCAGACTGGCACAACAGACCTTTCCTGTTGACCTTACAGGTTATCTTTGACTGGAAATTTTTTTCTCTCTGTCATTTTGTGGGTTCTGCTCCAGAATTTGTTGAGAGTAATTTTTTACAGGTATGTAGAGGAGTTTGGGGGAGATCTCAAACAAGTCCCTGCTTTTACTCCACCTTCTTGGTTCTGCCTCCCCTCCCCCCCCAAAAAACACTTTTGATAGAAATACTGGGAAATTATTCTAATATCTCAGGCAAGAGGTGATGCTAAAATGGTCCTTGTGAGAAGAAAGAAGCAGATTGGACAGAGATTGTGGGGGTGTAATCAACAAGACTTGGCAACTAATTGTATGGATATGTGGGGAGAGGGAGAAGCCTGAAACTGTGGGTGACTGGAAGGTTGATGGTGTCCTTAACAAAAAGTGGAAAGTTCAAAAGAGGAGTGATTTGTAGGGAAAAATAATCATTTCAGATTTGGACATGCTAAGTTTGAGGATGACTACAGGATATCCAATTGGAAATATCCAAGGAACAGTTGGGAGTGTGTAGTTTGAAGTTTGGTAATGCTATGCATCCTTCAACTGTATTTTTTTTCTCATTATTTCCCTTAAGAATCTAGACCTTTTGTTTTCTCAAATCAATGTTTTGTCTATTTCTATAAATTATCTCCTAATTAATCTGTTATAACAGCAAATATATGAATTTGTTCTAGGCAATTTTTTAAAAATGTATTTATTTAATTTTAGTTTTCAACATTCACTTCCATAAAATTTTGAATTCCAAATTTTCTCTCCATCTTTCCTCTTCAATACACTGTGTAATTTGATATAGGTTCTACACATACATTCATGTTAAATGTATTTTCATATTAGTCATAGTGTAAAGAATTGGAGCCAATGGGAGAAACCACAAGAAAGAAGAAATGAAGGGGAGAGAGAGAGAGAGAGAGAGAGAGAGAGAGAGACAAAGAGAGAGAGACAGAGAGACAGAGACAGACAGACAGAGAGAGACAGAAAGAGAGAGAGAGAGAGAGAAGGAGAGAGAGAGAAAGAGAGAGAGAGAGGGAGGGAGGGAGAGAAAGCAAATAATCTGCTTCGATCTGCTTTCAGACTCCACAGCTCTTTCTCTGGATGTGGACAGCATTTTCTACCATGAGTCTTTTGGTTGTCTTAGAACCTTGCATTGCTGAGAAGAGATAAGTCTATCAAAGTTGGTCTTGCCCAATGTGGCTGTTATGGTGTACAATGTTCTCCTGAGTCTGCTCACTTCACTCAGCATCAGTTCATATAAGTCTTTCCAGGTTTTTCTGAAGTCCACCTGCTCATCATTTCTTATAGCACAATAGTACTCCATTACATTCATATACCACAACTTGTTCAGCCATTCCCCAACTGATGGGCATCCTCTCAGTTTCCAATTCTTTGCCACCACAAAAATAGCAACTATAAATATTTTTGGCACTTCCTGGGAGCCACAATGGTTGAGTAAGCAGTAAATTGCTCTCTCTCTCCCTTACCAACCTTGAAAAACCCAGAAAATACTGCCCCTGGAAAAGTCATGGAACAGTGTAACCAGCAGAAACATGGGGTACAGCACCTTTTCAGCATGCGAGGCTAGGGGGATTAACAGGAAAGTTCCCTTTTGCTGGGGCTGAAGGAAAACAGTGCAGGATAGCATTGACACTATACCCACATGTGAAACCCCAAAAGAGATATGAATTGGCCTCAAGCCCAAAGAGCACTCTTGGTAAGGCTCAAGAAAGATTTTCAAAGTCAAATTAGAGAGATAGAAGAAAAATTGATCAATTCTTTTAAAGATACAATTGACAAAATGGAAAAAAGATTCACTGAAGAAAACAATTCTTTAAAAAGTAAAATTGACCAAATGGATATGGAGGTACAAAATTTAACTGAAGAAAATAACTCTGTAAAAAGTAAAATTGGTCAAATGGAAAAGGAGGTACAAAAGCTAACTGAAGAAAACAATTCCTTAAAAATTAGAATTGGACAAGTAGAAGCTAATGACTCTATGAGGCATCAAGAATCAGTCAAACAAAATCAAAAGAATGAAAAAATAGAAGAAAACATAAAATATCTCATTGGAAAAACGACTGATGTGGAAAATAGGAGATACGATTTAAGAATTATTGGTCTGCCAGTAAGCCATAAAAAAAAAAAAAAAGCCTGGATAGTATCTTCTAAGAAAACATTACAGAAAACTGCCCTGATACTCTAGAACCAGAGGGTAAAGTAGTCATTGAAAGAATCTGCTGATTACCTCTTGAAAAGAGATTCCAAATTGAAAATGCCAAGGAATACTCCAGTCAAATCCCAGAATTATCAGATCAAGGAGATAATACTGCAAGTAGCCAGAAAGAAACAATTTAAATATCATGGAACTACAGTCAGGATCACACAGGACCTTGCAGCTTCTACATTAAAAGATCAGAGGGCTTGGAATATGATATTCCATAAGGCAAAGGAACTTGGACTACAATCAAGGATCAAACTACTCAACAAAATTAAGCACAATTTTTCAGGCAATGAATTGGACATTCAGTGAAACAAGGGACTTCCAAATCTTCATGATAAAAAGACCAGGGCTCAATGTAAATTTTGATCTTCCAGAGAGGTATAAAAAGGTAAACAGGAAAGAAAAAAATACAAATGTTATTCAATAAGGGCAAACTATTTACATGGGAAGATGATACTTGTAAATCTTGAGAATTTTATCTTTATTACAGCATTTAAAAGGGATATACATAAACTGAGGGCATAGGTAGAAATAAACTGATGTGATGATAAAAAATCTAATTAAGGGGTAAAAAGGGATTGTAATGGGAGAAGAGGAAAGGAGGAGGCAAAAAAGGGTAAATTACATCACATGAAGAGGCACAAAAACATAGTAGAAAGAAAGAAGGGAGGGAAATGAACAATGTTTGTACATTACTCTCATTGAATTTGGTTCAGGGAGGGAATAACACACTCTGTTAAGTACAGAAATCTAACTTGCCCTACAGGCAGTAGGAGGGTAAGGGAAAAGAAAAGGGAGAGGGGCTGACAGAAGGAAGGGCAGATTGAGGGAGGTGGTGGTCAAAAGCAAAACTTTTGAGGAGGGACAGGGAGAAGAGAAAATAAGAGCATAAACAGGGATGGGGAGAACAGGATGGAGAAAAAGACACAGATAGTAATCATTACTGTGAATTTGAATGGGACGAACTCTTCCATAAAATGGAAGCAGATAGCAGAATGGATTAAAAAACACCATTCTACAATATGTTGTTTATAAGAAACACATTTGAAACGGGGGGATACACGCAGGGTAAAGAGGTAAAAGGCTGGAGTACAATATATTATGCTTCAGCTGAAGTAAAAAAAAAAAGCAGGGATAGCAATCCTAATCTCTGACAAAGCAAAAGCAAAAATAGATCTAATCAAAAGAGATTAGGAAAGAAACTAAGCCTGCTAAAAGGTACCATAAACAATGAAGTAATATCATTACTAAACCTATGTAGGCACCAAGTGTTATAGCATCCAAATTCTTAGAAGAGAAGTTAGGGAGTTACAGGAAGAAATAGACAGCAAAACTATACTAGTGGGGGACCTCAACCTTTCCCTCTCTGAACTTGGTAAATCTAACCTCAAAATAAACAAGAAAGAAATTAAGGAGTTGAATAGAATTTTAGAAAAGTTAGATCTGGTAGACCTCTGCAGAAAGCTGAATGAGAATAGAAAGGAATATACCTTTTTCTCAGTGGTACATGGGACATACACAAAAATTGGCCATGAAGCAGGGCATAAAAATCTCACAATCCAGTGAAGAAAGGCAGAAACATTAAGAGCATTCTTTTCAGATGATTAGACAATAAAAATTATATGTAATAAAGGGCCATGGAAAGATAGACTAAAAATTAATTGGAAACTAAATAAATATTTTTTTGGCTTTTTTTTTTTTGGAGGGGGGAAGGCAGTGCAATTGGGGTTAAGTGACTTGCCCAAGGTTACATGGCTAGTAAGTGTTAAGTGTCTGAAGCCAGATTTGAACTCAGGTCCTCCTGACTCCAAAGCTGGTGCTCTATTCACTGTGCCACCTAGCTGCCCCAATAAATATTTTTCTACATGTGGGTCCTCTTCCCATTTGTGGGAATATCTTTGTGACACAGACCTTGAAGTGGTATCGCTGGATCAAAGGGTATGCACAGTTTTCTAGCCCTTTGGGTATAGTTTCAAAATGCTCTCCAGAAAGGTTGGATCAGTTCACAACTCCAGCAACAATGCATTAATATTGCAATTTTCCCACATCTTCCCCAGCATTTATCATTTTCTTGTTTTATTATGTTAGCCAATCTGATAGGTGTGATGTGGTACCTAAGAGTTGTTTTGATTTGCATTTCACTAATCAATAGTGATTTAGAGCATTTTTTCATATGACTATAGATAGCTTTAATCTCTTCTTCTGAAAACTGCCTGTTCATATCCTTTGACCATTTATCAATTGGGGAATGACTAGTATTCTCAGAAATTGGATTCACTTCTCTATGTATTTTAGAAATGAGGCTTTTATCAGATACACTGTCTGTAAAAATTCTTTCCCAGTTTTCTGCTTCCCTTCTAATCTTAGTTACATTGGCTTTGTGTGAAAAATTTTAATTTAATGTAATCAAAATTATCCATTTTGCATTTCAAAATGCTCTCTATCTCTTGTTTGGTCATAAATTCTTCTGTTCTCCATAAATCTGACAGGTAAACTATTCCTTGTTTTCCCAGTTTGCTTACAGTATCAGCTTTTATATTTAAATCATGTACCCATTTTGACTTTCATACTATATTTCATTTTTCACTGCAGTTTTTGTCAAATAGTGAGTTCTTATCCCAGAAGCTGGAGTATTTAGGTTTATAAAACAGTAGATTACTATAGTCACTGACTACTGTGTCTTATGGACCTAACCTATTCCACTGATCCACCATTCTATTTCTTAGCCAGTACCAAGTAGTTTTGATGATTGCAGCTTCATAATACAACTTAAGATCTGATATGGCTAGTCTACCTTCCCTTGCATTTCTTTTCATTAATTTCCTTGATATTTTGGATCCTTTGTTCTTCCAGAAGAATTTTGTTATTATTTTTTTCTAGCTCTATAAAATAATTTTTTGGTAGTTTGATTGGTATGGTACTGAATAAATAAATTAATTAAGGTAGAATTGCCATTTTTATTATATTAGCTTGGCCTACCCATGAACAACTGATGTTTTTCCAGTTATTTAGATCTAACTTCATTTGTGTGAAAAGTGTTTTTGGCAAGTAGACTCCCAAATATTTTATAATGTCTACAGAAACTTTAAATGGAATTTCTCTTTCTCTCTCTTGCTGTTGTTATTAATATATAAAAATGCCAATGATTTATGTGAGTTTATTTGATATCCTGCATCTTTGCTAGTTATTATTTCAAGTAGTTTTTACTTGATTCTCTAGAATTCTCTAAGTATATCATCTGAAAAAGTGATAGTTTTATTTCTTCTTTGCCTATTCTAATTCCTTCTATTTCTTTTTCTTCTGTTATTGCCAAAGCTAATGTTTCTAGTACCATTTTGAATAACAGTGGTGATAATGGACATCCTTGTTCCAACCCTGCTTCTTATCCAAACTGCATCTAACTTATCCCCATTACATATAATGCTTGCTGATGGTTTTAGGTAGATGCCACTTATTTTAAAGAAGACTCCATTTATTCCTATGCTCTCTAGTGTTTTTAATGGGAATGAGTGGTGTATTTTGTCAAAAGCTTCTTCTGCATCAATTGAAATAATCATATGGTTGCTGTTAGTTTTGTTATTGATGTGGTCCATTATGCTGATAGTTTTTCTAATATTGAGCCAGCACTACATTCCTGATATAAATCCTACCTGGCCATAGTATTATTCTCAAGTTAAGTTTCTGGAATCTTTTTGCTAATATTTTATTGAAATATATTTAAATAAATTTATTGGCATACAGTTGGGCAAGATAGCTCCTCATAATTGTTTTAATTTCTTCTTCATTGGTGGCACATTCACCCTTTTCATTTTTGATGCTGATAATTTGGTTTTCTTTTTTTAAATCCAATTAACCAAAGGTTTATCTATTTTATTGGTTTTCTTCATAAAACCAGCTCTTAATTTTATTTATTAGTTCAACAGTTTTCTTACTTTCAGTTTTATTAATCTCTCCTTCACTTTTCAGTATTTCTAATTTGGTATTTAATTGGGGATTTTAAATTTGTTTTAAAAAGCTAGAGGTTTTTTGTTGCATGCTCAATTCACTGATCTCTTCTTTCTCTATTTTATTCATGTAAACATTTAGAGACATAAAATTTGCCCTAGGAATCACTTTTGCTACATCCCATGTTTTGATATCTCGTATTATTATTGGCATTCTCTTGGATGAAGTTATTGATTGTTTCTATAATTTGTTGTTTGACCCACTCACTCTTTAGGATTAAATTCTTTTAATTTCCAATTAATTTTTAGTCTATCTTTTCCATGGCCCTTTATTACATGTAATTTTTGTCGCATCATGATCTGAAAAGGATGCATTTAATATTCCTGCTTTTTTGCATTTGGATTGTGAGAATTTTATGCCTTAGTACATGGTCAATTTTTGTGTAGGTGCCATGTACTGCTGAAAAAACGGTATATTCCTTCCTATCTACTTTTTCTAAAATTCTATTCACCTCCTTAACTTCTTTCTTGTTTATTTTGTGGCTAGATTTATCTAGTTCTGAGAGAGGGAGACTAAGATCCTCTACTAGTATAGTTTTGTTGTCTATTTCTTCCTGTAAATCCATTAAGTTCTCCTCTAAGAATTAGGATGCTATATCACTTGGTGCATATGTATGTTTAGTAATGATATTATTTCATTGCCTATAGTAACTTTTAGCAGGATATAATTCCCTTACTTATCTCTTCTAATTAGATCTATTTTTGCTTTTGCTTTCTCTGAGATAAGGCTTACTACCCTGCTTTCTTTACTCCAGCTGAAGCCTGTTATATTCTACTCCAGCCTTTTACATTTACTCCATATGTATCCCTCTGTTTCGAATGTTTCTTGTAAACAACATATTGTAGGATGATGTTTTTTAATCCATTTGCTATCTGCTTTTGTTTTATGGGAGAGTTCATCCCATTGACAGTTATGATTACTATCTGTGTCTTGCTCTCCATCCTACTTTCTCCTGTTTACGCTTCTTTCTCCTTTCTTCCTTTCTCTCCTCCAAAGAGTTTTGCTTTTGACCACCACCTCCCTCAATATGCCCTCCCTTCTATCAGGTCCCTCACTTTTCTTTCAGTTTTCCCTTACTACTTCTTCCCTCCTTTCTAACCACTCACTCCCTTTTCTTTCCCCTCCTACTGCCTATAGGGCAAATTAGATTTCTATACCTGAGTAAGTTATTCCCTCCTTGAGTCAAATTCAATGAGAGTAAGGTTCAAACAATTCTCATCTCCCCCCTTCTTTACCTCTACTATAATATTTTTGTGCCTCTTCATGTGATGTAATTTGCCCCTGTCTCCTCCTTTCCCCTTCTCCCATTACAACCCTCTTTCACCACTTAATTAGGTTTTTATCATCACATCAAAGTCAAGTTATACCCACATGCTCTGCCTATGTATATCCCTTCTAAATGTAATAATAAAGACATGGTTCTCAAGAGTTACAAGTATCATCTTCAAGTACGAATGTAAACAGTTTGCCCTTATTGAATAATGTTTGTTTTTTCCTTTCCTGTTTACCTTTTCATGTCTCTCTTAAGTCTTGTATTTGAAGATCAGATTTTCCATTGAGCTCTAGTCTTTTCATCAGGAAGGCCTGGAAGTCCCCTATTTCATTCATTGTCTAGCTGCTCCCCTGAAAGAATATGATCAATTTTGCTGGGTTGATTTTTGGTTGTACTTCAAGCTCCTTTGCCTTATGAAATATCATATTCCAATTCCCCTGATCTTTTAATGTAGACGCTGCAAAATTCTGTTTAATTCTGACTGTGGTTCCACAATATTTGAATTTTTTCTTTCTGTCTACTTGAAGTGTTTTCTCTTTCACCTGATAATTCTGAGATTTGGCTAAAATATTCCTTGGTATTTTAAAATATTCCTTGGTAATTTGGGACCTCTTTCAGGAAGTGATTGGTGGATTCTTTTGATGACTATTTTACCCTCTGTTTCTAAGTATCAGGGCGGTATTCCTTAATGATTTCTTGAAAGATGCTGTCCAGAATCTTTTTTTTGATCATGCCTTTCAGGTAGACAAATAATTCTTAAATTATCTCTCCTGGATATATTTTCCAGGTCAGTTGTTTTTCCAATGAGGTGTTTTTTGTTTTCTTCTATTTTTCCAGTCTTTTGATTTTGACTGATTCCTGATGTCCTTATAGAGTCATTAGCTTCCATTTGCCCAATTCTAATTTTTAATGAATTATTTTCTTCAATTAGCTTTTATGCCTCCTTTTCCATTTGCCCAATTTTACTTTTTAAGGAGTGGTTTGCTTCAGCGTACATTTTTCTTTCCCATTTTGTCAATTGTACAAGAATTGTTCAATTTTTCTTCTACCTCTCTTACTTGACTTTTAAAAGCCTTCTTGAACTCTTCTAAGGCTTTTTGGGCTTGAGACCAATTCACCCTTTGAGGTTTCAGATATAGGTATATTGACAATGTTGTCCTCTTCCAAATTTGTGTTTTGATCTTCCCTTTCACTGTAATAATTCTCCTTGGTCATTGTTTTTCTTTGTTGCTTTTTGCTTGTGGTGTTTGACTTTTCCCTGGTTTTTAAAGTTGATCTCTTCTTCTGGGGTACAGGGGCCACTGCCCCATGGTTCCTGCACTGGGGGGTAGGGGCCTAGTTATTGGCTTTGTGTGCTGGGGCCTTAAGTGCTGGCAGCTGGAGGCTGTAGGGGCCTGGTAGCTTACCTGGTGATGAGCTGAGCTGGTGATGGCTACTGGTGTGTGGTGAGTCCAGTTGGGGTTTTTCTGTGTTTCCCCAGGGTTAAACTGAAGTTAGTGGGGTAGGGCATGGGGATGGGTATAGTCTGCCCTCTGGAGGTTGCCTGCTCACCTGCAGTTGCACAGGTAAGTTCAGCTGCTGGTGGATGCCTGTCCAGGGATGCATAGAGTAGTTCTCTACACTGTTATCTCCTGGTTCCCTAGTATTGGTGCTTTCCTGCTCCACCACTCTGGGGCTTAGGATCTCCTGCTGGTTTGCTAAGGTGGGGCTTGTTGCTGTCTTGCCAGAAGGCCTCCTGTTCTGTACTGGTCCCCTTTCAGCCACAGCAAGAGGGACCTTTCCCATTAATCCTCCTAGCCTCCTGAGATAAAAGACTGCTGCACCCCGTCTTTTGCTGGCTCCACTGTTCCAGGATTTTTCCTGGAGTGGTATTTTCTGGGTTTTTCAAGGTCAATAAGAGAAGGTGAGAGTGACTTATTCTTTACTCTGCCATCTAGGCTCCCAGAAGTCTTAATTTTTTTTTTTACATTATCATAGCAATATATCTTCAATTATTTGTTACACCTTATTTCTATTGATTGTATTTATATTTCTATTAATAGTAGTTGTATTTATAAAACTTGTGTCTGTCTTGATAGGTTAATACTCATTTTGTGCATTTTGCAGTTGTTTTGAATGAAAATTTTCTGATGATTATTTCTTCCTACTATTAAAAAAAGTACTACAAGGGCAGCCAGGTGGCACCGGCCCTGGAGTCAGGAGAACCTGAGTTCAAATCTGGCCTTAGACACTTAACACTTACTAGTTGTGTAACCTTGGGCAAGTCACTTAACCCCAATTGCATTGCCTTCCTCCCTCCAAAAATAAAAAAAAAAGTACTACATAGAAATGCTGGTGATGTGTTTGTGTGTGTGTGTGTGTGTGTGTGTGTGTGTGTGTGTGTGTGTGTGTGTGTGGCTTCATCCCTCTCCAGGCTGCATTTTTGACTCTTCATTCTTTCTCTACCATGCCAAAGAAACTTTACCTGGGAATGCAAGTCACCCTTGGACCTGTACATCTGTTGTTAATCTACATTTTAAACTTGGTAACAATTTTCTTGTCTTTCTCTTAAATTAGTTAATGGTTTATTGATATTCTTTTCAATCGATAATCAAGAAACTAGCTCGGTTTTATAACATTTTCAAACTTCTTTGTTTCTCCTTTCATTTTCAACATTTCTTCTTTTTGAGTTTATAGCTCATTTTCTGGTCCTAAAAAGATCACGTTCAACTTCTTGATCCCTTCTTGTTTCACTTATGTAAATTTTCAGAAATATAATTTTTTTCTTTAAGGAATACTTGGTATGTTGTTTCATTTTACTACTTAGCACAGTTATTTATGATTTCCATAATTTGTTCTTCAAACTATTCCTCATTCAAGATGTCACTACTTAAGTCTCCATTTAGGTTTGTTTTACTTATTCCCATTTCCTTTATTCATTTTGCTATTAATGGTACTACATTCTGTAAGAGAACATAATACAGAATTTGCCTCTTTGCACTCATTTATCAATTATCCTTGAGAGCAGTGATTGGTTGATTTTTATCTTTGTATCCTAGTACCTAGTACACAATGTCTGGCACATATGGACACTTAATAAATGTTGACTGATTGATTCCTTTATGCCTTAACACATGATTAATTTTCCTAAAGAAATAAATGTATTTTTAATATTTTCATTCAGAAGTCACCATGGTTCAATCAAATTTAGTTTTATCAAACAATTTGTTCAGCTCCTTATTTTCCTTCTTTTTAAAAATCTTTATCAGATGTACTGAGCTTTTAGAGGGTAATAAAAAATTTACTACTATTGTGCCTTTATCCATGTCTTTTCTCAATTTGCTTAGCTTTTCTTTTGATAATTTAGCTACTATACCATTTGGTGTATGTATTTAAAATTGTTTTGTCATTGCCTATGATGCCTTTTAACATTGTTTTCTGTTTCTATTGTGATTTCTATTTGTTTATCTTTGTTAGTTTTTAACATTTACTTATCTGAGACCATGATTGCAACTCCTATATGTTCAGTTACCTGATGAATAGATTTTATTCTACCCCTTCATTTTCTCTATTTCTCTCCATAAGAGTTTCTTGCATGTCAATGTAGTGCATTTTGGTGTTTTGCTTTCATATCCATTTCTCTATTCTTTTTCTTGGGAAATTTAATCCATTCATATTTAGATTTACACTTATGAGTTTGTTTTCTTCTATTATACAACATATAGATCTATATTGTACACAAATATATGCCCGTATACACACATAATGTATGTATGTGTACATACATGTTGACTACTCTTGACTACTATGGGCCCAAGGTTCTCTGGTACCCTTAAGGTAGCGTCTAGTTTCTCCGACATTAGCTTGAGTTTCCACTGATGGGACATGCCTAATTCTAATTCTTGCAGCCTAGTTCCATATAACACTTAGGATTAGCTTTTACAAAGGAAGATTTATTTGAAACATATATGAAGAACAAATATACAAATATCCTCCCAACACCTGGGGTTGGGGGGAGATAATCCCCTTGGCTTTTTTGGGAGGGAGGGGAAGGGGACTAGGTTCACCATTTAGTTCAATTCCTATATAGTCAAAGTACCAATCTTCAAGTGTAAAATAAATCATTATATTTTTAGGCACTCTCATGGCTTCCCTGCTGGGGTGGGCTGCAACATCCTGTTTGGAATCC
Organism: Pseudochirops corinnae; assembly: GCA_028646515.1. Classification (NCBI taxonomy): domain Eukaryota; kingdom Metazoa; phylum Chordata; class Mammalia; order Diprotodontia; family Pseudocheiridae; genus Pseudochirops; species Pseudochirops corinnae. The sequence continues at coordinate 307,319,324 of CM053585.1, read as the reverse complement.
TGCGTACAAAATCACCATGGTTTGATTCAGGTGCAGGGATTCAGTTATCTATCTAGAACTGAAAAGGACAAATAAGACACACCCTAAACCTGTTTCATGGAGTCATAGGTCCTACAAGGAAGAGAGGCGAAGGTAGTTTTTCTCTGAATGCTATCAGTTCATGCTATCTGTGCTGTGATTGACAGGACCTTTCACTCTCTTGGAAGCTATGATGTGTGAAAGAGAATTTGTTTCCCAATTTTAAAAACACTGCCTGTTATGGCTGTGTAGCCAATGGAAAGAAGCTACTCCTACCTATGTTGTAGGGGAATGTAGGATGGTTTCCCAGGTGGCTGCCACCATGTTAGGTTAGCAGGTGACAAAACCCTGTTACATACAAAACAAATGCAATGTGATTTGTGTAGTCTTTATTGAAATTAGGGAAAGCCTCTGGTAGGAGGGAGCACTTGAGCAGAGCCTTGAAGGTTAGAAGGAATTCCAGGAATGAGGGTGATAAAAAGAACCCTATAGCAAAGAAGCTGGTTTGAAGTAATATATAATCAGGCTGAAAGGACAGACTGGAGCAAGCTGGGAAGGACTTTAAATGCCAAACAAAGGAATTTGTAAACAAAGGAGATTTCGTAGAGGCAAGAGTCAATAATCATTAAGCACTTACTTTGTGGTCAACACTTTGCTAAGATCTGAGAACACAAAAAATAGGCAAAAACACATTCAATGAGTAAGAGGAAGTCAGGAGATTTGTTTTTCCTCTCAAAATTCTGTTTTAAGAATTTCATTTTTCAGTTTTCCAATTCATCCTGGGGACTTTTCCTGCATAACTTTAATCCCTGGGCTTCTATCCTTCCTATCTTGCTCTCTCAAGATCCAGGGCACATGTCAGGCTATCCCTTGGCTTTCTTCTCTATCACAAACTCAAGAGAGGAAGGAACGTCGCCTCTTCCCAAGATTCCCTATTTTCACTGTAGCCACCAGTCTCTCCCTATTGGTGGTACTAAGATCCAGAACAGGATCCTTCTTTGTTTCTTCATTTGCTAAAAGATTACCATTAAAGGAAGTTAAAAAGTAAGTGTTCTGATTTTGGCAGACAAAACACTAGCTGATATTTGGATAATCAAAGTTTCTCATTACTTCAACAGCATGTCAGGCTAGTTATTGGTTTCCTGACCTCATCTCTTCTTCATTCTGTTCATGTGGTCTGTAGTATGTTCCAATGTCAATATTAGCATTAGAATGTTTCTTCTTCCTCTCTTCCTTAGTAAATGCCTTCTACCATACTGCCCATGTCCTGAATTTTCCCAAAAAGTATGTCTTAATATATAATGCTAGCCACTACTTTATCCCCACTCCCCACCCCCAATCTCCTTTTGAGCTATTTCTTTCAAAGTTACATCCATCCAGGATGATCCATTTATGCCATGTATCTCATCCCATTGACTCTCAGTGATAAGGTCAAGTTTTCCTTATTTTCATTAGGACATCTCGTTTCTCATGTTTGTTACTGAAAATTTGGGTATTAGCATATAGAAATTAGAGAGTTTTATTACCATTTACTTTCTTGGATTGCAGCTAGATGGGTCAGTGAATAGAGTGCTGGGCCTACAGTCAGGAAGACCTGAGTGAAAATCTTACTGAAGTCATGTGCAATTGTGTGACCTTAGTCAAGTCACTTAACAGTTTGCCTCCTTTTCCTTATCTGTGAAATGGGCTGAAGAAGGAAATAGCAAACTGCTCCAGTATCTTTGTGAAGAAAACCCTAAATGGGGTCACAAAGAGTTGGGCATGACTGAATGACAACAATTTTCTTGGTTTTAATTTTTTCCACTTTTTTCTTGGTATCTAGTTTGGTGGTTATACAAAGGGCTGTGATCCAGATATCTGAATCCCATTCTCAGCTTCACTTTTCTGTATCACTTGTCTTGAATGAGGAGCTGAAAACAGCATCCCTGCCCTTTTTGTTATTGTCTTCTTGCCTAAGACTTCATCATAATTGACAATGCTGTTCAGGTTACTTTTGGCATGACAGTCTAAGCAAGTGGTAAAGGAGGAGGACCTTTATTAGGATTGAAATGGAGAGAATAAGACTGAATGTGAAAGGTACTGTACAAATAGATTTCAACTGATCATATGTGAGAGATGAGGGAGAATAAAGGGTCAAAAGTAACATTAAGGTTTGACACTTAGGAAATTCGGTCATGACACTGACAAAAATAGCAACATTAGAGAGCAGGCTTCAGGAGAAAGATAAAATAGGGTCTAGTCTGTTTATCACCTGATTTTCCATTTAAATCCCAGAACTCTAAAGAACCTTCTTCCTCTGAAATATTAATTTTTCCTTAATATATTCAAAGAACTCACAAGCAATTTTTACCTACAATGTTTGCTACTAAGTCCAAGTGCAAAAAGCATTAAGTGGAATTACACAGGAGAATTATTTATAATCTCTGGCAGTAGAAACAATGCAGAAAGTTAAACCCTGGGGTCTATAGAAAAAAAGGGAACAAAGAAGGACCAAAATATCTGCAGGCTCCACTTACACAAGTACTTATACCTCACTTTTTATGATTAAAACCACAGGATGAGATAGGTAGTATAGGAACCCAGAGTCCTGGGGGATGGAAGAGGGGAAGACTGATTTATGTTGTCTTGATGGCATTCAGGTCAGGCCATAAAGCCAATTTGTGGCTTAGTGTTGAAGGGAAAACTAGATTTCCTGCTCTTATTCAAAGATATGGGTCCTTGGAATCCCAAGATAGAGCTCTGAATGCCATTTTCCTACAGAAACACTGCTATATGTATTGCGGTTAGGACTTATAATGTTATTAGTACACTACTATGCTTCAGACATATAGTCCAAAGGTTATCCACCTTCTTCACAGAGGAGAAAACTGAGGTAAACAGAGGTTACATGGCTTTCCTAGGGTCACACGACTAGTAAGTATCTGAAGCCAAATCTGAACTCAGATCTTCCTAACTCCAGGCCCAGTACTCTATCCATTTACTTAATTCACTAATTCAACAACTATCTGAATGACTGTTGAAATCTGGATTATCTCTACACCATTATAGCTTAGGCAGAAGGCATTTATGCTAAATGAATAGCATAAATTTGTTGGGAAAACCTGGGCCCTATTCAGCAAGTTTGAGTGAAATAAAGGGGACTAATGACTAACATCTACATACTATATTAACACTTACAAAATACTTTCCTCACAACAACCTTCTGAGTGTAAGCACTGTTATTTCCATTTTCCAGGTGAGCAAACAGGCCCAGTCAATTTTAATCACCTGATAGTCAGGCTTTCAAACCTGGGAGATATCCAGGATTTGAACTTAGCTTTCCTAATAGTGGGAACCAGGCCACGTCATGAGGTACTTAATGAGGGCCCAAATAACGATGGTGACAATGCAGACAACTACAGTAATATAAATCTAGAAATAGAAATGATTTCATAGTAATTCATATTAACTTCATTATTTCAAAAGATTGGTGATTCCATAGGCATGAGAATTTCAATTCCAGCATAAACACGTCTATCACTACACTAAACTAAGAGTATTTTCAGCTAGGGAGGACGTGCCTGAGTTTGTGCGGTTTTGCTCTAACCTTCCATGCCATGATAAATCATTAGCAAACTAATTTGTAGTAGTTGGAGATAACACTGATAATGGAGAAATAGGATACTTTCTTCACAGATTACAAGTGGAAATATATATGAAGAAGAGGAAACAACTAACAAACAATATTATCAAGTTTAACTTTTGTTACTACTCAATAGAATAGCAAAGATTATTCCGTCTTTTTATATGGGTAATGGCTATGTCTTGTGCTCAATTGTCAAGGAGAGAGAACCACCATTAGTTATGTTCATGACTTGGTTTTTGTTTATACTCTTAGTATCACAGTTAATTATTCATAAGCATTTTTGGCTTTGATTATCAGTTATCTAATGAAAGCATCTAATAACTTTAGCATCCTGTAATAAAATGACATCATGAGATTAAACTTCTACAAGTCCAGAGAAAAGATGGGCACAAAGCCCATGGTCTGGGATTCCTAAAAGGGAAGCTGGATCAAGAAAGATTTCTAAGAAAAATTCTGACAATGCAGTTTATTATTCTGATGAAGAAAAGGGGGAGGAGGAGTATAAAGTAACCAATATAGCTACATGGGGACTGTGTGTTAAGCTTTGTTATTAAAAAGTCCTGCTCAAAGTCTGGAAGCAAGGTCATGCAATAGAGGATGAATACAAAAGAGTTGGTCCTGTAAGAAGAACATCAAGAAGGCTAAAAGGTGAATATGATCTGGGGCTTCTGTAAAATGTTAAGGATAACAAAAGGGTCTTAAAAAACATCTTTGGTGGGAACAATTCATTCTTTACTGAAATGAATGTGAAAATTGTTGAGACAGCTGAGAGGAAATAGAACTACTTAATTCCTACTTTGCTCCTGGGTTATCTATCATGGTGAAAAACCCTGAAGTGTATGCAGGGCAGAAAGACTTGAGGTAATAAAAATGTAAGAAAAGGGAAGAAATGCTAAGAGAAATTTTAGCCATCTTCAATGAATGCAAGTCACCTGACAGACAAAAGACATTCCACGATACTGAAAGAACCCACAAATGATTGTTAAAACTACTGATGATGATCTTTGAGGAATTAGATGCGCCACAAGATTAGGCATATGTGAACATCTTGATTTTCAAAAAAGTGATTTCCATAGTTATAAGGCTGGTGAGCTTGACTTCAATCCTTGGTAAAATTCCAATCACTTAAAGCAGTGGTTCTCAACTTGTGTGTCGACTCCTTTGGGGTCGAACGACCCTTTCACAGGGGTTGCCTAAGACCATTGGGAAACACATATTTCCAATGGTCTTAGGAACCTCCTCTATCCGTCTCCAGGTGGGTCCACCCACATGCAGATATGCCCATATACAACTATTAAAGGGTCACTGCATTAGGAAGATTGAGAACCACTGACTTAAAGGGCTGATTTGTCTGCACTAAAGGGTAAGTTTAACTTCATCTTTTTTCTTTTTTTTTTTGCACAGAGCTATTTAACAAAGGACTTAAGGAGATGTTATAGAAACTATTCTGCAACTTACAGTCTTAGATGTAACAGAAGCTGAATTCAACGTGTTTTTCAGGTTCTAAGGCTGACTGCCTACTATGCCATATTTTCTCTCTTGGAAAAGAAAAATATGTGCAAATAACTACAATGTTAGGAGTATGAAAAAAATGGTAGAGACATGCAATATGATGGAAAGAACACTTCTGTCTGAGATGGCATTACAGAGAAGGTGGCATACAATCTTGATCCTAAAAAATAGAAGAATTTCCATAATATGGTAGGGAGAGGGGCTGACAAATAAAGGCATGGATGTAGAAATGAGTATTTAGGGAAGAGCAAGTAGTTCAAGTTTGCTAGGGTGTAGGGCATACATACAAAGCAGTGGAAAGATAAAGGTGGAAGTTCCTGGGGTCAGACTATGGAGAGCCTTAAATGCCATAATTGTTATGTAAGAACTGAAACTCACTAGAGATGTTTAAACAGGATATATATTAGATTATCCCATCAACATCTGAATATTTTTATACGGGTAATGGCTATGTCTTAGGCTAAATGAAGACTATTGTCAAGGAGAGAAAGAGAACAAATAAGTATCTAAAAATCAAGAAGCAAGGAGATCAGTTAGAAGATTATGCATTAGACACTTTAACAGGTTATTCTGCAATAGCAGAATGATGAAGGTATGAAGTAATAAGGATCTGAATTATGGAAGTATAAATATAATATGAAATACAAAAGAAAGGAAGGAGAAGAGAAACAATGCAAAGGAAGAATCAAGATCAGAAAGCACAAAGCAATCAGAAGAGTCCAAGATATCTAGAGTTGAACCTTGGTTTAAGGGAGAATGGAAGAACTATAAGCATATAACAAGCTTAAAGCTAAGTAAAATGATCTTTTCCTTTAGCTATTCCCTTTCATTTAAACATTAATGAAAAGAAAATGAAGCTCCAAGTATTATAGGGAAAAAAGACTGTCATTACTTGGCTATTCATTTACACTGACAGAATTTGTATTACTGACTATTGCTTTGTGGTGACTAATATCTGGTATTTTTGTTAAAAGTTTATTTTTAATAAATGAAATGATAATAGATTCCCAGGCC
>CM053585.1:307298839-307313055 GCA_028646515.1 Pseudochirops corinnae | reverse complement strand
TATTTATACAGTTTTTAAATGATAGGATGTTAAACGATACTGGTAATCCACTTCTTGGCTCTTTTCTGGCTTATGTGAGATTTGGAATTCTCTAATTAGCATCAATGCAGACTGCAAGAGTGCAACAGGCTAGAAATGTCAAGTTCTGACATCAGAGTGAAGCACATTGTGGCATAATCATCACTAGTTATAACAATATCATATTTAATTTAGCAGAGATAAAAATGCATTGTTATAATTAGTTTCTACCAAATTGATATACACAGTTTTAAAAGCATATAATTAATGGTGATATTTTAAATCCAAGCCATTTTCCCTGGCTGATCTGTGATACTAGTTTTAAAAAACTGTACAATATTATAAAATTTGTGTTTGTACATTAGTTATACAAAATGCATACTTCATAGACCTTTACTTCATATTATAATGCAAAAGTTGCATATTTTAGGCAGATAGTGAATATGCTGGTGAATACTGCAAGTATTTCATACAATATGGTGTAGGAGTAAAAATAAAAACACAAAAGAATGGGAAAGGTTAAGAGAGATAAAATAGGTATAACAGAGTTTTAGCATTATCATCCTTCAAGTTCAAACTCAATGACTCTTCCAAAATTTCAGGCCATTTAGGTAGCAATAAAATTAAGTCTAAAACACGCTACTTCTAAATATGAGGCCAAATTTACATATACAATAAAACACATGAGTTAAACATGATAAATAGTCTTCATATAGTTTAAGCCCGGATGGCATTATAGTAAATGGTTTGTATTTCTTACAATCTGGCTAGCTTAAATTGATCAAATTTAATTTCTGATCTGCTCATCACCTTGAGTTTTATAACTGTAAGCACTGTTTGTCACATACTGTTGTCCACATACAGTATCATGATTGCAGATTAATGGATGTGCCTTTTTGTGTACATATTAATTTTTGATAATCTGATAGAGTTAAAAATTTTTTCATGATAAGAGATACATTTCAAGCTTACTTTATTAAGCAGCATATTTAAAATAACAGCTTTTAAAGTTAAATATTGATAATGGCTATGAGGTTTCATTACACAATACATCCGACTCACACCCAACCACTTGTAAGTTTGTAGAACATCTCTTCGTCTAAACTTTCGTTTTGGTCTTTGGCACGTGTTGAGAGGAATATGTAGCCTCCAATGAACTCATGAACAACTTTACAATCCACCTCAGTACAAATGAAAGACAATCGCACTTCATCAGCAAATTCTACTGTAACCTAGAACAAAAGGTAAAAAAAGGTTTAAATAGCTTTGTGGTATTCAAATAACTCCGATTAATGGAATTTTTCATTAATTCTAGCAGCATCTTGGTTTATCCTTCCTAATCTGTCTTGACTACAGTGTTACATCCATGTCAGACAGCTTTATTTGGCTGAAGCTAAGAAAATTTATATTAAATATTTACAAAGTTAGATACTCAAAACCTTTGCTATTTTAAAAAATTCTAAACTAATAATGCCTTTCAGTCACATAGGTTACTGTTCAGTAAATAAATCTTGCTCCTCTCTGTTTAATTTTTTCATGTTCTAGAAATAAAATGAAAGCAAAAACATTTAGGTCATTAAGTTACAGCTTTCCCAGTCTCTGAATCTAATCTGGTGATTCAATTAATGAGAAAGTTTTCTGGAAGCCTTGGGAGAAAAATCTACTTCCTGTGTTTCACTTGACATTTGCTTTAGAAATTTAACCTTTAGGTGTCACAAATTTTAATATCCTAGAAACGAGAACTATAGAATGGGATTGCTAAGGATTTATTTAAAAAATCACAATGCGACACTGAAGGATACTACTATTCTGAAACAAATTTTTCAAATTGTGTTTTTACATAACTTGAACATATCTCTAAAATATACATTGTTAAAGACTTATGAACTCTGTTAATTTTAAAATACCAATGGATCACAGTATCGAATGATTCAGAGTACAGAAGTTATGATGGTTATTTTTACCCACTAAAACTGATAGGAAGAGGAAGTGGACCTGGACTTGTGATTTCATTGCTACCAGAAGTCCTAGGTGAGGAAACTCCCTCTACCAACACAGTTTGGTACCTTCTCTTCAACTTATTTTCTTATAATCATCTAGGGCTGTGGTGTCAAACCCAAGAGGGGCCCACAAATCCATAAATATGAATCCCTGTAGGCTACATATTGACAGTTTTTAAGTATAATATTATCTCTGTTTTATGGCATTTTTATTTCCCAATTACATTTTGATTTGGTTTGGACCATACTCAGGAGTGCTGAGGGCCTCATCAAGCCTGTGAGTCGCATGTTTCATAAATTTGGACTCCAGTACAGAGGTTAAATGACTTGCTCAGGGTTACACAGTGAGAATATGGCAGAACTTGAACCTAGGCCTTTCTGTCTTTGAGGCACCTGTATTTGGTATCATTTGACACTGGAGTGCATTCACATTTAAAAATGAACAGAGTTCCTCAGTCTTGAACAATATCACATTGCTTTTCCTTTGTAACAGAAAAGAACTGAGGTTTCTACACGTAAGGATATTGCAGTAACAATGACATCTTTAACAAATCTTCTATACTTTACTCCACTTTCTTGCAAAAGGGCTACATAGGCAAGAAAAAAAAATTTACTTACCATTTTTATTTCCCAGTTTACATTCCACTGTTTCATGTTGCTGAATCTCCATGTTTTAATTGCATCTCCAGTACTGGCATCCATTCTAATCAGTCTATTATAGGCAATGCCAATCAGTTCTTCTTTCTTGCCCCCTTGAAATCTATAACATTTATTTATATAAGCCAAAGATACCCATTTAAATATCTTATTTTCAATTATTCAGTGGGCTTAAAGAGCTGGACATGTTACTAATTTAATAACTTTGAAGTATACATTTTATTTTTGTAGGAGTAAAGCAGAAATCCCATTAAATATGGTGAATTTCTATTTTTTTAAATATATATAAGCTCTGTAAAAGATTTATTATTATTTATAATTATTATTAAACCTAAGCAGGAACATCATGTTAGTGAAATTTCTTAATACCATGATTAACAGAAGAGACAGAATTCAATTTAACAAGCATTTATTACGTACATCCTATGTGTCAGGCACTGTGCTAGGTGATGGGGATAACACTGACAAAAAAACCCTTCAAAACCAATGGTCCCTTGTTCTCAGTGCAAACAGGAAAGTTAAGGGGAGGTTTGGGGGGAAATTTGGGCATTCTGAGATGTCTAGCTGTCAGTTGGTGACATGGGTCTAGAAGTCAGGAGGAAGCCATGTGCATAGACTTGGTGGTCATTTGCACAGAAATGACAGTTGACCCCATGGTAACTGATGAGATCAGCAAGAGAGTAAGTTGGTCAATAATCATTTTAAAAAATTTAATATTTTATTTTTCTAATTACTTGTAAAAACTATTTTTAAAAAAATTTTGAGTTCCAAATCCTCTCCCTTCTTCCCTTTTCTGCCCCCATCCCCCATTGAGAATGTGAAGAATTTCCTATAGGTTATACATGTACAGTCATACAAAACATATTTGGATGTTAGCCATGTGAAAGAAAACACAGAAAACACAAAAACCCCAAGAAAAACGAAGAAAGTAAAGAAAAAGTATGCTTTGATCTGAATTCAGACTCCACCAGTTCTTTCTCTGGAGGTGGATGGCATTTTTCATCATAAGTCCTTCAGAACTGCCTAGGATCATTGTATTGCTGAGAATAGCTAAGTCATTCACAGTTGATCATCATATAATATTGCTGTTACCGTGTACGATGTTCTCCTCATTCTGTCATGTCACTTTGCATCATTTCATGTCTTTCCAGATTTTTCTGAAACCATCATGTTTTCATTTTTTAGATCACAATAGTGCTACATCACAATCATATACAATCACCTGTTCAGTCATTCCCCAACTGATGGACATACCCTCAATTTCCAATTCTTTGCCACCATTAAAAGAGCTGTTATAAATATTTTTGTATATGTAAGTCCTTTCCTGTTTTATTTTTTATTTCTTTGGATACAGACCTAGTAGTGGTATTGTTTGGCCAAAGGATATGCAAGATTTTATAGTTCTTTGAGTGTAGTTCCAAACTGTTCTCCAGAATGGGTGAATCAGTATAAAATTTCACTAATAGTGTATTAGTGTATCGATTTTCCCATATCTGTTCCAACATTTGTCACCTTCCTTTTCTGTCATATTAGTCAATCTGATGGCAGCTGAGTGTTTTAATTTGCATTTCTCTAATTAATACTGATTTTGACTATTTTTTCATATGATTGATTACTCTGTATAAAAACTGCCTGTTCCTATCCTTTGACCATTTATCAGTTGGGAAATGGCTCTAAACTTTATAAATTTGACTTAATTCTCTCTATATATGAGAAATGAGGCGAATAAAGTAACACTTGCTGTAAATTTTTTTCACAATTATGATTACTGCTTATTTCCCTCTATCCTATCTCCATTTATTTTATCCTCAAAAGTATTTTGCTTCTGACTACCACATCCCCCAGTCCTCCCTCCTTTCTATCAGTACTCATCCCCTGCTGTAATCCTCTTCCCTTTCTATTTACCTGTGGGGTAAGAGATTTCTAGACCCAATTGTTGTATGTTACACCCTCTGAGCCAATTCTGATGAGAGCAAGATTCACAAAGTATCCCCCCCCATCTTCCCCTTCACTGCAAAAGCTGTTCTGTACGTCTTTTATGACAGAAAATTTACCCCATTTGACCTCTTTTTTCCTTCTCCCAGTGCATTCCTTTTTCTCCCCCCTTATTTTTTATATAATTATCCCATTATATCCAATTCACAACTATGTCCTCTGCTTATGTATACTTCTAACTGTCCTAATAATGAGAAAGTTTTTAGGAATTCTAAGTATCATCTTCCCATGTAGGAATGTAAATAAAAAATTTAACCTTATGGAATCCCTTATAATTTCTCTTTCCTGTTTACCCTTCTATGCTTCTCTTGAGTCTTGTATTTATTTGAGAGTTGGATTTTCTATTCAGCTCTGGTCTTTTCAGCTTGAAAGTTCTCTGTTTCATTAAATGTCCTTTTTTTTTTCCCTTGAAGGATACTTAGTTTTGCTGGATAGATGATTCTTGGCTGTGATCCTACCTCCTTTTCTCTCCGGAATATCATATTCCAAGTCCTCTGATGCCTTAATGTACAAACTGCTAAATCATGTGTTATACTCACTGTAGTTCCACAGTACCTGAATTATTTCTTTCTGGTTTTAATATTTTCTCCTTGTCTTGGGAGTTCTAGAATTTGGCTATAATATTCTTAGGAATTTTCCTTTTGGGATCTCTTTAAGGAGGTGGATGATTGGTGGGTTTTTAAAATTTCTATTTTACCCTCTGGGTCTAGAATATCAGGGCAGTTTTCCTTGATAATTTCTTTTTTTTCTTTGTACCTTGATAATTTCTTGAAAGAGTAAGTTTAGGCTCTTTTTCTTTTATCATGGCTTTCAGGTAGTCCAATAATTCTTTAATTATCTCTCAGGTAGTCCAATAATTCTTAAATTATCTCTCCTGGATTGATTTTCTAGGACAACTGTTTTTCCAATGAGATATTTCATATCTTCTTCTATGTTTTCATTCTTTTAATTTTGTTTCTTGATTTCTGTAATAGTAATTAATTCAGCAGGTACTTAGCCCTTAGTAACTAAGGGTTAAGTACTTCTGTGAAAGAAGCACATGGTGTGAACTCTGTCTCTTGTTGCTGACATAACAGGAAGCGGTTCGATAAGACAGGAAGCCAATGTGTGTGTGTGTGTGTGTGTGTGTGTGTGTGTGTGTGTGTGTGTGTGTGTGTGTGTCTGTGTGTCTGTGTTTAAGAAGAGTTCTAGAGGAGAGATGAACAGAATCAAGAATTTTCCTCCTGGTAGCTCCTGGTAAAGGGGGCAGAATTTTCACAGCATCTGGAAGCTGGGCTGCTGGACTGAGAACTGAGTTAGAATTTTCTATAAGACCAGAATCTGGTGAAGGCTGAAGTTGCTGCCAAGGAGGCCGTCTGGGAGGCTGAGATTTCTTCTGGGTCCTAGGGCCAGCTGAACTGCTGGAGGTCTGAAGAAGAATGACCAGGATAAGACTGTTTGTTTGTGGCTTGATTGATCCTTGAGTTCCGGCAACAGAAGGGGTGAAGGTTTTGAGATGTGCTGGACCCTGTGAACTTCAGTGTGTAGCAAGAAAGGTCTGGAGGACTGGATAAGAACCTGGGAGCTGTCTGCCTCTGAATTCAGGTGACTGTTTGGTGGATTCAGGTAGGAGCTGGGACCATGGAAGGGAATCTGAGAGACCACCCCAAGTCAAGATGAAGAAAAGGCCTCTCCTTGGATATTGAAGGCATGATGAAACTGAAGTTTACTAGATATCGAGGTGTGGAGGGTTTGTGTAATTTTCTAATGATTGTATTTAGTGATAAACGATATTTAGTGACTGACTGCTAGATAAGTGACTAAGTTAATCTATAATTGCCCCATGAGTAGAAGACTGATTATTGTATTGTGAGATAACTGAAGGACTGAGTGAGGAGGCAAACCTCCTTAGGGATATCAGATGACTATTCTTTTGTTCTTAATACTGTGGCCACTTTGGTGAAAACTATGTGGCCATTCTAATGTTAAGCTGTTGTGAATACTATATTGTGATTTTCTGTGATAAGATGTAATGTTGTGGATATTATATTGTGATCTGTTGTAAATGTTTGCCTTTATTTGGGGTGGAATAAATGGGAGTGTTCGCTATACTGTGTAATCAGAACCTTAAAAGCTGTTCACAGTAGTATTCTTTTGGGAAGCTGCTTGTGCATGGCATTACAATGTCTCATAGTCATCAATCATTGCCCAATTCTAACTTCTAAGGGATTTTCTTCAGTGAGCTTTTGTACCGCCTTCTCCATTTGGCCAGTTCTACTTTTCAAGGCATTCTTCTCATCCCTGTATTTTTGTGTATCTCTTCCTCCAGTGCCAGCAAAGGGACTCTTCTGACCAGTTGTCTATGGTACCCCCTGCCCCGTCTATGGGCTGAGACGTATGGAAACTGCTACTGTGGCCACTGATTCAATTACCCACAAGGCTTACTGAGGTGCTGCCTACACTGAACTGCATTCTACTTACACCCTGGTGCAAAAGATCTTTCCTGCTTATCTATTAAGTTGTCTTGGGCTACAAAAAAAAATGATTCACTCTGTCCTTTTGTGCATTCTGCCACTCCAGAATTTGCTTTGAGGCATTATTTAAAGTTGTTTGAAGGGGTTTTGGGGGAAAACTCAAGTGAGTCCCTGCCTTTCCTCCAGCATCTTGGCTTTTCCCCCCAATAAATATTTTAAAAGTGTCTAGAATACGCCAAGTACTATACTAAGTGCTGAGGAATACAAAAAGAGGTAAAGGTCAACTCCTACCCTAGAGGAACTCATAATCCAATGGGGGAGACATGCGAACAACTATGTGTATAAACAAGCTAGATACAAGTAGAGATAATAGTTGAATACAAGGAAGCTGATGAGATCAGAGAGAGTAAGTGGAGAAAAAAAAGAACCCAGATGGAAAACTGGTACAACCACACAAAACTCCCATGATCCTACCATCCCTCTAACTATCATCCTATCAATCTTTCCTACCCTTCTCAGTTGAAATCCTAGAGAAAGTTATTTATACCACGTGAACCATATGAAACTCTTTCTCCTCTTACTTGCTTCTAATCCTTCAGCAATCCTGATTTTTGCCTCATTATTCAACTGAAACTTCTCTCTCCAAAGTTGCCAATGATCTTTTATTATCATTTGTTTTTTATTTCACCTAAATATCCCTCTATATTTTTCTCCTCCCTGTCTCATAGAGCCATCTTGTAAAACATACTTTAAAAAAAAAAGAAAATGAATAAGAGAAAAAAAAGATCAATATGTTGAAAAATTTAAAAAAATACACAATATTTCATACCCGTAGACCTCCATTCCCTACAAAGGAGTAGGGGGAACTGTTTGCTGATTTCTTTTGGGTCATGATTACACTTGGTAATTTTGCAATACTCCCTTTCAATTATTTTCTGGCTGTTCTTTCCACTTACATCATTTGCATTGTGTATATTCTTTTCTTGGATCTGCTTACTTCACTCTGCATCAATTCATGCAAGTCTTTCCTTGATTCTCTGTATTCATTCATATTCCTTGTTTCTTACAGCACTGCTTTTTTACATTTATGTAACACAATTTTTTTAGCCATTCCCCAACTGATCAGCTTCTACTCCATTTCTAGTTTTTTTGCTACAGAAAAAAATGTTCCTATAAATATTTTGCTGTATATGAGAACTTTCTTTTCATCAATGACTTCCCTGGGATATATTCCTAGTAGTGGAATCTTTGAATAAAAGGATATTTTAGTCATTTTATTTGCAGGTTTCCAAAAATGGACGTACTGATGCATAGAACCAATGATCCTGTAATCATCAGATCTAATCACCTTTTCTCATTCTTTATCTTTCTTGAATCCTCTGCCATTTTTGAAACTGTTGCTCAACCTCTTTTCCTGAGTGTTCTCTCCTCTTTTGGTTTTTGTGACATTGCTTCTGGTTCTCCTCTTGTCTGCTCCTTCTCATTTCCTTTGTTCTATTGCAGTAGTTCTTAACCTTCCTAATGCCATGACCCTTTAAATACTTGTATGTGAGCATATCTGCATGTGGGCAGGCCCGCCTGGAAACAGATAGAGGAGCGGTATCTCGGTTCCTAAGACCATCGGAAATATGTTTTCTGATGGTCTTAGGTGACCTTGTTTGACCCCCAAAGGGGTTGCGACCCACAGGTTGAGAACCGCTGCTCTATTGGCATTCATATCACGTCTACTAACCATGAGTGTTCCCTCAAGGTTCTGTTCTGACCCTTCTCTTTTCCCTTTACCTCACTTGGCCACTGAATCAGTCCCCATAGGATCAATTTTCATCTCTCTAATGTCTCTCCTAAGTCATACCACTAATTTCTTTTTAGATATCTCAAACTGAATGTCCTGTAGGCACCTCAAATTCAACAGGGAAAACAGAACCCATTATCTTTAAATGGTCACCTCTTCTGAACTTTCTTATTAGTGTTAAGAGCGCCACAATCCTCCCAGTTACCCAGGCTTATAATCTTAGTGTCAACCTTGACTTCTTGCCCTCATTCATCCCATACATCCAATGTGTTAAGTCAATACTACCTTGAGGTCATTTTCTGTATATGTCCCCTTCTCTCTACTTATATAACTACTATTGTGGAGTAGTAGGCTCAGAAGCCTTCAATAATGTAACAGGCATCTAATCAATCTCCTTGTCTCAAATCTCTCCGCCTTTAGAACTTCTTGGGACATATGGGTCTTTGGACTTCTTTGTGCACTGTGCCTGATACATATTAAGTATTTAATAAATGTTTGTGGACCTGACTGTTATGGGAAGCAAGGGGAAAAGGAGAGAAAGGAGAGTGAGGAGTGGTCATAAATATGGGAAACCCAGAAGAGAGCAGTGTCATGAAAACCCAGGGAGAAGGTGGTTAACTCTTGCAGAGAAGTAAAGAAGCATAAGAACCAAGTGAAAGTCATCATAGTCACCACTTAAAAGATTGTTGGTTACCTTAAAAAGGGAAGTTTCAGTTGAATGTTCAGGTAGACTGGAAGGGGATGAAAAGTGACTGGAATGTCAGGAAGTGGAGGCAACAAATATAGACAGTGTTTTCTAATAGTTTGGAGATGAAAAGGAAGTGGGACATAAGACAATGGCTTGAGTGGATTCAAGGTCATGTGAAAGTTTTTAAGTATGAAGAAGATATATTTATTGGCAGCAGGGAAGAAGCCAATGCAAAAGGAGAAAATAGAAATTAAAGAGAGAATGATAGAGGGCAATCTGTTAGATCAATAGCACAAATAGAGGGTCTGAACCTGGCAAGGAGAAAGGCCACCTCCTTCTTCAGAGACAACAGAAAGTAAAGAAAGGGAGATGATGTTAAAGTTTAGGTTACAGATGTGGGATTAGAGAGAAGAGAGAGTCCATGCTGGATGACTTCATATTTTTAGTATAAATTCATAATTTTAAAGCTTATAGTAGTACTTAGTGGAGTCACTAACCTTGCAATAAAGTGTGTGATGCCAAATTCTGGTAAAGACTGCCAAGCTTGAATAAATCGCATTTTGGCCTCAATAAGACTCATCTGAGCTACATTTTGATGAGCTTCCAGGATTCTTGCTGTGATCTGCATATAATTAAACATCACCTTTACTATTAGTTATTTACTTTGAAAGAATTGTTGTTATGCTCAAAATATCCATGACAAGAATATGAACTAATTAGTGACATAATAAAAAAACTGATATTAATTTCTAATGCTTAATTCCATATATTACCCCATAGCAAATATAAAACATTAAGAGACAGAGCTGCTACTTGAGATGTCTATTAGAAGTAAGCGTATGGCAATGCTTTTATGTGACATAAAATAATTATTCTGTCCTATATAATGGTTTCTCTAAAGAATAAATTTGGCTTCAAAATCTAAGTATGGAATGAGTTATTGAAATGAACGTTTCTAGCAGAAGATATTTGTTGGCAGTTTTTCAGTATTTAAATAACTAGAAAGCATTTTTTATTTTTAAGTAACCAGAAAAAATTGTAGACTTTTTTTTTACATCACACATACTACTATACACATAAAAATAGTGTAGATACAAGAGTAGTGAGGTTATTCTCTGTATGTGTCTACTTTTAAATACTGTGAACTTACCAAATCTCTTATATAGCCTGGCTGTGGATGGCAATGGAAGGAAAGAAAAAAGAAGCAGAAAGAAAAAAAAAAGGAATCAGAAAATGGCAACAAAGCAAAGAAAAAGTCACAGTCAACTGCAAACCAAAATTATAGCCAAAAATCATGCAAAATTCCTTAGGAAGAAACCAAGCAAAATGAATGTAAGCATGAAAATGAAAACAAGGAAGCACAGATCCATTTTTATTTGAGAACTATACTAACAACTATCTGAAATTGTTTTAAAATTTTTTTGTTATTAAAAGACTAAGCTTTTATATGTGCACACATTTGTGGGGAGAAAATACACAAGAGAGATAAACCACTTTTTATCTCATTTCCAAGCTGTAACTTGTTATGGTAGAACTCATTATTTTTAAAGAGGAAAAAACATAAATATTCAAAATAGTTCATTACCTCAGAGGTAGTAAAAAGTAATACCATCCAGGCACTACTCTTTCAGATAAGTAAAATAAAAAATCAAGCGCAGTAAACATTACAATGAACATATCATTTCTAAAATTAAAATAGTAAACCAAAGCTTTCAATTACCATTTGCTTTTTGAGTCCTTTTTCCTGGAGAGAGAAAAAAAGCACTACTGTCTAAGACTCCAGGGACTACAGATACAAAAAAAGTATCCTACTCAAGTAGCCAACATTTACCAGATGTAAAAGCTGAGCAACATTTTTTCTTAAGACAGTTTATTATTAGCTTAAAATACTTCTATAGCAGGTCTTATAATATTAATCTTTGTGTGAAATTTGAAATAGAGTCAAAAGACTAAAATTAAATTAAATTTTGACACTAATGATTCAAAAGTATGCAATGCATATCTGATCAATATGGACTAATGGGGTAAAGAGTCAAGAGTAATTTAGTCCAGTGGTTTTCAATTTTTTCAGTCTACTAAGTACTTTTGGTGGGACAAAGCCCTATAGACCGCTTCCCTCCTCCTCCCCCTTCCTATTCCCACACAGTATTGAGTAAATAAAAATTAACTGGAAGAATGCTAGGTTATGCCAATGAAATAACTCATTGATGACAGAAACAAAAGAATAAAGGATATAATTCTTTTAAAACATTACGATAAAAAGAAACCAAGATTGGGAGGGCCTTTAAAAAGGCCTTGATTTTTAAGACCTAGTGACTATAATGGCTTTGTGTCTAAGACTCTAAAAGACAGATAACTCAGATAACTATGCCATCTTATGGGATTTCACAATTTGATTTGAACATCACTAAAATGCTTGGTAGCTCTCACTGTCATATTTAAACTTCTCATCTGATGCTAATTTGATAATGACACAGTATGTGTCCTAACTGCTAAAAGCTGAAGATCTGCCTTGATGGTTTTTGAAAACTTACCTTTTGGAAACTGTATCCTCTAAAAATCAATATTTTTTGAAAGAATTATAATGAATTTATTTTTGCTATACTTTTTCTTTTAATTGAAATCAACAATCCATAAATATCTCTAGGATACCATCTGTTTCTTTCCGTACTACCTTCCTTACCACGTGTCATATGAAAATCTCACTGTAGCTTGAACCTTCTGCAATGTCAAGATGAACGCTGAATGACTGAAACTTCTGAGAATTTCCATCAAAGGAAATCTAGTTTATTAATTATTATTAAATAGATTATTTAAAAATCTAAACTGAGTGAAACTAAATTTAGTTTTTTCTATCCACCTGGTTATGAAGCAAAGAATGATCATTAAGAATTCTAAGTAAATAAGAAAAATTAAGCTAAATTTGAATTCTAAAGACAAATATATATGTATATATATGTGTGTGTGTGTATATGCATATGTATATATATATTTAAAACAAAACAAAACCATGCTAAGAAGAAATGAATACCTGCTTATTTCTGTACTTCTTTAGGTATCGAGGTGACACCAAACATTCAGGATTAATATCAGTTGTGACTTGCTCTGGTATTAACTGAGGATCTGGATTCAAATGCTGCATCTTCAGAAATGAAAGAATATTCTGAACTTCTAAATTGTAAGAACTGTCTGCCATGGTCTTGCCCTTGGAGGCTAATCTGCAAGCTGCCATCCAGTGTGCATACTGTTTTTCCTATAATTGCAGAGAAATTTAATAATAAACAATAATTAATAATAAAATTTAAGTAAGCTTACGTACAATAAAATTTAAATAAACATGAAAAACATAATAATAAAGAGGGGTTTCATTAATTATATTAATGAATTATATTAATTATATGGACTGTACATATGAAAGTGAGAACCAAGATTTGTATTGTACTAAAAATATAATGAAAAACTTACATTGTCACAACGAAGCCAGATTTCATTCATACCCTCTGCAACTGGAATCAGGAGCTTAATATTAAATTTTTGACCTGAAATGTTTACATCTGGAGTAACTTCACATCCTATAATTTAAGATGAAAAAATTATTTTTTAAAAATTATAGATCAATATATCTTCCATACAAAATTCTAAACCTTAGGCTCATTATCACTGTCATATAATTCATGAACTTGGGACCAAACTCTTTAAGGATGCCTTAAATTTACATTTATAAAATTCTGCTTGTGATAATCTAAGTATTCTTTGGTACAGTTATTTTCTTTATGAAAGGAATTCCCATTTTATACAGGTATTTACAATTGATTTCTTTACACAGCAATTACTCTCAAAATGTAATATAAAATACAAAAATTCTGGCAGCTAAGTGGCATAGTAGATAGAGGGCTGAGCCTGGACTCCTCTTCCCTGAGCCTGAACTCATCTTCATGAGTTCAAATAGACATTTACTAACTGTGTGACCCTAGGCAAGTCACCTAACCCTATTCACCACAGTCTCCTCTTCTGTAAAATGAGCTGGAGAAGGAAATGGCAAACCATTCTACTATCTTTGCCAAGAAAACCCCAAATGGGTTCATGAAGAGTTAGACATGACTGAAACAACTGAACCACAAATTAAACTCAGTATTTTAAAAATAAATGTGTTAAATAAAATGATATGCAACTGCGTAAGTGAGAAAGTGGGAAATAAAGCTCACTTTTGGAATTTCTTTTTCTGGGAAAACTTTTAGGAACAATGATTCTGTTAATTATAGGAATCTGTAGGGTTGATATCTTAAGAATAGTAGACCTATGGCAAAGGCTTCAGAGAATGTGCATTAGTCAGTGTCCATTTCAGAGACCACACAGGACAGGAACTCTGTACTCTGTTGTGTATGGAAGACGATATAGCTATTTTTATAGCTATCAGGAAAGAATATATGAGTTAAGGATGGCAATGGTCATAAGGGAGTTCACAACAGAAAAAACTGTAAGACAAGCTCAAGAAAAGTTTTACTCAGACATCATAATTCTAATTTTCATCTGAGAATAACAGAAGAAACTTTTGAAATCTGTTATTTGTGGAAAAAACTTCAAGTATAATTAACAAATCACACTGTCTCTAA
>CM053585.1:307269834-307298339 GCA_028646515.1 Pseudochirops corinnae | reverse complement strand
GGTCACTGCTCCAGTGTGTACGCAAGCTCGTGCTCCTCCTTGCCCTGTGTCTGCTACCCAGGACTGTGAGTTGGGCGAAGCAACCCGAGTCCTGCCTCAGTGCCAGCCAAAAGACCTCCGTAATCTTTTGATCCGTTGGTTTGACCCCCTTGCCATCTGTGGGCTGAGGGTTCCGGCATCAGCCGCTGTCAGTATTGATTTAGTCAATCACAATGTTTGCCCCTGGTTTGCTAGAGCTGCGTCTGTGCTGGCATGGCATGTGCTGGCCTTTGCTTCACTCTCGCTCAAGTGTGACAGACCTTTCCTGCTTGATCTTCCTAGTTTTCTTTGGCATCTGTGTGGGCTGAGAGATCTGGAAAGCCCTGCTGCTGCTGATTTCATCACTCCAAAGACCTGCTGTGGGTTGTCTGGGCCCTGGCCAGTGTTGGTAACAGTCTGTGCTGGACTGCGCTCCTCTTATACCCTGGTGCAACAGACCTTTCCTATCACCCAAGTTATCTTGGGCTGGAAATTTGTTTCATTCTGTCTTTTTGTGGTTTCTGCTGTAGAATTTGTTTTGTGTTATTTTTAAAAGGTATTTGTAGGGATTTGGGGGCGAGCTTAGGAGAGTCTCTTCCATTACATTACTCTGCTCTTTTAGCTCTGCTTTCCTCCCTTTCTTTTTTTTTCTGTGCATTTAAAAAGATGTTTCAATGACACTTTTCTTTCTTCTAAAGCATTGTCAATGCCCCCACACTCTTTATCCACTTCTAGGAATCCCCAGGTGTTTCCGAATCTGTCATTTTTATACCATTCCATATTACTTTTGTAAGGCATTATTTGTTTATTCTTCTCTCAAATGATGGGTACCTACTTGTTTCCAGTTCTTTACTATAATAAAAAGTGCAGCTATAATTTTTTGGCTATATAGATTCTTTGAGAGGGGGTGTTAAAGAGAGCTCTTATCAACAAGATCAAAGGCAGCTACATTGAAGATCTAGAACAGGAAAAACTCAAAGTAAACCGGGGTGAAGTGTTTCTCATGTATTGGCAGACAGTTGCTGGACAGTATGCATGAATGGAGTCATATGTTTTCCTATTTAGCCAGTATGTAGATTTGTTTTGCTAAACTCTATTTCCTTAAGAAGGAAGGTTCATTGAACAGGGAGAATCAGTGGGAAGTGACAATAATTTTTTTTTTTAAAAAACATCAATATAACAAAAGTTAGTTAATGGAAAGAAATTGAAAAGGTTCATTGAAAGGCACCATTTTGTTCATTTGAACAAAAGTACCTTCATGAAATAGCATTTTTTTAAAATCTCACATAACAATTTGTAATCTTCAAATTCAGAACTAACATTCATTTTCTACATTCTTTGAAAATATTAAGAAATTACTATTCAGGAACTAAATATTTACTTGTTGAAGAATGTATTTCTAAAATCTAGCATATTAGAGGGAGTTTTGCGAAGAGAATACTTTTCTACTAATAATCATAGCCGACGTGCATTGCATTTTCAAAGAGATGTTCCCAAATAACAGGAGGAGAATGTCTCACTAAAAACAATATACTACATGTTGCCATTATGAGCCCTTATGCCCTTTTGATATGGAAGTCTCTGCTCCACAGAGATAAAGCATCTAGTCCAAGAGAATGGAACTTGAGGTTCCCATTGCCTTTCTGGACAAAGTGTTCAGGGATACATTTAAGCCCTTGAATGCAATGGTGTGCTTCCATCTTTTGACAAATCAGTTACTCCTCTCATCAGCTATGAGTTAAATAATCACAGATTTAATCCTGTAAACCTAGATTCTGGGATAGGAGTCATTTCTTGCTATGTGAAATCTAGATTTGTAACTTCCATGCAGATAACCTAAATTTTCTTCAGTGTTTTTACTTGTCAGATGTTGTATCTACTAACTGTCACTAGATTATTTTGATAGCCTCCTAATGAGGCACTCTGCCTCCAGTCCTTTCATGTAGTTGATGAAGTGATGATTGTAAAGCACAAGTCTGACTGTGTCCTTCCTGTACTCATGAAGCCTCATTGGTTTTTTGTTACCTCTAGGATAAAATGCAGATTTGTCTGTCTGGTGCTGAAAATCCTTCACAGTCTAATTCCTGAACTGATCACGCATTATTCTACCTCGTGTTGTTTGTAGCTTTGCTAAACTGACCCATGACCCATTTCTTTTGTGTGATATTTGATCTCTTGTCTCCATACCTTTTTACAGGGTATTCCCTCATGCCTTGAGGTTCCTTCCTTCATCCCCTTCACTTCTTAAAATCAGGTATACTTCCTGCAATAAATGTTTCCTGATTTTCCTCAGCTCCTGGTACCTTCCTCTTTTAAAAAAAAATAACCATTTTGTATTTAATATGCATACATCTTATATTTATTTATCTGTATGTTTCTTCCCCAGAGACTAACCAACTTGAGAGCACAAAGACTTTCTTTGTCTTGCATCCCCAGTCTCTAGCACATGCTAGCATGTGCACTAGTAAGTGCTCAGAAATTTGTGTTGACCTGGATTGTTGAACCTTTAGGACCAACTTCTAGGGAATGTGATACAACAGAGACCACTAACAAAAATAAGAGGTGGCTGTTTCTGTTGAGCTGTGTCCAGCCCTTTGTGACCCCATTTGGGATATTCTTAGCAAAGATACAGAAGTGGTTTGCCATTTCTTTCTCCATCTCATTTTACAGATGAGGAAACTGAGGTAAACAGGGTTAAGCGACTTGCCCAGGGTCACACAGCTATTAAGTGTCTCAGGCTGGATTTGAACTCAGGAAGATGTTTTCCTGACTCTAATTAGGCCTGCACTCTATCCACTGTGCCATCTAGCTGCCTATCTGTGTGACATGGCCAAGTCTTTTAACCTTTCATAGTCTCAGTTTTCTTATCTGTAAAATGGGAAGATTGGACTTAGAGGATGATCTCAGAGGTCCTTTCTTGCCCTAGGTGAGTGGCTTTATGAATCTAATGGTAGCATTGACTGAGAGTTTTTCGATTTGTATCAAGCCCTCTGAATCTTGTCTTATGATAGTAACTCATATTTACTTAGTGCTGTAAAGGCTTGCATGGTGCTTTCCTGAAACAACTCTGTGAGGCAGGTAGGACAGGTATTATTATGCCAGCCTTACAAATGAGGAAATTCAGTTTCTCAAGGGTTGAGTTGTATTTGGTCACACAGCTAGGAAGATGGGATTTTCAACCTGTGCCTGCTGACTCCAAATCAGATTGATCAACTATCCCAGCATCCCTTTCTGTCAGTCAGTCACCTAGCATTTATTTGGTGCTTGCTCTGTGCCCTATGCTGTTTTGTACTGGGTTTACAAATACAGAGAATGAAGCTATCCCTGCCTGTAAAGCCAAGCACAAGTGGCTATTTAGAGGACTGCTGGTGTGAATAGCTCTAAGGTTCTGATCATATAGTATAGTGAATTCTCTATTTATTCAGCAGTAAACTGGAGCAAGACATTCACAGATACCAAAGTACAGCATTCACAGTGATATAACATAACCACTTAGCACCAAAGTGGCCACATGTTCTTAAACAAAAGATATCATTCAGGATATAAGATACAAAGGTCTCCCACCCCAGGTCACATCGTCTTAATCTTGTCAGTAAGAAAGTTTTCTTCTTCTTTTTTTTTTTTTTTGCTTTTTGGAGGGGGGTGGGCAAGGCAGTTGGGGTTAAGTGACTTGCCCAAGGTCACACGGCTAGTATGTGTTAAATGTCTGGGGTCAGATTTGAACTCAGGTCCTCATGACTCCAGGGCCAGTGCTCTACACATTGCACCACCTTGCTGCCCCACATCTTCTTTCTTCTTGATTGAAGACTATCTCCCAATCATCCTTAAAGTGTACAGAGTACAAAGTTCTCCCTCCCTAGGACACAGTAAGTCATGATCTTGTTAATCAGCACTAAGTACCCAAGGAAAGGTCCTTTCATCTTGGCTTTAAGGCTGACTCCCAAATTCCATGGTTCCTCTTCCATGATCTCAGCTCTTGCCTAAATTCACCCAACTATCACTTGGATTCACAGGTAAGCAGCTCTCAGCTCCTTGTCCAGTTAGTATTCCATATTGAAGCTTACAGTGACCAGTCCTTCGAAATTTCTGTTTCAGGGCAGACAGACTTAACAGAGCCACAATAACATTCATCCACATTACTGGCACCATTATCAATTTACTTTCTGCCTGTGAAATCAACACAGACACACAAACAAGGTCTGATAAATCAACACAAATCATCAGTATAGTCCCAGGACCTCTGAAACCATCAGTAAAAATCTTCCTGCAGGACTTCTGTAAATAGACAACAAGAAAATCCTTTTTTCAGGGCTTCTAAACCATCAGTAAAGTCCCAGTGCTTTTGTAACAACAGCAATGTCCTCTATCAGCAGACAGATCTGACAAAGTAACATCAACACATAGTGCGACTGCCAGAGCCATGCTTCCTCCCCATTCTGCTCAGTCCCAATTGTGTTCAACTTTTTGTATGGTCTTTAACTCCTCCCTGTTCCACCTACCTCTTATGGCCTTCCTATTCCAGTCTTTGGCAAGTCCCTCCCATTGTGGGCTTCACAGTTTCCTTTTCCAACAAAGACTTGATATAATCATGGGCAAGACTCTAAGACACTTGAACTGAAACAAGGTGCTAAGTACTCCTTTGCTTGTCATTACAAGACCTTATGTTCTAATAAGAAAGGCCAAAAGTATGTATATTAGTATATGCAGAATAAGTGTGAAGTATTTACCAAACAAATAAAAAATATATTAAAAAATAAATGCAAAATAGTTGGAGAGGAAAGGGACACTTATTTGGGGGATCAGGAAAGGCTTCATGTAGAAGGTGATACTTGAATTATATTTTTAAGAGAGGGATTCTTTGTGGCTGAGATAAAAAGAGAGTGCATTCACAGCATGGGAGACAGCCAGTACAAAGAGACAAGAGATGAGAAATGGAATACCATGTGTGAAGAACAGAGGAACCAGTTTGGTTGAATCTCACAGTGTCATAGGGGGAGCAATGTCCATTGATACTGGAAAGATAGAATAGAACCAAGTTGCGAAAGCTTTTAAAAATTAAAAAGAGGAGTTTATATTAGAGGTAATAAGTCACTGGAATTTATTGAGTATGAGAAAGATCAAAGATACTAAGAGACAACTTAGCCAAGCAATGTGGAGGATGTTGATGGGGGCCTGTCACTAAAGTGTTAGCTGAGTATAGATAAAGGGTTGATTTTTTTGTAGAGGTAGAAGCAAGATTTGGCAACCAATTAGATAGATCAATTATGGCAAAATGAGGCATCCCAATTAATGCCAAAAGTTACAGATTTGAAAGCTTAGAAGAATCATAATGCCTTCAACAAAAATGGAGAAGTTTGGAAGAAGTATAAGTTTAAGGGGAAGCTTAATGGATCAATTCTGGCCACGTGGCATTTGAGATGTCTCCTAGGCAGTTGTCGATACAATGCTAAAGCTCAGAGAAGAGTCTGGAACTAGATCTATATAAAGAATGATGTCAAGGGGTTTTGAGCTGAAGAGATGAGGTGGGATAAGCCTGTGAGATTCTGGTGGTTTACATGGAACTGGACTGCATCTCCAGTGGGAAGTGTGGGTAACAAAAGGCCTAAAATGATAGATTTTAGGTCAACAGTTCAGCAATATATACAATTATATAGAACATCAGGGCTTTACCACAAATGCTGAAGTGCCATCCTCACCCATACTTTGACTAAAGGCACTGCTACCACCCCCTGAGAATTCTTTTTATTTTCTTTCTGCCTCTCCTGCTGCTGAAAGATGGGTATGAAAAACACAACACAGGTGCTGATTTAATTTAATTTGACCTAATCAGAATTCCAGATGTGGAAACTCCTACCAATTCAAGTTGACGCCTCT
Source organism: Pseudochirops corinnae (assembly GCA_028646515.1). Classification (NCBI taxonomy): domain Eukaryota; kingdom Metazoa; phylum Chordata; class Mammalia; order Diprotodontia; family Pseudocheiridae; genus Pseudochirops; species Pseudochirops corinnae. Next base: position 307,292,447 of record CM053585.1, on the reverse strand, counting down.
GCGACTAATTTTTTTTTTCAACACTTGATTTGTTAAAAGTGTATGTGTTATAACTAATCTGTAGAAAAACAGAATAGGGAATTTTGTATAACTTTTAAGGCAAAAATGCCTTTTTTGTCTTGATACAGTCTAATAACAGATGACTTTATTAAACTTCTAAATTAAACTTTCTCTTGTTCTGGTGAAGAATTTTAATTTGTATTTTTCTTACTAGATATCAGACATCCTGAAGAACTCTCTCTCTTGAAAAAACCCAGAGATCCAACAAAGAAAAAAAAGAAAAAACAAGATGACCAGTCTGAAGATGAGGCACTTGAATTAGAGGGACCACTAATCACGCCTGGATCAGGTAAGACTTTGAGGGCAAAGTGAAAGTTATGGAACTGATTTTTGTGGTATTTCTTAATCCGTCTGAGTTTTACTTCATTTCAGTCCATTGGTGAATATGGGACATGCAATTTGCAAATTTAACATGATAAAAAGTATAATTAATTTTAGTGCATAATTGGAAAGTGTTCAGTAAACCTTCAAATAACTAAAACTTCAGCAGCAAACAATTTTCATTTATATTTTTTAAAGTCTTTTTTTTAGTCTTGCTCATTCTTTTATCTTTTCACTTATCTAGATAAATAAAACATTACTACAGTACCAAACATTTTTGTCTGTAGCAGATGCCTGAGTTATTCAATAGACACATTTTCCTTTTAAAAAATTAACATGAAAAGTATTGCTATTAGAATTTATTAAATTAAGACTGTCTGTTCAATTTTTCCCTTAGGCCTAGTTTTATTTAACTTATATGTCAGCAGATGCTTATTGCCTAAATATTATATAATATGTGGTTGACCAGATAATTAAACTCATTTGATTATTTTTATTCTCATTATGATTCAATATTTACTTTATGGCGGGGGAGAGGGGAGACATTTTACTAAGTGATGTTCAAGGTATAAATAAAGCAGTAGATAACAATACAGATATCAGGCAAAAATCACTTAACTTCTCAGAGCTTTGATTCCCTCATTTAGAAAAGGAGGGGCCTAGTTGACCTCTCTAGTCTCTTCCATCTCTAAATACACGATCCTGTACTCACAGCTACAGTGAGGGCACAGAGCCTTTTCTTTGGCCTTCCATCTCTTCTTGCCTGCATGCGTCCTCTTACTGAAGTGCACTCCACTGCTGCCTCATCTGCTGGTCTCACTCACCATGTTCCAATCCAGAGTATATATTTTAGGAGCAGAAGAGAAATATTATGTAGCTCTGTGTCCTGGGATTATTTTGCTCAAGTCATTTGGAGGAGAAAAGCATGTGTAGGAATAATACATGCAAACCAGCAAGGGATTAAGTACAACAGGATAAAATTAGAAGGCAGAGGCTTATTTCCTTTTTGTCATTGACAGATAATTGAATCCATACCATGATGAAGGTATTGTGGTTAATACGGTTCTTAGAGAAGTTTATAATCTAGTTGGAGTGATGAGGCTGGTATACAAGGAAGAATTGCAAAAGTAATAGCCCACATGTAACACCTTTCTCACCGTAAAATATAATTACCGTTATATAGATTAAGAAATTGTAGCTCAGATTTAAGTGTATACAGACAGTAAATTAAATAAGAGTTCAATTCAATCTCTATTTTTAAGGAGCTTCCCTTATTTGGAGGATGGTGCTGGAACACATAAAAAATAACTAAAATAAAAGAATAATAAATATTAATAACTAGCTTTAAGGTTTGCAGAGGGCTTTACTGATATCTCATTTTATCTTCACAGCCCTGGGAGTTAGGTGCTATTATTATCTTCATTTTCCAAATGAGAAAACTGAGACAGAGCTTAAGTGACTTGCCCATAGTCTCACAGCTGATAAGTATCAAAGGCCAGAATTGAACTCAGGTCTTCATGACTTGAGAAGAAGTCTAGCCTTTTATCTGTTGCACCATGTAGCTACCTATATTATGTACCAGAGAAGTAATATAGACAAAAGGGAGTTCAAAGGAGGGCAAAATCAGTTACTGCTATCAGGGACCATGTCAGAAATGGAATTTGAGACAGATGTTGGTGAATGGGTAGAGAGAGGAGAGAGGCATCCAAGGTGGTAGAATATGACGCATATTCTTATGCATATGACGCAAAGACAGGAAATTGCAAGGTGTTTACTTTCCAGTCTGGCTAGAGTATAGTGTTTGTGTAGTGGAATATAAAGCAAAACAGTGAAGTTGGGACCAGATTGTAAAAAGCCTCCAGTGGTTGGCTAAGCAGTTTAGATTTTATAGTGTAGGCCATGGGATATCATTAAATTTTTTAAAGTGGGAGTTAAAAGATTAAAAGGACTGTTTTAGGAAGATTTTGAAGCCATCATCATCCTTCTACCTTATCCTAACCCCTCAGAACAAGGAAGTTTGGAGGCAAGGCTACAGGCATGTAGGTGGTAAGAAGACAGGATGGCTTAGGTGTAGGGGAGGGGATGGGAGAGTGCTGCAGATCAAAAGAAGAAGAAAAAAAGGAGAAATATTTGAGTGGGAATTTGTAGGGAAATAAAGAGATTAGTGATTTTTACATTTTTCCTCAAAATAGAAACTTTATTTCTGATACCTTCCTTCAGTTAGGCTATGAACACCTGAATAGTATAAATATAAAATAACCTAAATTTGAATGATATATAATCAATACGTATGTATTTAAGAGGATGTGTCGAGAGACTTTAATGCAGATTAGTCTGGGAGGGTTTTAAGGAAGAGGTAGGTTTTGAACTTTTAAGTAAGTGAAGGGATAATTTAGAGGAGATTTAGAAGAAAGGGAATTAAAGTGGAAAAATTAATACAAAGTTTAAGTTTGGAGGTAAATCAGTTTGGGGTGAAAATTGTAAAGAGTTTTTTGCCTAGAGCCTAGCCATTTACCTACATCAAAAACACTTCAAGGGACTTGTGACAACCTGTTTGTCTCATGGCATAATGGAATGAATGGTGGCCTGGGAGCTAGGACACCTGACTTCCAATCCTGCATTAGCTTATTAGCAGTGATTCTGGCCTCAGTTACCATATGTGTAAAATAATTATAATAATTCATACACTACTTACTCCACAGGGTTGTTAAGAAGAAAACTCTTTGTAAAATTCAAAGCACAACATAAACATGCACTGCTATTGTTATAATTAGTTGAAACATCCAGTTTTCCATATATTAGGAAAATAGCACATCACTGATCACAGAAACCAGTCAACTGCAAGTTAAACTACAAGTAAAAAGTAGCGTCATAACTAATTTTAATGGAGTCTCTCCTTTGGGAATAAAAATATTGATCTTTACCCAGCTTGTTTATTCTCTAAATTTAAAGCAAGGAGCACAATTTTATTTCGTAATTAAAACAAGAAGTAGTTTTGCATAGTGGGAAGATGAGGTTAAGTCTAGCCTTACTGACTGTGTGACCTTGGGCAAATCACTTATCCTCTTAGTGCCCCCGGGCTACACTAACACTGGACATATCATTGGACTAATCTTAGTAGGTAGGAGTTTCCTTGGAGTACCCTATACCAATGAAGTCACAGGTCCAGCCAAAATAAAGTTAAAACAAAGAAGAAATATGCTTCTCTTTTGCATTTTGATGCATTAATATGTCACTTTCATATTATAGCTAATAAAGGGAGATTGAAAGAGAAAAGAATGAAACCAAGATTAAGAGAATAGGTATAGAGAAAAGAACAAAGGCCAGCATATATTTCCTCCCCAGTTTGTATTCCCCACAAGTGCTTCAGAGTCCTTGGGTAATATCCTTAAAGAAAAGGAAACAAATCAAATCTACATTCATTAAGAACCCAGAGCTCTCAGGTGGGGGTGGGGAGTCTGGCCCCTGGGGGATGCCTGCTCGACTGGGCCTGGCACTTGAATGTTTGGCTACTGGAGGATGTCTGCCAGCCTGGAGCTGTGCCTCCTGGTGTCATGCTTCCTGGAGTTGTGCTGAAGCACTTGGAAATTTGGCTGCTGGAGAACACTGGTGCACATGGTGGAGGTTTTCCTAGGTGGTGCCTACTGGTTCCCCTGCCTGTGCTGGGGCACTGGGCAGAGGGAGGGGGGTGGAGGCTGCTTGTACGCTCCAGCTCCCTGGGCCTCAGGATCTCTCCCTGGTTTGCTGAGGTGGGGCTTGCTGCTGGCTTCCTGGGACAACTCCTGTCTTGTACAGCTCCCCCTCCCCAGAGAGAGAAGACCCTTTCCCATTAATCCCCCAAGCTTCCTGGGCTACAAGACTGAGCACCCCATCTTTCTGCTGCATCAGCTATTCCAGGGTTTTTCCTGGGGCGATATTTTCTGGGCTTTCAGAGGTCAGTAAGGGAGGGTGAGAGCAACTTACTTCTTACTCCACCATCTTGGCGCCGGGAAGTAGAACCTCCATTCAGCAGCCATTTCTCAGGCCTCATTATCCTTGACCTTGCTGCAACCTTTGACATTGTTGATCACCATCTTCCTGATAACCTCTTCTCTCTAGGTTTTCAGTTCACTATTATTGCCTGGTCCTCCCACCTTACTATTCCTTCTTAGTCTCCTTAGCTGGATCCTTATCCAGATCATACTCTCCAGGTATGAATGTCCTTCAAGGTTTGTCCTGAGCTCTTTTCTCTCTTCATGCCATTTCTTTTGGTGATTCCTTCAGCTTCCGTGGATTTAATTACCATGTTTATGCTGATCGAATCTATCTCTCCTGCCCAGTCTCTCTATGGACCTCATATCTTGCATCTCCAGTTGCCTCTCAGGCACCTCAGACTGAATGTCCAGTAGATGAACTCATTATCTTTTCCCTCCAAACTCCACCTTCCCTATTACTGTAGCAGACAACAGCATCTTCCTAGTCCCTCATGCTCACAACCTAGGAGTTATCCTCAGCTCCTCATTCTCATTCACTGTGACCCAGCTATTTCAAAGGTCTGCCTACACTATCCCTTCTCTCCTCTAACAATGCCACCATCCTGGTGCTGGGCCTCTTCACCTCATACCTAGACCACTGCGGTAGCCTACTGGGTTGGTTTGGCTGCCTTAAGTCTCTCCCTACTCCAATCCATCCTCCATTTGACCACCAGAATAATCTTCCTAAAGCTCATGTCTGACCATGTCACTCCCTTATCAGTATACTCCTATAGCTTCCTATTGCCTCCAGAATCAAATACAGATGTTCTGTTTAGCATTGAATACTTCATGACTGTTCCATAAATAAGATACTCCATCTCAGCAATCAGAATTTTCCCTGTCTCCCATGCCTTTAGTATTCTCCCTCCTCAATTCCACCTACTTACTTCCCTGGCTTCTTTTAAGTCCCAACTAAAATCTTTTCTTTTATTGGAAACCTTCCCCAAATCCTCTTAATGCTAGTGTTTTCCTCTGATAATGATTCCCTATTTATTCTTTATGTCCCTTGCTTTGTATGTATTTCTTTGCATGTTGTCTCCCTCATTAGGCTGAAATATGCTTTAGGGCAGGGACTGTCTTTTGCTTCTTTATGTATCCCTAGCCCTTAGTGCCTGACACATAGTAGACACTTGATGAGCATTGATTGATTGATTGATCTGTCAGTTCTATCTGAAAGTGGAATAGCATGCTTGATTGTTAATCCTTTGAAATTGTGAATTTGAAATTTGTGTTCATCAAAATTGCTAAGAGTTTTTCAATTAATTATCTCTACAGTATTGTTGTTATTGTATAAATTATTTTCCTGGTCTGCTCTCTTCATGTTGCCTCAGTTAATTCAAGTCTTTCCAGGTTTTTCTGAAACCATCCCCTTCATCATATTTAAGTGCATGATCATATCCATATACAATTTGTTCAGCCATTCATTTCCCAATTTCTAATTTCCCAGTTTATAATTCTTTGCCACCACAAAAAAGCTGCTATAAATATTTTTGAACATATTTATCCTTTCCCTATTCCTTTGACATCTTTGGGTGATAGTACTGCTGAATCAAAGACTATGTATGCATAGTCAAATGGCTTTTTGGGCATAGTTCCACATTCCTTCCTGGAATGGTTGGACTGATTCACAGCTCCACTAGCAGGGCATGTTTTTCCATAGTTCTTCCAGCATTTGTCATTTTCCTTTTTTTGTCACCTTAACTGATTAGATGGGTGTGAGGTGGTACTTTAGAATTGTTTTAACTTGCATTGCTTTAATTTTTAGAGCATTTTTCATTGATAGCTTGGATTTCTTTCTTTGAAAATTGCCTGTTCATATCTTTTGGTTGTCATTGACTTGTAATAACTGAAGAATTAATATAGAAGATAAATAAATCGAATGGTAATTTATATGAATAGAAAACTGTCACTACAAATGAAATATACTTACAGTAATAGATGTTGCCAAATAAATGACTTCTGGATGAATGAGTGGAAATTGTCAGAAAAATCAGTTTTTCAGTTCTAATGCAGGACATTTCTCAGTATAGCTTGAAGATTCAATAAATATTTATTTAAAATTTCGTGTTTGACTAGCATTGTGCTGGATAATTTAGGGAATATAAAAAAAAGGTAGAGGACCAGTTTGTTCTCCGTTAGGAATGTATATTTGGGTGGAAAAAAAACATCTATATAGGGGAAAGAACTGGAAAATTGAGCATAACAGCATTTGATTAACTACCACTATAGACAATAAATGCTAAATCAGGCTAGAATGGAGACCAGTATAAAGTGACCAGGACCAAACATAGATAAACCTCATTGTATGCTTTCTTTGTTCCTAGTTTTAGTCCAGGATGAGTATTGTTGGAGAAAGGTCTCAAAAATATACTACCAAATTACACTTCTGTTATCTTGGTTACACCATTTGGGCCTTTTCTATTGCTAGGACATATATTTTAATAGTAGTTTGTTTCCCTTTATTTAATTATTCTTTTGGTTTTTCCAAACATTTTTGACGCCCAAGTCCCCAGGAGATTGCCTTGTCTCTTATTTTCCTGAAAAAAACAAGATCATCTGGTAAAAGGTCCCTTAAATTCTTTTGTTGAACCTTATTGAATCTTTGCAGTCACAGGGATCTCAGTTCAACCAGTACTTAAACCAGAATGCACCTTATATCATATCCAGTAAGTGGTTACCTAGACTTTGTTTTCCAGTGAGGGGATAGCTGCTATTTCCCTGAACATCTTATTCTACTTTTGATTAGCTCTAATTATTAGCATCTTATTTATTTCCTCAAGTCTTAATTTGCCTCTTTCAAGTTCTTCTACCCATTGTTTTTTTCTTTGATCTCTGAGGCTAAATTTTGTGGTGGTTGTCATTTACTTTTCAGTTGTATCCAACTCTTTGTGTCTCATTTGAGGTTTTCCTGGCAAAGATACTGGAGTGGTTTGCCATTTCCTTCTCCAGCTCATTTTTCAGATGAAGAGACTGAGGCAAACAGGGTTAAGTGGCTTGCTCAGGGTCACACAGCTAGTAAGTGTCTGAGGTCAGGTTTGAACTCAAAAAAGTTGAGTCTTCGAGACTCCAGACTGGGCACTCTATCCCCTGTGCTACTCTAATCTAATCTCTCTTCCATTTAAGATACTTACAGATACCTGAAAACAGCTACCCTGTCCCCTCTCCTCCCCTGACTCTTGATTACGTTAAATTGAAAAATTTCTGTACAAACAAAGCCAATGTAACCAACATTAAGAGGGAAGTGGGAAATTGTGCAAGAATTTTTACAACCAGTGTCTCTGATAAAGACCTCATTTCTAAAATATACAGGGAGTTGAGTCAAATCTATAAGAATACAAGTCATTCCCCGATTGATAAATGGTGAAAGGATATGAACAGGCAATTTTCAGAGGTAGAAATTAAAGATATGTATAAGCATATGAGAAAGTGCTCTAAATCACTATTGATTCGAGAAATGCAAATCAAAACAACTTTGAGATACCTTTTCTCACCAGTCAGATTGGTTAAGATGACAAAACAGGAAAATGACAAATGCTGGAGAGAATGTGGAAAAATTGGAACACTGATGCATTGTTGATGGAGTTGTGAACTAATTCAACCATTCTGGAGAGCAATCTGGAACTATGCCCAAAGGGCTATAAATAATTGCATACCCTTTGACCCAGTAATACTTACACTTCTAGGGTTGTTACGCTTCTAGGGTTGTATCCCAAAGAGATCATAGAAGTGGGAGGAAGACCCACATGTACAAAAATATTTATTGCAGCTCTCTTTGTGGTGGCAAAAAATTGGAAATTGAGGGTATGCCCATCAATTGGGGAATGGCTAAACAAGTTGTGGTATATGAATGTAATGGAATACTGTTGTGCTATAAGAAATGAGAAGCAGGTGGACTTCATATGTACTTGGAGAGGTTTATACAAACTGATGCTAAGTGATAAGAGCAGAACCAGAAGAAATTTGTACACAGTGACAGACACAACATATGTGTGACAACCAACTTTGATAAACTGGACTCTTCTCAGAAGCATAAGGTTCTAAGACAACTATAAAAGACTCAGGATGAAGGAGACGTCTACATTCAGAGAAAGATCTAGAAAGAACACAGTTTAAATGGAGACTGAAGCAAACTACATGCTCTCTTTCTTTTCCATGTTTGGTTTCGTTTCCTCTTTCCCGTTATTCATTCCATCGGTTACAACTCCTCTATACAACCAGACTGATGTCCACCGTGAAAGTATTTGCAGATCCTGTACTTGATTGCATGCTGCCATGAGGGGGGCTGTCAGGAGGGAGGGGAGAACATTTGAAACTCAAGGGATTGTGGAACTGAATCTTGTAAACTAAAAGTAAATAAACAAATCAATTTAAAAAAAAAATAATTTGCATTTGGCCTACGTGGTACCTGTTGATAAAGTCATAGATCTGGAATTAGAAAGATCTGAGTTAAAAATCCAAATAAGAATATAGATAAATAAATAAGAATATAGATAAACCCTAGTAGCCTTTGTTGAATTCAAATTACTTTTGAGCCGACTAAGTCCTTGAGTAATGAAAGCTAGCAGATGTGATTGCTGAGCCACTGTCAGTAGTGTTTGAAAGGTGGTGGAAGTTGGACGACAAGATTCAAGAAGGGCGTTTTGAAAACAGGGAAAAGAATAATCTGCAAACTATAGGCCAGTGAGACTGAATTTTGTAGGAAAATCTAGAATATATCATTAGAGAGATGGTTGGTGAACTTCTCAGAAGGAGAGTGGTGATTACAGAGACCCAGCATTGTTTCATCAAAAAAAGGTAGTGCCAGACTAATTAGCCCTGTTTGTGACTTTCTGGACATTCAAAACTATACTTCTTGCTGCTGTCTCCTGGAACTTCCTGTAGCACTTGGAAGCCCCTTGGCCTAGAATATCCAACTACCCTTACAGCCTTCTCTTTATGGAATATTCAGCTACAAGATCTACTCTCTTCTAGTGGTGAGTTTCTCCTGGGACTTCTTCCATTTCCTGCAGTGTCCCAGGCTGGCCATCTTTCATTCTCGTTTCAGCCCTATTCTTCACTTTTATGTGGTCAGAAACCTTCTTTCCCTGTCCCTTTTTGCAGCTTGCTTTATCTCTTTAAAAAAAAAATACATATATTATTTATTTTTAGATTATTTTTTGTTCCAAAGTCTCCTCCTTCACCCTTCCTCTACCCACTGAGAAGGCAAGAAATGTATGAGTTATACATGTGAAATGATGCAAAACATTTATCTGTTAGCTGTTACCAAAAAAAGAAAAAAACAGAAACAGGGGAGCTAGGTGGTGCAGTGAATAGAGCACCGGCCCTGGAGTCAGGAGGACCTGAGTTCAAATTCGGCCTCAGATACTTAAAGCAAAAAACTAGCCGTGTGACCTTGGGCGAGTCACTCAATCCCAATTGCCCTCCAAAAAGCAAAAAAACAAACAAACCCAAACCACAAACAAACAAAAGGAAAATAAAGAAAGTGAAAAAATTATGCTCCAGTATACATTCAGAATTCATCAGCTCTTTCTCTGGAGGTGGATAGCATTGTTTATCATAAGTTCTTTGGGCTTGTCTTGGATTATTTTATTTACAGTTAACATGGTTAAAAGGGAGAATGGCTGAAAAAGTTGTGGTATATGATTGTGATGGAATACTATAAGGAATGACAAACAGAATGGTTTCAGAAAAACTTAAGAAGACATACGAACTAAAGCAAAGTGAAGTGAGCAGAACCAGGAGAACATTGTACACAGTAACATCAAGATTTTATTATCCCCCTTTTTCCACATTGCCTCCAACGTTTGTCATTTTCCTTTTCTGTCATATTAGCCAATCGCTAGGTATGAGGTGGTATGCCAGAGTTGTTCTAAATCACATTTCTCTAATCAGTAGTGAATTAGAATATTTTTATATGACTAGAAATAGCTTTGATTTCTTCTCAAAATTATCTGTTCATATCCTTTGACCATTTATTCTTATAAATTTGGCTCATTTCTGTATATATTTGAGACTGAGGCATTTGTCATAGAAACTTGTTGTAAACTTTTCCCCCCAGTTTCCTGATTTCCTTCTGATCTTGGGTGCATTAGTTTTGTTTGTGCAAGCCCTTTTTTTTATGTCGAGGATATTTTTAAAAATTAATTAATTTTTAGTTTACAACTTTCAGTTCCACAAGCTTCTGAGTTCCAAATTTTCTCACCCTACCCAAGAAGTTATGGAATCTGATATAGGCTCTACATATACATTCACAGTCAACATATTTTCATATTAGTCATGTTGCAAAGAAGAATTACAACCAATAGAATAAACCACAAGAAAGAAGAAACAAAACAAAATAAAACAGAGAGAGCAAATAGCATGCTTCAGTCTGCATTCAGACTCTGTAATTTTTTCTCTGGATGTGGATAGCATTTTCCATCATGAATCTTTTGGATTTGTATTAGAACCTTGTATTGCTGAGAAGAATCAAGTCTTTCAAAGTCAGTCATCCCACAGTGTGACTGTTGCTGTGTACGGTTTTCTTCTAGTTCTGCTCCCCTTACTCAGCACCAGTTCATATAAGTCTTTCTAGGTTTTTCTTAAGTCTGACTGCTTATCATTTCTTATAGCACAGTAGTATTCTGTTACATTCATACATTACAGCTTGTTCAGCTATTCCCAAATTTATGGGCATCCCCTCAATTTCCAATTCTTTGACACCATGAAAAGAACTGCTATAAATATTTTTGTACATGTGGATTCTTTTCTCATTTGTATGATCTCTTTGGGATACAACTCTAGAAGTGATATTGCGGGGTCAAAGGGTATGCACATTTTTATAGCCCTTTGGGCATAGTTCCAAATTTGTGCAAACTCTTTTTAATTTAATGTAATCAGTTATCCATTTTGCTTCTCGTAGCCCTCTCTGTCTCTTTTTTGGTCGTAATCTAGCTCTCTTTTCATGTGTTCTTTCTCTGTTAGAATGTAAGCTTCTTGAGGGCAGGTACTTTTTGCTTTTATTTGTATCCCCAGAGCCTAGCACAGTTCTTAGCACATAAGAAGGTTAGTGAAGTTAATGAATGTTTTCCTTCTGACATATCTGCCTACCTAGTACATGAGGGAAAGCTGTGGATATAGTTTACTTAGTTTTAACAAACTATTGTTAAAGCATTTTATACTGTTCCTGTAGAGATGCAGAGTAGATGATAATGCATTTAGATTGGACTTCTTAACTGGGAGTCTGTAAACTTATTTTTAAAAACATTTTAAGAAATGTATTTCAACATAGTTTTTTTGTGATCTCATGTACTTTATATCATATATATTTTACAATATTCTCAGAAAGGTTATAGAAAGGCTTTACCATACTACCAAATGGATCCTATGGTACAAAAAAAGGTTAAGAATCTCTCAATTAGAGGGATTCAGAACTGACCGGATGGCTAGATTTGGAGAAACTCAAGCAGAGTTTACCTGACACAAAATTATAAGAAATGGCTAAGAAATTAGATGACATTCAGATAAATCTAAAGTATTGTACTTGGTTATAAGATCATGTATCAGGGATGAAATTAGGGAGGTATTCCTATACAAGGTAAGCATTTAGTTTTACTTTACTTACTGTGTCAGGCACTGTACTAAGTACTGGAGATAGACAAAAAGACAGAAACAGTCCATGCTCTCATGGAGCTTACAGTCTAATGGGGAAGAGAGCATTGCAAACAGTTGTATACCAACAAGATATATACAGTGTAAATGGGATGTAATCTTAAAAGTAAGGCAATAATAGCATTAAGGGCCATGAGGAAAGAGTTCTTGCAGAAGATCCTTGTTGTTGTTGTTGTTGTTGTAGTAACCATGATATCAGGGAGGTGATGCCATGACATGCAAGTGAATTGGATTTAGGTGAGGGAGGGCTGTGCAAAGTCACCAGCCTCACTTTCTCCTCCGGATCCATCCGGGTCCAATGGCAAGATATAGATCAGGATGACTGGAGATGGCCCAGGATGCAGTGGGAGACTTTGGCCTTTTTAAGCTTTCCCATGTCTTTCATGTCTCAGTTTGACTGAAGCAATGCCCATTCAGTGATTAAGGCTAGGTAACAAATGAGGCCAAGAATGGTCTCTTACCTAGTCAAAAAAAATCATTTGCCTTAAGAAATGATTACTACCTTAATTTTTTTTATCTTATCTTGAGAGTATAATAGATTTTGCCCCAGCCCCTCTCTTGATTCTGTGAATCTTTTGTTTCAAGTGTGTTTTTAAAAAGCAGTTTATTGTTGGATTCTAGAATTCTAATCCATTTTAGGATTAGATTCATTCTAGACCACGTACTCCCTCTTCTCCCTTCTCCTCCAGCTGATACTCCTCATATGTCTCCTCCATCTCCCCTCTCTCATACAAAAAGGTGACCCAACTCCTTAACCAAAGCAAAGCTCTCTACCTGTAAAAGCAACCTTGTTCCAACTCTTTCCTCCAACAAATTGCCCCTTCTGTCATCCTCACTTTCTGACCTGTCTTCAGTATCTCCCTATCTCCTGGTTCCTTCTCTAATATTTATAAACATGCTCATGTCTCCTCCCTCAAAAAACTCTGACTTGATCCTTCCATCCTTGGTATCATCCTATATATCTTCTGCCCTCTGTGGTTAAACTCCTTGAGAGGAATGTCTGTAATAGGTGCCTTAACTGTCTTTCCATTCATTCTTTTCTTAATCCCTTATAATCCAGCTTCCAACTGCATCATTCCACCAGAGCTGCTCTTTCCAAAGTTACCAGTGATCTCTTAATTGCCATATCTAATTGCTTCTTCATAATTGTTTTTGACCTCCTTGCAGCCTTTGACACTGTTGGTCACTCTCTTCTTTATATTACCTGTTCTCAAGGTTTTCAGAACTTTGCTATCTCCTCATTCTCCTTCCTTCAGACCGCTCCTTCTTAGTCTGAATGGTAGATCCATATCTAGGTCACTTCTTCCATAAGTGTCCTCTGTTCTGGGCCCAAGACTTCTCACTCTATGCTAGTTTGGTGAGCTGAATAGTTCCCCTGGATTTAATTATCATCTTCATATTGATAATTCTGAAATCTACTTATTCAGCCTTAACCTCTCTGCTTACCTTATATCTCCAACTGTATTAAAGACATCTGGCTCCCTGACAGCCTCACACACCGTCGCCTCCCTCCCACCAGCTCTCGCTGTTCCCTTCCTCAGGCTCCCAGGAGGAAGATGCTTCTTCGCATTCTAGATGGTAGCAGCGCCTAGACTCTCGGCTCTGCCTCCTCCCCCGCCCCCACTGGCCCAGGGACCAGATGGCACTCCAGATCGTCCGCTTTGGAAAGATGGCCTCAGGAATACAAGTAGCTGATGAAGTATGCTGCATTTTCTGTGATATGAAGGTTCGGAAATGTTTCACACCAGAAGAAATCAAGAAAAGAAAGAAGACAGTTATCTTTTGTCTCAGTGCTGACAAAAAATGCATCATTGTGGAAGAAGACAAAGAGATCTTAGTGGGAGATGTTGGTGTAACCATTACTGATCCTTTCAAGCATTTTGTGGGAATGCCTCCTGAAAAGGATTGTCGCTATGCTTTATATGAGGCAAGCTTTGAAACAAAGGAATCCGGAAAAGAAGAGTTGGATGTTTTTTCTATGGGCACCAGAACTAGCACCTCTCAAAAGTAAAATGATCTATGCAAGCTCCAAGGATGCAATCAAAAAGAAATTTCCAGGCATTAAACACAAATGTCAAGCAAATGGACCAGAAGATCTCAACTGGGCTTGTATTGCTGAGAAACTAGGAGGGTCCTTAATTGTAGCTTTTGAAGGATGTCCTGTGTAGATGATCATTCAGTGCCACAAGGTTGAAAAGCTTTCATGTTTAATGTATCTTCTTGCTAAATATGTAAAACAAATATACTAGGCCAGGGTTTCAGTGAGAGGGAGCTGTCTTGTTCTAGATTAAACTAGATATTATATAAACCTGTATAAAATAACCCTAAATCTAAAGTCTAAAGTTAAAAAAAAAAAAAAGACATCTGGAAATGGATGTCCTGTAGACACTTGAACTCAACATGTCCAAAACTGAATTCATTTTCCCCCCTCCTATCTTCTCTTTTACTTTAGAAGGCAGCACCATTCTCCCAGTTGCTCAGGCTCACAACCTAGATGTCATCTTGGACTCCTCACTGTCTCTAACCCCACCCCCACCCCCAAACCTCTGCCAAATACCCATTCTGCTACCAAAGTCTTTCAATTTCATTTTTGCAGAATCTCTCAAATATTCTCCCTTCTCTTCCTTGACATTGCCAACACCATGGCACACCCTCATCACCTCACAATCGAACTATTGTAATAGCCTACTGGTTGGTCTGCCTGCCTACAGTCTTTCTCTGCTCTGATCTATCCTCCATTCAGCCACCAAATTAATTTCCCTAAAACTGAGGTCCAACCATGTCACACTTACGGGTCTCTGACTTCTTCCCCCACTCCCCACTTAATAAACTCCTGTGGCTCTCTATCACCTCAAAGATTAAAACAAAATCCTTTGTCATTGAAAGCTTTCCATAAAGTAGCGTCTCCCGCTACCCCAGTCTTCTCATGCTTTACTGTGTACTGGGTACCCTTCCATCTATTGATGTTGCCCTATGACCCTTGAGTACGTTATGTTTCTGAAAGGGCGCTTTTTTCTTCTTTACCCCAGAAGATGGTAAACAACATGTCACGATGTACATTGTTTTACACAATACATCCTCATGTACGTTATACAGTGTTGATCCTCCCAGGTGATGAAATGTCTGTCTGCCTTTCTATGTGTCACTTAACTCCTCTGTTTGAATTCCAGATATTCTGCTCGTTCTGAACTTTTCATTATGAATGCTTGTACTCTATTTCAGTAAAGATCTGGGTTTTTTTGTCCTGTAGATTATATCTTTTTCCTTTTTGTAATACTGTATTCTAGACTTCTTTCAAGTAACAGCTGTCTCACTTTTTTTTTCCCTTGGTGAGTGAATTTTTTCTTTTGGCTGCTTGTAGTTTTTCCGCCCTCTCACTTGGACACTGGATTTTGGCTATCATGTTCCTGTGAATTTTCATTTTGGGATTTCGTTCAGGAAATTATATCAATAGATTCTTTCTATCTTCCCTTTGTTCTCTAGTTCTAACACTTTTGAACACATTTCCATGCATAATTTCTTTAAATATAGTATCCAAACTTTTTTGGTTATGATTTTCAAGTAGTCTGATAATTCTGAGATCTTCTCTCCTTGATTCCAAGTCAGTTGGTTCTGATGATAATATACATCTTGTATTTTCTTCTGTTTTTCTCCCCATTTTTAAAATTTTTCCTTAATATTTTATGTCCCCTTGTGGAGTTGTTGCTTAAGTTGCAGAGAATTAAATCCTAGGGTGAGACTATTGTATGTTCTAAGCTATCAGTCTTCCTTTCCATTCTCCTCCCTGTCATTTCTTGTAACATTCCGCTTTGTATTGCTTCGTTTCTTCAGGGTACTTTTGTAGTTCTTGTAGCCAGACATTTTCTTCTTTGAGGTTTTCTTTGAACTAGTGGTTTACTCTTTTCTTCTGAGTTTGTCTTGGGCCAGTGTGCTTCTTCATTGTATGTGACATTTTCTTCCGTTTACTCACTCACTGTTGCCTTCAGTCTGTTTCTGGATTGTGACTTTGTCTGCTCTCTTTTATATTTTTTGTTTGTTTTGTTTTATTGATTTTTGTTTGTTTTTATGTAACAGACGTTTGCACATTATTCCCACCTTGGTCTCTTGTAACAAAGTTAAAAGAATTAAGTAACTAATAACACAATGACCTAATCTAAAAGTGAATGTCACATTTCACATCTGTTTTACCTTGTCATCTCTCTAGTTTTAAAAGCAATTAACAGAAGTTATTTTTTCTCTCACCTCTCACCCATTGGGGAAAAAAAAAAGAAAAACAGATTTCTTATAACAGATATGTATATGGTCAATCAAAACAACAAAAACGTATATATACGCTGAGTCCATTAACTCTCTGTTATAGACAGCATGTTTGATCATCGGCTCTGGAATGAAAAAAAATCGCATTTTTCATAGTTCTTCCAGTTTTCAAAGTTTGTTTTTATAGTGTTGTTACTGTGTAAATTGTTCTAGTTCTGCTTGATTTACTTCTTTATTTGTTTATTGAGGCCCTTGAATTGTTTTTGCTTTTATTCATTTATTTGTTTGTTTGTTTTGCTTTTTAGAAAGGGGAAGGCAGGGTAATTGGGGTTAAATGACTTGACCAAGGTCAGATGGCTAGTAAGTAAGTGTTAAGTGTGAGGCTGGATTTGAACTTGGATCATCTTGACTCCAGGGCCAGCGCTCTATTCATTGCACCACCTAGCTGCTTTGAATTGTTTATTTTTATATTGATGGGTCTTCTGGTTCTCCTTACTTTCTTTTTATGTCTTTCTGTGAAGAGAAATTTTTTTTAAAATAACTGTAGACAATATAAAATATTTGGGAGTCTACCTGCCAAGAGAAACCCAGGAACTGTATGAACACAGTCAAAAAACACTTTTCACACAAATCAAGGCAGATCTAAATAATTGGAAAGATATCAGTTGCTCATGGGTATGTTGAACTGATATAATAAATAACAGTTCTGCCTAAATTAATTTACTTATTCAGTGCCATATCAATCAAACTACCAAAAATTATTTTATAGAGCTAGAAAAAATAATAACGATTCATCTGGAAGGACAAAAGATCCAAAATATGAGGGGAATCTATGAAAAGAAACGCAAATCTTACCAGATGTAAAACTATATTATAAAGCAGCAATCATCAAAACTACTTGGTACTGGCTAAGAAATAAAGTGGTGGATCAGTGGAATAGGTTAGGTACACAAGACACAGTAGTCAATGACAACAGTAACCTACTGTTTGTTAGACCCAAAGACACCAGCTTCTGGGATAAGAACTCATTATTTGACAAAAACTAGAGGTAAAACTGGAAAATGGTATGGCAGAAACCAGGCTGAATGTGTAAAGGCTTATATGAGAAGCAAATTAGGAGAGCAAAGATTAGTTTACCTTTCAGATTTATGGAGAAAGGAAGAATTTATAACCAAACAAGAGATAGGGAACGTTATGAAATACAAAATGGATAATTTTGATTACATTAAATTAAAAAACTTTTGCACAAACAAAGGCAATGTATACAAGATTAGGAGGGAAGCAGAAGGCTGGGAAACAAACAGTGTCTCTGATGAAGGCCTTATTTCTCAAATATATAGGGAATTGAGTCAAATTTATAAGAAAATCATTCTCCAGTTGATAAATGGTGAAGAGATGAACCAGCAGTTTTCAGAGAAAGAAATTAAAGCTATGTATTGTCATATAAAAAAATGTTCTGTTGATTAGAGAAATGCAAATTGAAATACTTCTGACTACCACCTCACACTTATCAGATTGGCTAATATGACAAAACAGGAAAATGATAAATGTTGGAGATGTGGGAAAATTGAAACGCTAATGCATTGTTGGTGGAGTTGTGAACTAATCCAGCCATTCTAGAGAGCAATTTGGAGCTATGCTCAAAGGGCTGTATAAAACTGTGTATACCCTTTGATCTAGCAATACCACTACTAGGTCTGTATCCTGAAGAGATCATAAAAATGGAAAAAGGACCCACATGGTCAAAAATACTTATACGGGCTCTTTTTGTGGTAGCAAAGAATTAGAAATTGAGGGGATTCCCATCAGCTGGGAACAAAATGTGATATATGAATGTAATGGAATACTATTATTCTATAAGAAATAATGAGCAGGAAGATTTCAGAAAAACCTGGAAAGACTTACATGAACTGGTGCCGAGTGAAGTGAGCAGAACCAGGAGAACATTGTACACAGTCATAGCAACATTGTATGATAACCAACTTTGATAGACTTAGCTTTTCGCAGCAATAGAATGATCTAAGAAAATTCTAAAAGGCTCTTGATGGAAAATGCTGTCCACATCCAGAGAAAGAACTATGGAATCTGAATGCAGATTGAAGTATACTATTTTCTCTTTTCTTTCCTTTCTCATGGTTTTTCCCTTTTGTTCTGATTCTTCCTTCACAACACAACTAATGTGGAAATATGTTTATTATGATTTTATCTGTATAGCCTATATTAGATGGTATGCTGTCTTGGGGAGGGGTGAAGGGAGGAGGGAGAAAAAAATTTGGAACTCAGTCTTATAAAAATGAGTGTTGAAAACTATCTTTTCGTATAATTGAAAAAAATACTATGAAAATATGTTTTTTCTGAAATCATCTCTTTTCTAATTTCTTACAATACAGTAGTACTCCTTTGCATTCATATACCATAATTTATTCAGCATTTCTTCAATTGATGGGTACCATTTTAGTTTCCAGGTTTTTTGCTACTATAAGAAGAATTGCTATAAATATTTTTGTTCATAAAAAACTTTATCTTCTTTTTAAAAAATCTCTTTTGGTTATAGGCCTAGCAGTGGTATAGCTAAGTTGATGCACTTTCACTTTTAGTGTCTAATTTCAAATTGCTTTTCAGAATGGTTGTGCCCATTACAAGTGTACCAAGAGTGTGTCAATTTGCCTGTTTTCCCATAGTCCCTCCAAGTTATCATTTTTCTTTTTTGTCATCTGCCATTATTATGGATATGAGGTAGAATATCAGAATTACTTTAATTTGCATTTCTCTAATTAATGATTTAGAACTTTTTTCATATCATTAAAAATAGCATGGGTTTCTTCCCTTTAGACCTCTCTGTTCTTTTCCTTACACTATTTTTCAGTTAGGAAATGGCTCTTTTTCTTATGAATTAAAATCATTTCCTTAAATACCTTGGAAATAAGACTTTTCATGAGTTAATGTGACAGGAACTATTCCCTGGAAAAACAAAAAAAAAGGTAAAAGACAGTTCCTCCTCTCAAGAAACTCACAACATGCTATGTATAAACACACTATGTATAAACAAGTTATAATACATGATAAACTAGAAATAATTAACAGAAGGAAGATACTATAATTAAGGGGGGATCAGGAAAGGCTTCCTGTAGAAGGGCTGATTTTTACCAGGAACTTGAAAGAAGGCAGGAGGCATAGAGGACAACTGGTGAAAATGCCTGGATCACAGAGGTAACAGGGGACTTTGAATGCCAAACAGAGGATTTTATATTTGTTCTTGAAGGTGGTAGAATCACTTTTGTTTGAGTAAATTGGTGACATAGTCAGACCTCCACTTTAGGTAGATCACTTTGACAGTTGAGTGTAGGACAGACTGGAGTGGGGAAAGACTTGTGCTGGATACACCAACCAGCAGTTATTACTGTAGTACAGGTATGAGGTGATCCGGTACCAGAATAGTAGCAGTGTCAGTGGAGAGAAGGGGGAGTATGTAAGAGGGGTTATGAAGGTAAAATCAACAGGACTTGGCAAAAGGTTGGATATTATAGAGTATGAGAGTGTGAAGAGATGAGGATAGTACTTCGGGTGGGAGCATGGGTGACTGGGCAGATGGTGATACCCTCAAAAGCAATACGAAAGGTAGGGAGAGGGGAGGTTTGAAGAGTAAGATAGTGAGTTCAGTTTTGTCCCATTGAGTTTAACATGTGTATTGGACATCTATTTTGAGATAGCTAATAGGCAGTTGAAGGTTTAAGAGTAGAGGTCAGAAAAGAGATCAGGGCTGGATAATTAAATTTGAGAATCATCAGCATAGAG
This sequence comes from Pseudochirops corinnae, assembly GCA_028646515.1. Classification (NCBI taxonomy): domain Eukaryota; kingdom Metazoa; phylum Chordata; class Mammalia; order Diprotodontia; family Pseudocheiridae; genus Pseudochirops; species Pseudochirops corinnae. The sequence continues at coordinate 307,272,351 of CM053585.1, read as the reverse complement.
ATGATAATTGAATCCATGATGAGTTGAGATCACCAAATAAAGAAGAGAAAAGAGTTTAGGTCAGAGTCCTGTGGGACACTCATGCTTGACAGATATGACTTGAATGAAGATCCTGCAAGGAATACTGAAAAAGAGCAGTCAGATTATTAGGAAGAGAACCAGGAGAAAATAGTGTCATGAAAACCTAAAAAGAAGAAACTGTCAAGGACAAGAGAGATTAACAGTGTCAGAAGCTGCGGAGAGGTCAAGAAGGATGAGGATTGAGTAAAAGCCATTCATTTTCTCAAATAAGAGATCATTAGTAACTTGAGGGAGCAGTTTCAGTTGAATGATGAGGTCAGAAACCATATTTTAGAGTTAAGAGAGTTAGAAGAAGAGAAATGGAGATTTCCTAATGTAGTTGTCTCTCTACAGGAATTTAGCTACTACTAGGTGGAGATATTGGATGATAATTAGCTAGTATAGCTTGATCAAATGAGTTTTGGGGGTTTTTTAAGTATAACAGAGACATAGGCATTTTGTAGGCAGTAGAGAAGTAGCCAGAGAAAGGGAGAGGTTGAAGGTAAGTGAGAGAATGGAGATAATACAATGGAATATATGCTGGAGAAGACAGGATGGAATTATCTCTTCATGTGATATGGGTAAAGAGGGAGATAGTGGCAGAAGGCATCTTAATGATGTGAAATAAAAAGGAGAAAAGGGATGGCCAACAAATAATACCAGTTTTTTTTTTTCATTAAAGTATGAAGCAAAGTTCTCAGCCGAGAAGGGGGAATTAGGGGACAAAAAGGTTTGGAAGAGCTTCTGTGGTGTAGGAGATTGTGAGTTAATTAGGGAGGTGAAAGGAGTGCCTTACTGCAGTGAGGTTACATTTGAAATTATAGAACATAAATTTGTATAGGACCCAGGCAGAATTGTTTCTTGATTTTCTCCATCTTTATTCAGTAGCATCTGGGTAAGAGCATAGGCAGTGGATGGTAGGATTGATCCCGGAACTTGATAGGGCATTTTCAGGATAGGATAAGGGACCAATAAGATGGCACAGTGGATAGAATACTGGGTCTGGAGTGAGGTAGACTTGATTTCAGATCCAGCCTCAGAGGAGCCTGGTAAGCTAGTGAGGACTAGCTATGTGACCCTGGGCAAGTAATTTTATCTCTCATCAGTTTCTTGAATGGTAAAATGGAAATAATAATAATAGCTCCTTTCTCCCAGTGTTGTTTGAGGATCAAATGAGACAATAATTGTAAAGCGCTTAGCATAGGGTCTGGCACATAGTAAGTGTGTATAAAGGTTAGCTATCATTATTACGGAACTCAAGAGGAAGATAATGGAGTTGAACTGGTTCATCAGGGGTTTCAAGAGGAGAAGGTAGGAGAGTGTAGCTAGTTTGGCTGATGGCCTGTGAAAAAACTGAGGAATGAAGGGATTAGAGGTCATGGTGTAGACAGAGACCAGAGTTTTGGCATTTCAAGTCAGAGGGAGAGGTGGAGCAGCAATCATGATCAGGTAAGGAAATTTCAGAGGCCATAAATGTGGAAGGTGGTGCATTTGTGAGTAATGGCAAAATCAAGGGTATGACCATCTTTGTGACTGAAGTGGGGTGGGAGGAGTAGGTTGTGTAGAATTTTTAAGTTGCGGTACTCTGAGAGTAAGAGTGTTTAAGGAAGTATGAGTATGTATGCTGAAGTCCCCTAATAATGAGGGGCAGGAATTGGAGAGGAGAGAAAGATCATGAGCCAGGTACTGAATTTCATTGAGGAAAGCAGGGAAAGTTCCTGGATTTCAGTAGATAAAAGCTACCAGAATTTTAATTAGGTGGCTACTATATATTGTGTATGTAATATGTTCCACTGGCTCAATCTGGTTGGTTTTTTAGAGTTCTTTAAGTACATTGTCATATCTGGGAAGAGTGCTCACTTTGTTTCGTCTTATCTATGGTTATTCTATCTGTTCTTTTTCTTTTCTGGTCTTTGTTGTTATAGCCAACATTTTCTAAGTAATATGTCAAATAGAAATGGATATCCTTGTTTCTGAATTTACTGGAAAGAGTTCTCTGTTATATGTAACAGTAGTTCTTGGTTTTAGATACATGTTATGTGTCATTTTAAGGAAAGGCCTATTTATTCCTATACTTTCTAGTGTTTTTAACAGAAATAGATGTTTTATTTGGTCAAGATGTTTTACTGCATCTTGATTATGATCATGATTTTTGTTGATTTAGTTATATGGTGTATGTTTATAGTTTCCTAATAGTTAACCAACCCTGAATTCCTCTTAAAAATAAAGCTTGGCTATATTATATTATCTTTGTAATATAGTCTAGTCTCTTTGCTAATATTTTATTTAAAATTTTTGCGTCTTTGTTCATCAGGGATTTGGGCTTATAATTTTCTTTTTCTGTCTTAGCACCTCCTGGTTTATGTATCAAGATCATATCTATGTCATAGAAAGTATTTGTTAGGATCCTTTCTGTTGCTAATTTTATAAACCATTTATATGATAGTAGAATGAATT
>CM053585.1:307250336-307269334 GCA_028646515.1 Pseudochirops corinnae | reverse complement strand
CTCTGCTTAGATTACACCACCTTGGAAAAACTAAAAACTTACTGGACACTAGAATTATCTTTGATAACAACTACACAAAACCCCTGAAGCTTGGGATGGTGTGCTGGACACCCTGCAAGCAGAACCCTACTTTAACAAAGAGTTAGAAGTCAAGTAAAAGACTGGGAAAATAAGCAAACAACAGAAAAAATTCTGACCGTAGAAAGTTACCATGGTGACAAGGAAGATCAAAACACACACTCAGAAGACACCAAAGTCAAAGCTCCTACATACAAAGCCTCCAAGAAAAATATGAATTGGTCTCAGGCCACAGAAGAACTCAAAAAGGACTTTGAAAATCAAGTAAGAGAGGCAGAGGAAAAATTGGGAAGAGAAATGAGAGTGACGCAAGAAAATCATGGAAAACAAGTCAACAGCTTCTGAAGGAGACACAAAAAAATACTGAAAGAAATAATACCTTAAAAAACAGACAAGGCCAAATGGTAAAAGAGGTCCAAAAAGCCAATGAGGAAAAGAAGGCCTTAAAAATTAGAACGGAGCAAATGGAAGCTAATAACTTCATGAGAAATCAAGAAACAATAAAACAAAACCAAAAGAATGAAAAAAATAGAAAAAAACGTGAACTATCTCACTGGAAAAGCAAGTGGTCTAGAAAACAGATCAAGGAGAGATAATTTTTAAAATTACTGGACTACCTGAAAGCCATGATCAAAAGAAAACTGTCCTGATAATCTAGAACCAGAAGGTAAAATAGAAATTGAAAGAATCCACTGATGACCTCCTGAAAGAGATCTCAAAAGGAGCTCCCGGGTCAAGAAGAAAATTGTACAAGCAGCTAGAAAAAAACAATTCAAGTATGGTGGAGCCACAGTCAGGATAACACAAGATTCAGCAGCTTCAATACTGAAAGATCAGATGGCTTGGAATATGATATTCTGCAGAGCAAGGGAGTGAGGATTACAACCAAGAATCACCTACCCAGCAAAACTGAGTATAAATCCTTCAGAAGGAAAAAATGGACATTCAATGAGATACAGGACTTTCAAGCATTCTTGATGAAAATACCAGAGCTGAACAGAAAATCTGACTTTCAGATACAAGACTCAAGAGAAGCATAAAAAGGTAAACAGGAATAGGAAATCATAAGGGACTTAATAATTTTTAACTGTTCATATTACTACATGGTAGCAATCTGTCACTCATAAGACCTTTTTCATTATTAAGATATTTAGAAGGAGTATATATATAGAGAGAGAGAAGGCAGAGGTGTGAGTTGAATATGAAAGGATGATATATAAAAAATAAAATTAAGGTGTGAGAGAAAAATGTCCTGGAAGAAAGGGAAAGGGAAAGGTAGAATGGGGTAAATTATCTCACATACAAGAGACAAGAAAAAGTTTTTAGAGTGAAGGAGAGGAGTGGGGAAGTGAGTGGAAATTAGTGAACTTTACTTTCATCAGCAGTGGCTCAAAGAGGGAATAATATACACAATCGGGTATAGAAATCTATCTTATGCTACAGGAAAGTAGAAGGGGTGATATAGAAAGGAGAACATACTGGAAGAGGGGGTAGTCAGAAGCAAAACACTTGAGGAGGGACAGGGTGAAAGGAGAGAGAACAGAATAAACAAGGCAAAGGAAAGGGGCAATGGGATGGAGGAAAGTACACTTAGCAATAGTAACTGTGGAAAAAAAATGGAAGGACATTTCTCCGATAAAGGTCTCTTCACACATATAACTGTCAAATTTATGAAAATAAGGGCCATTTCCCAATTTCCTCTTTTCATGGAACCAAAATCTACCTCCTGTAACATTTATCCATTGTTCTGCCCTCTGGAACCAAGCAAAGTAACTAATTTCTTTCATGTTACAGAAATACAAATATCTTAAGATAATGACCTGAGTATTCACTCTATCATTCTACTCTAAATTAAACTCTCCTCATTCTGATGTTATTTACCTGCTCAAAAATAATACAGTTCTCCAATGACTACTGAACTGTTTAAATTTTTTGACTCTACATTTAAAGCCAAAATAGCTCTACCCAGTTTTTCAGTTTCATTTCCCCCTAATATCTGAAAGCACACTGCACTTCTGCCAAACCTGACCATCTGCTGTTGCCCAAATGCCCTGTTCTCCCTCTGCCAATACTCTATTTGTATTGTTCCCTTCTCCTGGAACACCTTTCCAAGAGAGCCATTTCTAAGTCCTTTAAATCCCAATTCAAATGTTATCCTCCACGAAGCCTTCTTTGATATTTACAATTAAATGCAATTCATACACCTCTTGAACTCTTTTTTACGTCCCTTTAGAGAACATATTTTGTGGTCTACTTATTTTATCTCTTTACTTATGTTACCTCCCCTACTATATTCAAAGTTACTTAAAGGTATTCATTTCTGACATCTTAGCACCCTAGGTACCCAATAAACTTGTTAAATCAATGAATACCTATCAATCACTCAAATATTTATTAATTGTCTACTATGTATCTATGCTGTGCTAAACCCTATGGATACAAAGACAAAAATTAAACCATTTCTGACTTTGAGCAGCTCACAGTCTTGCCAAAAGAGATAACATGTAAATTTAAGGTATATACACAATAGGAGAATTTTGAGGGGAAGGAACCAGCATCTGGTAAGATTAAGAAAGTACTAATGTGAAAGGCAGCACCTTATGCTGATGGAAGGAAATTAGGGATTTTAAGGAACAGGGGTAATGAGGAATTGCATTCCATGTATGAGAGACAGATATTACAAGGCATAAAGGGTAGGAAATAAAGTACCATTTATGAAGAACAGCAAGAAGGCCTGTTTGACTAGATCATGGAGTTATTTGTGGAGAATAAAGTATAACAAGGCTACAGCTAGAGGAAATACCAGCTTATTAATGAGTAGAGTCACATAATCAGTGCCGTGCTTTAGGAAAATCATGTAGTATAGAGGATGGACTGGAGCAGGCAGACTTTTAAAGGAGGGAGATCTATTGGAAGGTTACTGCAACAGTTCAGGTGAGAAATGATAAGGTTCTAAAGGGATGAAAAAAAAGTGATACAAAAAAAAAAAGAAGTTCCAAAGAGGGATCAGTTTGTGGATGAAAGATGAAGGAACTGAGGTAAACAGGGTTAAGTGACTTACCCAGGATCACAGAGCTAGCAAGTGTCTGAGCCCAAATTTGAACTCAGGTCCTAGCTACTAGCCACCTTGCTACCCTGGATAAAAGATAAAAAGTACAGTTTTAGACATATAATGTTTGAGAATCTGGAGACTCAAATGGTTCTGTGACCTCATTTATTTGGAAGTTCCTTCAAACAATACAGGCAGCAAGCCAACCATATCTGTCCATCTTCTCCAACTATTATCCATGCCCTCCCCTAAGTTCACCATAGGTGGTCTTTCTAGTGTACTAAAGGCCTTCTTCATTTTCTTCTGACAGTGACAGAGTGCCAGCAGAGTCAATCAATCAACTAAAATTTCCTGAGCACTTAAATATACCAAAGAGCTCACATTCCAATGAAGAAGACAACATGAAAAGTACACATACATACATACATACGTACATACGTGATATCTGTAGAGCAGACAGAAAGTAATTTCAGAAGTAAGTCACTAATGGGGAGACTGAGGAGGGAGAAAGGAAAGAGAGGAGAACAGGAAAGACAAGGAATGGCCTCTTACAGAAAATGGTGCAGTAACTGTGGCTCTACCACTCTGTCTCTGTGACTCTCCACACCAAAACTCTCTTCCCTAGCCAGTAACGACTGCCTCACTTTCCTATTTGTCTCCCCATATCAAATATGTAATAGAGATTTTTTTTATTCATTCATTGTACCATTAGAAACAAAATGTCATCCTCTACCACCAGTATAATATAAGAAGCAGTTTGGTGCAATAACAAATGGACTCCTCCTATATTACAGGAATAGTAAAACTTATTTATCAAGAGAAAAAATGTACAAATGAGTACATACCAGTTTCTATAATGCTGATGAGTACAACAGTATGCTGCTAGGACTTCTGGTTAAGACAGCAACACGAAAGGTTTACAAAAGACCAGATCTCCAACATAAACACCAGTATATTTTTTAGTATGACCTCAAAAAGACCAGTACAAAAGAAAAGAAATGGGTAACTCATTCCATATGGATGAAAACCGCACAAAAACAAAAGCTAGAAGCCTACTAGGGTGGAGAGAAAGAGAAAGGAGGAAGGAGAGTTGGAAAAGGATCCCGTGAGTAAAACCAAATACAATAAAGAAATTCTATGGGACAAGAGAACCCTAACAGATAAATCCAGAAATGTAATTCCACAACTACAAACACAGCCTCGAAGGAAAAAAAAAAAAGCTCATTCAGAAGAACTACAGAGTGGCTGGAAATCAAGCAAGAGGTAAGGAAATTATAAATGAAATTAGACTTCAAGAGGAAAAAAACATGAAAATACACACCTTAGAACAGAAGGTAGAAAACCTTACCCAAATATTAGACTCTCTAAAAAGAGAGAGAGCGAGAATTCAATGACTCCATGATATAAGAAATTGTCAGAACAAGGTAATCAGAACAAAGTGAAAAGACTGAAAAAGTAAAAGATGTAAAGTGTCTACTATGAAAAATATAAAGTATTTACTAAAAAACAGGGCTAGGAGAAGTATAATAAAAATCAGATTCTGTGAAAACCATGACCACACAAAAAACCTGGACACCCTATTTCAAGAAATCACCAAAAAAAAAAAAAAAAAACCCACAAAAAAACCCAACACTCAGATCTATTAGAACCAGAAGGCAACCCAAAACTATATCTCTTATGGAAGAAGAGTTGCATTCTGAGGAAACAGTCACAAGAAAAACAAGCTTCAGCTTCAAAAAAATGATCACAGAGTTTTTGTTTTGTTTTTTTAAAAGAAAGAAAATTTAAAAACCAAAGACTGGTGTCTGGGTTTGACAAAGAGAGGAAGAAAGGGCAGAGGATTAGGAATAAACCACTTAAATTACATGTTACTAGTATTAATCAAATTTCTTCTTTTTCTCCTCTCCTCTTCTTCTCTATAATGAGGAGGCTAGAACAATTGGGATGTAAATGAAGAAGCCAAAGAAATCCTTAGGAAAAAAAAATTATCTTTCATTTTAAAAAGGGAGAAGGAATAGATCAATGAATTGAGCACACAACTAAAAAAGTCAAAAGGCAACAAATCAAACGATCACAATAAAACACAAAAATAAAATTTAAAATTCTAAAAAAAAGTCAACAGAATTTCAAATGAAAACAAAAACATTGAATTGGTCAATAAAACCATATTTTGCAAGAAACTAATAAATTTATCTGAAGAACAAGGGGTCAATTTCAAGGGAAAAACTGGGGGGAGGGAGGAGAAGAGGGAAGGAAGAGAGGGCTAGAAATACCAATCTCCAACTCTACTATAAAGCAATAAACTCAAAACTATTTGGCGCTGGTTAAAAAAAAAGTTGATGAGTGGTACAGATTATGCGTGCAACATAAAGAAGCAAATGAACACAGCAGCTCAGTACACAAAGATCCCAATAACGACTCACTGTGGGCGGAGGGGGCGGTGCTGCCAGAGAAAATGGAACACAGTTTGGGAGAAATCAGTCATGGACCAGCATCTTATATTCACACCAAGATAAGCTCCAGATGAATACATGACTTAGATACAAAAGAGCACATCACAAACAGAGAAAGAAGAAAGTAAAGTATTAAAACTATTCTCTCCCAAGTTACTAATGGAATCTTAACGGCCAGACCTAATGGCCTTTTCTCAGTTCTTCTTCTTGACCTTTCTGTCACTTTCAACATTTTGTCAGACACCCACTTCTCCTTGATATTCTCTTCTCTCTAGATTTTGTGACACTCACTCTCTCCTAGTTCTTTTCCTAACTCTTTCCCACGAGCCAATTTTGAGTGAATGAAACACAAAAAAATTATACAATGATTACAACAGTGTAAAGTAAAATAACTGTAAAAGATTTTGATCAATTAAACTCCAGAAGACTGATAATGAATAACGCTTCTCACTTCTTAACAGAGAAGTAATGCACTAAAGGTATAGAATACAATACACATTTTCAAATAGGGACAAAGTGTGGATTTGTTTTTTATGATTATACAACTTTCATTATAAGGGAGGATTTGTTGCTGGTTTTTTGAGAGGGGCTGTGGAGGGTGGGTGGGAGGAGACTAAAGGATAGTGATAATGATATTTTAAATAGGAAGTAAAGGGAAACAGCAATAAATCTTTTTAAAGTAGAAGATAGTACAGAAGGAGACTCAGACAAGAAGGATAGTATTAGAAATACCATATTAAATTAGTATAATATGGGGGGAAAAACAAGCTACACATAATGGAGATTCACAATCTTTTTCTGTTCTTTGAATAGCTCAAAGTATTAGTTGATACCTATGTTCATAATAATAACAAGAAATTTAAACAATATAATATACTGCTATCAATTATCTATATTGATATATACTAAGCCCAGATTAATTCAAATTTCAAATTATGCCCAACAAATCTTAAAAGTCCTAAAAAAGAGGAAGGTACTGATTCAATTAGACCTCAACTGCATTAATTTCCTGTATGTGGTAGAAAATATTACTACTGTAGTATTTGTAAGATTAATGCAATAAACTCACACTTATGAAGTTTCATTTCCTCATTTAGGAAAATTTAAAACTAATTTCAAGAGAATACTGGAAACTGTCAATTTTTAAAATTAAGACAAAAAGTACAGACCATATAGAGGAGATCTCATCTCCTAAGAGAGGTTATTTTACTATTATATCAAAATCCAGTTATTAAATTGAGATCCAGGTTTTGCTCTTTTACTTCCTAATTTAAGGTCCAGCTCCTCTAAAAAGTTAGTTTCCAAGAGCATAATTGATAAAATTACCCTAGCTCTCAAGTAACATGCTCTTCAATCCTGGGCAGGAGACCTAACTTTTATTTAAAGCATAAAAAGAAAGTCTGGGCAAGTTCTTGCCCTGGGGAAAAGAGCCCCTGTCCTCCATTAAAAAGGGAAAAGAACTCCTCCATTAGAGTTTTGGGTGACCCAACAGATGAAGGAGGAAACCAACCAAAGTGATCTGGATGAAGATGGATTCTCCTTTCCAAATTGCTAGAGGCAGCTAAGTCTTATGATTAAGTTATGTTGTTAGCAGAAGGAGCTGAGCTGAAGATTTCTAGCCTACCTCCTCATTAAATGCCTACCAATCACTTGTCAGGGACATTCCCTTTTAAAAAAATATTCAAGGCTTTCAGGCTCTCTATGGATTTATCACTGTTTACTGAGAGAACCCACTGGCCAATTTATTGATTGCTAGCTAATTAATAAAGAAAGTCAATCAATCTCTTGGGGTTTTTCATTGATAACATTTCAAATGTGAAAAATTGTGCTTTAAATCTATTCAGAATTAAAACAAAGTATGTACCTGAAGACTAATTGGAAAAATAGTAGTAATTTTCCCAAAACATTAAATAAAGTCCGTATGATAAGTTACATATGTATTTGCAATCTTTCTAAAAGAATCAATCCTTTCTTGGTACAGACATGCCTAACTAATCTTCATTTCCAACACACTTGCCTGAAAATTCAAAATTTAGCTTCCCATAAAAAATTTTATACTGGGCTCTGAGTTATTTAAAAAAAATACAACCCATACATATAATAACATACTTGACATATTATATTACTACAGAACCTAACTATCAAACAACAAAGTTGTATGGGAAAATGTACTTAAAGTTCCAAGTTGGTATTCCAGGAACATATTCCTTTTCCTCCTATTTCTTATAAAATTAGTTAATAAGTAAGTTCTACTATGTACCTGACTCCAGGGAGGCAAAAACAAAACAGCCTGCTTTCAAAGTATTAAGATTCTGACTGACAGGTAGAAACTCCTGGTTTCATTTTTAAGATACAAGTAATCTGGGACAATAAAATATGTGAAGAAAGGGAAGGTATTCTGAAGCCAATGTATGTTCCCTTTGGATACATTTTTTGCAGCTTCCAGGAATGCCTCATTGGCTTCACTGGAACAACCTATTGCTCCCAACCAAGTTTCTACCCTTCTCCCACTCTTTTCTACCTGCCAGCCTTCTGCTTCACAAAAATTTCAGATTCTGGGAGAGAAGCAGGAAAACTCCATGAGCTCCTGCCATAACCACCTCAAATATCTATAAAATATGACTCTAAACAAATTTTAGATCTACAGAACCCACAAAGTGACAAAGAGAAACAAATCTCCTACTGAAGGCAGCCCACCAGTACAACAGGAAGGGTCCATCACAGTGCTGGGAGCCAAGCCCACCCCTGCTTGAGCCCATGGTTTTAGCCCCAAGGTGGACCCAACCAGCAGGGGCTGGAGCTAACTTCAGGACAGCAGATCACTAGTAGCTATGGTGGTTAACAGAAATATCAACTCATAAATGACAAAGACAAAGTAAAAGGTCAGTGTGGAACTCTGCTGGACCTGGGGTGGGGGAGGAAGGAGGAGTGTCTCTGCCTCTGGAGTGCAAAATGGTGGAGGTACCGTAGCCGTGCAACCGCCTCCACCTGGCCTGCAGATCACTGGGAGACCAAGAGACCATTCAGGGGGTAATAGCTCTTGCTTTAATCTGCCTGGATCTGGATCACGGTCTTGGGTGGTGGTCGTGAGGTTTGTCACCAGTGAGCCAGAGCTTGTGGGGGCTGCAGAGAGGGTACCCAACTAATAGTTCTGGCAGCTGTTAAAACTCCAGTGATTTGGGACAAAGTTCTCCTCTCTGGAAGCAGAGTTCTACTGTGGCAAAAAGCTCAAAAGTTAAGTAATTGAGTGGCAACACGAGCAAGCAAAGGAGGCAAAGCAAGCACAGCAATCAAACCTTAGATTCTTTTTTTGGAGACAAAAAGGATCAAAGCATGGAATGAGAGGAAGACAATTAAGTCAGAACTCCTGCACCAAAAGCTTTCCAAAAAATACGAATTGGTTACAGGTCATGGAGGAGCTCAAGAAGGATTTTGAAAATCAAGTAAGAGAAGTGGAGGAAAAATTGGGAAAAGAAATGAGAATAACGCAAGAAAATGATGAAGAGAGCCAACAACCTCACTGAAGAAAATAATACCTTAAACAATAGATTGACTCAAATGGCAAAAGAGGTCCAAAAGGCCAATGAGGAGAAGAATGCCTTAAAAAGCCAAATTTGCCAGATGGAAAAAGAATTTCAAAAGGTCACTAAAGAGAATAATTCCTTCAGAATCAGAGTGGAGCAAATGGAAGCTAATGACATTATGAGAAATCAAGATACTATTAAACAGATCCACACAAATAAAAAATAGAAGGCAATGTGAAATATCTCACCGGAAAAACTACTGACCTGGAAAATAGATCCAGGAGAGAGAATTTAAAAATTATTGGACTACCTGAAAGCCATGACCAAAAAAGGAATCTAGAAACCATCCTTCAAGAAATTCTTAAGGAAAATTGCCCTGATATTTTAGAACCAGAGGACAAAATAGAAATTGAAAGAATTCATCGAATGCCTTTTGAAAAAGATCCCCAAAAGAAAACTCCTAGGAATATTATAGCCAGGTTCCGGAGCTCCCAGATCAAGGAGAAAATATAAGAAGCCAAGAAGAAACAATCAGGATAACACAAGATCTAGCAGCTTCTATATTAAGGGATTAAAGGGTTTGGAATATGATGTTCCTGAGATCAAAGGACCTAGGATTAAAACCAAGAATCACCTACCCAGCAAAACTGAGTAGAATATTTCATGGGAAAATATGGTCATTCAATGAAATAAAGGACTTTCAAGCATTCTTGATGAAAAAAACCAGAGTTGAATAGAAAATCTGACATTCAAATACAAGAAACAAGAGAAGCATGAGAAGGTGAACAGGGAAAGGAAATCATAAGGAACTTATCAGAGTTGAACTATTTACATGCCTACATGGAAAAACGCTAATTGTAACTTGTGAAACTTTTCTCAGGATGAGGATAGTTGAAAAGAACATAAATGTATATACATGTATACATACATATCTATGTCTATATAGGAGGGTATATATGTGTATGAATTCATATGTGAGTGTGTACATATGTGTACAGATATACATAGAGGGCACAGGATCAATTGAATAGGAAGGGATGATATTTAAAAAATAAAATTAAGAGGTGAGAGAGAATATAAAGAGAGGAGATAGGGAGAGACAAAATGGGGTAAATTATCTCATATAAAAGTGGCAAGGGAAAACTGTTACAATGGAGGGGAAGAACAGGAAGGCAAAAGGGAATGGGTCAACCTTACTCTCATTGAATTTGGCTTAAGAAGGGAATAACATAACACTAAATTGGGTATCTTTACTGGAAAGTAGGGGGAAAGGGGATAAGAGGGAGGATGATAGAAAGGAGGGCATATTGGGGGGAAGGGTAGTTATAAGCACACAATTTTGAAAAGGACAGGGTCAAAGTAGAAAATAGAACAAGTAAGGGGCAGGATAGGATGGAGGGAAATATAGCCAGTTTTTCACAATATATCCACTATGGAAATGTTTTGCATAACTACACATGTAAAACCTATATTGAATTGTTTGTCTTCCCACTAAGCGTGGGTGACGAGGGAAGAAGGGAAAGAATCTAGAATTCAAAGTTTTAAAATCAAATGTTTTTTAAAAATTATTATTATTATTATTCACATGCAACTGGGAAATAAGATATACAAGCACTAGGGTATGGAGATCCATCTTGCCCTACCGGAAAATCGGAGTGGGGAGGAGGGAGGATATGAGAAAGAGAAGATTGAGGGAGGGGATGTTCAATGGGATCACTGTTTTGGGGTGGTGGGTGGGGGAGTGATGGTGAAAAAAATCTGTAATTCAAAATATTGTGGAAATGAATGTTGTAAACTAAAAATACACAAAATTTAATTTAAAATATGTATGTAGTTTTTTTAATTTTAAAAAATAAAAATTTCACATTATTTCTATTAATATGAAAAGAAATTTTCCAAAGGTGTTTTTTTTTATTGTAAGCAACAATCAATAAGGAAGAGTCAAGGAATAAAAATAATAAGTGTAAAATGCTGTAAAGCTAAAACATCTTTGAAAGTCCCTTACATGTATTTACATGAATAGAGAACTGGGTCATGATATTCTTCTATTAAACAAAGTCTTCTATATTAAAAATTATTTTTGTAGTGGCAAAGAATTGGAAATTAAGGGGATGCCTATCAACTGAGGAATGGCTGAATAAGTTGTGGTATATAAATGTAATGGGGTACTATTGTGCTATAAGAAATGATGAGCAGGCTGATTTCAGAAAAACCTGGAAAGACTTACAGGAATTGATGCCTGAGTGAAGTGAGTAGATCCAGAACATGGTACACAGTAACAGCAATGACCAATTTTGACAGACTTAGCTCTTCTCAGCAGTACAACGAGCTAAAACAATTCTAAAAAACTCATGATAAAAAATGCTATCCACATCCAGAGAAAGAACTATGGAGTCTGAACACAGATCAAAGCATACTATTTTCACTTTTTTGTTGTCTGTTGGTTTTTCTTTTTTACGTTTTTTTTCCTTTTGTTCTGATTCTTCTTGCACAACATGATTAATGTAGAAATATATTTAACATGATTAAGTATATATAACCTGTTATCAGATTGCCTGCTGTCTTGGAGAGGGAAAAGGGAATGGAAGGAAAAAAATTTGGAACTGAAAATATTGTAAAAACGAATGTTTAAAACTAGCTTTACATGTAATTGGGAAAAAATTAAACACTATTAAGTGGGGGGTGGAGGGGGAGGAAGAGCCCCATGCAGTTTTCTTTGTAAAGATTTCTTGAAATATGAATACACTCTCATGGTAGTCACATAGTCTGTTTTTCTCCTTCATCTGTTTTCCAGGTCAGTTGTTTTTGTTATACCTTACATTTTCTTCTATTTTTTCAGTGTTTTGACTTTTAATATTTCTTGTTGTTTCATGAAATCATTTTGCTTCCATTCAGTCTATTCACATTTTCAGAGGGCAAGGTTTTGTATCCCTTGTATCAAACCGTTCATTCTTTTTACAATTCTTCCTTAGCTTTAAGTTCTTTATTTTTTTCCTCTAGCACTCTCATTTCATCATTGACAAGAACATTTAAAAATTTTTAAATTTCTGACTCATCCTTTTTTTTTTCTGACTCATCTCTTTTAAGAATTCATTTGAATTTGTTCGCATCTTGTGTTTTCCTCTGAGGCTTAGTTTGTATGTTTTGGAATCACTTACTTCTGGATTTGTGTCTTGAATTTTTCTATCACCATAATAGCTTTTTAATGGTGGGATTCTTTTTTGTTTGCTCATTCTTATAGTCTGCTTTCTGACTTCAGATTCAACATTACTGTTTGGTTCCGTGTACTTCTAGAATGAAGGTCTGGGCTCGTTCTGTTGCTTTCTTAGAATACTGAATGTTGTGTTGTTACAGGCTCTCAAGAACAGGCTAAGGACCTGTTTTCAGCACTCCCAAACTGGTCTGTCCCAGAGGAAAGTCTGAACGCTGTCCCGCTGATCTGAACTCTATTTCCTGAGCTGGGTTTTGGTCTCAGAAACAGTAGAATGCTACTGGTTTTAGCTACCATCAGTCAGCTGGGAAGCTCTGCTGGTTCAGAGTAACAAAATTTCAGGTTCCTCTTGGGCCTGTGATTGCTGTCCTGGTTTTTTCTTCTGCAGGCTTCACAATACCATCACTGTTGCTTGTTTCTGAATTTCCTCCTTTCTCAGTACATTGCCCAAGGCTACCCTACTTAAGAATGTTACTCTACAGGTCTCTTCATTAGCTTGCCTTGGATCTCTGACCTGGAACTGGGTAGTAGATGCTGTCCCCCTAGGTGTCCAGGGGGTGAGGTGGAGTGGGGTGACTTGGTATGGGTCTGAGACCTCCTCTTGCCTTTGGATACATTCTCTCCCTGAGTGTTTAGAGTACTCCACACAGGCTGTTCCTAGCCACTGTCCTCAGTGTCCACCAATCTCTTTGTCTTCCTATACTAACCTGGGCCTGAAAATGACTCACTATGACTTTGTGTTGGATTTCCTCATTAGGAATTCAGTCTGGTGCATTTTCTAGATCTGTATGGAGAACTTGCTGTACTGTTTCCTTCTACTTTGCCATCTTGGCTCTGCCTCCAAACACTTTATTTTTGAACACAAAATGAGTAGTGATATTATCCATCAATATTTCAGAAGAAAAATAGCCATCCTCCAATCTTCCTTTTCCACCAATTTTAGGCACTTTGTCAAAGGAGCTAAGATTACAGTTTCTGGAATAAAAAGGAGTGTAGGTATGATGAGAAGGTAGACAAGAGTATGGGCAGAAAAGGAGATTGAAGAAATCCTGATGGGGGTTAGCTTTCATTTTTTTTCCTATGCTGCCTCTCCCCCTCCCTCCGCCCGCTTCCTTAGTAAGTAGCCAGGAAATTCTGAGAAAGGCAGAGGGAACCTCATACCTGTCAGATTGACTAACATGACAGAAAAGAAAATAACAAATGGTAGAGGGGATTTGGAAAAATCAGGACACTAATGCACTGCTGGTAGAGTTATGAACTGGTCCAATCATTCTGGAGAACAATACGGAACTATGCCCAAAAGACTATAAAACTGTGCATATCCTTTATCTAGCAACAACAAAACTAGGTCTATATCCCAATGACATCAAAGAATAGGAAAAACAACCTATCTGTGCAAAAATCTTTATAGCAGCTCTTTTCATGGTGGCAAAAAACTGGAAACCAAGGATATTCCCATCAATTGGAGAATGGCCTAACAACTTGTAGTGTATGTTTGTGATGAAATTCTACTGTGCTATAAGAAATTATTGGGGGTAGGCGGGGGAGTGCAGCTTGGTGACACAGTAGAGATAGAGCAACGGCTTTGGAGTCAGGAAGATCCAAGTTCAAATCTAGTCTCAGACACTTTCTAGCTGTGTGACCCTGGGCAAGTCACTTAACCCCACCCACCTCCCACCCTCCCACCCCCAAAAGTAATGACAAGAGTGATGAAATGATGAAAAATCTGGGTAGAATTATATCAGGCCTGCACAACCTGTGGCCCACCAAAGAATTTTGGGTGGCCAATAAAAAATGTAGAGAAAAATGCTTTGATGAGCTGCAGGTTGTTCAGGCCTGACATATAAAATGATGCAAAGTGGAATGAGTTGAACCAGGAGAACACTGTTCACAATAACAGCAATATTGTAATGATGTGAAAGACATAGTTTCTGCAGTCAATACAATGATTCATGACAATTCCAAAAGACTCATGATGAAAAATGTTATCTACCTCCAGAGAACTTTGTACTCTTGAGTGCAGATCGGGGTATTTTTTTTTCACTTTATTTTTTCTTGCCTTATTGTAACATGGCTAATATGGAAATGTGTTCTATGACTTCATAGGTATGCTTGCCTTTTCAATGGGCAAGGAAGTGGCAAGAGGAAAGGAGAAAATTTGGAACTCAAAATAAAAAACTGAATTAAAAAAGAATTTTTTTTTTTACAGAAAGGCAAGGGGAAATTCTAACAGGCTTTCATATGGATAAGTCCTATAGGGTGGGTAAGCAGGGGACAATTCTAGGGTTTTTTAATGTATGTATATGTGTATGTGTGTGTGTACATATATAACATGTAGCGAGAGATCAACATATATATTAGAACAAATACATAAAACTTATTAAATTAAGGATGTCTTTACCATTCTGTTTCTGTGTTGTTGTCCTTAAATTATAAGCACCCAAAAGATGAAGGACCACAACTGTTTAAAAGAATGTATAACACAAAGCATTCAACAAATGATTTTAAAAGTGATAACAATAAGGCATGAAGGTATTTCTTTTCTTTTTTTGGTGAGGCAACAGCCAATATCAAGTATGTGAGGCCAGATCTGACTCTAGAGCCAGTGCTCCACTACACCACCTAGCAGCTCAAGGTATTTCTTATGAGAATGTAATTTTATGTTCTGTATAACTTCATATGTATAATGGATATCACAGTCCTTGCTTCCTCAGTGGGCAGGGGCTGAAGGGAGAGAGAGAATATGGAAATGAAAATAATTTTTTTAAAGAGTATGATTTTAAAATCACCTGAAATACTTTGAAATGTTTTGTGACTCTCTTAATTGATTGGGTTACTATAAAAATGAAGTAATTTTAGATTTTAACCTGGCACAATATAAATCTAATTATGCATCATAATTCAAAATAATTAGTATACTTTCTACTCTTCTAAATTTAAAAAGAAAAACCAAACCATTTAGTGACAAAATTATTTTACAGTAAGAGATTAATAGATAATGAAAGTTTCTCTTCAACTGTTAACCCCATATTAACTTATTCTGGAGAACTTGACAGCAGGGATTGTGCTTTTTCTCTTTATTTGTAAACCCGGGGCTTAGCACTTTGATATACAGTAGGAGCTTATTAAATGCTTTTTGACTTGACTTCCCTCTAGTAAAAGTTGTAGCAGTCTGAACTATTACATATTTCAACATCTGGTGTCTAGTATTTTACATGTTTAACAATATGATTATTACTTTACTACTAAATAAAATTCATTAGTTTCCCAAACCAAAAGAAAAACCTTGTGATTAACATAAAACTTATATTTATATAGCACTTTTTTTAAAAGCACTTTCCTATCAACCCTGAGAAAAAGTAATGGAAGTATTAGTATCCCTAAGGAGATAAAGAAACAGATTCCAAGATGTAAAGGTACTTATCCAAGGTTAATGGCATGCCTGGGGCTTGAATCCAAGATTCCTGTCATGGACTAGACAGAAGATACAACACAATCTCTGCCTAAAGTATCTTGCAAATTTACTTACTGAAAGGTCAACTGATTTGTTTCATCACCTTAAATATCAATTATTATCATGATTATTTTCTTGTTTTTCTCCTTCTTAGCTACGACAACTAAAATTTTAGATTTCATTTTAAATGAAAAAAATATAAAAATGACTACATTTTGACAGAGAGGAAATGACTATTTACCAACATGGAAGCTGTTTCTGAATTAACTACTTGATAGATGCAAATATCAAAAATTGACACTAAATTAGATGAATGAGGATGAGAAGATACAGATTGCAAACTAACCTCTTTTAAATCAGCTATTGATGCCAAAAAAGCATAAGAATCGAATAAATTAACAATCTACATAGACTATTACTATATCCTATAGAAATGTTAATATATTCTTCACCAAGCTAAAGGCAAAACAACTTAAAAATAGCTGAAGTCAGCAAACATTTGATCTCTTTGTCAAACAGAGCAGCAGCCAAGAGTAAATCTAGTTTAGACTATAACCTCATTATAAAATCTTACAGACGCTTAAATATCTTCATGAAGTCAGCCTAAAATATAATCAGCTTTTTTTTTAATTTAGGAAATTATGTTTATGCAGCTTAGTCAGGAAATAAGTTATTGCACACAAGTTATGTTTCAAATTCACTTAATTACCAAAACAGATTTTTAAAAAAATTCTGAAAACTATTTTCACTTTTGAGAAAAGTATGTACAGCATTGTGGCATATGTCCCAAATAATAACAAGGATCCCAATCTATGATGGCTACAGACAAATCACTTTTAACCCTTGCATTCTGTCAGCATGCTGTCTTAATATAGTATGTAACACATAATTAAATCATCAAGTAACTCTTATTTACAAAACCAAGTCCCTCCCTTGAGATGCATCAGTTAAACAGACAGCCTAATGAAGAAAAAAAATAAACTATAGCAAGAAATGATGAAGTGGAGGAAGAAAGACAGAACAAAAATGACGATCTCTAGAACATCAGTTTCCTGCCTTCCTACTTGACTCATGGCCTGTAAGAAGACTTTCATACGATGCTAAATAACTAAGTCTGTAGAGAATGAAACATGGAACATAATAAACTCACCAAGGGCAGGGATTGTTGTTTTTGTCTTTGTATCCCTAATACGTAGCATACTGCCCTAACTTCTTAGTTCTCTTATACCTTACTCTTCTCCACATGATCTGTGATCCAGTGACATTGGATTTCTTGCTGTTCCTAGAACAAGACACTCAATCTCTTGAGTCCACACACTTTTACTATCTCTCCCGCATGGAACTCTCTCCCTTCCTTGTCTTTACCTTGTGGCTCTTCAAGTTGTAACCTAAGTTCTACCTTCTGCCAGAACACTTTCTTAGCTGGAACTCTTAGTGCACTGCCTGTTAGGTTATTTTAGGGCAGTCAACATGGCGGAGAAAAGGCAAGAATTCTTCCAAGCTCTCCTAAATTCCTCTCCAAAAAACTTTTAAATAATGCCCCAAAACAAATTCTGGAGCAGCAAGAGAAACCACAAACGGGGTGAAAAAAATTTTCAGCAAAAGACATCTTAGAGAAGATTGGCAGGGAAGTCCAGTACAGGCTACCCTGGCAAGCCAGCAGCAGGTCATGCCTGACAAGTCCCCAGCAGACTTTAGGGGCAACCAAATAGGTAACAGCAGTTTCCAAAGCTCTCAGCCTCTCATATGGTAAAGGGATGGGACAACTAATCAGAAGGAGCATACAGGGATCCCTTTACTAGCACTTGGCACAGGACTCTGTTGCTCTGCCCATATGTAGATCCAGGTTTCAGTCCTGGTTTATAGTCCCAGGGTGAGGAGGAACACTAAGAGGAACAGGGACCCTGGGCACAGGTCAAGAGCTGAAAAGAGTGCTTGTGGTCAGTCACAGATCAGAAGAGCAGTGAACACACCTCTCTTTAGATCACACTACCCTGGAAGAACTAAAAACTTACAGAATTCTAGAATTAGCTCTGAACACTGTCATACACACAAAAAAACCCTGAAGTTTGGGACAATGGCCCTCCCTCATGGGAACAGTCAAACTTTAACACAAAATTAAAAGTCAAGAAAAAGGCTGTAAAATGAGCAAACAACAAAAAACAAACCTGACCATAAAAGATAACTATGGTGACAGGAAAGATCAAAACACAAACTCAGAAGAAGACAACAAAGTCAAAACTGCTATATCCAAAGCCTCAAAGAAAAATGTGACCTGGTCTCAGGGCCAAAAAGAATTCCTAGAATGCAAAAAGGATTTTAAAAATAAAGTGAGAGAGGTAGGGGGAAAATTGGGAAAAGAAATGAAAGTGATACAAGAAAATCATGAAAGAAGACTCAATAGTCTGTTAAAAGACGTACAAAAAATATTGAAGAAAATAACACCTTGGCCTAGCCATACCAGATTTTAATCTGTATTATAAAGCAGCAGTCAACAAAACTACTTGCTATTGGCTGAGGAACAGACTTCATAATAACCTAGAGAGACCTTACATAAACTGACATTGAGTGACAACAGGAGAACCAGGAAAAATTTGTACACAATTATAGACACAATGTATGTGTAACAACTAATTTTGATAGACTGGGCTCCTCTCAGCAATGTAAGGTTATAAGACAATTCCAAAAGCCTCATGATGGAAAGAGATATCCACATCCAGAGAAGGAGCTACAGAGCCTGAATACAGATTGAAGCAAACTACTTGCTCTCTCTTTTTCTTGTTTTGTTTTGTTTCCTCTTTCCCATAGTTCCTTCCATTGGTTATAATCCTTCTTTACGACCTCACTAACGTTTAATGTGAAGGTATCTGTAGGTTCTATATTAGATTGCATGCTGCCATGGCCGGGGAGGGAGGGAAAGGGAGAAGAAAAGAGGGAAGGGGAAAAAATTTGAAACTCAAGGGATTGTGGAACTGAATTTTGTAAACTAAAAGTAAATAAATATTTTTTTTAAAATAGAAAATAAGATCTTAAAAACCAGAACAGGTCAAATGGTAAAAGAGGCACAAAAATTCACTAAAAAAAACAATTCCTGAAAAAGCAAAATTGGCCACATGGAAAAAGATGTATAAAAATTCACTGAAGAAAATAACTCCTCAAAAAGTAGAATTGGCTGAATAGAAACAGAGATACTTTAAAAGGTTACTGAAGAGAGTAATTCCTTAATAAT
>CM053585.1:307213822-307249836 GCA_028646515.1 Pseudochirops corinnae | reverse complement strand
CACTGGCCTCAGAACAATTACTTAGTCCCCCTGCTGTCTGCAGGCCGCGGGCCGGAAGTTGCAACACGGAGGCGGGTGCAAAACCTCTGCCTTTCGCTTTTCCGCTCTGGAGGCCTTTCTGCCGGACTGCTTTACTCTCCTAAATTCACAAGTCCCTCTGAGCTAGTTCTGAACGCTGCTCGCAGCTGCCGCTAATCCGCTCACCAGAGAGGCTCCTCTGCTCCTCCCGTCCAGCTCCCCCCCGGGGCACAGCCGCGGCTTCAGGCCAGGCTGCTTTAGGTTCGCAGTGCTGATATGGTTCCTCGTAGCCAAGCTGACTTTAGTGGGAAGTATCTTTGTGTGCATTTTGGAGTTCTAGGATTGGTTTAGAGTCCTATTTTATGGGTATTTTGGGGTGGCTATGTGAGAGCTGCGATATGTTGCTGCTGCTACACCGCCATCTTAGCTCCACCGCCTATCTACATATATTTGTGTGTGTGTGTTATTAAGTTTAGTAATTTTTTAATAAACATTTTTGTCGAAATTGCAAATTAAAAGCCATTAAAAAACTTCCTAAGGGGTAAAAACCCCAGGAACATATGAATTTACAAGTATAATCTATTAAACACTCAAAGAATAATTCTAATGTTGTGTAAATTGTTTACTAAAATGAGCAAAAAGTGATCCTACCAAATTTCATCTGATACAATTATGATCCTAATACCAGGGAGAAATAAAACAGAGAAAGAACCAGTGTCTCTAATATCATTGCTAAAATGTTGAATAAAATGTTAGCAAAGAGGCTACAACAGCATATTAAATTTTATGTACTGACATCCAGCAAGGCTTATATCAGGAATGCAGGATTGATTCAGTATTAGGAAATCAATAAACACAATAGATCCTGTTAATTTAAAAAAAATATTAAAGTGAAATGCTTCTAACAAAATACAAAATTCCTTTATGCTTAAGAAAGACAAAAAAGAAAGGAATAAGTGGCCCATTCACTAATATGGTTAGCAGTATCTCTCTAAAACCAAGAATTAGCATCATTTGTAAGGGAGAATAACTAGGGAAATTTGTAGCAAGTCAGGGGTGACGTTATCCATTGTCACTACAATTATTCGATATAGTATTAGAAGTGAGCCAGCTTTAAAAGAGCAACAAGTTGAAAAAAAGAAATTGAAATAATAAGTCATAGGCAAAGGAGAAATGAAATTTCTTTTTTCAAATACGCGATGGTTTACCAAAATACTCAACTAAAACTAGTAAATTTAAGAATGTCAGTAAAGTAAGATATAAAACCCACAAAAATCTTTCTGTACATTATCAACAAAATTCATCAAGAAAAGAGAAGGAAATTGTGTTCAGAATCACTATGTAATATAAAATATCTGAGAAAATATGAATGCAGCTATAAAATGCTAAACACTATAGAAATAGAAACAGATATTAATTGCTCATGATTGAGTCATATCATTTTATTTTTTTTTCCAAAATTTTATTTTAGATTCAACACCAGAACACAAATACAGAATAAAAGAAAAGAAATGAAAACATATCATAAGCTTAAATATTGGAACTTAAATACAAAGTTAGAAAGAAATAAAAGCATGTCATGTGCATAACAGAACATAAGAAAAGATTCAAAATATGTAGCAATAAATGTTCATTTCAAGAAAGCCTATGTGATAATAATACTCGTTGGTATTGAGAATTATCCATCTTTGCTTCCTTGTGAGATTTCTTTTGTTCTCTGCTGTATATTTTTTTAGTTTGTTCTATTTTCTCCTCCCTCCAAAACCCCCAGAAAACCACAATGAAGTTTAGATATGTTTCTCCATAGCTATAGATATATACATACACATATACATATATAGATACTTTACCAAACCTGTTCTATTCCTGATCTTTGTTTTTATGTGTATGCATATCTCTTGTTTCCTATCCTTCGTGCCTCCTCTGCTTTATTTTTACCCACTACCTTGCCCTCCTATGACTTGCCTGCCCTCCCATCCAAGGATCTCTTCCCTGTCTTCCCGTTCCCATAAATCTAAACACCCTTCTGACCCCTATTTACCTATTCGCTTACCCTCCCCTCCAAAAACACCTCCCCTGTCCTCTCCCCCCTCCCTATGCCCCGACCATTTTATTTCTTTCTGAATTTACATGACTTCTGTACTCTTTTAAATGTGTTTGTATTGTTCCCTTTTACATTCATTCCTGATGAAAATAGGTTACCAGAGCTACCAGCCTTCCTCCCCCATCTAACTCCTATGTATTTTCTTCCTCGCACCTCACATCATTTGTACTCTTTTTTAGTTGTTCCTGAATGGTTTTAATTTTTAAATTCATAGCATGCTCAGGTTTTCCCCAGTCTTTCTTATGAACTACCCAGTTATTAATAAGAATCTTAGATATAAATTTTACATACATAAAAAGTAAACAGTCTGTCCTTATGCATCCCTTATAATCAGTCTTTGTTATGTACCTTATATTTTATTAGTTCTTGTATGTTGAATTGTCTATAAAGTTGAGGATTTTTTTTTAACAAAGTCTTGAAAATCTGAAAGTTGATCAAGTGTCCATTTTTTTTTGTTCAAGATGATAGCTAACTTTGCAGTATATGATATTTTTTGACTAGAACCCCAGTTCTTTTGTTCTTTGATACGTTGTCTTCCAAGACCTGCATCCTCTGATGTTTCTACTGCTAGGTCTTGTGTAATTCTAATTGTGGCTCCATCATATTTAAATTGTTTTCATCTTGATGCTTTTAATAGTTTTTCCTTGAGCTGAGGATTTTAGAATTTGACTATGATATTCCTGTGAGTTTTCCTCATAGGATCTCTTTTAAGTGGTGATAGATTTTTTTCTATTTCTACTTTTCCCCCTTATTCTCATGCTTCAGGACAATTTTCTTTAATTATTTCTCGTACTGTTGTATCCATATTCTTTTTTTGATCATAACTTTCAGTTAATCCAGTAATTTTTTTATTTTCTCTTCTTGATCTGTTCTCCAAAACTCTTGTTTTTCTTATAAGATGTTTCACTTTCTCTTCTGTTTTTTCATTATTCATATTTTGTTTAATCATTTCTTGATCTCTTATAATTTCACTGGCTTCACTTTGCCCAATTCTGATTTTCAAGGTGTCATTTTCTTCCTTAATTCTCATTCTCCTTTTCTAGTTGATTGACTTAACTCTCATACCCTTCTTGTTTGCCTTGGATTATTTTGATTTTCTTTTTTAGCTTTTCCTCCATCTCTGTCATTTGATTTTTAAAGTCTGAAAAAGACCTTAAAAAAAGGTCTTCTATAAATTCTTTTTGGGGAGGGGACCCTTTAATGTTACTCTTTGGGAGTTTCTTTACTTCAGTTTCCTCCTTTGAAGATGAACCCTGCTCATCTCTATTCCCATAATAGGTTTCTAGAGTTGGATTCTTTTTCATTTGCCTGTGCATTTGTGTGTGTGTGTGTGTGTGTGTGTGTGTGTGTGTGTGTGTGGTGATAGCTTAGTTATTTGTATTTACCGCTAGCGCTGTGCTATGGGAAATGATGCCTCTTGCCCCAGATCTTCAGTTCTCCGCTCTAGCCTAAAAACAAAGCCAAACCTCCAAACTCCTGTAAGTGCCCATAGCCAAGGACTTTCAGACCCACTGTTTCTGCACTCACCTGCAGATGCTGGTTCTTTCTCCCCCAGCTGCTCTTTGCAACACAGCTTGGTCTGACATTCCTGGCCAGCAGAGGTTTCCTCCATCTTCCTGAGCTCAGACAGCCAACATCCCTCACTATCTCAGGGGTAAAAGTTCTGGTGTCTGGGGCCAAGGCAGTCTCTCAAACCAACTCACCCCAGCGCTTTGCAACTTGTTGCTTAAGAGACTAGCTGCTTGCTAAACGGTCACCTAGCCTGGAGGTGTTTAACTCTTTATAGGCACCACGCTGTAGTCCTGAGATTTTTCTTCCCATCTTCTCTAATTGACCCCTACCCCCTTATGCCCCTGTTTTTATTTATCTCCACCCACACTTTGTTTGCCCTAAGTGCTGTTTTAACTCTCCTGGGGGAAGATCTTGAGAGCTTGGAATTTTCTGACCTATTCTGCCATCTTCTCAGAATCCTTTCGATCATATCATTTTAATAAAAATGAAAGTACTACTTAACTTAAATATAAATAAATATAAAAGATCACATTATAAACAAACTAAGAGATAAAAAGAAAAATTAAGAGAAGAGTTCTTTAGTATACCCGATATATATAGAAAAGATCACAAGAAAATGGACAGTTTTGATTATATGAAGCTCAAAAGATATATAGCAAATTTTTTATAAACATCTGATATTCAAGATACATAAAGAATTGATACAAATACATAAGCACAATAGCTATTTCCCAATAGATAAGAGTATGAATAGGTATTTCTCAGAAAAATGGCAAGCTGTCTACAACAATATGAAATAATACTTCAAATTACTTATAAAAATTATAGAAATAATTCTACATACATACCCATCTGATTGGCAAAGATGCCCACAAAAAATGATAGGGTTTTTTTTTTTTGGCCTTTTTTGGAGGGGAGAAGGCAGGGCAATTGGGGTTAAGTGACTTGCCCAAGGTCACATGGCAGCTAATAAGTGTCTGAGGCTAGATTTGAACTCAGGTGCTGCTGACTCTCAGGCTGGTGCTCTATTCACTGTGCCACCTAGCCACCCCAAAAATGATCATTTTGGAAGAAGCATTCAGAAGAGAAGCAAATTAACGAATGCCATTTTAGAATAC
This sequence comes from Pseudochirops corinnae, assembly GCA_028646515.1. Classification (NCBI taxonomy): domain Eukaryota; kingdom Metazoa; phylum Chordata; class Mammalia; order Diprotodontia; family Pseudocheiridae; genus Pseudochirops; species Pseudochirops corinnae. The sequence goes on along the minus strand of CM053585.1, from coordinate 307,245,084 downwards.
ATCCAAAAATTATTAAAATGTACAGATACCCTTTGACCCAGTAGTACTGCTCTTGGCCCAAAGGTATCAAAGATAGGAAATGGGATTGTTTTATACAAAATTATCTATAGTAGAACATTTTGTTGTAGCTGAGAATTAGAAAGAAAGTAGATGTCCATCATTTGGGGAGATGGCTGAATAAATTATGATACAGAAATATAATGGAATACTATTACACACCAAGAAATGTCGAACTGAGGGAAACCTAGAAAACTTTATATGAACTGATGCATAGTGAAATGAGTAGAACAAGGAAAATAATTTGTACAATGCCTATAACACTGTAAAGTCAAATAACTTTGGAAGACTTAAGAACTCAAGTCACTATTACTTTGAAGTGAAGTTGATCTGGATCCCTTTATCACCTTTCATCTCATGACTTCATTGACACATTGCTTATTTTTCTCCTCTTATACTACCAGTCTTATTGCTGCACCCTTACCTCACAGTAATCTAATCAAAAAAGTAAGTTTAGAAACCACAGTATTCTTCTGATGGTCTTTAAACAAACATTTATTTATTGACTACTAAAAAGTACTGTGGGGTCAGCTGGGTGATATAGTGGGTAGAGTTCCTGGGTAAAGTCAAAAAGACTCATCTTCATGAGTTCAAATCTGCCCTCAAACACTACCATATAACCCTGGGCAAATCATTTAACCTCGTTTGCCTCTCCAGTGTTTTTGCCAGGAAAACCCTAAATAGGGTCACAAAGAATTGAACACAACTGAAAAACAGCTGAACATCAACTAGCCAAGAGTAAGCTTGCTTGGCATATTTTACCAGATATGATCCTTTTCTTTTCCTTCAAAATTCCATCAAAATTTCCAAATTCCCATCTCCATTCCTCTCCTGGTCTGGGGTGGTCATACATGCAAACAAATACATATATGTATACAGTGTGAATAAGAGGTAATCTCAGAGATGGGGGGGGGGGGTGTCAAAAGAGGACAGAGGGAAGTGGGGAAAAGGCCTCCTTGTAGAAGATGGGATTTTACCTGAATCTCGAAACATATAAGGAAACAGATGAAGAGGGAGAGCATTCTAGGAATGGAAGATGTGTCATGTGTGCTAAACACCAGGAAAGCCATCGTCACTGAGTTCATGAAGGAAGGGAATAAAGTATAAGAAGACTGAAAAGACAGAAAGGGACCAGATTTTATATGTGATCCTGGAAGCAAGATAACCGTTGGAATTGGTTGAGTTTGACAAGAGAGAGCATGACATGGTCAGACCTGTACTTTAAGAAGATGGATTACTTTGGCAGCTAATTAAGGAATGGAATGGATTAGAAAGAGACTTAAGGTAGAGGGACCAACCTAAGTATGAGGTATGGTAACTGTGAGAGTGAAGTCTTTTCAAAATGAGATGTTTTGAAGGTAAAAAGTTTGTGTGCCATTTCGCTCACTGTCCCCCACATGCCTGAAATGTACTCATATCTTTCTCCTTTCTTATCTGCCTTCAAAATCAGACCAGGTTCCACTTCTTACAAGAAGCTTGTCTTGAATCCTCCAATTGCTAAGTATTCCCCTTTTCCTCTAAAATTACTTTGTATTTGTTGTGACCTGCAAGAAGCATCATAATGTGAATTTAGTAAATCTTTTTGAATGAATTCTAAAAAATGCTTCTTAAATGACTGCAGGAATGAATGAGAAGTGGCAATAAGGTTACTCCTGAAAGACTTTATAGAGAGATGATTTTTACTATAGTTTTGAAGAAGGGGAAAACAGTTCAGGTAAAAGAGAATAGATGAATTAGATCGACAATATATGAATAGAACAGTAAACATTCCTTAGATTAGGAGTACAGATACAGTGGACAGTAACTGAAAATAACCAACCAACAAATACTTTTTAACAAGAAGAAGTTTCTGATATTCTCGGTATTGGAGAAGTAATGTATGGCATGGTCCCTATCCTCATTGCTGTCTAGGTAAGAAATGAACATAAGCAATTTGCAGAACAGTTGTGTGCTAAATTCTATGTTATTAATTTTAAGTACATTTGATTTTTAGAGAAAACAGTTAAATCAGAGCTTTATGAATAAAAGTAGAACTTCAACCGGTCCTTGAAGGCTGAATAATAATATTTTGAAAGCATTCCAGGCTTAAAGAACAACACAAGCAAAAGCATAAGATAGGTATATATGTACATGAAGTATGAGATGTCAAAGAAATTGACAGAAAGAAGAAATTGATTGGATCATGTTAATCATATTATATGATAGCAGAGAAACAACATACCAGAATTCTTGAGATACAACTGAACAGCTCTTGGGAAAATTTGTATGTTGAAAATTTAACATCAATAATAGTAAAAGAGAGGATCAATAAATTAATGTGCAGTTAAGAACACTGGAAAATAAATTAGTAACCCTAAAATAAGCACAAAAAAAAATATTGGCTGGAAGAGAAATAGCAAAACTTTAAAATATTAGACTGATAGAACTGATAAAAATTACTGAGAACTAGCCTTTCGAAAAGATGAACAAATTCAATAAAAACATTGGCTAATCTGGTCAAGAAAGAAGAAAGGAAAGTCAAATTGCTGAAGTAAAAAAAAATGAAAAAGTAAGTTATGGAGCAGGTAGGTGGCGTAATGAATAGAGCACCAGCCCTGGAGTGAGGAGGACCTGAGTTCAAATTTGGCCTCAAACACTTGACACATGTACTAGATGTGTGACCTTGGGCAAGTCACTTAATCCCAATAGCCTTTCCTTTCCCCCTCCAAAAACAAAAAAAAAGTTAAATAAAAAACTATCAAAATTACTGCTTACAATTATATTCTAAAAAACCTTGAGAAATTCAAAGAAAATTGAATATTGAATTGATAATTTATGAAATTAGGGCAGGCATGCCCAGCTCTTTGGGTACTCTCCAGAAAAAACCACAGCTGGCATCAAAAAACAGAGTCACAGTTAAACTTTAATTAAATTAACTTTAATTTAATTAAAACACAGAGAGTGTCTTGGGGCAAAAAGCTCAAAAAATAAAGACAAGTAGCTAAAAAGGTGCAGAGATAGATAATGTGGAGATCAGGGATCACAGGTGATAAAGGCAGGCAGTGTGAAGAAGAGAGGCGGATGAGTTACTTGCATAACATAGATTAGAACCGGGAGCATTCAGAGTAGACTTTTAGGAGAGTGCTGGGGGAAGGGGAGGAGGCAGGCAAGTGGGGTGTGGAGTTTAAGATCTCTTTTTATAGGGTTTTTGGGAAAAACAGACTCTTATCCAAATCATTTCAGAGTTGTCAGTAAAACATGTTAACATGACCACATCTCAAAATGATCAACACCATTTGGTGTTCTGTTGTCCTTACTAGGGATGTGTAAAATTTTTCTGAGGTTTATACTTCATAGGACTTAAAGGTCCTAGAGCAGTGCATAGAAGGCTTCTGCTCATTCAGCACATTTTATTAGGATGTGGATTTTCCTTACTATCTGATACAGTTTGTAAAGTACTCTTCTTGAGATGGTTTGTATGTGACTTCTAGGTTCCTCTTTGCAATCCTATTTCCTGCTATTACCTCCTTACACTGTCTACTTAAAAACTTTTATTACTATACTGACTTAAAAAGGGAAGGGTATTGTCAGGGGGACCAGAACAAGATACAAAAATACAAACTACCTAAAGATTAACAAAATAAGAAATAAAAATCTTAATTCAAGTTCAGAAAAATAAATAAGCTACACATTTAACAAACACCTATGTGCACAGAAGTTAAGCTACACATTAACTGTGTAGGGGGAGGAGGGAACCTCCAGGCCAAATGTATTCTATCAAAAATAAAGAGTAGTTAATGTTTATGTTATAGAAACTGTTCTCAAAAAAAGAAAGAAATCATTCTACCAAACAGCTTTTATGAAATATGGGCCTAGCATCCAAACCAGGGAGGTAGAGATATATAGAACAATCTCATTAATTAATAGCTATTTAAAGGTAAAATTCTCAGCAAAAGCCTATGGCACATCCAGAAAATGATTTACTATGACCAAGTGCTACAAGAACAGTTCAAGAACATTCTCCATGATCACATATCAGTAACTAAGCTAACAGAAGCTGTAAAATTATTTCAAAAGATGCATAAAAAGCCTTTGACCAAATATAGCACTCATTGATATTTATATGCCTTAAAAAGAATAGGTACAGAAAGGACATTCTTATGTAGCAAAAGAATTAGCAGTTTGCATTGGAGGACCACCAGGACCTTTTGCAGTACAAAGAGGTAAAGCAAGGTATTTGACAAAATCACAGAATTGAAAGTATAAACATTGGCAAAGAAGAAACAAAATTGTCCCTGTTTGTAGATGAATCAGAGAAGAAATTAAGGAAATAGCTTTAGGTGGCACAATACAGGTACTTTTACAGAATCATTCAATCAACAAAAACTAAGCATTTGTTAACAGGATGAGTGCTGTCCTAGGTGCTGTGGATAAAAGGCAAAAATGAAGGAGTCCTTGCTGTCAAGGAACTTATATTCTGTCAAGGGAGGCAGCTGTGTATGTGAACACAGAATAAAATACAAGGTAACTAGAGGGAGTGAGGGCACTAACAACTAGGGGCATAATGAAAAGTGTCACATACAAAGTGGTGCTTGAACTGAATTTTGAAGTAGACAAGGTGTTTTAAGAGGTGGGTAAAGTTATCTTTATCTTTTATCTTGTTTGAAGCAGGAGGAACAACCCGTGCTGTTGAGAGCTCAGAAATGGAGTAAACGTAGAAGACCATTTTGGGCAGACCATAAAATGAGGGAAGAAGAGTAATATATATGACTCAGAAGGTAGTCTGTCTCCAGACTATACTCCTAACTGGGCTATTTCTCTGTGAAATATAGTGAGGAATACCTTTCCCTCTTTTCTCTTGTTATTTGTTATCTTCCCCCATTAAAATATAAACCTTTTGAGAGTAGGTACTATTTTTATTTCTGCTTGTATCTGTATCCCCAGCCCTAGCATAATACCTAACAAATAAGCTTAATAAATTCTCATGGTGAACTTTAAATAACAAACAAAAGAGTCATTCATATTTGGTAATAGAGATGATAGTTACTGGAGTTTATTAAGTAAGGAGATGATGTGTTCAGACTTGTGCTGTATTTCCTAAAGCACAGGTCTGACCATATTATGTCCTGTTCCTCTTCTATACCCATCCTGTTCCCCTTATTCATTCAACTATAGTGGCTCCCAGTTACCTACAAGATTACATATAAAATACTCTATTCTGCTTTTAAAACTCTTCTTACCTTGTCACCTGCCTGCTTTTCCAGGCTTCTAACACTTTACTCTCCATGTCCTCTACAATCGAGTAACACTGACCTCTTTGCTCTTCAGTGGACAAGATAATCCCTTTCTGATTTATCGCATTTTTACTATCTCCCATGCTTCACCTCCCCCTCCTGGCTTCCCTGATTTCCTTCAAGACTTAGCTCAAATCTCACCTCCGATCCCCTTAAGTAACTAATTAATGCTAACTATTTAATGTTAGCTTTCTCCCTGAGATTACCCTTTCTATGTCTACTCTGTTCATATCTTCTGTGCACATAGTCGTTTGTATACACTCCTTGAAGGCAGTGATTATTTTTGTTTTCTTTGTCACACTAGTGCTTAGGACATTGATTGTTGAAAGACTATTATATGGAGAGTCACTTTAGCAGCATCTGTGGATGCTGGATTGGAGAGAAGAGATACTTGAGGAAGGAGAACAATTAGGAACATATTTTAGTAGTCCAAGCGAAGTGGTCAGAGCCTAAACTAATGAATGGAGAGAAGAGATATTGGATGTAAGAAATGTTGTATGGAGGTGAAAACAAGATTTGGCAGCTTATTGAATACATCAGGTGAGAGAGAATGAAGAGTCAAGAACAACTCAGAGATCTCATCTAGTGTTCGATAATTAGAAGTATGGTGTTGCGTTTAAGAGTAACAGAGAAATTAGGAAGGAGGATTGTATTAATTTCTGCAGAGAACTCCATATGAGGAAATGGCTTCTGCCAATGAAGATCATATGATCTATTTTCAATTTATAATCTTAGGAATTGTTCAGATAATATGTATTTGTCAGTGACAGAACTTGGACCTATATCTTCCTGATTGTGAAGCCAACTCTTGAGAGTACAAAATAAATCTACAAGACAAAAAGGGGGAAAAAATGAGAAATTCCAATTTTTTTAAATTAAAAAGGAGTAAGATATGTGGGAGTTCACCTATCAAGACAAGACACATAAACAAGAAACAGAAGCAATTGAAAACAGCAACTCAGTGTTTGATAGACCCAAAAACACATTATTGGGATAAAGACTACCTTTTTGAGAAGAACTGCTGGGAAAACTGGAAAGTCAGTTGACATAAGTAGTAAAACTGGGATTTGAAAACAGGTCCTTTGACTCTAAATTCAGTGTTCTTTCTACTGTAGTATACTATATATCTATATCTATACATATGTATATAGATATACATATAGATAGATATGCATACACACATATAGTATATAGTAGTCTATGTATATAGTATTCTATTATAGACTTGAGGATACAAAAAATATTACTATGTACAGGGCAACCCAACATTTGGAAAGGAGTGTCACTGTTTGAAGTATTGTGTTGAGTATAAATGGTTGTAAAGACAATCATGAGCAGCTCTCCTAAGGACTGCTGCTATGAATAACTTTAAGGGTCTAATTGCATAGTATAATGAACTCTCTATTTATTCTAATAAATAAAATAAAGCATAACATTCAAGAAACTAAAGCTTAACAACTTATTACTACGGTGGCCACATAGTCTTAAACAAAATGTGTCATTCAGTATATCTTATAGTCATCTTTAAGGGATAGCAGAAAATACAAACACCCCTAGGTCACAGTAAGTTACAATTCTCATCAGTCAATACAGAATTACAAAGTAAAGTCCTCTTTCATCTTGACTCAAAGCTGGCTTCCAAACTCCACAGCTCCTTCTCCACGGGCTAACTGTTCCCTACTCTTGCCTGGATTTCCATGCTTCCCAACTCTTTCCTGGAATTTACACATAAGCAGCTCTCAGCTACTGTTCCATATCTCAGTTCATGGGGATTGCTCCACTCCAAGCCTTTCACAGTTTCTGCTTGTAGGAAAACAAAGCTTACCAGTGCTATAACAATATTTACCCATATTACCGGCAGTATCATCTGAATTCACTTTCTCTCTGAGAAACCAATACAGAACAACAGGCAGGACTTCAGTCTGAGAAATCAACACAGAATAATAGACAGGCCTTCTTTCTGAGAAATCAACACAGAATAATAAACAGGACTTCAACACAGACCAACAGGCAGACAGAATGCCAGCATCACAAACATTCTCTCTCTCAGTTCTGCCTGCTCCCAGCTCTCTCTTATCTGCTCATTCCTGTTCCAATCCCTTTTTCAAGCTCTTCTCACCATGGGCTCCCATGTAATTACATTTGGCCTATTAAGGGGCAGGGGAGATCATCAAATTCTCTTAGGCCTATTAAGGGCAATAGAATGTGTACAGTTTCCAAAGACTTAAATACAGCCAAAGATGAGGTTCAAAGGCACTTGATTAGCTAAAACTCAATCCAGAAAGAGCAAAAAATCTTATTTTGCTTGCTATTACAATGGTTACTATCTCTTTAAAATTATGATTGGTAACCATGGAATTAATGTACACCTTAAATCAAATTTCCTACTCAGTGGCAGGTAAACATTTGTAGATGCTGGTTGGGTATGAAGAGAATTTTTTGAGAACTTTCTTGTGCTGTTTCTTTTAAATTTTATTTTAGCCCTAGCAAAATTTGGATAAGCATATGCAAGAGACCTACAGTTGTAGGGTCATAGCTTTAGGACTGGAAGGGACCCTAGAAGTCATCAAACACAGTCCCTCATATTACATTATGAGGAATTTGAGGCACAGAGAGGTTCAGTGATTTTCCTAGGGATTGAACATCTGGCAAATATCTGAGGTGGTATTTGAGTCAGGGATTTTCTGATTTTGTCTTGCAGATGAAAACATAAATCAAATTAGCACTCTGAATTGGTAAAAAAAAAAAAAAAAAAAGGAAATCTGATGGATAACTGAAGTATTTCTAAATCCAGACAAACCTAGTATAGCATTTGCCAGTGACTTTCACATCTCCTTTCTCCAAGACTAGTCTTAATGTAGTAGTGTTAAATGTGGGAAAAAAATATTAGAACTTCTATTTCCATATTTTTTATCTAAAATCAAAAGAAATTAGCCTTTACCATTATTTAATAAGTAGTTTGACCCTGGTGCCCACCCTCTCTTGATTTATATGTCATATGGTCATATATCACAATCCGTGATCTGAAGAGTGGAAATTTCACAGAGTGGAAGGGTTAATGTTGGTACTCTGAAATTATTCATTTGCTTTTCGATTATTACAAACACTACAAATTATGTGTGCGCAATTAAATGAATTTATAAATTACATTATCTCATTTTTAACTGATACAGCTTTTATAAAATAGGAAAGTGGCCTAAAAGTACTCCTATAAAGAAAGCACACATTGAAAATAATTTTAATAGTGTTAACCCAAACAAACAAGAAGAAAATGACAGAGGTAACAGTTCTACTTCTACAGTACAGAACTCTGCATTAGCTATAGTATGATATAAAAATAGTACTGGAATAATCAGTTCTAACAAAAAGTCAGTCAAAAAAATTAAGTTTTCAGGGTTACTTGAAAAATGGATTTACATCTATTCTTATTAACGAACTTCTCCCTAAGTAAATATTGTGCCTTCAGATAGTAATAGCTAATGGTGGTATGAAGCTTTCATGATTAGTAACACATTTTGTTGCCAAATATATCACCTGCCCAAATTCTCATATCTTCGTTTTTAAAACTCTAACTGGAATTTTCAAATATGTTTAAAAGTCTTCCAGTAACAATAGTGGGTTTTGAAGCATTTGTTGAAAGATGCAATAATTTCACATTAGTCTGCAAATACAGTTTACTGACATGAGAGCAAGTGTAAATATGCTAGCTGAATTTCAACAAAAATCTTTGCATAGATGCAGCCACTGATGTATTTCTTGCGCTTGGATATGCCTATTTTTATGAGACATCTTTTCAGCAGCAACAATCATTAAAACCAAATATTGAAATATAATTAAAACATAGAACCAGGACTTTGAATTCAAGCATTTCAAAGATTTTTAAACTAGGATTTTTTTAAAATAATGAAACTTTCAATCACAAATAATATTCATATTTTGTGATCTAAAATACTTGTTATTAAAAAAGCAAAATAAAAATTATTTAAAATTTTATCTCATCCTCTTTAGTAACTGTTTTGTGTAAGTTTTACAGTATGCATGATAGTCAAGCTATCTACATACATACATACACATATATATATGTAAAGAGTGCTCAAAAATTGTTAACAATAAAATAAATATAACAATAATGTTTATATAGCACCTGCCAGGCATTTTTCTTATTATTTTGTAAATATTATCTCATTTTATGAAACAAAAATGTTTAGGCCCTAATCTGTCACTGGCTGTGCTAACTTTTGTTACCAGCTTCTAGTGACTGAACTATGCCATACCACTGACCCCACTGTGGAAATATGATGCTAGAAAAGGAAGGAAGAAGAAGAAATGGCAAAAAGGAAAGGAAAGGGAAATACCTGGAAAACAGGAGGAAGGCAAGAGTGCCTTATTTTATTACAAACATGTACTACCACTAACATACATATCTTATATGCAGCTTCTATATTTATTATTGGATTTACTCATTTTGTTCTTTTGTTTTAACATTATAGTTACTTAACCACAGATAATCTTGGGATTTGAATAGAGAAGCCCGTAAGAAGCACCTGGTTTGGGGGTGTATATCAAAGAGATATGACATAGTGCCAAGCATATATTTATTATATATCTTTCTGAAACTTCAAAGGTAGGACCAGTCACTCAGAAGAAGTATTCTGGAAATGTAGTCAAATGCCTCATATAGAATTGGAATAAAAATACAGTTTAAATACCTAAACATAAGGCTTCTTAACATAAATCTTAATAGTTTTTAATGTAAATTTCAAGCCTCTGAAGGAGAAAAATACATTATTGCCAAAAATCTAGGTCTAGTTGGCAATATTGACATTATAAATTAAAATATTCTTGACCCAAGTTGCAAAATTTCTTCTGTTGGGCCAGTTTTTTTACAATTTAAAACTAGTATTTGTTACTAAAATGTAATAATTATAAAAGTTAAACAAATGTGGGAATAAAATTTTATATGTGTATGTGTGTTGATTAAATCACTATATTAAATCACTTCTTCACTTCTCCCTATTCAGTGATTATGATTTAGTGATTCTGATTTTCTGATATATTTTTCTCCAAAGGTCATTGAGACTTAATGACTATTTTTAGCATGACTTTTATCACTCAGATAATTAAGAATATGATACTGACATGTGGAATATAGCCCTCCCCCAAAAAAACACAGACTTAAAAAACTAAACTAGCTTTAGGAGGTCATGAAGAAGAAAAAAACTATGTATTGGATTTAGAGTATTTAAAGAGATTATAATGCCTAGACTACACTGTTACTGCAACAAAATCTTGTTTTATAAGATTCCTGATATGAAATATGATCATGAAAGTAACATTTCATATATAAAGATGATGGTTCTGACCATCTTACTGATTCCAAGATCAAATACTGCTACGTGTCTATGAAAAACTTATAAGTGATGTGGAAGGATTTGATGTATCATTCATTAGCAATTTCCTTCAAATATAGCTGTGTAAATGTGAATTGAAGATAAGCTAATAGGAAATCCTCTTCACCCATCATCATTTTGGCCAAAAGTGGTTTTAGTAATCTGCAAAAACCTTCCAAACAGGAATAGAATCCTCTCCACGGCTTGGTCCCCTGGGAACTCAGTATTCCATGATGTGAAGGTTCCAATTTACCCCGATTATATCCCATTGCTTCTGAAAAGAAAGAAGAGCTCTGCGGATTCATGAGATGAGATTGACTTTAATGGCCCTAAACTTCTCCAAGCTTTGGGTGAATTTTGTCAAAACAGCCATGCATCTTTAAAAGTCAGCAAAGGTTAGTAAATTTATTGATCAAAAGAAGACAGCAGTATATGAAGACTAGCATCTCAGTTCTACAAGGACTGACAAATTATTTTCATTAAAGGCATTTGGTTCTTGTATTTTGTATTGTTTTTGGTGTTTGGCCATCACTATCATGTGAAATCTTTTTCCTCTATCCATAAGATACAATTATTTTATGAAAGCAGTTAAGCTCTCTTAATTTGTTATCCTAATAATGTTAAATAGGGCGTGCATTTCTGAGATTTGTGCTTTGTTAAAAGTTCTCTGAGACAGAAAGTTGAATAAAAAATAATCTGTTCAAAACATATTAGTATTTTTTAATTCTTTATACCGTTATGCTTCATAACACTGCCATACACAGGAAAGGTCACACTGTCCTTGAGAGCAGTTCTTAACCTCTGTTCCATGGAGAGATTCCAGGTCTGTGAATTTAGATGGGCAAACAAAATTGCATCTCTATTTTTACAGACCTCTAAATGGAATTCTGCATTTCCTTCAATTTATGAATTTTAAAGAGAACATTCTGAGGAGTCAGTTGCCTTTATCAAACTGCTGAAACAGTCCATAACGTGAAAAAAGGTTAAGAACTTCTATTTTAGAGGGAACAAAAAAACTTGCTTAGGATATAGTCCTGGAGAATATCTGTGATTTCTAGAAATATTTAATGCATTTACTTTCCCTTGTTTTGCTTTAATGAAACCAAGTTTTCATATGCTTATATACTTTATAAAATGTGTTAAGAAAGTGCCTAAGGACATTTTACAGAAATGCTTACCTGCTTACCAGTCTGTTTTTTCCTGCATTATTATCTCTGTCACTTAAAAGATGGGAGAGTATAGTGGTAGAAATTATAAGTGATTTTCTTTAGTGAGTATTTGTAAGTGAAGAAAGTGTTTCATTTCATTATTTTTGGAGTTTGTACTGTAAGATGCGTGTATATATATGTATTTTCTTATGTGCATAGACATTATTACTTCTTTTGGTTTTCACTGCTCCCTGTGGAATTCTTAGAAGATAGTTCCATTATTTCCACCTTTTTAGGCCTCTCACTTAGAGCCAATCTATTGAATATAACTAGAGGAATGTTTTTTTCATTCCCATTTAGCAATAACCACAGCAGAATTCCAAGTGCAAGAATCCTGATTTAGAAATGAGCAGTGTTCTTATCCTAATTCTGACTCTCTAGTGATATGGCCTTCGACAAGTCTTTTAACATCTCTGGGCCTTGGTTTCTTCATCTGTAAAGTAATAGATTTGTATTAGATCATATCTTTAAGTTTTCTTACATTTCTCAAATTCTTTTCTTTTCCAAAATAAGGATTTAGCATTATGACTTAGCAATACCTAAGTTTCATGAAAATAGGTTATACTGCATTATATTCAAATGCGGCAGTATAAGCGGTTAACAATTCTTATTAGCCACACAGTAACATGTAAAATTTTATCTTCTTCACCAGGGAAAAATTATATTTTTATATTAATATGCACACCTTTATGATATATGAAGTGGTTTTTTTTTGTCTTATTTATAGACGTGAAACAATGTTTTCTCAACCATCTACCAGTTGAAATCATTGTAGTGTTTCCAGTTATGGAGACTCAAAGCTTTAAAAATAATTATCATAAGACATGTTGTGAGTCAGACATTTTTAGTATATTATTTATACTTATCTTACATGACCATATCAGAAGTTATGATAATTGCTTTATACTTTGTGGAATCAGATCAGCTTGTTAGAAAGAAAGGTGTGAGTGTGCACAGTACTGATGATTTTATTCCTTGAAGTGGAATACCAGTTGTGCTTCCAAAAAAAGGTAAATGAAAACAGTAATTATACTCCTTCTAAATTCAGGGGTTGTTGTATGTTATGTGTGTGTTTAACATGTTGTCATATCATAATAAAATATGATAGTATAACTTTCATGAATAGGTGAGAAGAAATTATTTGGAAATCTTAATGTTTAATAGTGGAAGTCAATTCTGGAATTCTTTTCTTTAAGCATCCTGTTTTTGAGTACTGATGCTTATCTTCTTTCATACTTAGATTTATTAAGGATGAAATCTTTAGCAACTGTTATAATTTCAATCTTGAATACAAATAAGAGAATCATTAATTTACTTGGACACATGCCTATCTATCTTCTCTAAGGTACCAAACTTTGGGAGACTGAACTTTCCATAAAATCTAACTGAATTCCTTTTAAAATACTTTTAGAAGTAAGATGAAAAAGAAAAAACCTCTGGGAGCAACCATGGATAAATGGTTTGGAAATTGGGGTGTTTTGGTGAGGAGTAATAATGAGCAATGTAATGTAACTAAAATGTAATTAACAGCTTAGTGACATATTATGAAGGAAATAGAAATTTACTGTGTTTTAAGGTTCCCTTTGTAACTTAACCTAATGAGTTCCTTTTTCTTAATAGGATGAGAGATGCTGCAAGAAAAATAGAAGAAAAGCACTTTTCTAATCATGCAACACATGTTGAATTTCTGCCTGTTGAGTGGAGATCAAAACTTGCCCTTGATGGAGGTACATTCAGTCTGTTGCCTTCAAGAACCAATTTAGGTGTATCTATTCCCCAATTCTCATCCCTGGAAATGAACGAGGTCTTCTTCCTTGAATCTCTCTACGTACTTTTTGCCTCTACATTGCTTTGATAGCATTCAAAATGTGTTGTAGTTATTTGTAGACATGTTTTTACGTTATCTGACGGATTATAATCCCCTTGAGAACAGGGTCTATGGGACTTTTTGCATTTTATTTATTTACACACATTTATTATCTTCCATTCTCTCCCAGTTGAACAATAAAAATAAAAAGTAACTGTTCTAACAAATATAGATAGTTCAGCAATAGACTTTGCCCCAGAATTTAGGCAATAGACACATCAAAACTATGTCTTATGCAGCATTTTAAGTATCACCTGTCTGGTAAAAAGTAGATAGCATGTTGCATTTTCAGTCCTCTGGCTAAGGATTGATCAGAGTTCTAAAGCCTTTCTTTATAATGCTATCATTATATAAATTGTCCTCCCACCTTTGTTCAGTTTGCTTCATTAATTCTCAGGATGTAAATGCGTAAAGAGTGCAGACTTTTCAATGAGAATAAGTGAGGGAAAGATCACTTCTTGGATAAGGAGAACAGGAAAAAGTTCATGGAGGAAAATTCATTTGAAATGATTCATGAAGGATGAGTAGGATTTTAGTGGGCAGGGTGTATTGTTCCCATTTCCCCTGAAACTGTTTTGTTATTTTTCTTATGACATAGTAATATTCCATTGTACTGTATTCAGTATTCAACACATGTTGAATTTCTGCCTGTTGAGTGAAGATCAAATGTTCCATATTCATGTACTGTAATTTGTTTAGCTATTCCCCAATAAGTGTTTGTTTAGTTTCTGGTTTTGAGCTACTGCTACAAAGAGAGCTGCTATAAATATTTTTGTACATAGAGATTCTTCCTCCTCCTCCTTTGATCTCTTAGTGGTATAGCTAGGTCAGAGGGTAAGAACAATTTAGTGACTTTGGGGGACATGGTTCTAAATTACTTCCCAGAGGTCTATGTTTTAGTTCATATTTTGAATCTCCCACACCTAGTGTTGTAATTTTTACCTTATTGTACTTAAGAAATGCTTGTATTGAATTAAACTAGGAGCTGGATAATGTTAAACCAAGGGGTTTTTTTTATTTGTTTGTTTGTTTACTTATTTTTTAAATAGAAGGCAGGAAAAGAGTGGGATTTTAATTGAGATTTAATGAATGGATAAAAATTAAGGCAATTGAAGTGACGACCCTTGAAGCGTAGTGAATATGAGCAAAAAAAGGAAGATGATTTGAGGGCGTTAGAACAGTTTATCTGGTAGGTCACTGATATGGAAGTTAAGCTGTACTTTTCCTTTTGGGGAAGAAATATTTCTTCAGATTACCTTTCCACTTTGATGGGCTTTCGTGGAGAATAGAGAGAAATGTGACCATACAGCATTTTCAGTCACAGACAAATAGATTGTGATAATTCGTATTTATGGGGCCAAGTGATATTGGGGCCAGACAGTGGTTATAGAAATGGTCTATCATAGTTAAATACTTTTTTGAGTATAGTTCTAGATGAGACAGTCTAACTTCAATATTTTATAGCTATGAACACTTTTCTCAGATCGTCAGTCTCAAGAATCATTACGATATCTGTTTCCTTGCAAAATGTGGTGAATTCAGTCATCAAGAACACCATAATCAGTAATGGTAATAACTTCTACGAGAATCATTGCAGGAATTGTGTGTATCAGTATGTAAGCCTTTCTACTTCCTCCTAAAAGAATATTTTTGTAGCCACTGAGATTAGGTCTCCCTATCACTCTCCCAGTCTGAAAGTATAGAATCAACTCATGGAAATCCTACTGCTGGTGGGCATGGTACACTGGAAAGAAAATTGACTCTTTCAGAAGACTCATTACTTAACATCCTTAGTTCTGTTTTCTTCTTTGTAAAATGGAGAGATTGGACTCTCATCTCCAAGCTCTCTTGCAGCTCAATATCTCTGAAACCATTAAATCTTGTTCAAAGTGCTCAGACGAGCACTGAAATTCTGAACTCTGAGAACAACTGATAAAACTAGTTTGACTAGCCACTTAGAATGGAAGGGTAGACTGGAGGCAGATTATAAAAGGCAGTAAATGCCAAGCATAGGATTTTGTATTTTATCCTAGAGTCGCTGAAGGTTATTATTTAGGGAGTGACATCAGAGATGTGCTTGAGGAACATCAATTTGTCTGCTCTGTGAATGATAAGAGGCGGAAGAAGCTTTGAAAAAGAGAGTCCAATTAAGACTGTTGCAATAATGCAAGCAAAAGGTTATGAGGGCCTAAAATTGGATGGCATACCATCATATGAATGGAGAAAAGGGATGAATCAGAAACTGTGAATATAGAATTGACAAAACTTGATAATTGTTTATGAGGGGAAGGGATGAAAGTTGAGGATGATTCTGAAGTTGTTAGTTCAGATTTGATTTTGGCACTTAGAGGTCATTGAACCAAATAAAGGTTTCCTTTACTATAATATAGCAAGGATATGCCACTGAATTACAGTGACACTTATCTTCAACTTTGGTAGATGTGGGCTTTCTTTCCTCCTTATGGAAACACTTCTTTCTGGTCAACATGTCATCAGGGCAAATTATAGTGGCTCACTTGATGTCAGCCACCTACTGAATTTGAAAGACCCAGTCTCTATATAAGTGGGACTTGTTATGACCTTAGGTAAGCAGTGTCAGGTTAAGCAGTGGCCAATCAGGTCTCAGTGACAGCTTTGTCTTCTTTTAAGGAATGCCAAACCACATGCAAGAGGGAAGTCTGGGCCTAACCCATGCTATAGTAGTACAGGTAGCACTAGTAGCTGATATTACTGCTATCACACCCTGGCTCACAACTTTATTACCTTTAACTGACTCCTCACTCACATAATCCCACCCCCAGCATATCCAATTTGTTGCCACATTTTCTCCTTTTTGCCTCTGTAGCATCACTTGTATGTGTCCCTTTCTCTCCATGCACACAGCCGCCACCCTGATACAAGCCCTCATCACCTCATTTGTAGACTATTACAGTAGCCTTGTGTGTGGCCTCCCTGCCTCGAGTCTCTTCCTACTTCAGCACAACCTCCATTCAGCTGCCAGTATTCTTAAAGCACAGATCTGACTGTGTCACCTCCCTCCTTCCCCTCACACACTTGTACAGTTAACTTCAGTGGCTTCCTGTTGCTTTCAGGATCATATATAACATCTACTATTTGTCTTTTAAAGTCCTTCACAACCTAACTCTTTGCTACCTTTTCAGTCTTCTTATATTTACTCACTTCAATGTACTCTATGGTTTGGTGACTGGCCTCATTGATTCCTTGCACAAGATAACTTTTATCTCCCAACCTTGTGTCTTTTCTCTATCTGACTCCCATAACCTAGAATGGTCTCCCTCCTTATGTGTGTCTCTTAATTTCCTTCAAGACTCAACCAAAACCCCACCTTCTGCAAACTACTCTCCCTCTCTCTCCTCTGCCCCTACCCCAGCTCCCTTCTGAGATTATTTCACATTTAAACTGTCTATACCTTATATACACATAGTTGTTTGCTTGTGGTCTCCTTTGTTAGAATGTGGCTCCTTGAGGACGGAGAACATGATTATTTTTCCTTTGTTTATATACCCAGAGCTTAGCACAGTACCTGGCATAGTAAATGCTTAATAAATATTTACTGATTGGTATATTACTTGATCATTGAAATTTTAAATAAATAAAAATAACATTTTACACTGAGGTTAGCATATTTACAATTTTTTTTAAATTATAAAACTTTTTATTTTATCTTACTCAATTTCCTTGTCTGTAGTAGGTTACAGTAAATGATCTTTGATTTAGGTCTATCATTATGATCATTCTTAATGAAATTAAATGTTTATTTACTCTTATAAAGATCCTCCACAGTAACTACTACTTGTTTAGATCTCATCTCACATATTCCTGAGGTGTCTAAAAGGAAATAGATGAAAGTGGGGGAGGAGAGGAGTCAAAAGACTATATGATCCTATGGCAGCAGAAATTTATAGTCCACTTGTCTTTTTACTCCTAGACCCCAGTAACTTTATATTCTATCAATAGGGTTCCTCAGTTTAGGCCAGCGGTTCTCAACCTGTGGGTTGCGACCCCTTTGGGGGTCAAACAACCCTTTCACAGGGGTCACAGGGGTCGCCTAAGACCATCCGAAAACACATATTTCTGATGGTCTTAGGAATCAAGACACTGCTCCTCTATCCATCTCTAGGTGGGTCCGCCCACATGCAGATACACCTCCGAGTATTAAAGGGTTGCGGCATTAGGAGGATTGAGAACCACTGGTTTAGGCAGTCTTAGCTTGCGATTTCAATGATCCTGCTCAGAAGTGAGTAGATTACTTTCTTGTCTGCTGTGTATTATGTTTAATGTACTAGTGATAATTTAACTCAAATCACTTCAACACTTACATTAAGTGATACTTTGCAAAAGTTACTATGTCAAGTACAGAAGCTGGAAACACCAAAATAGAACTTTAAATAGTCAACACTTTCTTTACTGGATGGATTCAGAATATACAAATATTAAAAATACAAAATAGTTTGAGAAGGGAGAAGATAAGGATAAGAATGCTGAAAAGCTGAAAAAATGAAGAAGTTATTAGAATAAGAATTTATTCCTGGCTTTGGAGGAGACTTACACAATTGCACATGACAAGTATGACAAGAAAGTCTGATTTGGAGAACAGCTGATGATCCAGGTTGGCTGGAACATAGAATAAAGGGAGGACATGTGAAATAAGAATGGAAAGGAATGATGGAAACAGGTTACCTTAAATGCCAAGCTAAAGAGTTTATATTTTGTCTGAAAGGCAATGGGGAGTCAGAGAAAGCTTTTGAATGGGGGAGTTTACCTGTGGCTTGGGAAGATTATGTGGCAGCTTTGTATGTAGGAGAAAAAAGGATTGGTAAGTAGATAAATAAGGTATTTACTAAGGCACCATACTAAGTGCTGAAAATACAAATAAAAACAAACTAGACAAGCCCTGCTCTCAAGGAACTTATTTCTAATGTGGGAAAACAGTATGTGAAAAAATGCTAGAGAGGGAAAGTCTACTGACCCACAATGGAAAGATGGTGAAGGTGCCTAATGGCCTAAATTCATATAGGGAAGACAGTTCAGTAAGGATAGGACACTGAAGACCCTGAGACACTTACAGAGAATTTGGCTGACGAAACCCAGATAAGAGATCAACTGTGGTCTCAAAAAAAAAAAAAACGTAGAAAAAAGTGGCAAAATCCAAGGTGTTAAAGCTCAGACTAAGATAAGGCTAGCAATTACTGCTAAAGACAACAGTAATTGACATTTATTATACTATTTTAAGGTTTGAGGAGCACTCAGAATAAATAATCTCATTTGTGCAAAGGGTTTTGTTTTCTTTTTTGTGCTTTTGGAGGGGTGGGGGGAGAGCTCAATAGGATCAAGGACTGTGGCACAGATGGTGGAATAGGAAGAAGCAATATAACCTTGTTATGCCCTATAACTACTCCACCAAAGATCTAGAAAGAACAACAGACCAAGTAGTGTTCAGGAAATCTAAGGAGAAACCACAGTAATTTTCTAACCCGTGTAAGCAAAGGGAGCCAGCCATTTGGCCTGCACCTGGTTATGAGGGCAAGGAGCATTGTGGATCCAGCAGATTTGAGCCTTGATGCCCTGTACCTTGTAAGTGACAAGAACATGAACTTACCAGCATCTGTATCTTTCTAGCTGTGGATTTAGCATGGCCTGAGTCAGGGATCTTTAGTAAGGTGCAGATTTCAGCTTACAGATCTGCAGTTGTGTACCGGGACACAGTAGTCCTGGATCCAACTTAGACCTGCCCTGAGGCTATGTACTGGTGCTGGAGTAATAACAGAAAAAGAATGCAACTATGTGGAGCAAGTTCATAGATTCAGTCCATTGATCTGAGATAAGACTTTTAATTGAGCAAGGGGTTTGAGGGCAGGGAGCTCAGACCACAAGAGTCCTAAAGTTGTGTGGATCTGAATCTGTAGAGCCTTTCAACTAGCTGCCTAGCACCTGGAGCAATCTACTGTAGCTCCTACCAAGAAAAAGTCTACAGCGCCAAATTTGGGGTCATGAGCTTGCCCTGTATCACATTCACAGAAAGTCTTCAGGTCCTGGCATGAGCCACCCCTGAAATCTCTTAAGAGCATAGCATTAAGACACTGGAGGAGAAAAGGGGACACAAGGTCACAGATTAGAGGCAACCCAGCTGAGTTCTTTCAACATTCCTCTCCAGATAAAACTTTTAAAATGACACCTCAGATCAAATTTTGGAGTGGCAGAGTCAAAAAAAGGTCAGGGTGAGACATTTTCTGGACTAAGAAAACTTAGGAAGTTGTTAGAAGTCTTTAGTGCCTCAGTGTCTGGAACCCACAGCAACGGCAGCAGTTTTGAAAGCTGTCAGCCCAGAGATGGTAAAGGGGTTGGACAACTAGTCAGAAAGATACGAGATAAACTGTTTCTTATCTATTATTGATAAGCAACAGTTGGCACTGATCAGCATGTCTATTGCCTATACAAAGTGCTGGGTTGCAGTTTCAGGGCGGAGAGGAGTGCTGGGGGGTTGGTTGCTAGGGAGCAGGGGCTCTGGTCACATTTTCAAGGCAGAGGCAAGGCTAGCGCTTGTAGCTGCAGGGAACCAAGGACCTTCCTGGATCAAGACCAGAGTGCAGACCAGGAGAGCAGTGACCACTTTGGAAGCATCCAAAAGACACCCCCAGAACTAGCTCTGAAAATAGCGACATAAAAAAGCCTGAAGCTTGGGGCAGTGGCTCCCCAACCCCGGGGGAGCACCCTAACTTTAACATAAAGTTCAAAGTCAAGAAATAGGCCAGAAAAATGTGCAAACAACAACAAAATAAGAACCTGATCATAAAAGGCAGAGAAGACCAAGACAAATTCAGAAGACAACGTTGTGAAAGCAGCTATAAAGAAAAAATGCTAATTGGACCCAAGCCCAGCAAGAATTCCTGGAGGAGTTAAAAGAAAAAGATAAGAGGGGTAGCTAGGTGGTGCAGTGAATAGAGCACTGGCTCTGGAGTCAGAAGGACCTAAGTTCAAATCTGGCCTCAGACACTTAACACAAAACTAGCCATGTGATTTTGGGCAAGTCACTTAACTCCAATTGCCCTACCTTCCCCCCTCCAAAAAAAAGATAAGAATGGTAGAGGAAAAAAATTGGTGAAATAAATAAGAGTAATATAGGAAAATTATGTAAAGAGAATTAATAGCTTGGCAAAATAGGCACCCAAAAAAAAAGACTGAAGAAAATACCTTAAAAAAAAAAATTTGACCAATTTTAAAAGAAGGTACAAAAATTCACTGAAGAAAATAATCCTTAAAAATGAGAATTGGGTGGGCAGAAGCTAATTGATGCCATGAGGCATCAAGAAATGATAAAAATCAAAAGAATGAAAAAGTAGAAGAAAATGGTAAAATATCTGATGGGAAAAGCAGCAGGCCTAGAAAATAGATTCAAGAGAGAAAATTTAAGAATTATTGGACTGCCTGAAAGCCATAAGCAAAAAAAGAGTCTAAATATCATATTTCAAGAAATTAAGGAAAACTACTCTGATATCCAGATCCAGAGGGTAAAATAGAACTAAAAGAATCTACTGACCACCTCCCATAAGAAATCTTAAAATGAAAACTCCCAGGGATATATAAGCCAAATTTCAGAGCCCTTAGGTCAAGGAAAAAATATTTCAAGCATCAGAAAGAAAAATTGAAATATCATGGTTCTATAGGATTGCACAAGATTTAGTAACTTACAAGTTAAAGGACTGGAGGTCTTGGAATATGATTATTCTGGAAGGCAGAGGAGCTAGGATTACAACAAAGAATAACCTACAGAGCTAATTATAATTCCTGGAGGAGTTAAAAGAAAAAAGATAAGAGGGGTGGCTAGGTGGTGCAGTGAATAGAGTACTGGCCCTGGAGTCAGGATGACCTAAGTTCAAATCTGGCCTCAGACACTTAACACAAAACTAGCCATGTGACTTTGGGCAAGTCACTTAACCCCAATTGCCCTACCTTCCCCCCTCCAAAAAAAAAGCGAAAAAAAGATAAGAATGGTAGAGGAAAAAAATTGGTGAAAGAAATAAGAGTAATATAGGAAAATTATGTAAAGAGAATTAATTATAAAAAACAAATTATAACAAACTAATTATAATCTTTTGAGGAGAAATTGATATTTAATGAAATAACTGAAAAGACCAGAGCTGAATAGAAATTTTGACATTTAAACAGACTCAAAAGAAATATAAAAAGGTAAACATGAAAGAGAAATGATAAGAGACTCAATAAAATTAAACTGTTTATATTCCTGTATGACATATGATGATGACATATGACTCCTAAGAACTTTATCATTATTAGGAGGGCATTAGACAGCAGGAATTAATGAGTTGATTATGTTGAAATGATCACCCCTCCCCCCCAAAAAATTAAAGGTTGAGAAAGGGGAAGGGAGAGGTAGAATGGTAAAAATTTTCTGACATAAAAGGGGTGGACAAGGAAGAGCTTCTACTGTGGAGGGGAAAATGGGAATGGAGGGGCAGTGCTTTTGAATTTTACTTTCATTAGAATTGTTTCAGAGAGGGAAGAATACATATGTGTGGATATATTCTTTTTTGTATAGAAATGCAACTTACCCAGTAGGGAAATAGGAGGGGAAAGGGGTAAGAGAAAGGGAGGGAATGATAAAAAGGAGGTCAGATTAAGGGAGGTTGTGGTTAAAAGCAGAATAGACTTCTGAGGAGAGGCAAGATTTTAAAAAAAGAACAAACTGAGATGGAAGGGAATATATAGACATGTAACTGTGAATATGAATGGCATGAGTTCACCCATAAAATGGAAACAGATAGCAGAATGCATTATAAACCAGAAGCCAACAATATGTTGTGTACAAGAGACACACTTAAAACTGAAAGACATAGAGTTAAAATAAAGGCCTGTAGCAAAATCTAGTATATTTCAGATGAATTTTTTTAAAAGCAGCAGCCTTCATCTCACACAAAGTTTTTTAATAACCTTCTAGACAGAGATGGACGATGTGGAGAGATGTAGGACTGGGTCATAGAATTAGGTGGGTTTGGCACTAGTTCAATGGCTAGATCCAAAGTATAGTTGTTAAAGGGTTGGTATCAACATTGCATAAGATCTCTAGAAATATGTGTTTGCCCCTATTGACATATAACTTTTTTCTTAAAGTGGCCTGGAATATAGTAGGTGCTTAATAAATGCTTGTTGATTGATTATTATGTACCTGGAATAAAGGCATAAGAGGCTTACTTATCACATTTTCTGGTGATTCAAAGCTGAGAGGAATTGTCATCATATTGGAGAACATGGTTCATCATGTTCTTGAATCTAATAATTTAATGGGGATAGATATAAATTTCTGGGCAGTGAGGTGACACAATAACTAGAATACTTGGCCTGGAGTCAGTAAGACTCATCTTCCTGAGTTCAAATCTGCCCTCAGATACTAGCTGTGTGACCCTGGGCAAATTACTTAAACTTTGTTTGCCTCAGTCTTCTCATCTGTAAAATGAGTTGGAAAAGAAAATAGCAAACCACTCCATATCTACCAGGAAATCCCCAAATGGGGTCATCACGAAAAGTAGGACACTGCTGAAACAGCTGAACAACATAAATTCCTACATATGGGTTCAGCAAATCATCTTAACAGATACAAAATGAGAAAAAAAGATATGGTAAGGTTCATCCTCATCAGTGTATTTAGGGGGAACTACAGGTTCAAGTCAACAAAATGATTTAGCACCTGAAAAATTTGATGTATTAACAGAGACACTGTGTCTAGAACAAGTAAAGTAATAGTTCCACTGTAATGGATTATGTTTATCCCACATCTGGATTATTATGTTCAGTCCTGGGTAATATTTTAGCAGATATGACACACTGATGTGTGCTTAGAGTAGGGTGACTAAAATGGGGGAGCCCTCAAGATTATAGCAGAAGAGTATTGGTTGCAGGAACTAGACATGTTTAGTATAGGGGAAAAGTACTTAAAAGATTTTAGAAGTGGAAGAGATACTTTAGAGGCCACCCTGTCT
Organism: Pseudochirops corinnae; assembly: GCA_028646515.1. Taxonomy (NCBI): domain Eukaryota; kingdom Metazoa; phylum Chordata; class Mammalia; order Diprotodontia; family Pseudocheiridae; genus Pseudochirops; species Pseudochirops corinnae. Next base: position 307,221,273 of record CM053585.1, on the reverse strand, counting down.
AATCCCATCATATTACAGATGAAACTGGGACCCAAAGTAGTTAACAGCCCTCCCAAAAGTAGTTAGTAACAGAGCTTAGATATGATAAATACTAAGTTTTCTGTCAGTTGAGCCACAAGATGATGACGTTTTCTCCAATCCCTCACAAACCTCCCCAAAATGGAAATAATGTGCCAAAGATAAGGCAACTTCAGCTGTTTCCATGGTATGGGACACCTAGAATTCAAAGGATTTTTTTTTAAATCTCCCAAACCCAGGAACTAATCTTGAGTTCACTCAGCACCCTTTCTCCATCTCTCACTACTGGCAGCAAAGCCAATACCATCAGATCCAAAGAAATAACTTAGGCTTACATCAAAACCCAGTCCTACACCCCAGGCCCTCCTCTCACTTTCCTCTACTGTGGAGAGTGTGGCTCTAAGCTGAGGAAATTTGCTCAAAACTCAGGTTGGCCACAACCCTTCAAAATTAAAAACTTGCTGAGGCTACTACCCAGACCCACCAGCCCCTCAAAGCTTTGAATAGATGAAGCTGGAGAAAAGACTGAAGTACCAGTGCTGGACCAAAAACTGAGGAACAAAAGAAGTCAACAGGTCTCAAAGATAGGATACCATGCAAGTGGGGGACTGTGTAGCACTCCACCAAGCCTGAGTGAAAGAACATAACACTCAGGTGGGGCCAGTTATGACCACCCAAAAGTCAGTTGGGAGTCAGAGCTAGAAAGATGGTGGGAGAGAGAGGAGCTTAGACAAGAAGATAGAGGTTTGTGAGTAAATATTGATCTTGTATTGGTTTGTGGGGAGGCTTAAGGATGGCAAAGATCTCTGCTACATTGTGGTGCATTAACTTTTATGGGTTTGGTTTCCTGGTGTTAGAATTTGGTTTTCTGGTGTCTAAATAAATGCTTTGGTTCTGTGCTCTATTTGGAGTTATATTTTGTGATTGAGCACTATATGGGACTACTTATAGTCATGGTTGGTGCTGTAAATATTGCACTGTCACTACATTTATGACTGATGAACCATAAATTTAAACATGTATAAATTAGGGAGGAAATCAACATGAAAGGGGAGTCATAAAGTAACTTATATGGAAAATAAGGGAGAAAAGAGGATTCAAAAGAACAAAAGATTTCAGGAAGAAGAAAACTCAAAAGACCTTAACTATAAGGAGATAAATCAATAGAAAAACCAATAATAACAAAGATAAATATGGCCTTCAGATCTAATAAATGGTTGCAGGCCTCTCTGAATAAATATTACAAAATAAAGCAAAATGGTCCAACATGTAATTAAGGTTGAGGACTCTGTAGCCTTTGAGGAGAACATGTCTCTACAATACCTGATCCTGAGTAGTTTAAAAGAAAAATGAGAATTATTAGAATAAAATTTGTGTACTATACAGCAAAAATAATTAGCAGAATAGAACAACTTGAATCTGCAATAGTAAGCCTCTCAATGGAAGAAAAAAAAAGAATATGTTGAGAACGCAAACACACAGAAATAAAGGACGACCTAGAAGAGAAGCAAAAAACAACAGTAAAAGAAAATATTCTCACTGTGCAAGCAAAACAAAGATTTCAGAAATAGGATGCAGATATCTAATGATCATAGGGTCTCCCAGAAGAACATGCCTAGACAAATATTTTTTTTTCCTCTTTTTGTTATTTATTTTTTTTGAATGACTTGTTTATTTACTTTTAGTTTACAAGATTCAGTTTCACAATCACTTGAGTTTCAGATTTTCTCCCCTCTCTTCCCCCCGCCATGGTGGCATGCAATCATGTATAGGATCTGCATATACTTTCACATTGTACAATAGTTTGGTTGTATAGAAGGGTTGTAACCTATGAGTGATCACTGGGAAAAAAAAGCAAAACCAAACATGAAAAAGAACGATAGCACGTTATGCTTCGGTCTCCATTTAAACTATATAGACAAATATTTTTAACATAATAAGGAAATAATAGAAAAGAACTACCCAGAACTTCTCAATATAGAAAATAAAATTTTTTTTAAAAGAATTCAAAGTCACTTCCAGACAAAAACCCATGGCTATAAACTCCAAGATGCATAGTGGTTAAACTCAGTTAAATTCTTAAACCAGAAGTCGTGCAAGCCATCAGGAGAAAGACTTTCAAATAAAGAGGAAAGGAAATTTAAGTGATAGAAGGCTGTTGCAGTGCAAAATTGAGGTGATAAGGGCTTGAATGAGGGAGGTGTCCTTGTGAGTGAAATGCCTGCCTTGATAGAATGTAAGTTCTGTAAATGCTGGCTATATAAATGCTTAGTAAGTATTTGTTGATTAACGGATGCAAGAAATATTGTTGACGTAGGATCGGCGCAGTTTGGCCACTGGATTTGGGGAGGGGCTGAAAGTGACCAGGAGTCAAGAATGAACCTTGGTTAACTAAGAGAATGCTGGTGAAGACATCCAGTGTTAACAGAGATAGGGAAATTTGTAAGAGGGATGGGTTTTGGGGGAAAGATAGTTCTTTTTGGACCTGTTAGATTAGAAATGCCCTTTGGACATCCAGTTTGAGGTATATCATGAGCAGTTGGTGATATGGGACTGGAGTTCAGGAGAAACCAGAAATGGATACTTATGACTGGGAGTCACCTAAAAGGAAATTATAATTGACTTTATGTGAAGAAATTAGAACCCTAAAGGAGAAAATGTAAGGGAGAGGGAGGGAAGGAGAAAAGAATCTACTGCAAAAGAACTGCTGATTGTACACAAAGCAACATTTATTAATTTTGATGTTTACCCCTTGAATACCATTGATAATAGTCCTAAACATTACCCATGGATATCACTAAACCCAAAGTTTAAAAAAACAGTACAGGAAATAAAAATAAGGAAAGAGCATTGAGAAAAAAGAATGTATGTGGTGAAGAGGAGTAGAGTACCACCTACTTAAATTTATCCAAACTGCCACTTAATAACACCCAAAACAGTGAACTCCCCTCCTATGTGCTTAGCAGATATCTAAGCAAAAACCAGTATAATTCATTGACTAGTTAAATTTTTCCAATAGTGTTTGATTGATGACAATTTTCCTTAACTACATAATTTTGTTTTAACTTCATACATGTTTTATTTCAGTTTTTGAATGTTTAATTTGGTCTTTAACTTTATTTCCAGACACTGTTGATTCTATTACACCTGACAAAGTACGAGGCTTAAGGGATATGTTGAACAGCAGTGCAATGGACATAATGTATTATACAAGTCCACTTTATAGAGATGAAGTAAGTATTTTGATATGTTGTTCTTTGCTGTTACAGAATAGTGACATGTCATTATGCAGAATTTTAATGCAGTAAACATTTAACCCTTGAAAAGATAGGGAGATTTATGAGAATTCATCTGTAATATCTTACCCTTAATGTGGTGATGATGCACTCTATGTATCTTAGAATCCATATTTTTCAAGCACTCTCAGCTTGTTCTGCATGCAAATATTTCCTGAAAAATAAGAAAGTAAAAAAAAAAAAATCATAGGATTTAGAACTGGAAGGGGTCTTGGAGACCATTTTAACATACTCATTTTAGAGTTGAATAAACTGAGGCTCTGAGAGGTTAAGTGACTTACCTGTCTGGCCACATAGAGAGTAGTTGTCAAAGGCAATTTTTGAACCCAGATCTTTTGCCTTACACTTTGCCCATGATACCATTAGTTGCTCTTATAACCTAATTGTATCTCTGATTATAAACTATAGCTCTTCTTATATTTTCCCCAAATAACTGAGCCAAATGTATTTATTCAGAAAAGAGGGACCTTTATTTAATAAAAAGTAAGACTTTTTTTTTTGGTAAAAAGAAATATTAAGAATGTTGCTTCTAGATTTAGAAAGTAATTTAATCTCTCTATGTTTCATTTCCTTAATCCATAAAATATGAGGATTATTCTAGACTTCCATGATCTTATGCTTATTATGATCTTATGATTATGATCTTAAAGCTTACAATTGCTGTTTTTTATTAAATGCTTTTTTGTTTGGGGGATTTTCTTTCCTTTTCTGGCCACTTAATTACAACTAAACAGAGAATGTCAAAGGAGATAAAGCTCGCTATAGTCAGCCAAACTACATGTAAATAAAACTAAGTTCCTAGTTTAAGTGAACTTCATAGGACCTCTCAATTATTTTATTTAATACATGGGTCCTTAATCTTTTTTGTGTCATGGACTTCTTTGGCAGTCTGGTGAAGCCTGTGAACACCTTTTTAGAATGTTTTTAAATGGATAAGATAAAAGACACAGGATTATAAAGGAAGCCAATCATAGCAAAATATTTTAAAAATTCATGAACCTCAAATTGAGAATATTTGATTTAATAGGATGTTTAGAATACATTGCTTAAAATCAGCATTTCTTGTATTTAGGACATATAGGTAAAACCCTGGTTCACTGCACCAAATAAATAAGTAAAAACATGCTTTTAACTGAGTAGATACCAAATGTAGATTTGCAGGTTTGATTTCCTTAGTACCTGTAGGGCACATATTAAAGACTCTGGATTTCATAAATAAAAGTGAGACATGGGCCCTGGTTTCAAATACTTCATAAATGATAGAAACATGATGCATCTTCCTTTTGGAGATATGAATGGATTTAAAAAAAAACTTTCCCCCCTCCCCCCAAGGACTTTCTAGGACAGGTGAGGAGTTCCCCTTTTCAGTGGTTAAGAAAAAAAAAAAGTATGTTATTTAGATAAGTAAAATGTTTATGATAAAATATTCATGTGTTGCTACTTAATCTTTATTAATTCAAAACTATTTCCAAAATCATGTAATAGGAATATTTTTGTATTACTTATTCTATTTAGTCCTTTTTTTTTTTTCAGTCATGTCCAACTCTTTATGACCCCACTTGAGATAGGGAAGTGGTTTACTATTTCCTTCTCCAGCTCATTTTACAGATGAAGAAACAGGCAAACAAGGTTAAGTGACTTGCCCAAGGTCACACAGCTAGTAAGTGTCTTGAGGTCAAATTTGAACTCAGGTCTTTCTGACTCCACCTTTTGTGCTCTATCCACTGTACCATGTAACTACCCATATCTTATCTACAATCATTGCAAAATGGCACAGTAGAAAAGAATGATAGGTTTGAAGTCTGAGGACCTGGGTTTAAATTCTACTTCTGACTCTTTAAAATAACTGTTTGACCATAGGCAAGTGTAATGGTAATGGAATTTAAAGATCCCCCTGTATTGGTTTGGTTTTCGGGTTGAGTGTTGAAACCCAGAGCTTGTGAATCCCACCTGTGGGATGGACTTGTTGACATGAAGAGAGAGGGCTGAACTGGGAGGTGCTGGTGCTGTGGATTTAGAAAGAGGCCCAAGCAGAGAGGAGGCCAGAAGAACTTTTAGGGAGCAATATCCTGGAGGCAGAGAGTGAGAAGAATTGCCGGGGGCCAGAGTTGCTAAGAGAGAGACTTCTGAGGGCCAGTTGGAGCTGCCCAGGACTTTTGAGAACTGCCACCCAGAGTTTCCGAGGACTGAGGAGGCATGGCTTTGATGCCGATATTTTGTCTGTCTGTTTTGATATTATTTTGCCAGATTGATCTACTGGGGAAGGACAGTGCTATTGTTGCAGAGATCCTGGAACCTTGCTGTTGGTTCAAGGGTTCTGGGACTCTTCTGCAGGCAGAGAGTGAATTGATGAGGACACCAGCAATGTATATTGTAGCTTTGTTAAGCTTTGTCTCCCCAGGAACAGAGATTGCTGAGAACTTGCCTCGGGTCAAGATGAAGAAAAGACCTCTCCTTGGATATTTAATGCTGTGATGATAATCTCGTTGTGGCTTGGGGTAGATGGCCTTTGTGTTCTTCGCTGCCTATTTTGAGAAGGTGCTTGGTAATGGTAATTCAGTTGTGATCCAGGAGTGGGAAACTTGATTTTTTTTTGTGTTCTGTGACTGACCAAATGAATGTACTTTGTTTATGATTTGAAACTAATCTCCATTTGAGAAGAGAGACTTTGTGATTGACTAAATGAATGTACTGCCCAGTGGTGGAGTAATATTTGGATTGAATTGAGGACTTACTAAATTATTGAATTGCACATGGTGAATGCTGTATTCTGATTTTCTCTTTTCTGTGAGTGTTTTGCCTTAATATGTCACTGAATAAAATGGAGAGTTACTATGTTGGTATTCCAAACCTTGGAAGTTGCCTTTGCTTGGCATTACAGCAAGTTGCTTAGTTTTTCTGGCCTTGTTTTCCTGTTCTGTAAAATGAAGGAATTGCACTAAACCACTTCTAGTTCTAAATCTATAAAGCCATGAAAGGACCTTCTATATTGTTACTGCTTTTTCTGTTGACATGACACTTCTTTTCTCCTTTGACTGTCACTTCTCAAAAGTGTTTGCTTCTGACTACCGCCTCCTGCAATCTGCCCTCCTATCATCCCCTGCTCTTATCCCCTTCCCTCCCCCTTACTTTCCTTTAGGGTAAGATAACCAGTTGAGTATGTTATTCCCTTCTTAAGCCAAGTCCAATGAGAGTAAGGTTGACTCATTCCCTTTCACCTGCCTGCTATTCCCCTCTATTGTATTAACAGCCCTTTCTTGCCTCTTTTATGTGAGATAATCTACCCTATTCTGTCTCTCCCTTTCTCCTACTCCCAATATATTCCTCTTTTCCCTCTTAATTTTATTTTTTAGATATCACTCCTTCATTTTCAACTCACCCTCTGCTCTCTGTCTATGTATATACATTGATACACATACGCACACATATACACACCAATACATATATACGTATATATATATATTCCCTTCAACTATCCTAATACTGAGAAAAGTCTCCTGAGTTACAAGTATTGTCTTTCCATGTAGGAATGTAAACATATCAACTTTAATAAGTTCCTTATGATTTCTCTTTGCTGTTTACCTTTTTATGCTTCTTTTCCTTCTTGTATTTGAAAGTCACATTTTCTGTTTGGCTCTGGTCTTTTCATCAAGAATGCTTGAAAGTCTTCTATCTCATTGAATGTCCATATTTCCCCCTGAAGTATTATACTCAGTTTTGCTGGGTAGGTGATTCTTGGTTTTAATCCAAGCTCCCTTGATCTCCAGAATATCATATTCCAGGCCCTTCGATCCCTTAATGTAGAAGCTGCTAGATCCTGGGTTATCTGAATTGTATTTCCACAATATTCAAATTGTTTCTTCCTGGCAGCTTGCAATACCTTCTCCTTGATCTGGGGATTCTGGAACCTGGCTATAATATTTCTAAGAGGTTTTTTTGGGGGATCTTTTTCAAGAGGTGATCGGTGAATTCTTTCAAGTTCTATTTCGGTCTCTGGTTCTAGAATATCCGGGCAATTTTCCTTGAGAATTTCTTGAAGGATGCTTTCTAAGTTCTCTTTTTGATCATGGCCTTCTGGTAGTCCAATAATTTTTAAGTTGTCTCTCCTGGGTCTGTTTTCCAGGTCAGTGATTTTTT
>CM053585.1:307191000-307213322 GCA_028646515.1 Pseudochirops corinnae | reverse complement strand
TATTCTGGAGATCAAAGGAGCTAGGATTAAAACCAAGAATCACCTAGCCAGCAAAATTGAGTATAATGTTCCAGGGGAAAATATGGTCATTCAGTGAGGTGGAAGACTTTCAAATGTCCTTGCTGAAAAAATCATAACTGAAAAGAAAATTTGACACTCAAATACAAGAAGCATGAGAAGGTAACATGGAAAAGAATTCATAAGGATCTTTAAAAAGTTGAACTATTTCCATGCCAACATGGAAAAACAATAATTGTAACTTAAGAAATTTTCTCAGTATGAGGATAGGTGAAGGGAATACAAATGTATATATACGTATACATACATATATGTCTATATAGGAGGGTTTATATATGCGTACGAACACATATCTGAGTATGTATATACATGAGTACATAGAGGGCACAGGATCAGTTGAATGGGAAGGGACGATACTCTAAAAGGTGAAATTCTGAGGTGGAAGAGGATTAGAATGAGAGGAGACAGGGAGAGACAGAATGGTATTAATCATCTCATAAAAGAGGCAAGGGATAATTTTTACAATGGAGGGGAAGAACAGGAAGGCAAAAGGGAAAGGGTCAACCTTACTCTCATTGAATTTGGCTTATGGAAGGAATGACATACACTCTAAATTGAGTATCTTGCCACACAGGAGAGTAGGGGGGATGGGGATGAGAGGTGGGATGATGGAGGAGAGGGCAGGGTAGGGGAGAGAGTTGCTGGAAGTATACACTTCTGTAAAGGGACAGGGACAGGGTAGAGAATAGAACAAGGGAGGGGGATAGGAAGGAGGGACATATAATCAGTCTCTCACAATATGGCCACTGTGGAGATGTTCTGTACACATATACAGCCTGTATTTAATTGTTTGTCCTTCCAATGGGGGTGAGTGACGAGGGAAGAAGGGAAAGATTCCAGAATTTAAAGTTCTATAATCAAATGTTAAAATATATGTGTACACACACACACACACACACACACACACACACACATATACATACACATATATATACACACACATATAATTATTATTATTATTAGCTACATCTAACTGAGAATTAAGATATACAGGCACTGTGGTAGGAAGATCCATCCTGCCCTACCAGAAAGTCAGAGGGGTAAGGGGGAAGACATAGGAGAGAGCAGATTGGGGGAGAGGTTATACAGTGGGATGGCTGTTTTGAGGGATTGGGTAGGGGAAAGATGGGGAGAAAATTTTTTAACTCAAAATCTCGTGGAAATGAATGATGTTAACAAAGAAAATAAATTAATTTATTTTTTTAAAAAAGGAAAAGAAATATAATAAATTATATATTGCCCCCAGAGCTGTAAAAATGTTCATATCCTTTGACCCAGCAATACCACTTCTAGGACTGTATCCCAAAGAGATCATACAAATGGGAAAAGAACCCATATGTAGAAAATTATTTGTAGGAGTTCTTTTTGTGGTGCAAAGAATTAGAAATCTGGGAATGCCTTTCAGTTGGGGAATGGCTAAACAAGTCGTGGTATCTGAATGTAATGGAATACTTTTGTGCTATAAGAAATGAGGAGCAGACGGACTTCATAATAACCTGGAGAATCTTATATAAACTGATGCTAAGTGAGGGGAACAAAACCAGGAGAACTTTGTACACAATTACAGTCACATCAGATCTATGATGACTAACTTTTATAGACTGGGCACTTCTCAGCAATACAGGGTTATAAGACAGCTCCAAAGGACTCATGATGGAAAAGGCTATCCACATCCAGAGAAAGAATTACGAAGTCTGAATGCAGATTGAAGCGAACTACTTGCTCTCTTTTTCTTTTTGTTTTGTTTCTTCTTCCTCGATGTTCATTCCATTGGTTATAATTCTTTACAATTTGACTAATGTTTAATGTGAAGGTATATGTAGAATCTATATTGGATTGCATGCCGCCATGAGAGGGGGGGAGGGAACAGAGAAGAGGAGGAAAAAATTTGGAACTCAAAAACTTGTGGTACTGAATATTGTAAACTAAAGTAAATAGATTTTTTTTAAAAAGAAATTATATAGAGTAGTAAGACCAAATCTTTTTTAAATGCTTAGAAAATACAGTATAATTTCTAACCTATTTTGTTCATTAGTTATTAATATAATGTATATTAAATTTGTGAAGCTTTTAAAATATACTTAATCTGTAATTTCACAGGTTGAAGGGAATAGAAGAAAGATTGAAAGGATTGAAGACATCAACTATAACACAAACACCTGCCTTAAAATTTAAGGTATGTAAAGAAATACAAAATTTGTATTGTTTATTTTAGTGTGAGGTTTTTTTTTAGTATTTCACATAAGACAAAATTACAACTGAGAAATAAGATCATTTTAAATATATAGTCAATTCTCCTTCAACTTGATTATTTGTGGTAAAGTCACTGATCTTGAGTTCTGTCAATGCTGATGTTTCTGGGCTATTTCTTATGTTCTTAGGAGCTACAAACTAATTTTTTTTTCATTAAACAAACTTTTTTCTTTTGAATGCCTCCTATATGGCATTTGCTAACTATATTGGGTGAGAAGGGATACAAAATTATAGGACAATGTTCCACCTGTAAGGATTTACCTAAGGTAGACAGAACTTTCTTCAACAAAGTCTTGCCTTGGTAACCCATCAGAGTGAGGGAGTATTCCCTGGATCTTCCTTATTCTTATCCTGGAACTTCCCTAAACTTGACTTGATTCCTGTCCCCCTTGATGAGTTTCTTCTGGAGTCTCTATCTTTGAGAGGAGCCTAGGCTAAGCATCTGTCATTCCACTCTTGCCTCTGCTTCTTACTCTGTGGACTTCATCACCATGCTCCTACACAAGTATTATTCTCCCTACTCCTGTGCCTAGGACATTAGTAGGAAACACTTAATAAAAGCTTGTTGACTGCCTTAATTTTCTACCAAGCTGGAAATGTCACAACTATGAGCCTGGCAGCAAAGTATTCACTTTCTAAGGACCAGCCTGCCTAAGTAGCAAAGGATCATCACCAGTAGCCTAGCTCCATGATGAATTCTTTGGCCGTGGCAACCCTTGAAATAAAGAAAAATGTAAAGTGATCCTCGGGGGGTTCTTCTGCAAGAAGGCACAGAAGATGCTAAGAATTATCTCTCTAAACTTGAACTCTGAATGTGATATCTTTGACCAGTAACCAACAAATGGACATACTACAGGAGGAACTGAATCTTACCAGTCTTGACATTCTCTCTATAAATGAAGCCAGAACAAAAAAGGAGAATTCGCAGCCAAAGAGATGGCCCACAATTTCTTCCTCAGAGAGGCAAATAAAGGAGTTGGCAGAGTTGTTTTTGTTGTGTACCTTAAAATATAACAAGAAAACATCATGAAACATCTGACCATCACAAAATGCAGTGCGCACAAGTACTTGCCACAAGGCCACTGTCAAATAATACAGTCTCAGTTGCGGAGAATGGAGCAGTTGTGGTTCAATGAAAAGTCTGATAATGACCTACCAGATGTAGTGAGCATAGACTTTGATAGTAGGCAGCTGCAATACAAAGTGGGAATGGGTGAAGATAGCGAGAAATATTTTGGAGACCATGGATCAATGAAAAAGAGACCAAAAACTCATTGACAACTCAGTTTCATGTCTTTATGTGGTAAATACTTTTTTGAAAAGAGAATCAGTGAATATTACAAGCACTTAGTAGCATCACCTAAAAAAATAAAATTGGTTATATATTAACTGATGGGAAATAACTTGTTACTGATAGAATCATTCCTAAATTAGTTTTCTGTATATAATAGTCAGACTACCAACTTGTTAGAACAAAGAAAAAAATTAATGTAAAGCTAGAAGAATAAAATGAGAAAAAGATATCCCCTGGAACTGAAGCAACTCAAACCTAACCTAATCAAAAAAGTTGATATATTCAAATGGATCTGTAATTTTATCAATTTGGTGGTTCTTTCCAGGGATTGAGATTGCAACTTTCATTCCTTCCCATCTTCTGTGACTTTCTTCCTCACCTAAATTTATCAGAGAAGTTCTGTCCCAACGTTCTAGAGGCTTTCTTGCTTTGTCTTGACATTGCAAGGATAATGGTGGAGTGCTCTAGAGTAAATTTGACCATCCCATCTTCTATGCCTATGCATAGGTTTTCCTAATTACATTACATTACATTACAATTAATTACATTTCCTAATTACTCCTTTTCTTTACAATTCTTCATTGGTTAGATGGTTAGATAACCTGCTCACACACCCCCACATCATTGTTCTCTGTATGATATTTGTTTCCAGTTCCTCAGATACTATTGTGTTTCATGTCTCAAAGCCTTGTGGCAACAGTGATAGAGTGTTGGTATTAAAAAGATGATTTCTGTGGTTGAAACCACTTTCAGAAACCTTGGTGGGAAACTTAGCTAAGCAAAGCCATACAAGGACTTTTAAAGAGTTACATGTACTTAAAGAGGAAGTAGAAATGGCACAAAAGAGATCAAAGATGAGAAAAGCAGCCAGATTAGACCAAATATATGAGAGATCTCTAGTGGAAGTGACACAATTGTGAGGGTATTGAGGAATAGATTCAGAGTATCCAAATGGAAGGTACCAGTGACATGATGGAAAAAATCTTATACCTTGTACATATGGAAGAAAGAAAACAAGAAAATATCAATAATTACTGGCCTATTTATCTATTTTACCATCTTAATAATTTTCTGTTAGTAGAGAAGAGGCAGGTTTTTGCAAGTATATTCCTCATATCTTTACAATCACATAATTGTCTAAAAGATCTAATGGAGACTGGATCCAGCTGTGCTTATTGTTTAATTATAGAAAAGCATTTGATTCAGTGGAGTAAAATGTTGCCTTAAAGCTTTCTTCCAACAAAGTATCTCCCATTCTACATCAAAATTACTCAAAATTCCTAAAATTATATAAAAAAAAGGCAACTTCTTTCAGTTCCCCAGTGATTATAAGTATCAGGTGAAGCCTGTAACACATATATATGTATGATATATGTTCGCCTCAGGCAGATGTTTCCCGTTTTCATAGAGGAATTCCAGTACATAAAGTTGAAAAGGAATTTTCAACATCCTGTGAATGATGAAGTCCACTCGATATTCTTGTTTGCAAACATTTTACCTATTGCATCAAGCCCCAAAACATTGCAGAACTTCCTTAACAAAATTTATAACCATGCAGAAGAGTTTGTCTTAACTCTTCACATAGAAAAAAACCAGTGATTAAAGAAGACATGTTTTCCAGATTATGCCAATCAGTTAGATGGCCGTTCATTTACTTATCGGGTATGACTTGAACCTAGTTCTCCTTGACTTTGTCAGGCTCTCTGTCCACTATGTGACTACTTTTCTTTTGTTTAAGTTTCTATATGGATAGATACAGATATATGTATATGTCATTGTATACATATATACCACAGATTAGTTAGGTTAACTAAATAAAGCAAATTAAATTAAATTCTACAGATATAGGAAAATCACAAATTTTTTAAAAAGACTAATTACTGTTCAAGGTTCTCTAAGCATATACCCCATTCTTTTTCTTTTTGGAGGGGACAAGGCAGGGCAGTTGGGGTTAAGTTATTTGCCCAAGGTCGCACAGCTACTACATGTAAGTGTCTGAGGCCAGATTTGAACTCAGGTCCTCCTGACCCCAGGACCAGTGCTCTATTCACGGCACCACTAAATATATACATATATATACATATACACACACACCATTCTTTCAAATGTGGGCTGCAGGTTTTTTTTTCCCAAAATCTGGTTTATAAAAACCTGAGAACAACTTAGAATTCTTGTTTTTCAGCATGTCCTTTTAAAGGAAAACAACATATGCTTTATATTTAGCAACAGAAAGCTTTGAGTAACACAAAGGCCCCAAAATCCTACAACAGTTCTATACCAATGACACTTAGCCCAAACATGAAATATCTTTTCACCTTGAGAATCATTAGAAGCCACTCACAGGAAAGCGAGTTTACAATTCTAATGGAGTGACCATTCTTTCCTAGCATTCTAGAATCTTAGGATTTAGAAGTAGAAGGAGCCTTAGAGATCATGTAGTCAGTCCATTTCCTCATGTTATAGATGAAGAATCTAAGGTCAAAATTGGGCAAGTCACCTAACCTGAATTTCCCAAGTTACCAGTAGCAGAACTACTGATTCAGACTCAGGTCCTCTGATTCCAGACCCATTGTTCTTTCCATTACATCATGCTGCCCCCTGTTCTCAGCTAACATCTTCTTGCCAGTGTTCAGTCATGGATGCCTCCTCATTCTCATTTGAACATCAATAATACTACACAGAGAAGCTTCCCTAGAGGTAAGATCTTTTTGTCACCTGCATAGAAGTAGTCATCTAAAAACAAATTTTTTGTGTTGCAAAGGCTGACACAAAATCTCTCCACTGTAGCTTGCTCTTATCTGCCCATTTATGGATATTTGTGTGTAAGGAATAATGTGCTTTTGATTGAAGATGTAGAATGGCCTATGCATCTCCTCTGTTTCTTTTTTACCCTTTCAGCCTTGCTTGCACTAAAGGAGACGTCCTCCTCCAAAAGACCACATCCTAGCTCCCCAAGGGCTATTCAGCTAGCTCAGTTCATCTTTAGCTCACTCTCATGAACTACGTGGAAAATCACCTGTGAAATAAGGAGCTTCCCCCATCCACTTAATATTCATGTTTCTGTAATAAATTATTTACAGCTTACACAGTATTATCATATATGTTATCTCATTCATTTCTTACAATAACCCTATAAGACAGGCCAAGATAAATCTAATTTTACAGCTCAGGAAATTAAATTCAGAGAAGTTAAGTGACATACCCACATTCACATGACTAGTAAGTTGTAGAACTGGGCCAAAACCCAAGTCTTTGAACTCCTGATCCACTTTGCTTTATGCTATGCTACAAATATTACATGTAGTCAAATTCTACTTTAAATACAATGTTGGATCTTTCAAATGTAAAGGACACCTGTGATACATACTTTAATTTAAAATGAATAACTTATAATTTGAGTTTTTTGGTATATCAAGGTTTTTTGCAGAATTTGCAAAAAGTTGCATGTGCCATTTAGTACCAAAAAAACCAACCATACACAAAAATATATTCAATGAACTTCATACTTCTTTGCTATGAACATTAGCTGAGAAATCTTGTTCTCAGCAGCAGAGCTCTCACTGCTAGGTGTAACTCCCAAAGAGGTTATAAACAGAAAAAAAAAGCAACATTTTCACAATACCAGAGACCTGCAAAGTAGATGCCTATACTTTGGTGAATGGCTAGATAAATTGTTTTATGTTAATTTAATGGAATATTACTGTCTGGTTAAAAGTGATGAAGAATTCCATATAACATGGGAAAACTTAAATAAACTTACAAAGAATCAGTTAAGCAGAAACCTAGACAACAATATCACATAATGGCAAGAGTGGGAATTAAAAGAAAAAAAAAAAGACAAACAAACAAAAAAGAACGCTATGTAATTATAATAACCAAAACTGGGCCAAAGAAGAACTGAGAAAATTCATTGTTCTCTCTTCCTTACAGAAGTGGTGAACCAGCAGAATGGAATATTCAAATATTGTCTGACTTAGTTGATGTAAAGGTTGATTTTGCCAAATGTTTTTCCTCCCCTTTTTTATTCTTTGTTACAAGGCTTACTGGGTAGAGGAATGGGATAAGATTTACTTAATAATGAAGATTAATGTAAAAACAATATACATATAAATTTAAAAGGAAAACACTATAAGAAAATCTCAGTGATGTGGGCTGCTCAGATTCCATATTATATGGAAAGATTTTATTTAATTCTTCTTTTGGAAGATTACTCTGTAATGTTAATGAAGAAGGTGCTGAACATGGAATCAGAAGATTTAGATTGGAGTTCTAGTCCTACCATAGATTAGCTTTAGGTAAGTCACTAAATCACAGGATTTGAGGGTTAGAAGGAACCTCAGCACATCATCAAGTTTAACCAATTCATCGAAGGAATCTTCATTATAACATACCTAGCCTTTGCTTGAAGACCTCCAAGGAGTGAGAACTACCCCTCAAGTGAGGTCATTTCACTTTTGAAAAACTTTAATTGTTAGGAATTTTTCCTGACATCAAGGCTAAATTTACCTTTTTGCAACGTCCACCTATTACTCCAGCTTTTGTTTTCTGGGGCCAAATAGAACAAGTCTAGCTCCCAGGCCTTATGACAAGTCTGAAGACAGCTATCATGTTTCTTCTCCAGGGTAAATATGATTACTCCCTCCAGTCAGTCCCCACATGTCA
This sequence comes from Pseudochirops corinnae, assembly GCA_028646515.1. Lineage (NCBI taxonomy): Eukaryota > Metazoa > Chordata > Mammalia > Diprotodontia > Pseudocheiridae > Pseudochirops > Pseudochirops corinnae. The sequence goes on along the minus strand of CM053585.1, from coordinate 307,205,035 downwards.
TAGACTCAAAGCCCTTCACAATCCTGGTTCTCTTCTTCTGAACACTTGCCTGTTTATCGATATCTGTGATCCATGGCACCCAGAACTAAAAACTCTTCCAAAGGCAGAATACAAAGACGCGTGTCGGTCTTGGAACTGAAGATTACATTATCCTTTTTAGCTACTATATCACATTGCTGATTCATATTGAACTTAATAGTCCACTAAAATTCCCAGATCTTTCTAAGAATAATTGCTGTTTGTCTATGCTTAGTCTTTTACTTGTGAAGTTAATTTTGTGCGCCCTATTATAAGACAACTCTGTTAAATTTCATTTTATTAGATTCGGCCAGTGCACTCACCTGTCAAGATCATTTTTGGATCCTGATTCTGCTATCCATGGTGTTAGCTATCTCTCCCAGCTTTGTATCATGTACAAATTTGATAAATATAGAATCTATGCCTTTGTCTAAGTCTTTGATAAAAAATGTTTAATAGCACAGAGCCAAGCACAGATCTCTGAAGTAGTCCACTCGGCACCTTGAAATCTAACTATTCACTCTGAACATCCAGCCAGTTCTGAATCCACTTTACCATTTTATTATCTAACCCATATTCTTCTCGTTTCTCTGTAAGAATAGTATGAAATACTTAATCAGAAATTGTGGGAAAAACTAGGTAAATTATATCCATGTCATTTTTCTCATCCCTGTAAAAAAAAGGGAAAGGAAGTTAGTCTGGCATGATCTGGCTTAATGAAGTCGTGCTGTGGCTCTGTGTAATCACTACTTTTCTTTCTAGGTATTTGTCAACTATATCTTTACTGTTTCATTCTAGAATTTTCCTGGAAAAATCTCTACCTTTTTTTAAGAAATTGAGACATTGCCCTTTTCTAGTCCTGTGGTATTTCAAGTTTTCCGTAATATTACTGATGGCTCAGCCGTTACATTTGCTGGATTTTTTTTTCATAACCCAAAGATATATAGTTCATCTGGGCCAGATGACTTGAATTTATCAAGGACAACTTGCTTTACTTTGTCCTTCTCTTGGGTATCAACTCCCTGTTAAGTCCTTTTTAATCTGTTATTTCATTGTAAAGATCATTCTTTGTTACAGAGAAAGCAAATAAAATTATATTTGAGGCAGTTCTTTTTCAATTATCAAGTTATCATGTTCCGGTTGACCCAGTAAAGGTCCTTTCCCTTTTTGATCTTTGCTTAATATAGTACTTTAAAAAAGGAAAACTTTTTTTTGCCCTTAGCTTTTCTGGACAGCCTCAGCTTATTGTGCACTTTACCATTCTTCCCATATTTTTTACAAGACCGTATATACCATGCTGTTACTTGCCCCTATTTCCGTCTTTTATACATTTCTTTTTTCAAAATCTCAGTTAATCGGTGAGTTTGCAGTACATCCATATTGGTCTTTTCAAACATCCTATTTTTCTTCCTCATTGAAACCATGAGAACATTGTGTGTTCAAAATTTCATTCTCGAGCTTTTCCCATCACTCCTGGATTGACTCACCCTGAAGCATTTTAGTGTGCCTATATTTCTTCTCAGCCCTTTGAAGTCTTTTTCAAAATCTCAGTTGCAAATCAGACCATACCCAGATTTCTTCTCCATTTCTGTCTCAAACTCAAGAATGGAACATCCCCCAAACTTCCCATCATGTTCACTTTAGCAAATAATTCCTTCCTGTTAATAGGAGTCAGATCCAGAATAGAATTCCCTCTCATTAATTTCTCTTCCTTTAGAAGGATGAAATTATCACACTAGGTAAGCTACCAACTGCTTTGATTTGGCAGAAGGAGCTCCCACAAATATTTGGATGATTGCAATTCTCTGTCACTGCTCCATGTTGCCCCTATACCAAGCATATAATCTTTCTCCTAAAATTCTTAGATATCTCCTCTTTCAGTCCAGGTGCTCTATAGTATATTCTAGTGACAGAATCATTGCTGTTTCTCCCTCCTTTTACCTTCTTTCAAATACTCTTGTCATATTTCAAGATTTTCTTGTGTGAGTATATCTTTTTAATATATAACACTACCTTCTGTTTTACCACACATAATTTTCTTTTGCTTATCTTATTTGTTTTAAATAAGATACACCCAACTAGAGCCATAATCCATACATTTCATCCCACCAAGTCTCAGTGATACTTATGAGGTTGAATTTGCCTTCTTTCATTAGAACCTCTAATTCCTCTTGTTTGTTGCCTGAACTCTGCACATTTTCATATCGACGTTGGATGCCATGGGTTCGTCTTTGTATTTCTTTGTGCTGTAGCTTTCTTTCCTTGTACTACTTTCTTATTCCTTCTTTCTGTCTACTCTCTATAGAATCTAACTTAGGAGAAAGTCATAGGCAATCTTTACCCTCACTCATATAAATTTGTATTAAACCCAGTCAACATGGTTTCACGATATTTAGTTTAAATCTTTTTTTATTCTATTTGCAAGTTACCTAGCAAATATTTTCTTAATAGCCTTTGTCCAGTGTATTCCGTCTCTAGGAGTCTGTCAGTTCTGTATTTTAGGAAATGGTCCAGAAATCCAAAACCCATTCTCAGATACTTCCCAAATCATTTTTCATTTTTGTAGCCTTTACCAAAGGACAACCAGCAGTAACAAAAACACAACAGGTGCCCTTGTGGTTTTTACTTTCTTGTCTAAAGATTATAATTGTTGTCAGTGCTTTTTAGGTTTTTTTCTGGAAGTGTTGTTTATACCCATGTAAATCTCCAAAAGTGAGTAGTTGTATCCATTTGGAAATTTCTCTGTTATGTCTTAGGTTGTTGTCATCAAGTTGTTTTTCAGTCATGTCTGACCCTTCATGACCCCATTTGGAGTTTTCTTGGCAAAGATACTGGAGTGGTTTGCATTTCTTCTCTAGCTCATTTTATAGATGAGGAAACTTAGGCAGACAGGGTTAAGTGATTTTCCCAGATCACTTAGGAAAGATCAGTTTCAGTTGAATGATGCAGTAAGAAGCCAGATTGCTGCAATGGAAAGGAATGAAAAGACGAAGCTCTTTTAGTGGCTTTCTCAAGGAGTTTAGCTGAGAAGAGGAGAAGAGAAGGTGATAATGGGGATGGTTGGTTTTTTAAGGGTGGGGGAAAGACGTTAGTATGTCTTAGTAGATAGTAGAAGGAAGTTCTTAAAGGTATAAGAGAATAGTTTCAATTTTATCAGTGAAGTATAAGATGAAGTCCTCAGCTAGGGGAAGGGGTAGGGATTGTATATGAAATATGCTGAGGGAAGTGACAAAGTTTGGAATAACTGCTATTGTAAGTTGGATAGCAGATGAGTAGGGAGGTATAAAAAGATGTGCTTACTACAGTGAAGGCCCATTTGATATTAGATAACATACTAATATAAATTTGTATTAGACCCAGTCAACATGGTTTTGCAATTTTTTCCAGCTCTGTTCAACTTCTTGTAAATAGGAATGAAGGAGGCAGATAGTGGGAGTAATCCTAGGCTAGATTTTGACAAGGCATGACGGAGCAGGACCGGGGGCAGGAGATCGGAATGTGCAGGAGGATAGTGTAGAACTGAACTGATTGACCCGAGTGTCATGGTAAGGAAGAGAGTACAGGGATAATGGCCTAAAAACCAACTGGGGAGTGAAAGGATGGAAGGTCATAGTATAAAGAAAAGAAGGAAGGCTTGGTAACTTTCTCTCTGAGAAAGGTAATACCCCACATTACATTTCTCATCCAGCCCCTTCTTCCTATTCACACAGTCTTTGCCTTAGTCTCTTATCACGTCTTGCTTAGATTACTACAGTGGCTTCCTAATTTGCTCTCACTGCCTCAAGTTTTTTCACCTTTCATTTTTTTTTTTTAATTTTTTGCTTTTTGGAGGGGCAGTTGGGGTTAAGTGACTTGCCCAAAGTCACACAGCCAGTGTTTAGTATCTGAGGTCAGATTTGAACTCAGGTCCTCCTGACTCCAGGGCCAGTGATCTAGTCACTGTGCCACATAGCCACCTCATCTAGACCATTCTTTACAGAACTGCCGAACTGATTTTCTAAAAGTCCAAGTCATTCCCTGCTCAGTAAACTCCCTTGTCTCCTCCCTATTGCCACCATTATCAATATAAATTCCTTTGTTTGGCACAGGAAGGAAGGAAAAAAAAAAAGAATAAAGAAAAGTAACTTGCCTAGGGTCATAAAGCTAGTTAAGTGATGGAGACCAGATTGGAATTCAAGTCTTCCCTACGCCAGGCCCAATGCTCTGTCCATTGTACCACCTCGCTAGCTGCCTCAGTAGCTCAATATCCTGTCTCCTACCTTTTTTTTCAAGTTTATTATATATTACTCATTGCCTTCAATTTTTGAGCCAAACTGACCTGTTTTTCGCATGACATTCCATTTCCCATTTTGTTACCTTTACACATGTGTAGTCATCCATGCCTGGAATGTACTTCCTCTTCACTGCTGCCTCTTAGAATCATTGATTTCTTCCAAAGCTCATCTCAGTTACTACCTTTAAATGAATGAATCCTTTCCTGATACCAGCAGTTTCCAGTCTCCCTCCTTCCCCATTACTTTTTATTTTGTGTATGTTTTGCATGTACAGACGTGTGTGTACAAACACATAAGAGACATGTGCACACATTGTCTCCTTCAGTAGAATGTAAACTCCTTGAGGCATGAACTTTAACTTCTCTCTTTTTTCTTTTTTATTGAGTATCCGACATATAGTAGGGACTTAATAGATGTTTATCAACAGATTTTTTAATCATTCTCATGCCTGAATACTCTCCTCCTCCCCACGTTTTCACACCACTATTATTTTTTCTTTCTCCCATCAGTTTCTTTTGATGGTTTATAATCTCATATCCTTCATTCACAAGTATGCCATAGGTCTTAGTCTGGGACCTTATTCTCTCCCCTCTGTCTAGAGTCAGTAATCTCATTAGATTCCATGAGTTAACATCTCTATACATATGACTTCAAAATCTAAATATCTGCTTTTCAGTCTGTCTCCTGAGCTACAGTCCTGAATTACCAACTGTTTATTGGACATTTTTACCTCACTGCCCTGAAGGGCAGTGAATGTTGCTCTCAAACACAACATGACCAAAGTGGAAATTGCAGTGTTCTCCCTAAAACCTACTTTTAATCTTATTTCTTAATTTCCCTTTTTCTATCACAGGTGTACCCACATCCTTTAGTTATTTGAGTATATCACTTCAGTATCACATCAGGATCATTGGGGACAGTATGATACAGTGGGATGAATAATGACTTGGAGTCAAAGGATCTGGGTTCAAATCTTGAATCTGCTATCTACTTTCAGGGCAACCTCAGGATAGCCACTTTCTCTCCCAGGACTTTAGTTTTCTCATCTGTAAAATAAGGGAGTCCAACTTAAAAAGAGTCCCTGGAGGACTCTCTTCCCCATCCAGTCATGTAGTACTACTACTACTACTACTACTACTACTACTACTACTACTACTGCTACTACTACTAGTACTGTTACTACTGCTACAAGCTTTATCACTTTTTTCCTCCACTCAAAATGAGATACCTCAAATCCTAATCAGTCTTCACCAGGTTTATTACCATCAGTCACCAGCTTCTTACCTTTGGGGTAAAGGGAGAAGATACCATTTCATCATACCAGGTTTCCTGCCTTTCAAGTTAAAAGGAGAAACAACATTCCATCAAACACCAGAGTCCTCTCTTTTTGGAGGAGGAGAAAACATTGGGTCTCAAGTGTGGTCTCCAGCCAGATTCCTCAGGAAGGGGGGACACACCATCTCAACATGCACCACCAACTCCCTGCCTTCAGAGTAATGGGAGAGGATACATTCCACTGGATTCTTCCTGCCTCTCACTGGAAGAGAAGAAACACCATTCTGTCAAGCACCAGACTACTTATTCCCTTCCAGGGAATAGGAGAAAGGCCTTTTCATGTCACCAGCCTGATCTCTTGCTTTGGAGAAAGAGAGTAACAACATTTCTTCAGCTTCCAGCATTTGTACCCTTACCTGAACTGCCTAAGTGCCTGAGAAAACTCAAACCTGAGACTATACCTCTTTGAACAATGAATCCATATCTGTATTAAAGGCTCAGCTTAGGTATCAGTTCCTTCAAGAGGCCTTTTGTAGTCCTTTCTTCCCCCCCCAAAAAAAAATTTATATATTTTGTTTTATTTTTTTTCATCTTTATTTGTCTATGTGCATGTTGTTTTCTCTGCGTTACTTATAAATTCCTTAAGGACAAGAAATGGTTTGTTTTTTATCTCTATGTCCTTTGCACCTAGCACTTAATAGGCTAATTTTAATACATACATTCTGAGTTGAATAAGTAAGGTTTGTTCCAGCTTTAATATTCTTTGATCCTGTAAATAGGGCCAAGAGCTCAATCTATCTTGAAGATTCCATTAAGTGTTCAATTCAAACTTAGTTTCCATTCTCAAGCTGAATTTTATGTTCAAAGATGGCAGCATTTGAAGGTGACAGGTAACAAATCCAAACAACAGTATCATCCCTTTGAAAATTCTGTGCACAGTAAATTTCTTACCTAAAACCTGTACTCTTTAAAGATTGAGTAGTGTTCTGTATTGTAATTGAGACAAGAATCCTGGGTTCTAGTATCAGTTTTCCCAATAGACTTTTATGTGACCTTGAACAAGATGTTAATCATCTCTCTCTGGGTTTCAGTTTCTTTATCTATAAAATAGAGGATGGATTAAAGCATTTTTCTTTGTTTCCTTCAAATATGATTTATTTAAGATTAATTATTTTTTCTTTTAGGTTGAGAATTTTTTCTGCATGGGATCTCCACTAGCAGTTTTTTTGGCATTACGTGGCATTCGTCCAGGAAACAGTGGAAGTCAAGACCACATTTTGCCTAGAATCATATGTAACCGATTACTAAATATTTTTCATCCCACAGATCCAGTTGTGAGTTGGAGTTACAAACTTTTTCTCTCAATGTTAAATTTATTATTGAATAACTGTGACACTTTGAAAGAAACTCTTAAGTTTACCTAAAATTATTTCAATCCTCAGATTATATTTGTAGTAGTTTTACAGAAAAAAGATTCTACATAGAAAGTGTGTTTAGTTTATTAGATATAAAGTTATTTATGCTAGAATAGAGCAATATGTTAGAATTTGCAGATTTATGTAATAGTTTCAAAATCAAAATTGAGGTTGGTCTCAGGAATGGTAACCCAGCAATGTGCATTATTGAGCCCAATTTTTATAACTGTCTGTTGCATTTTTCTTATCACTAAATGATACTAAATATCTGACACATCCTCTGAAATGTGGTTGAGAATAGTAAAAGAAATTTGAAGAAATTCACAGCTGATAAATTGCAGTAAAGGATCTAGTGATAAAATCCATGACCTCAGAAGTCTGTACGTAAATGCACAAAGTAGAAGTACAAATAAGGTGAATTTATAATTCATTGCTAATTCAGGAGGACAAATTTTTACCGTATAACAATCTATGTGTATTGTAGTAGCTCTTGGTATGGGGAAGTTTTGTGGTGTTGAAGGATCATTCAAGCCCACACTGAAACAAGATCTAAGTGCCAAGGACAGTGTAGTTGAAGTTGAAAAAACAGTGCCAAGAACTGACAGACCATTGCCGTGAAATAGATTCTTAGAAAACAAGCAGAGACTTTCAAAAGGACAAGGCCTCTGGAAGAGTTGTTACTGTTTCCTATACTGTATTTCATAGAATGTTTAAACAGGAAGAACAGTGGGGAAGACCTTTAAAAAAAAATAGCTACTTACCATTGCTGTAAATAAAAAATATTTGCATGGGCAAGATAATAATACAAAGATTGGAAGTGACAAAGATTAAAAAAGGGAATTTTTGAAAAGTGAAGTTCATTTTTCATTTAATGCTAAATCAAAACTATTATCAGAAGAAGTCTAAGTTAACCTTTTAAGATCTCGATATCTTTATCAGACTGCTGGAAGACATCTTCTCTTTTCCCCAACCCCTGTCGCCGCCCCCAACAAAAAAGGATTTTTTTTTTTATAATGGTCCTGGAATTCTTGTCCTACTGAGAGAATAATGAATGCTAATAAATGTTTATATACTGAGAAGGAGAACTGTTGTAGAATTACATAAATTCCCAAATGGAGATGGAATACTACACCCTGCACTATGCCACATATCAAAAAAGTTAAGAAGTTTTATCTAAACAGTGAAGATAAAACATATTGAAATGTGCCAGGAGCTCCCGGATTTGAACCTCATTAAAAATCCATCAGATTATAATCAAGGCTAGGTTTGGGGAAAGGGACTGTTCATCAAAGGTATGCTTAATATCCAGTGTAATAAAAATGTGGTTTCATGCTGAAGAATTAAAGAATGTGTGACAGTATCTTGTGAACCAAAAGCCAAATTGTATAAAACAAGTGATTACAGCAAAAAATTTAAAAAAAGGAATATATGGCATATTAGAAGTATTTTTAAGATGTTGAAAATTGTGAGGTTAATTGTTGGTAAAAAATATTGTTTTCTTTTGCCTGAGTTTAATTCACACACTACTATAGAATGTAATTTAGGGGGAAAAAATATGCCTTATTCAACAAGATCAGGATAAGTAAAAAGGTGGGGATAGCTTAGCTTTACTTATTAAGAAGGTATACTTATATGAGGAAATCTAAGAACCAGTAAGAGTAATCATGATGGAGAGCATTTTAATGAAAGTCAACAAAAGCCGAAACAGCATCAGTATTGGAGGTATAAACTAAGTATCTAGATTTAAAGTTAGATGAATTCAGAAATTATTTGAATGCCATATCCACTTATAGTTTTATGTCAGCTTAGAAGAAAGTCTATAGTGAATTGGCTCAGAGATCTGTGCTTGGACCTGTGATATTTTGACGTTTTTGCCAGTGATTTAGTTATATAAGGGTATAGATGGCTTGTTTATCAAATTGACAGGTGACCCAAAGCTGGGAGCTAACCATAGTTTATAACCCATAGCCAACATATTTTGTGAAATGAATTAGGAATAAATGTAAATTTGGGCCTCACATAGCTCAAAAATTCAACATCATAAATGTAAGATAGTAGAAACATGGCTAGTTCTCTGCTAAAAATATGTGGGTTTTAGTGTACTACAAGTCTAGTGTCAGTCACCAGTGTGATAGGATGCCAAAAAGAGCTAATACAAATTTAGGCTATTTAGAAGTGTTCAAATCTAGGAATTTGATGATAATTAACACTTATTAAGCACCTCCCATGTTTAGTGGTATATCAGCAAGCACGCTAGCATACCCAGGATGGCTGCTAGCACAGGTTCTTAGATCTGCTTTTCTAAAGGAAAGCAGCTCAAAAAGGGTCAACAATCTTACTTTAATCAGTCAAACGTATATCATTTCCCTAGTTCAGGGGGAAAAGTCAGCACCCTGAACTTCAGAGAATACAAACAGTTACTACAAGCAGAAGCTACAAGCAGACAAATATCAGCAGACGGGCTTCCAACTGTCTGACCATTACATCCACACCTATTCAGTTACCAGAGAGGGAAGCACCAACATCTGGGTTTTTCACAGCCGGGGGGCTCAATGGCTTCCCAGAGTCTCCTCTGGCCAAATCACACAACTGTTCTCAAAGTGAGCCCCAAACCAAAACCTCACATCAGGGCATATATATAGCCTTCTCCTAGCTCAGAGAATGTCACAGCCCTCTTGACCCACTGCCCAATCACAAAGTAATAAGGCGTGGGCATTCCTGAAGAACAATCCTCCTGCCACAGGCCCCACTTGACCACATTCAGCCTATTAGGGGGCAGAGTATACTTTCAAATACGGGAAGGTTCTAAGACCCACTTAAGCCACTTGAGCAAAGGGCATAGGGGCAGGGAAGATCTTCAGATTGCCATAACAAGTGGGGGTGGAAAAAAAGACCATTTCTGCTCTTAGGGAGCTTACAATCTAATGAGGGAAATCAGTCATTGACTGGTAGAGAAGCCAAGGAAGGACAAAGCGTTGCCCAAGTGAGGGTAGCCAGATTTGGGAATCTGTACCCGTACCCCCTGTCTTCCTTCCTTAAATGAATAGAGATTGAGGTGCCATGGTCCAATCAAAGGGGCAGTAATACTGATGAAGTATGAGTTCTAAGGCTAATTGGATCTTGTAAGATGATAAAATTTCCCAGTGATGAGTTAACTGGGCGATTGATCAAGGAAGTCCAAAATGAGTGTCACCTACTGGGAAATGAGGAAATGTTTGATAATCCCAGTTGAAAATGCCACTAAACTCTGCTCTGATCAACCCACATTTGGAGTATTGTGTCCAGCACTAGTTAACACATTTTAGGAAGAACTTCAACGAATTAGAGGGCAACCAGGATGGTGAAAGATCATTCCATATAAGGCTCCTTCGAGAGACTAGAAGTGTTCAGCACAGAAAATGGAAGACAGAGAGAGGACACAAAAACTGCCTTTAAATATTTGGGAAACTGTTTTATGAAGGAAGATTTAGACTTGCTGTGCTTAGATCTGGAGAACAGAAGTAAGAGCCTTTGGTAACAATTACAGAGAGACAAAATTAAAGATATGAGGAAAAATTGCACAGCCATCCAAGAATGGAATAAAATAGCTTAGGGATTTTGTGGGTTCTTCTTTACTGGAAGTCTTAAAGCAAAAGCTGAATGACCATTTGTTAAGTATGTTTTAGAGAAGTTTTTGGTCACATATGGTGGGAACAGATGTTCTCTGAGATTGTTACAGCCTACTGTAGTCTTAGCTCCAAGGCATCTTCCTAGCAAGTCACATAAAGCTGTAATGCCTTCAAGTATAGACGTACAAATGGACTTGTGTGTCTGTCATCCAAGTGGCCCAACCTAGCTGTTTGGTTAATTCATCATCAAAGAAGTTAGCTACCAAATCATGAATTTTTTTGACCATAATAACTCATTAAACTATCTGACAAGTATAAAGCCACAACAGTGAAATCTTGGATCTTTGAAATAATGAACTAACAATAACTATAAGATATTGACTAAAAACTAGAAATGATGCCGGAATCTTCTATGCCCTCAGTTTTTCATTTTTACTCCTGTGGCTCACAAATATATTTAATCATGTCCCAGGCAGTAAAAACATTAGAAAATTACAAAGTGATACAGATAGTACCATTAAGTACAATAGAATGGAAACTCGGTTTAAAAATAATTTAGATGACCAGACAATTAATAAGTTCATTTTATAATAGTTTATTTATAGCCATAATTGTGTTGTTTTCCCTCTGCAACCAACAGCAACTTCTGTCAGGTGTTGACTTAAATGAAAGCTAGAGATTAAGTTGTTATAAATTGGTTCTTTTCTGTAATATGTTTATCATCTTGTTTAACCCTAATTTCCTAACAAGGTTTTCAGGGTTGTCAAAAACAATAAAAGAAAATTCTTTTAAGAGAAAAGTTTAATTCTTTCATTAATTACCAATTCTTTTGTAACCTCTAGTAGTTTTAGCTGTTTTGTCATAATGCTAAAAGCTTAATATGTCCATGTAAATATACATATAGCCTGAAGGAAAGAGCAATTTTAGTACCTTCTATAAATTCCAGCAAACTTAATGGACTTTATCCCTTCTTTGAATAGGTAGAGGAGACTGTCAAAAGTAGTTAATATGTTGAGAGTTTGTGTTGAACAGTTTTTCTCTTTGTTTTAGAGGACAGCCTGTTGAGAAGGAAGGGTAGAAAGAGATATTCAGAAATAATGTGATGTTAAATGAACAGTATAAAATTTAGAAAAAGAAATTACATTCATTTTTACCCTGTAGAAGTTGGTTTTAGCATAATATTGAGTAATGAACAGTTTCTGTATTAAAAATTAAATTTTACTGTTATTTATGATACCTTCTAAAATCTTTTTTTTGTTGTTTTTCTGTCAAGGCTTATAGGTTAGAACCGTTAATTTTGAAACACTATAGCAACATTTCACCTGTCCAAATCCATTGGTATAATACCACAAATCCTTTACCTTATGAACATATGAAGCCAACTTTTCTCAACCCTGCAAAAGAAACTACCTCAGCATCAGAGAATGAAAATTTGTCAGCAGTATCAAGCCCAGTGACTTCACCTGTCATGTCTCGACGACATTATGGGGAATCTATAACAAATATAGGCAAAGCCAGCATATTAGGTAATTTCTCAGGAGTATTCTTGTTCTCTAATTGGAGATATGGTTTGTTTGCTTCCAGGTATGCTCTTTTTAAGTACTTGTAAAAAAATAAGATATCCTATTTTGAGTTTTATATTGGACAACCTCTAGTTAGGTTTTTGTAGCTTTTGCTTCAAAGAATTAATAAAGGGTGTCTTCTAGAGTTAAAAAAGTTCTGTGACTCTGACTTACATGTAATCCTTTATGTTGAGGTATGAAATCATATTAGCATGTTTTTTGTTATAGAAATGAAGCTTTAATATGATCACATTTTTAAGTGATTTGGTATCTGTCACAAATTCAAATTTGCATTTTGCTTTAATGGTACACGCATGTATTGCAACAAAGTATGAGTATAGCTTCACATAAAATATTTTGTGAGAAATATTCTGATCTGAAATATAATTTAGTCAGTGAATGCTTGAATAAAAGAATTCCTACATCCTTTATCATAAAAACAGTGCCTTAGAATATGTTAAACTTTTCATCTTATGTAATAGTAACTCTGTTGAGAAACTTACAAGTAAGAATTGTATTTTTGAATGTTAATTACCACTTTGGGAAAAAAATGACTAATATTCCAGCATATCTTCCAGCAGACTGTAATTGATGGGTGGAACTCTTACTCTATTTTGGTAGCGTATGATTCAGTATACAGGATGACTGTCTTATTTTTGTCAAATGCAGGAGCTGCTAGCATTGGGAAAGGGCTTGGAGGAATGTTGTTTTCAAGATTTGGACGTGCTAGTAGTTCATCCATATCACAACCGTCTGACGCATCAAAAGAAGTAACAGAAGAAGAAAGGAAACCTGCCACGCCTCCTGTCAGCTCTACTACAGCCGCCCAGACCTTTCCACACAGCAGTTCTGGCTTTCTTGATTCCACATGTTAGTGTGCACTATACTTGGTTTATTCTTTTTTAAGTAATTTCTTAAATTATTTTGGGGGTAAAATTAAAACTTTAATATGAATAGTTATATTTATGATCTAAAAAATGTTGCAGTTTAAAAACAATGAAAATTTTTTTTATCAATTTTTGGTCAGTTGATACACAAACATGTACTAAGCATCTGTCCTCTTCATACTTGGCGCTATGCTAGGCACTGCAGATTCAGTGATAAAAATGAAATAGCCCTTATCCTAAAGGAGTTTTTTTCCTTCTGCTGGGGAAGACAACATTTACATATGCAGATATATATACAAAAGGAATACTAGGTAATGTGGGGTGGGACAGTAGTAACAAGGGGAGATTAGGAGAAGCTTTATGTAAGAGGTAGCACTTCAGTTGGATTTTGAAGAAAGCAAAATACTAAGAGACAAGTGAGATGATAGTACATGGGGGGAGGAAGGGGCAGCAAACCATTTCAGTCAGAGAGAAATGGGAAATGCCATGTCATGTGTGAGGCCAGTTTGGCTGGGCCATACAGTATAAAATATATTAAAAGGCTGAAAAAGGTGGGGACCAACTTGTAGGGGCCAAACATATTTACATTTTATCCTTGATTCACTAGGGAATCACTAGAGTTTGTTGAGAAGGGGAGTGACATGATCAGACATTTCCTTCAGTTTAAAAAAAATTCTAGATGGATTTGGTTTTTGCTGTTTTCCTTTGTAGTGGTAATGCCATATAATTAAGAACTTTCATTTAATGGGGTCTCGTAGCACATTTTCAATAATAATAATATCTAATTGAGCCTCATATATAGTAGATGGTTTTAAAGAATATGTACAATGGGAGCGGCTAGGTAGTACAGTGAATAGAGCATCAGCCCTGGAATCAGGAGGACCTGAGCTCAAATCCAGCCTCAGACACTTAACACAAAAACTAGCTGTGTGACCTTGGGCAAGTCGCTTAACCCCAATTGCCCTCCCCTAAAAAAAGCAAAAAAAAAAAAAAAAA
>CM053585.1:307175624-307190500 GCA_028646515.1 Pseudochirops corinnae | reverse complement strand
CAAGATAGGAAGAGGGGACATTTAATCAGACTCTCACAGTGTGCTCACTATGGAGAGGTTCTGCATAATTTCACATGTTCAGCCTGTATTTGATTGTTTGTCATCCCAGTGGGGCTGGGAGGTGAAGGAGGAGGAGAAAGAATCTGGAATCTGGAGTTCCATAATCAAATGTTATGAATGTGTATCTACATATATATGCAATTATTATTATTATTATTGACTATATCCAACTGGAACTTGAGATACACAGGCACTACGGTTGGGAGATCCATCCTGCCCTACCGAAAAGTGACATAGGAGAGAATGGACTGGGGGAGGGGGGACACACTGGGATGGCTGTTTTGGGGTGGTGGGTGGGGGAAAGAGGGGGAGAAAATATGTAACTCAAAATCTTGTGGAAATGAATGATGCAAACTATGATAAAATTAAAAAAATAATAATAATATTGTACAGAATTATTTTTGCATATCCCATTTATGAGATAATTTTCCCCACTTTTTCTCTTTCTTCCCCCATCTTCTAGTACATTTCTCTTCCCTAACTTTTCCATTCTCCTTTTAAGATCATTAAAATATAATAAAATTATCCTCAGGACCTTTAATCATATTCCTTGTAACCTTCTAGATCTACCTATAATGATAGATTTCTAAAGGGCTACCTCCCCTATAAGAATATAAACAAGTTCATGCTTATTTAGTCCTATAGAGTTGTTTATGTTTTTTCTCTTCTTTTTCCCCCCTTCTCTCACCTTCGGTGTATCTATGTCTAATTTTCTACTCAGCATTGGTTTCCTTATCAGGAATTCTTGGAAGTCTTCTATTTCACTGATGATGCATATTTCCCACTGTGGTATTATATACAATTTTGCTGGGTAAGCATATTCTTTAAGATTAGATTTTTTTTGCTTTCTGGAATATCATATTCCAAGTGCTCCAAACCACTATATAGTAGTAGTTGTTGTTGTGTCATTTTTCAGTTGTGTCCAACTCTTCCTGACCCCATTTGGGGTTTTCTTGGCAAAGCCTCTGGAGTAGTTTCTCATTTCCTTTTTCAGCTCATTTTTCCCAGCCTAAACCAGGGCTAAATGACTTGGCTGAGGTCACACAAGTAAGTGGCTAAAGCTGGATTTGAACACATATCATCTTTAACACAGGTCCAGTGCTTTATTCACTGATCCATCTAGCTGCCCAGTAGTAGTGGTTGCTAAATCTTGTGTGATCCAGACTGTGATTCCTTGATACTTGAATTCTTTCTTTCTAGTGACTTGCAATATTTTTTCTTTGATCTAGGAGCTTTAGATTGCGACTACAATATTCCTAGGAATTTTCATTTTTAGGTTTCTTTCAGGAAGTGGATTCAAATCTGTAAACTTTTATTATTTATTGAAATACAATGTCTAGGCTCTTTTTTTGTAATGGTTTTCACATAGTCCATTGGTTAAGTTGTCTCTCCTCAATCTGTTTTCCAGTCTTTGTTATGTTATACCTTACATATTCTTCTATTTTTTTCATTCTTTTGACTTAGTTAAGTATTTCATGATGTTTCATGGAGTCATTAACTTCTATTTGGTCGATTTTAATTTTCAAGAACATTTATTTTTTGTTTTGTTTTTTTGGTGTAAAATTTGGTACCTCTTGTTCCAAGTTGTTAATTCTCTTTTCAAATTTTTTTTCCTAGAATTGTTAGTTTTCCTATTTTTTCCTCTACTGCCCTCATTTGGTTTTTAGAATCATTTTTAACCCTTTTAAGTCTTTAACTCTTCCAGGAATTCTGGTTGGACATTTGTCTAAGCAGCATTTTTCTTTAGAGCTTTATTTAGAGATGTTTTCAAGTCATTCCCTTCTGGCTTTCGGTCTTGAGCTTTCCTGTCACTATAGTAGCTCTTAACAGAAGAGTATTTTTTCAGTTGCTCATTCTTTCAATGTATTTCTTCACTTTGAATTTTTTTGCTGAGCTTTGTGTACTTCTAGGGGGAAAGTATGTCCTGAGCTTCTGTCCTCTTACATTCTTCTGTTGCTTTCACAGCTCAAACTTGGTGTCTGTAAACTTTTAGCTCTCCCAAAATGATTGAGTCCTAGCTACAACCTAGAAGTGAGTCTTTCAGAACTTTCACTCTGCTTCTGGGATCAAAGCCACACCACTACTGTTTCTTTTTCAGTACAGAATTCAGGCTCAGTACCCTATAATCATTTCTCTGTAACCAAATCTCTTCACTATCTGTGACCCTGTACAGGGTAGTCAGAATAGAGCTTTCAAAGGCATCTAGATATTCCTATGCCCTTTGCTGGTGAGGGATCACCTAGGATCTCTTCCTGTCCTGATGGTTCCTGCATTGGCACCCTGTCTTGGCTCTTTCAATCCCTAGGAGCCTTAATGCTCTCTGTATCTGGCATGTTCCTGATCAATTCCATCCCCAGGGTACACAAGCCTCTCTATCTGTCTCCTCAGGTTTCCTTGAGCTGGAAAAATTACTTGCTGTGAGTTTTTCTTGGATTTCTCTATCAGAATTCAATCTGGTGAATCTATCTAACCAGCTCTAAACTTTGTGCTGACCTCCAGTCTTATATATCTAGCTGTATTTCAGACATCTTAAACTGGATGTCCAGTAGAAATCTTAAACTCAACATGGACAAAACAGAACTCATTATCTTTCCACCTTAATCCTCCTGACTTCCAAACTTCCCTATTACTGTTGAGGGCACCAGTATCTTCCTAGTCCCTTGGGCTCACAATCTAGATGTCATACTCACTCCTCACTATCTCTCATACTCCATATCCAATCTGTTGCCAAGGCAACATCTCTCCAATACACCCCCTTCTCTCCTCTGATCTTGCTATTTGTTTCTCTCTTCTGATATTCCCATCTTGTTTGAGCCCTTACCATCTCACACCTGGACTAGAACAAGAGCCTGCTCGTAGGTGTACCTGCAACAAGTCTCTCCTTATACTCCATTCCATTCTCCATTCAGCCTCCAAAGTGATTTTCCTAAAGTGCAGTTCCGACCATAACAAATCCTCTTGCTCCCTCAATCAATAAACTCTTGTGACTTCCCCTCATATCCAGGATCAAATACAACATCCTCTCTTTGGGATTCAAAGCCCTTCATGATCTAGCACCCCCATCTTTTCAGTCTTTTTATACTTTATCCCTGATTAATTGGAAATTTGATTAATTGGGGTTCAGCATTACCTGAACAGAGGAAACAGGGGCACAGTTCAAGTGCAAAACCTGGGAGCATTTATTGATGAGTACAGCACACATGCATGGGAAACAGTAGAAACTAATTTGCTGCTTCAAAGATTGGGGATTTTTACATATGGTTTTACAACAAAGGGAGGCAGGAAAATAGGAGGAATAGAGTACCAGGAACTAGGATGTTTGTGCAAGTATGAACCAGTTTGAGCCTGTCTTGTGATTGCTGGCATAGAAGAAGTGCTCCAGGTTCAGTCAGTGGACACCACAAAGGATCACTGGTATGTCCAACTTAAGCAACACTCATTCTGCCTCCCAATTGGCTGATTTTGATTGCCAGGTTATGTCAGCCTCTCCTGAATAAGGATTTGCTCAAGCAAATCAAGATGATTAGTAAACTCATTATTCATTCTATTTCTACATCACCCTCCCACTCAAAGTCCAGTGACACTGGCTTCTTTGCTGTTCCACAAACTTGTCACTCCATCTCTTGGCTTTGGGCCGATTGTCCACTATGCCTGGAAGGCTCTCCTTCCTCTTCTCCATTTCTGGCTTCCTTGACTTCCTTCAAATCCCAATTAAACTCTTGTCTTCTACAAGGGGCCTTTCCCAACCCCTCCTGGTTCCAGGGCCTTCCCTCTGTGAATTATTTTCTATTTATCCTGTAAATACTTTTTTTGCATTTAATTGTTGGCTTGTTGTTTCCTCCATTAGACTGTGAGCTCCTCAAGAGCAGAGATTATCTTTCTCCTTTCTTTGTATCACCAGTTCTTAGCCTTGGCATATGGTAGGCTCTTATAATAATAATAATAAACAATAAATTTATTAATATTATTAATAATAATGATATAATAAGTAAATAATAATAATAAATAATAAATGCTCTTTGACTAACATCTCAGGCAAATAGTCATCCAGCTGACATTTTTATACCAACATGATAAGGAACTCACAAGGCAGTCCAGTCCACTTTTGGACATTCTAGTTCCCTGTATTTAAAGAGGCTGTTAACTTAATTGGGAGAGCTATCATACATACATTAAAAATGGAGAATTTTGAAAATCAAATTGTTAAAGGAAGCGTGAACCAAGTGGTGAAAAGAGCTAGTTTCAAATCTGGTTTCGGAAATGAAGTTGAGCTAGACTGAAGTGCATTCTAAGGGCTGGGAAAGAGGGACACCAGAACAAAGCAAAGAAAATTCTCAAGCATTTCGAGGATTCTGAATGAAGAACGTAATGTCCCAGTGTGGGAAGTGGGCACGGAGCCTACCTGTAGAAAGGAATCAAATGGTTTGTTCCTCACAAGGCCCGCCTTATTTAATCCTACTGAGCTACAGAGAGCTGCCAAAGTTTAGCTCTTTCTATAATACCGCTTCCTTCGCCACTTAGGATAAAGGTCTCTGAGGGGGCGTATGGGAAGAGTGAAGTAGACCAGGCCTTGGTGACGGAGAAGAATGGAGAGGGTGGCGTTGGTAGTCATGGTGACTAATCAGGGCAGGGGAGGACCAGACCTAGCAAAACCGAGCCGGCCAGCCCGCCAGTGGAGGCGGAGCTTCTGGGAGCCTTCGCGGGGGCGGGGCCCAGTTAGAGCACCTCCTCCACGACGTGGTCTGCGTGATAATGGGGCGTTGGGTGGAACGTGTGCTCTGTCGCCTCTGCTGCTGCTGGGCTCTGAGAAGCGCTGCTGCTTGTGCCTTCCCGACTAGCATTTCCAGATTTTGAAATTCCGGGTGGAGAGAGCGTTGACATTGGCTCTGAATGTGTCAGGGCGAAGTGTAAGGTGAGGCAGCCGGTCACGGCTTGGCACCATGAGTTACTCTGGCCCAGGTTCCCCGCTGAGCCCGGAGCCTAACGGCCGGGGCGGCGGAAGCCCCTGGGACCTGAGTTCCGAGGCGGTTTACAGTGGTGTATGCTGCTACGATCACCTCCCCGGCGGGGACCCGACGGATGCCGAGGTGACCTTGGCCCTGCTGGGCGGGGAACCGGGGCTGCCCCTGGCACAGGGCTTGGAAGAGCATAGCCGTCACTTGACTCTGGATTCCTGCCTCAGCGACGAGACGTACGACTTCAGTTCGGCCGAGTCGGGCTCCTCCCTACGCTACTACAGCGAGGGCGACAGCTGCGGCGGCGGCGGAGGGGGTGGCGGCGGCGGCGGGGGCGGCGGCAGCTCCAGCTCCTCGTCGCTGTTGATTCCCACTCAGGCTCAGCAGTCGTCTGTGCACTCGTCCATTTCCGGGGGTGCGGTGGCGGCGACCGCGGGTCCCGAGGAGAGGAAGCGAACCCGCTCGGGCTGCCACGCTTCCCGACATCGCTATGAAGTGGTGACCGAGTTGGGCCCCGAGGAGGTCCGCTGGTTCTACAAGGAAGATAAGAAGACCTGGAAGCCCTTCATTGGCTATGACTCTCTGCGCATCGAGCTGGCCTTCCGGAGCCTGCTTCAGGTAACCGACAACAGGCCGCGGGCCCTGCGGCCGGAGCCCGCCCCTGCCTCGAGCTCCGGCGAGGAGGACGAGGACAGCGCCTGTGGCTACTGCCGGAGCGCGGTCCTGAGGGAGCCGGAGCTAGAGGAGCTGATCCACATCGAGCCGGTGTGCGTCCGAGGTGGGCTCTACGAGGTGGACGTGGCCCAGGGAGAGTGCTACCCGGTCTACTGGAACCGTGAGTACCGGGGGATGGGGCTCGATCGCCGTTTACAATGTAACAATCTAACTTAGTATGTTTGAGCAGAACTAGCCTCTGAGGATAGTCACTGAAGAATGTCTGCTTACCTCGTCCTTGCGGCCGGTCTTTTAGATATTAACTAAGATAAAAGTGAGAGCGTTGCTTCTGCCTTGGAGGCGGAGACTTTGGAGGAGGGATAAGTTTTAACTTTGATTCCCTTGTGAAGAGAAAAGATAGAAGTCCAGGTTCTGTTAACATCGAGGTACCAGGACTAGGTGCTTTTGTGGGAAGGAAAGACAAATGAAGAAAGACCCTGCAAAGATAACTACACCGAACCTGTCCCCCTTAGCTGCTTACTTGGAGATAATAGTGTAACAGACTTGACGATCAAATGTTTAATTCTTTGATCTTGATTCTAGTTTTTCCACTTGATCTGATTTGGTTTTATTACGTTGAGTAACAGTGATTTAGCAATGTGTTTTAGGGAGTGGGAGGATTTCAGAGATACTTAAGATGCAATCTGTGGTGTTGGGTAATTCAGTTTAATATACATTTATTAAGGGCCTTTTGTGTGCAGGACAATATGCTAAGCACCAGGAACACAAAGGGGCTAAAGACATGCCCCTCGAGGCTCAGACTGTCTAATGGGAGAGATGACATGCAAACATACACGAGCAAGCCATACAGGATGTTAGATTCCATATGTGTTGGCCCCATGATTAATAGATTACTGGTTGTTGTCCTTCTTTCTTGAAGAGGATCAAAATGACATCGTTATGCTAGAGCCAAGTTTTAGTATGTCCGACTGTGGCCGATCAGACCAGTATGAATTCAGAATGCTCAGCCACAGGTCGGGCACAAATAGTCTGCATGAACATTTAGGATGGATTCTCTAAATCTGCCCATCTGGTGTTTCTTTTCAGCTGTTTCAGTTTTGCTTTGCTCATTGAGCACAGCGCCTTCTCTGATGTGGGCCCGACGTGCTGAGTGGACCTGTGTCAGTGTCTCCTGTGTGGCACAGTCACTTCCAGAGTTCTTAAGAGAGCCCTTGAGAATGTCCTTACATTGCTGCTTGCTTGCCCTGCGTGAATTCTCCATAAAGTAGTCTGTTTGGCAAGTGTATGTTTTGCATTCACACGACATGGCCAGCCCATCAGAGCTGCACTTTCTGAAGTATAGTTTGAACGCTTAGCATTGGCCCCATGACTGATAGAGGGAATGGTTGGTTTGGTTACAGCAATCATATTTTCCTTTATTTTGTCTGTTGTTCTTCCATTATCATCCTTAAATATTCCAAGGATGGTTTGGCTTAATTGGATATCTTACTAAGCTTTGTTTTTTTCTTTTCTACCTCTTGCTGTTTTATGAAGCAATACTGTTTATAATATTCCATGATCATAATTAGTTTATATTCTAAGTGTTACCCTTCGCTGCACATCTTTCTGTTTGGAAGGAAGCTACATTTAAACTTTCTGGGAAATGATAATAGTCTCTGTCTATTCCTTTTTCCATTTCTGAGATTTAAGCATCAGTAGATCAGCTGAATAAGTTGAGTTGGAGTTGTAATTATACACCACGTCTTTTTCCCTTTTTTGTTCTAATTTGATACTAAGCTTCATCTTTGTTTTAACGGTATGATGGTCTGGCTATATAGAACTGATTGGAAAATAACTCTTGCCTGCCTAGGCAATCATGTCTATTGATGTATCAGGTTTGTTTTTGTTAGGTTGGGGGGCAGAGTTATTCAGTATTTCTCATATCTAATGTCACAGTGGATAGAGCCCTGGGCCTGGAGGTCAGGAAGACCTGATCAAATCCAGCCTCAGATACTTATTTGTGTGACCCTGGGTGAGTCTCTTAACCCTGTTTGCCTCAATTTCCTCATCTGAAAAATGAGCTGGAGAAGGAAATGGCAAACCATTCCAATAGAAAACTCCAACTGGGATCATGTAGAGTTGGAAGCTACTGAAATAACTCAAGCAGCAACTACATATCTAATGCCTCTAGACTGTTCTTTAAGAAAGTTAATCAAGGAAATCATAACCAAGCCAACTGGGTCTACTATACAGCTACTACAGATTTGTTATCATTTGTTATCATAACCCTGGAGAGGGTTGGGGGAGGGTGTAGACACATCTGTGTTTTACAGAACAAATCCTTTTATGAAGGGGATTTGTTCTGTGAAGTTTAGGGTCTGTCAAAGGGCCGCACTTGAGGACCTCAAGGGCTACATGTGGCCTTGAGGCTACAGGTTCCCCATCTCTGCACCTAGGCCCTTGCTAGGCAACTTACACTGCTTTTTTAGATCTCCTCCTTCCTGTCTGACCTCTCCTAAGTGTCTTTTGCTAGTTTTGAAAGAGAGGAAACCCAGAGAGGAGAAGAGGGTAGTCAACTATGTCAAATGCAGCACAGAGGTAAAATAGGATGAAGGCCAAGAAAAGAACATTAGATTTGGCTATTTAGAAATCATTGATAACTTTGCAGTTTCAATTGCTTTACTAGTGTCTTTCCTCTGTTGATTGCCTCTAATTTATCCAGTATTTATCTCTTTTGTACATGGTTATTTGCATATTGTCACTTATGTGTGCTCCTTGAGAGCAGGGACAGTTTTGGTTTTTTTTGGGGGGGGGTTTGGTTTGGGGTTTTTTTTGCCTTTCTTTGTATCCTAAACACTTGGCACAATCCTTAGTATGTAGTTGGAGCTTAATAAATTATTGCTGACTGAGTCTGAGATTACAAAGGGTTCAATTAGAATCTCTATGCAAATGACTTCTAAGTCTATATAAGATGCCCCACCACAGTCATTCTCCAGAAATAGAGACGGCTCCTGGATGTCCTAAAGGAATTCCAGGGGCGGTTAGGTGGCGCAGTGAATGGAGCACCGGCCCTGGTGAGTCTCTTAACCCTGTTTGCCTCAATTTCCTCATCTGAAAAATGAGCTGGAGAAGGAAATGGCTGCCCAGGTGATATTAATTAGAGGGCTTATCTTGACAAAACCTGCAATGCCTCCCTATTGCCCTCAGGATCAAATATAAATTTCTCTGTTTGGCTCTTTTAGCCCTTTACAACCTGACCAGTTCTATCTTTCCAACTGTAATTAGAAATTACTCCCCTTCCCACACTCTCTATTGGTCTAAATTGGTCTTTCTGTTATTCCTTACACAGGATATACCTCCCTCTCTTTGGTTTTGTCCCTCATACTTGGAATGCACTTTCTCCTCACCTCCACTTCTTAGAACCCCTTGTTTCTTTCAAAACTCTGAATAAGCAACACCTTATATGTGAAGTCTTTTCTGATCCCTCTCTCTACCACTTAGATGCCACCCATTCTCCAAAATCTGCTTTGTCTTTATTTGTATAGATCTTGTATATATACTTATTTTTGAACGTGTATTCCCTCCTGATAGAAAGTTTCTTGAGCGCTAGGGCAGTTTCATTTTTTTCTTTATATCCCAAGTGCCTAGCATCATGCTTGGCATGTAGTAGGCTCCTAATAAATGTTTGTTGATTGGTGGTTATGATATGAGGCATCTGTGTTGTCTATACAAGCTTTTGGGGTTTTGTTTCTTGAGTTATCATTTCTAACTTTCTTAAGCTTTCTCCTAAGCCCACTTTTGCACTTAAGTCACCAAGTGTTCAGTTATATGCTAATTTAATTTTCAGGGTCTTAGCGAAATCTTAATAGGTTTTCTCTACCTTTTCATTCTCTATAACAGATGGTGCACACTTGCAAGTAAATTGTCTTATGGTTATCCTTATTCATATACTTGGCATTAATGGTGCAATATAATATGACTAAGCATCCCATGAAATATTTTTTTGCCTTCAAATACAGAGTAACAGTTCCCTTAACTCTTCTTGCTTTTCTGAGACCATTTTTACATTTAGCTACAACTCCTTTTGTCTTCTGGTTTCATTTACAACGAAAAAAATCAATATTTCTCTTATTCAGGTCTTTTAATAATAGGCTTTGGTCACCAGACGAGCGTCATATAAAGTATCGACAGTTAAGTTATTGGCTATAACCAGTACAAAGGCACAGATCGTGTCAGGTAGGATCTGAACCTGCTACTTGAAGTCTTCTTGACTCCAAGCCTAGCATTCCACTATAGCACACTGTCTTTTATATAGAAAGTATACTTCAACAGACAATAAACATTCATTAAGTGCCTACTGTATGCCAGAGCTAAGCAGTAGGAATATAAATAAGAAAAAAGAAAGACAGTTCCTGCTCTCAAGGAGTTTTCAGTCTAATGGGGAAAGACAACAAAAACACACAAAAGGAGGCTGAAAAATGGAAAGGAAGAAGTCAGGTAGAGGAGGGAAGAGGTGGGGTAAAAAAGTAGGGAGGAGGAAGACCTAGGATATAGGAGGCTGCAATAGGAGGTGGAGGTAGAAGGAGAGGTACCTATGCCAAGCGTGAAGTACTAAGTGAAGTACTGGGGCTGGTGGGATACTTGCTTATTTTTAGGTTTACCTGTGAATTGGCAGTTCACTTTCAGTAATTCAGCCTGTCAGTCTTCTTTATTCCACAAATTAGAAACACTGGTTTAGATAAATTGGTGTCTTGATATAAGGAATTACTACAAGAAACTTTGATATTTTAAAGTATATCTTTAAACTTTTGAGTTTGATGAAAGACGAAAAACATATTTTCCGGCCTGCGTGATCCTTGGTGCTATTATCAGAGTATTGTTATGGAGTTACTAAGAAATTGAGCCAAAATGGCCTTTGTTTTGGTCCATGTTTGCAGTATTCAGATCCTTAATGATTGTTGAAGGTGATGAAGGAAGGCATAGTTTTAGAGCTAGATATCTAATTCAGACATAGTGTAAATATTGGATAGGTAAGATGGGACAGAGTTAGGTAGAGTATCAAATGTGAGGGATTATTTGGCAGTGCTAGGCCAAAAAAAAAAGAGCAATAATGAACCTTTTTTTGAAACTGCATAGACAAAAATCTGAAAAGAAAGTGACACAAACAGAAGTTTTGTTCCTACCTTGTTATATTTAGTGTGTGCAAGTATAATTTAAAAAAAAAAAAAACAACTGTACAAGATAGAGAAGTTTCCAGTTTATCATAAAAGTCTGTTTTGTTTTTCTTTGTGCATTGAAACTTTACCATAAAAAATTAATTTAAAAAGTTTAGACCCCCACCTTATTGGCTGTGGGTAGACTAGACCTATTCTGGTCCCTACCTTAATTCTCTATGTAGTCAGCTCTGCAAGTACTAAGGCTGAGTGTTTATTTGTTTGTTTTTTAACCTAGGGTCCATGAACTTAGATGGAAAAAAAATAGCACCTTTATATTCATTAACCTCAAACTGAAATTTAGCATTTCTTTCAATTATGAATTAAAGAAATGGCAGTATTCAGAGAAGGGGTTCATATGTTGCCAAGGGCCCATGATATAGAAAAAGGTAAAGAACCCCTGAATCAAGGAGTGTTACCTGTGTTATGGCTTGTTTTTGGCAGGTTGGGGGAGTGTGTGGAATGGGGAGGCAGGAATCCTTAGTAAACTATTAATTCTTTAGTAGCAACATCCTAAAATACCATGAGATGAGTGTTTTTCCATGAGAGTCTATCTCTTATAATGGTCACACTTGTGCTGCTTCTTTTTTCGATGTATTATTCTCCTTGCCTCTTTGCTTATGTGTGTATGTATCTATAATTGTGTTGGTCTCTGTTTCATGTTCAGTCTCTCCCAAAATCTCATCACACAGCTGGAAATACTCTCTTCAGTTACAGAATGATCTTTTATTTGACAAATCTGATGGCCTCATTCTTCCTTATTCTTCTTGACTTTTCTATTCAATTTGACACTAGTGAACACCTTCCCCTTCATATTCTCATCTCTAGATAATTGTGATACTACTCTGTCCTGGTTCTCTTACCTCTCTGAGAGCCCCTTTTCAGTTCTCTTTACTAGATTATCATCCTTGTCAAGCTCCCAACTGTGTATACCCCAAATCTCTGTCTTCTTCTTACATCTCAGTTTCTCTCCTAAGCTCTTGATTCCCTGTCAATAACTGGGACTAAATGTCTCACCCCTCTACCAAACTAACTTCTGTCAAGGGCACTACCAGCCTTCCAGTCTTCTGGGTTTGTAACATGGCATTATCTTTTGCCTCTCTAAGGCCACAAATGCATGCATGCATATATATACATACATACATACATACATACATACATACATACATACATATATATACCTGGATCCTTAGATTATCTAATTAGCATCCCTGACATTCCTTTTCCATGCCCCTTTTCCATATAAGCTCCAACACCATCCTTACTCTCTCACAGGTTTCATAAGGACCCTTGCTTGCTTTTGCTAAAGCATTACAATGAACTTTTTGCCACTTGACTAAGAGAAGGCTTGAATGTGTGAATTCATTCCAGGCAACTCTGCCTTGGCATTCTCAGGGTACCATCACCCCCAAATCTCTTCAGCTGGGAGATACAGAGCACCTTGCTCAAGAAACTTACAGTAAAGAGGCAGTATCTCTGGTGAGATAGAGTATAAATTGTAAGAAGATTGGAAAGATGTAGCGTGGAAGAGCAAATTAGGAAGATTTTGAATGCCACACAGGATTTTATATATGATCCTGGAGATGTTTACGAGGTACTGGAATTTACCAAGTAGGGATGGTCAGACCTATGCTATGAAGATCACTTTGACAGCTGAGTGGACCTTGGCCTACAATGGGGAAGATGCCTTTTGGCAGGCAAACCAGGCAACACATCTATTTCAGTAATCTAGCATTGAAGTGATAAGGGGATGCCATGAGGATGATGGCAGTGTCAGAAAAGAGAGTGGGGGGAAGGGGCATATACAAAAGATGTAACAAAAGTAAAATTGTCAAACCTTGGCAACAGATGGGATATGAATAGTGAGTGATAGTGAGGAGCTGAGGTTGGCACCTGTGTGACTGAGAGGATTGTGGTGTTTTTAACAGTAATAGAGAAGTTTAGTGGTGAGGGGAAGGTTTTTAGAGGAAGAAGATAATGAGTTTGGCTTTAGACATTTTTTTTATTTAAGATGTCTCTGGTTTTAAGATCTGGTTTGTGATATCCAATAAGCAGCTGGATACAGGAGACTAGAGGTCACCATATGCATAACTGGATAAGCAGATCCGAGAATTCTCAGATCACTCCAGTTGAAACAGTTTAGAAAGAAATGAGACTATGACCTAGGACAGAGCCCTGTGGAACACCCACAAGTTAAGCTGATGTGATCTGGATGGAAATACAAGAAATAAGACTGAGAAAGAAGGGTCAGATAGGTAGGAGGAGAACTGGGAAAAAGTGATGTCTTAAAAACCCAGAGAGTAAAGACTATCAAGTAGAAGCAAGTGATTGATACTTCCGTGATTGCATAGAGGTCAGAGAATGATGACGTTTGAGAAAAGGCCATTAAATTTGGCAATTAAGAGATTATTAGTAATTTCTCTGGAGAAAACAGCTTTGGTTAATTAGGAGGTGGGCAGCTTGATTGTAGAGAGTTAGAAGAGAGTGAGAGAAGTGGAAGTACCAACTGTACATATCCTTCTCAAAAAGTTGACCACAAAAAGGAGGAGAGATACGAGATAATAATTAGTGGGATTTGATAAATCAACTGGGGGGTTTTGAGGATGAGAGAGACATATGGGCTTGTTTGTTGGAAGTAGGGAAGCAGCCAATAGACACAGATTGAAGATAAGTGAGAGTGTGGATGATAAAATAGGCAAGTTGCTGGAAAAGATGAGATTTAATAGAATCACCTAAGTTTATAGAGGGGGCTTGCCTTGGCAAGATAGATATCTCTGCCATGCATTTTGCTGTTCTATTCGATTTTGAGATATTTAGAACATTGTAGTTGTTAACTTTTGTTTTAAGGTAGCTTTTTCTCCCCTAAAGAATTGAGTAATAATAATTCATTTCATGTAGTAGCTTAAAATTTGAAAGAACTTTCTTGACAAAAGTCAGGCCATTCAGTACAAGGTTGATCCCCATCTGAGAACTGAAATGCTAGTAAAGTATCTGAGATAGCATTTAAACTAAGGTGCTCTGGGTTGAAATGTTGAGAAATTCCCTCTCTTTTTCTTTTTAAAAGTGAAGCTTTAGAAAAAGAAAATATCCAATAGTTGGAAAAGCATTACAATAGAATAAAAGTTTTAAGACTGCAGAACCTTTTTCAGAGAGATAATAGATGGACTGAAAGTCAGCTTATGTTATTAAAAACTATATTAAACTTTAAAGCAGGGAATCTTAATTCTTATTTTCATGAGCTAGGTTTTAAAAAAATATTTTGATTACTACATTTTGATGTAATTGGTTTATTTTGAATCCTTCGTATTTTATTTTGTAAATTTTTTATAAATCTGAAAGAAATCCATAAGCTTAAAGAAACTAAAATGGTTAAGAATCTCTATTTTAAGGTAAAGTCAATTTGTTTTTTGATGTTTCAGCTTATAATTAGTTCAAAATGAAATAGTTCAAATAGGAAAAAGTCAAACCACCTACCTCATATGGTTGTTGATAGAAAAGTCATCCCTACTGTGCAATGAGGTTTTGTTTGAAATTGAAATTAGCCAACACAGATTTTGAATAGGTGCCTCCTGCTTCACAGGTTTTCTTTTTTCCAATGTTTTATTGATATCTTCTGTTTTTTATAACATAGTAGTCTTCCCAAGTATCCTCTACTCCAAGAGACCCAGCTCATATTACAAATACTGTTTTTTAGAAAAAAATCAAAACAACTGATCATTACATTGAAAAAGTTCAAAAACGTGGAGTATATAACACCTGTGGGCCTTTTGCTTCCACAAAGAGATGGATTAGATGTATATTCTCATATTGTTTCTTTTAAGTCCTACTTGATCTTTAGAACTCTTACATTTACTTTTGATTTTTTTGGCATGTTCTTTCTATTTACATTGGTATCATCTCTGTGTATATTGTTTTCTTGTTTTCTGCTGACTTCATTCTGCATCATAAAGATCTTTTCTGTTTTCATTCTTCTCTACATTTATCTTGCAAATCA
>CM053585.1:307158619-307175524 GCA_028646515.1 Pseudochirops corinnae | reverse complement strand
CTGACTTAATGGGCCTACAATCCTTCCAGCATTGACTTTGCCAGGTTTGGTTTTTGTTTTGCCATTTTTCAGAGTATGAAAAAAGTTGTTAACTTGGGTTCGTTAGTTTTTTCTTTGCAGAATCTTTTCAGTTTTCATGTAATCATAGTTATTTATTTAATCTTTTGTAATTATTTATCTCATCACTTGCTTGATTAAGAATATATCTCCTACCTCTGCTTGAGGCGTGTATGACCTGTTTCTCTTCTAACGGTTTTTAGTATTGTCATAATTAAGGTAGCATATACATTTAGAATGTATTTTGGAATATGGTAGATGGTTTTTGTTTAAGCCTAATTTATACAAGCTTTTTAGTTTTCCAATCAGGTATTTTTTTTTAAGCAAATAAGGGTTGTTTTCCACTTTATGAAACTCTTGGGTTACTAATCTCTGTTGTGTCTGATTATTCCTTTTCTAGTCTGTTCCATTGCTCTATCTTTCTATTTTTTAACCAATACTAGATGGTTTTGATGACTGCTGCCTTATAATACAGTTTGAGGTCTGGAAGTGCTATTTCCCATTCATGCCTACTTATTTTCATCATTTTCCTTGATACTCTAGATTTTCATTTTTTCCTAATGAATTTTGTTATTGTGTTATCAGGTTCTATAAAGTATCCTTTTGGTAATTTAAGTGACAAAGCATTAAAAGTGCAAATTTATCTTAGAAGTGTTTTCGTTTTAATTCTACTAGCATGGCCTAAACAAGAGCACTAAATATTCCCTCAGCTGCTATTTAAGTTGTTTTTTATTTAAGGAACATTTTGTAATTGAATCTATTTAAGTCTTTTAAGTACTTTGGTAGTTTGATTCCCAGACATTTTATACATTTTATAGTTATTTGGAATGGAATTTTCCAATTATTGTTTCTTGGGTTTTTGTTATTATTACATAGACATATTTTTGATTTTTTAGGATTTATTTTTTTTTGTAGTGTGCAACTTCGTTGAAGCTATTGACATAGCAAATTTGCTAATTCTTTAGGATTTTCCAAATGTACCATCATACATCAGTAAATAGGGATAGTTTTATATCCTGTTTACCTATCTTTATTGCTTTTTCTTGTCCATTGAAGTTGGTGCATTTCCAGAACTATGTTAAGTAATGGAAGGGAGAATGGGCAATCTTAATTTGCTCTTGTATTTACTGGAAAAGGGTCTAGTGTTTCCTCATTGCATATAATACTTGCTTTTTGTTTTAGATGCTTTTAATGATAGTTTTTTAAAAAGTCCTTCTGTGCCTATACTTTGTAGGGTTTTTAGTATAAAACAGTGTTTTCTTAAACACAGACTTTTTCTGCATCTATTGAGATGTTCAGGTGGTGTTGGATTTTGGGGTTTTAATATGATTATTATGTTGGTGGTTTTCCTAATGTCCAACTATCTTTGAACATCCCTGGTACAAATCCCACTTGGTCATAATGAATTATTTCCTGGATAAATCACTGTAGTCTGTTTGACAAGATTTTGTTTAAAAATTTTGATTCAGTACTCATTAATGATATTGGCTTATTATTTTTCTTCTGTGTTTCTCTTTCTCTGCTTTAGGTGTTAGGACAGCATTTGTTTCCTTAAGGATTCTAGTAGGGAAATACTTTGTGAAGTGTGCTCACTAATTTCTTTAGAAGTTTTATAGAATTCTTCTGTGAATTCATCAAAATAATGAGCTTTTTAACTTGCTAATTCCTTTACAGGTATTTCTGTTTTCTTTTCCGAGATTGAGTCATTTAAGATTTATTAAATGCTTAGTTATTCTGAGAATTTGGGGTATTTTTTATTTCAGAAGGTATTTAGGGTTTCTTTTGTGTTCCTAGTTAGTTAGCCTATATCTGCATGATGTGTTCTGATTATTCTTTTTAATTTCTTATGATTTTGCTGTGATTTTACAACTTGCTCATTTGCTTTTTTATTAAATTACATTAGCTAATTGTTTATCAATTTTACAAGTCTTTTCAAAGAACTAGCTTATAGTTTTCTTTATCATTTCTATGGGGTTTTTGTTTCCATTTTATTTCCTCTCTACTTTTTAATGCTGTATTTCACAACATAATTGCAGATTTTATACCAAATTTTTTGTAACAAAAGTGGAGTGCGACCATTACATGAAACTTTTTTTATAACTGTGCCAGTATGACTTTAAAAATTATTTATTACTAAACTGCATTGCTGGCAAATGAACTGTACAGTTTAGCCAGTGGGAGAAGATGCAAGTTTTACCATATCATGTGACTTAGTCATGGCGGCTTCATCCGCCTAGCTATTCCCCTTGCACCTGCCTCTTTATTGGGTTGAATGACAATACTGTACTGCATCACTCTAAACAAACCAGACAAGTTGGCTTTCCGAAATATACTGATGATGCCTGCGGCCGCAGTGCACAAGAAATAAATTCATATCTATATGGCACTGGTGAATACATTGCTTTTCTGTTTCCCTTTTAAGTGGCATGACAAAAAGTATCATGCCATGTGATGATTACATGATGAAAGGTTATAAACCAGTTTTTTAACTGAAAGAGGAGGGTGCAGTTATGCTGTGATGCCCAGTATGTGCTAAAATATGGTATCTCTTCTTTTGTGATGATTTGAGGTTTGTTTTTCGGCTTTCCGATTTTTAAAAATGCACATTCAGGTCATTAATCTCTTTCTATTTTATTAATGTATGTTTGTATAAGAGTATTATTTTTCCCCCCAAGGACTGCTTTTATCTACATCTTAGAAATTTTGGAATATTGTTTTATTATTATCATTTTCTATTACATAGTTATTCATTGTTCCTGTGATTATTTTTCTTTTGACCTCCTCATTTTTTAAGATGCATTGTTAAGTCTCCATTTGGGTCTGTATTTTTTATTTGTGGTCCTGAACGAATGTTCATTTTTATTGCATTATAGTCTGTAAAATATGTATTACTAATTTTGCCTTTGGTTACCATTGTCTTTGCTTTATTAGGCAATGATAGAAACTTTCTAGAGTAGAAAGTCTAAAATGGGTACTATGAAAGTTTTGCTTGCATGAGGTCTACAGAGAATAGAAAGAGATAAGAAAATTATAGCCTCAGAGGGCCTACAGTAGACAGAAATAAAAGATGGATAAGAAGAAAGTGAGAGAAATTCTTTTGTAAAAGAGGCACAAAAAATAAAATTTAAAAAACTGATGAACAGGACTAGCTGAAAGGCAAGACTGGAAGGGAGCATCTACTTGACTGAGAGGAAAACAAAGTGGGGAAGAAGTATAAAACCAGATAAAAGGAGAGAAAAAGGAACTTAATAAGCAAAACCACAAAGAGAAAGTAATAACAAATGGGAGGAGCAGATGAGGAGTTAAAGGAAGACAGTCGGTGGACTAGAACCACCTTAAAAAAATTTCTTTTGAAGTACCTAAAAGAATATAGTACTGTGTTGACAACAGAAGACAGAAAAAAAAACCCCATAATTTGAAAAAAAAAAAACCCTCAATATTAGAGAAAAATAGAGCTTGTTCATGGATTACCCTTTTCTCACTTCTAGAACTGTGTCATTTATTGTAGGTGTCAGAGTGGACATTCCCCTATGGACCCCTCTTCCACCATGACCCTGATATTACAGTCTACGACCTGTCTATACCCTTCACTAGTTAGTATTTTTTCTCCAGTTGCGTAAAACAAATTTCCATGTGTTCATGCTCTCCCCATTCTTCCAGGTACCCACAGGTACTGTAGATGATGTTCATAGATGTTTGCAGTCAGGTTGTCCTGAAAGAATTCAGGGGGCAAACGTTCCGCTAGTCAAGAGAACTTTATTGGCACAGAAGTAGCGGGCTAGTCCTTAGGAGCACTAGCAGTTTAAGACAGAGGCTTGCTTTTATACCCAAGTTTTGGGCACTCACCCAGGAGTAATGGCATGCTGTCCTACATGGGCAGTTCAAGGGAACAATATCAGGAAGGGGGAAGCAGGTTTGTCCAGTACTTTACAGGATAGTTCAGGGATATGGTCATAAAACAGGGAGCTTAACTTGAAACATTCAAGGATATGAGCATAAATCATAGGGTTTAGTCACATACACGGTAAGTAACAAGGTTTTCTTGTCTGCAGATAGCCCCATTACTGGGCAGATTTAGATTTAGACAAGGCTGTCATTGTTGCTGGGCAGAGAAGTCAGCCACATCAGTACCACAGACTTTTTAATCTAAGATTATACCTTTCACAAGGTTCTCATCTCTTTTCACCCATAGGAGCATTCATTACTGGGACCACCTACCACCAAAGCAAGGTCTCCTTCCTTTTCCCTACTTATCAGGCCTTTCCCCCTCCTTACACACTGTGTTTTTGAGACCACAGGGATCACAGCACCCACATTCCTCTACCTCCTTGCTCTTCCTTACTTTCATGTGCCCTCCTATGTTGTAACATAGTCCCATAGAAAACATTGATGTATACTTGTAGGCAAGGTGTCACCAGATTCTGGCAGTAATCCCAAGGCTCATCTCTGCAGTATTAAACTGAACTGTACTTCTGCCTTCCCCTCTGTACCCTTTTATATATTTAGAAAAAACTCTCTGCTGTTATTCTGTTTTACTCTGTTTCTGCCCTTAGCTGATATATGTTTATTCATTTTCAGTTTTCCTGCATATCTGTTGTTTGGTGTGTGTGTGTGTGTGTGTGTGTGTGTGTGTGTAGTAAATAATCTCCTCAGTTCTGTTTTTTCTTTCTAAAAATATTTCAAAAACCTGTCATTGAATGTTCCTCATTTTCCCTGCGTGGTTAAGGCACAGATTTGCCAGGTAACTCATCCTGGGCTGCTCTATTAATCTTTGGAACACCTGGGTGTTCCGTGGGTGCAGAATAGTCTTATGTTATTTGAATTCCCTTTTTATTTGAAGGTCTTTCTCCTGATTGCTTTGGAGAACTTTTTTTTTCTGAATTGAATTGTTAAATTTAATCACTGTGTTTTTGGAGTTTGTAGCCTTGCCTTTTTTTTTTCTGGAGGTTCTCTATGAATTCTTTCAGTTGGTATATCATCATCTATGTTCAGAACTTCTAGGCAATTCTCTTGTATTATTTCTGTATTATATTGTTAAGGTTTTTTGCCCTGTTGTATTCCTTTTGTAGACTCAGAATCCTCAGGTTGTCTGTTATGTATCCAGTCTTGGAGATCAATATATTTAGTTTCTTTTACGTTGTTGTTGTTTTTTTCTCTTCTTATAGGTTGTGCTTCCCAACTGTATATTTGTATAACCAATGTATTCTTTATTTTTTATCTTGGTGAAACTTGCTGTTGCAGGTTCCAGTTTTTCTGTTCTGCCCATTATTTTTGCTTTGCAGGGTATGAGTTCTGCTCTAATAATCCTCATTTCTCTTTTGAATCACTCAGGAACAGTGTGGTTTGATGTTCTCCCATTCCACTTGTTTTCACAGATATCACACAGGAGGCATTGGAGTTTTCAGATTCCAGCCTCTAACAGTTTCATTCTTGATCTGGTCAGACAGGCAGACACTTTCAGAGGAGTTAATAATGAGCTTTATTCTAGTTTAGTCTTTTGAAAGGAAGTTGCTGATAATGGGAGCATAGCTCCTAAAGCATACCCTAACAAGCCTTCTTGTAGAGGCAGGTGATAAGGGGGTGGCAGCTACCACTATGTCTTGATAGGGTCAATTTAGACAGGCACAGCTTGTGCACTTTCCTAAATCCCCTCAAGCTTTGATGGGGGCCAGTCAAGGCATACACAGATTCCCCTATGGGTTCCCCATGGTTTGCTCTATGGATTCCCTGTGGTTTCTCACACTCAATGACCCATGCTCACTTGCTTTATAGCAGTGGTTCTCAACCTTCCTAATGCAGCGATCCTTTAATCCTTGTATGTGGGTGTATCTACATGTGAGTGGACCTGCCTGGAGACAGATAGAGGAGTGATGTCTCCATTCCTAAGACCATCGGAAATATGTGTTTTCCTGTGACCCCTGTGACCCCTGTGAAAGGGTCATTCGACCCCCAAAGGGGTTGCAACCCACAGGTTGAGAAGCGCTGCTTTATAGGGCAATAGACAAAGAAGGTATCTTGCCAACCTTAAGCTCACAGGTTAAATTTAGCAATATTGTTATTCTGCGCAAGTGCAGTTGGTCAAGAGGGTTGTGACATTCTCTGATCCAGGACGTTATATATACCCTGATGTGAGTTTTTGCTTTGGGACTCATTTTGGGAAGAGTTGTGTGATTTGGCCAGACAAGACTTTGGGCAGCTGTTGAGCCCCCTGGCTTTGAAAACCCAGATGTTGGTGCTTCCCTCTCTGGTAACTAACTAAGTATGGATGTAATAATCAGGCAGCTGGAAGCCCATCTGCTGATCTGTTTCTTTGTCTCCTTGTAACTTCTGCTTTTAACTTCCGTTTGTATTCTCTGAAGTTCAGGGTGCTGACTTTTCCCCCTGAACTAGGGAAATGATATACGTTTGATTGATTAAAGTAAGACTGTTAACCCATTTTGAGTTGCTTTCCTTTAGAAAAGCAGATCTAAGAACCTGTGCTAGCAGCCATCCTGGGTATGCTAGCGTGCTTGCTGATATAGTCACACCCATGTCTCATGGCTCACCCTCAGTAAGACTGCCTATCACTGTGATTCTAGGAATTATTTTCTAGGATCCTTGGGGCTATTTTGAGAATTATTGTCTAACACCTAGAAACTAGACATTGCCATGGCCATGGTTCCTGAGAAACTGAACTCTAAAAAGGATAACAAAATCCTCATTTTACACCACTCTAGCTCATTGTGTTGAGTAATTTTCTTTGTTTTGTGGCATTTATTCATAGCTATTGAATTATTTACTGTATGTTGAGACCATATTTCCTTCTGTTGTTAATGCTTTCCCTGTTGACTAATTTGCTTATATTCAAAGTCATTGAGTTTTCATCTTCCTGAGATCTTTGGTAATTTTTGTTTCCCTTTTTTTTTTTCCTCTTCATTTTACCTATTTGCTCTTTTTCTACCTCTGGTCCTTAGCCCCAAGTTGGTTTCCTAGGGAGCTAGATCTCAAAGCCTCTCAGTCTCTTCCCATGCTGGGCAATTCATGGTTCACTGATGAGATGTTTGGACCCCAGCCCTAACATCTTGTCTCTGGAAGCCTCCTAATTTCTCAATAGGTCCCTGCCCTGTGAGAATATTTTCGATTGCTGTAGAACACTTTCTTTTATCAGAACAGACAGAGGGGTGCCTGGCCCAAGGATTTTTATCCCTGGCTGACCTAAGGACTCTCCCTTGAGCCAGATCCCTAAGGTCCTTTCCTCTGATAACTCCCTCTGTGTCTGGTATCAACAAAATTATCTCCATAGACTCCCCACACTTTCCAATCCATAACTCCCAAGACACCTGGACCCCTAGATTACCTAATTATTAGTATCCCCGGCATTCCTTTCCCATGCCCCTTTTCCACATAAGCTTCAGCACCATCTTTACTGCCTTATAAGTTCTCGAAAGGAACCCTGCCCAATTCTATTGGTGTTACCGTAAACTGCCTCTTGACTGAAAGATGGCTTGAATGTGTGAATTCATTCCAGGCTACTCCTCCTTGGCGTTCTCAGGGGTTCCGGCATCCCTAACTTCTAGCCCAAAACTAGCTTCTGCTGAATTCTGATAAAACTTCAGGCTTAGTGGAGTACTGCACAACAGCTCTCCTTCCTTTCGTTCCTCCATTCTCTGGCCCTACACTAGGAGTTTAGCTAGTGCTTTTGGGTTGTCTACCCTTATGTTGGCAATTCAGAACTATAGGGCCATTGCTGTAGGGTTATTAGAGGCCCTAGGAGGATTTTCCTTTTTAAGATTTACTGCTATGTTGTCTTGCAGCAAATTTCTGTAGCCTCAAACCTGGTTTCCTGGACACTGGAAAGAGGGAGAAGAGAGCATTATGTGAGGTTGTGTTTTGTAATCTTGGTCAGCTAATGCAGGCTTACTTTCAGTAGTGTGGGAAATGGAAAAAGAGTGCTGAGTGAAGCTCAGGTTTAATAGGAAATCAGTTCATGGTTTTTTTTTTTCTTTTCTTCTAAATCTTTTTTTTTTTTTTTTTTTTTTTTTTTTTTAAGATTCTAGGTGCCCTAAACCATGGAGAAAGCTTTGATGTGTAGTTTCTATTTTGGAGAGGCTTGAACGGTATAGGGATTAGAGAAAATGTCTAGGCCTCCATCTTGTTGCTCACATGACCCAAAGTCTTTCTTGGGAGGTTTTCAAGCAGAGATTGGATAACCATTACTGGGTATGTTTGTAATGAGGATTCCTTTTGTGTGTGTGTGTGTGTGTGTGTGTGTGTGTGTGTGTGTATGTGTGTGTCTAAATGGCTTTTGAGTCAACTTCCAGCTTTAAACCTTTGACTGTAAGTACTGATTTGGCCTTCCCTTGTCGCAGAACTTCTGATTGCAACCTTTGCTGACATTGCTGACAGATGGTATTAGTTCAAAAGATACAAAATTGATTATTTTTTAAATTAAATTTTAATTTTATTTTCAAGGCAAGAAAGACTAATTTTCTATTATAACCATGTCTAATTTTTAAAAACCCAAATTTCTCATTAATCATGTAAAAAAAAAGTCTCGATTTGTACAATTAATTCTTCGCCTGTCAGGAGACATGTAACATTATGAGTCCTCAAGAATTGTAACTGGTCTTTGTGCTCATTAACATTTCCAACCCTTTTTTGTTTTGTTTCATTTTGTTTCAGTCAACCAAGATGCATCTTCTCACTCTGTCACCCTCCCCTCATGAAGAACATAAGAAAAAATGAAAATCATTACACAGAGATAATCATCCAAAACAAATCACCACTTTTGCCATGCTAGAAAAAATTTATGTCATTCTGCATTTCTGAATCCTTAGTAGCATGTTTCATCATTATTCCTCTGGAATTGTGGTTGGTCCTTATGCATAATAGTATTCCATCATATTTATATACCATAACTTGTTAATCTGTTTTTCAATTTATGAGCATCCCTTCAGATTCCTATTCTTTGCTACTTCAAAAATATATATAAATATTTTTGTATATCTATGGAATTTGTTTTGCTTAGGACTGATTCCTCTCATGATTTACCTTTCCTGTAACTCCCCTACTGCCTCTCTCCTCTCCCTCCTATTTAACTGTTGAGTAAAATGTATTTCAGACCCCAATTTTGTGTGGGCATGTGTGTCTGTGCGGTGTCAGCCGCTTCTCCCTACCCCCTCCTTTTTGTTTGTGTGAATGTGTTCTTGTGCACCCTCATGTGTAATAATTTTCCCTCCCCTTTATTCCCATCAGTCTATTCTTCTTCCCCTTTGTTTCCCTTCTTAAAATTATTAAGACATAACAGAACCAATTACTCCAGGCCTTGTCTAATTTTATGAACCCTGATGGTGAAAGGAATCAGAAGGGATACATTATATCTTTATCCCTTTTTAGTCTTTCATTCTTGTTCATTCATGTTTTTCTTCACTTCTGTGTTTGTACTTCAGAGTTTCTCCATAGCTCCAGTCTTTTATGTCAGAAATGCTTAGAAGAGCTCTGTTTCATTAAAGATCAGTTTTCCCCCTAACATTATATTCAGTTTTGCTCAGTAAGTTATTCTTGGCTTTCCTTTACCTTCTAGACTACCACATTCAAAATTCTCTGCTCCTCCTAAATTGTGTGTGATCTTGACTGACTTCCTTGTTACTTAAAATTTTTCTTCCTGGTCATTTGGACTATTTTTTCTTTGATCTGGAAGCACTGAATTTTTTTATTGTGATGTTTCCTAGGAATTTTCATTTTGGGGGTTTCTTTCAGGAAGTTGGATTATTTTAATTTTCAGCTTACCTTCTGTTTCTAAAATATCTATGCAGTTTTCTTTTAAGATTTCTTGAAATGTGATATCTAGGCTCTTTTTTTGTTCTTGGTGTTTGGATATTCCATGCTTCTCAGTTTTTTTTCTCCTTTATCTGTTTTCTACTTCATTTGTTTTTGTTATTAAATGATTTCCATTTCCTGCTTTTTTTCAACCTTTTGACTTTGTTTTAACATTTCTTGTTGCATCATAAAGTTATTGGCTTCTGTTTGGTACATTTGAATTTTTAGGGAGTTGATGCTTTGGCAAGTTTTCATACTTGCTGGCGCCAAGCTATTAACTTCCTTTCCAATTCTTTATTCCATATCAGTCATTTCTTTTCTAACCTCTTCCAGAAGTGTTCTTATTTAATTTATAAAAAC
Source organism: Pseudochirops corinnae (assembly GCA_028646515.1). Classification (NCBI taxonomy): domain Eukaryota; kingdom Metazoa; phylum Chordata; class Mammalia; order Diprotodontia; family Pseudocheiridae; genus Pseudochirops; species Pseudochirops corinnae. Next base: position 307,165,309 of record CM053585.1, on the reverse strand, counting down.
CATTTTTACCTTTTAAAAAAAGCAACTTTTGCTTCATCTTTTCTAGGAAATTCTAATTGAGTTTTGTCTCCAGCCTCTGTTTTTCTCTGAGGCAGTTTGTAAATGTTTTTGAGTCATTCTTATCTTAGAGATGTGTGTCTCGAGCATCTCTAGTTATAATTGCTCATTATGGGAGGGTTCTTTTTTTGTTTACCCTTTTGTTAGGGCAGACAAAAGCCTGCTTCCCGAGTGCAGACTCCATGTTGGGGCTGGGCACTGTTGTAGGGGAGGTTTGTGGTGGTGCTTTTGCTGCTTTTCTTGGCATTTTGATTGCTGTGTTATTTCAGGATCTCAGATATACGTGGACCTGTAATCTTTCAGTCCTCCCAAAGTTGTCTGGATCCTAGGTCAAATTTCTGCCTCCTTGTTCTGAACTCTGTAAATTCCTGACTAGGGTTAGGGTGTGAGCAAGAATAAACTATTTCCTGTTATCTACAAAGAATGATAGCTTTGTTTCTTCTTTGCCTATTCTAATTCTTTCAATTTTTTTTTCTTCTCTCATTGCTAAAGTTGACATTTCTAGTTTGATATAAATATAAATAGTGGTGATAATGGACGTTCTTGTTTTATCCCCATTCCTATTAAAAATGCTTGCTGATGGTTTTACATAGATGCTACATATCATTTTAAGGAAGACTCCATTTGTTCCTATGCTCTCTTGTGTTTTTAATAGGAATAGGTATTGTATTTTCTTAAAAGCTTTTTCTACATGTATTGAGATAATCTTGTGATTTCCATTAGTTTTGTTGTTGATATGGTCAATTATACTGATAGTTTTCCTAATTCTGATCAGCCCTGCATTCCTGATATAAATCCCACCTGGTCATGGTATTTTCCTCAGCATAAGTTGCTGTAATCTCTTTGCTAATATTTTATTTAAAATGTTTGTATCTATATTCATTAGGGAAATTGGTTTATAATTTTCTTTCTGTTTTGGCTCTTCCCAGTTTAGGTATCAGCACTATATTTGTAGTATAAAAAGAATTTGGTAGACCTCCTTCTATACCTGTTTTCCAAAATAGTTTATAGAGTATTGGATTTAATTGTTCTCCCAATATTTGACACAATTCACTTGTAAATCCCTCTGACCCTGGAGTTTTTTTCTTAGGTAGTTCATTGATGGCTTATTCAATTCCATTTTCTGAAATGGAGTTATTTAAGTATTTTATTTACTCTTCTGTTAATCTGGGTGATTTATTTTTTTTTTGTAAATACTCCATTTCACTAAAGTTATCAAATTTATTGGTATACTGTTGCACAAAATAGCTACTAATTATTATTTTAATTCCCTCTTTCTTGGTGGTGAATTCACTGTGCATTTTTAATACTGTTAATTTGGGTTTTTTCTTTTTTTTAATCAAATTAACCAAAATTTTATCTATTTGATTGATTTTTTCATAAAACCAACTCTTAGTTTTATTTATTAGTATAGCAGTTTTCTTCATTTCAATTTTAGGAATCTCCTTTGATTTTCAGAATTTCAAAGCTTTTTTAGTTGTATGCCCAATTCATTGATTTACTCTTTCTCTATTTTATTCATGTAAGCATTTAGAGATATAAAACTTCCCCTAAGAACTGCTTTGACTTCATCCCTTAAGTTTTGGTATGTTGTTGTTTCATTGTTGTCATTCTCTTGAATTAAATTATTGGTTGTTTCTATGATTTGTCATTTGACCCGCTCATTCTTTAGGATTAGATTATTTGGTTTCTAGTTAATTTTTAGCTATTTCCATTGCTCCTTAATTATTACATGTAATTTGCAATGCATCATGATCTGAAAAGGATGCATTTAATATTTCTGCCTTTCTGCATTGGATTGTGAGGTTTTTATGCCCTGTTATATGGTCACTTTTGTGTAGATGCCATGTACTTACTGGTGAAAAAAAGGATATTCCTTTCTATCCCCATTCAGTTTTCTCCAGAGGTTTGTTCACCTCCTTAACTTCTTTCTTGTTTATTTTGTGGTTAGATTTATCTAGTTCTGAGAGGCGGAGGTTGGTATCCCCCACTAGTATAGTATTGCTGTCTATTTCTTCCTCTAACTCCCCATAACTTTTCCTCTAAGAATCTGGATGCTATATTATTTGGTGTATACATGTTTAGCAATGATATTACTTCATTGTCCATGGTACCTTTTAGCTGGATTCCTTCCTTTTTTCTTTTAATTAGATTTATTTTTGCTTTTGCTTTGTCTGAGATTAGGATTGCTATCTCTGCTGTTTTTTACTAAACCTGAAGCATATCTGCTCCAGTTTTTTACTTTCCCTCATTGTGTATCCTTCTGCTTCAAATGTGTTTCTCATTGGTTGGTTGCTGTCCTTTGTTCTAGAAGAGTACCAAAATGACATAACTATGCTAAAGTCAAGTTTCATCGTGTCTAACTACGGCTGATCAGAGCAGTATGAGCTCAGAATGCGCTGTCACAGGTTGGGCACAAATAGTCCATGTGAACATTTGGGGTCAATTCTCTAAATTTGCACATTCTGTGTTTACTTTGAGCTGTTTCAGTTCTACTTTGCTCATAGAGCACAGTACCTTCTTGGATGTGGGTACGCCATGCTTAGCAATCCTGTGCCAGTGTCTCTGATGTCACATAGTCAATTCCAAAGTTCTTGGGAGAGACCTTGAGAGTGTCCATGTATCATGTCTTCCGACCACCACATGAATGCTTGCCCTCTGTCAGTTCTCCATAAAATAGTCTTTTTGGCAAGCAAATGTTTTGCATTCGAACAGTGTGGCCAGCACATCAGAGCTGCACTCACTCTCAGAAGCAGAGTTTCAATGCTTGCCAGTTTAGCTCGAGTAAGGACTTCAGTTTCTGTTACCTTATTCTGCCAGGTGATCTTCACAATCTTCCTAAGACAATTCAAATAGAAGTGATTCAGTTTCCTGGAGTGGTGCTGGTAGACTGTCCAGGTTTCACAGGCATACAACAATGAGGTCAGCACAACAGCTCTGTAGACCTTCAGTTTGGTAGTCAGTCTAACAGCTCTTCTCTCCCATACTTTCCTTTGGAGCTTTCTGAACACTGAGCTAGCTCTGGCAATGTGTGCATCCCTGGAAAGTATACTACCAAGGTAAGTGAACTTATCCACAGCATTCAAAACTTCTCCATTTGCTGTATCTGATGGTTCCATGTATGCATGGTGTGGTGGTGACCGATGGAGCACTGTAGAACCAATGCAATATTTACAATGCCCATGATCACAATAAAGACCATGACAATAAGTAATGCATGACATTCTATTGCAAAATATACCAAACTCCCCAGATAAAGGATAGAACTGATGCTAAGTGATATGAGCAGAACCAGGAGAACATTGTACACAGTAACAGCCACAGTATGGGGTGACTGATTTTGATACTTAACCCTTCTCAGCAATGCAAGGACCTAAAACGGTTCCATACGACTTGTGATGGAAAATGCCATTCACATCCAGAGAAAGAACTATAGAGTCTGAATGCAGGATGAAACAGTTTGTTTTCTTTTTTGTTTTCTTTCTCATTGTTTCTCCCATTTGTTATAATTCTTTTATACAACATGACTAATGTGAAAATATGTTTAAAATTAATGTTTCTTTAGAACATATATCAGATCGCACACTTTCTTGGGGAGGGGAAGGGCAGGAGAAAGAGAAAACTTAGAACTCATAATATTATGGAAGTGAATGTTAAAAACTAAAAATAAATTAATTTTTTTATAAAAAAAGAACAGATTGCTTTTCAACTCTGTCCCTTTGCACCAATTGGAATGTTCTGTTGACTCAATCAGAATGGCAGAATTGTAGGTTACCTTTTGGTTTGGGATTTTTTTCCCTCTTTATTACTCCGCAGGCTGGGCTAGACTTTGGAAATGATACACTCAAATTTGGACCTGAGGTCCGAGCCACACTACCACCTCTTCTGTTTCTACTGTTGTTACTCCTACTGTCTTGCAAACTTCCTTTTCCTGGGTTTCATACAAATAGAATTTTCAACAGTCATCTTAAATTTTTGAGTTCCAGATTCTCTCTCCTGCCCTGCCTCCTTCATTAAGATGGTAGCAACTTGATAAAGGTTATATATGTGTTGTCATACAAAACACATTTCCACATTAGTCATATTGTAGAAGAAAACAGTAAACAGAAAAAAAAAGTAAAGAAAGCAAAAGAAGTATGCTTTGATCTATATTCAGACTCCATCAGTTTTTTCTCTGGGGATGGATAATGTTTTTCATCATAAGTACTTTAGAGTTGTCTTAGACCTCTGTATTCACACTTATAAAATAATCTTACAATACCACTATTACTATATACGGTGTTTTCCTGATTCTACTCATTTTACTTTGCATCAGTTCATGTAAGCCATTCCAGGTTTTTCAGAAATCATCCTGCTTGTCATTTCTTACAGCACAGTAGTATTTCTGGTGCATTTTCTAGCCTGTTAGGAAGAGTTTGTAGCGAGGAGCTTCCTTCATTGCTTCCTAATCACTCTATCTTGGCAAAATTTGCCTATGCAAAATTGAATATTAGCCAATGCAACAAGTAATTAAGTGGGAAAATCTGCTGAATAAACTAATAAAGCATCCCAAATTAAAATGCTGTTTTTGTTATACTTTTACTTTTTTGTTGTATAGGAAATTCACAGTAAGGAAACTCTTATCAATCCAGATTATCAGCTATTCTTTGAATCTCTTCTGAGTTGCTGAGGGATTTTAGAGGTTAATTGGCTTGAGAAATTAAGTAGCTTACTCAGAGTGAACAGAAGTGGACTTTGGATCCAGGTTTTCCTGACAGTGAGGCAGCTCTTCACTATGCCACCTTCCTATGATGTGTTTCGGAATTGGTCTGATTATATTCGGTATGTAAGTATAGGACTAAAAAGAGAAGCTAATGGGTAAGCATGGAATTTCTTAAGTCTTTTTTGGTACAGTGAAGTTTTAGATTTTATTAATTTTTACATTTTATAGGCTTCAACATATAGTAATACTACTAGCTAACATTTGCATAGCATTTACTATGTGCCAGGCTCTGTGCTCTCATCTCCATTTTACAGATGAGAAAACTGAGGCAAACAGAGGTTAAATGACTTGCCTACTCACTCAACTAGTAAGTGTCTTGGGTCACATTAGAATTCAGGTTGACTTCAACCCAGGTGTTCTCATCCCCTAGATGAATGCATTTAGCTTTCCTTTAATGAATTTCTTGTAATTTCTGTTTAAATAACAATTGCAGGCTAGAAGTCTGTTTAGTAGATCTCTTACTTGTGAGGTTTTAAAAAATACTGAGTGAAACCTGAAAGCAAGCACCTTTCTTTCAGTTTGGGATGTATTCATTTATGAAATGATGTCTATTGAAAGTGGATTTTCCTAATTAGTTTACATTAAAAATTGTCTAAATATAACCCACTAAGAGCACTTCTTTATTTAAATGAGCAGTAGCAGGGCTATCTTTTGTGAATCTTTTAGGAAGTTATTCCAGCACAAAAAGAATCATGGACATAAACTGTGAATCATAAGTATGACCTTTAAAAAGTTAAAGAGACATAATTTCTGGGTATGAGTAATTCAATCATTTTATTAATAAGGCTACTAGCATGTTATTAATAAAAGAGGTCAGTGTCACTCTCCAGTGCCAAAGAAAGTCATGGCTGCCACTATGGCTTCTGTGCCCTTGGAAGAGAGTGTGATTGCCACAGGAAGACTGGTTAACAGGTAATGAGAGAATGAATCTTACAATAAAGGGCTGGACCTATTCTAATGAACTTTGATTATATTATTTGCTTCTAAATTACCCACAGCCTCAAGCAATCTAATCAAAGAATTTAACCCCATCCAAACCTGAGTAGAACACAGTGGGATTAAATTCCTTGAAAGGTTGAGTGGGATCTGACCAAGACTGAGGAGAATTAATTCAATCTCATTATCAGTAATGTCCTTCAAGAGAGTGAATTTTGAAATGAGAACTATAGAAAGAAGAAACTCGCTTTCTCGTTCAGCCGGCCAAGATGCCAAAAGGAAAGAAGGCCAAGGGGAAGAAGGTGGCTCCGGCCCCTGCTGTAATAAAGAAGCAGGAGGCCAAGAAAGTGGTCAATCCTTTGTTTGAGAAGCGTCCCAAGAACTTTGGCATTGGTCAGGACATCCAGCCCAAAAGGGACCTTACTCGATTTGTCAAATGGCCTCGGTATATCAGACTGCAGCGTCAAAGGTCTCTCCTTTATAAGCGTTTGAAGGTCCCGCCAGCAATTAACCAGTTCACCCAGGCTTTGGATCGTCAGACAGCTACTCAACTGCTTAAACTGGCTCACAAGTATAGACCAGAGACAAAGCAAGACAAGAAGCAAAGGCTGGTGGCTTGGGCTGAACAAAAGGCTACAGGCAAAGGAGATCTCCCCACTAAGAGACCGCCTGTCCTCAGAGCAGGTGTTAACACTGTTACTACACTGGTAGAAAACAAGAAAGCACAGTTGGTAGTGATTGCACATGACGTGGACCCCATTGAGCTAGTGGTCTTCCTACCTGCCTTGTGCCGAAAAATGGGGGTTCCTTACTGTATTATAAAAGGTAAAGCGAGACTTGGTCGCTTAGTTCACAGAAAGACCTGCACAAGCATTGCCTTCACACAGGTTAACCCTGAAGATAAGGGAGCCCTGGCTAAGCTGGTGGAAGCCATC
>CM053585.1:307148257-307158519 GCA_028646515.1 Pseudochirops corinnae | reverse complement strand
CTGTCATGTTCAAAGAACTGTTAAAAATCAGTAAAAATTTATCATGCAAAAAGGGAAAGGAAGGATGTTTAAAGCGTAAGGAATAGAATGAATAAAGACCCAAAGCATGAAAAAGAAGAATGTTTTCATGAACAGTATTTCTGAGGCATTATTGGATTTAGAGATAAGACTGAAAAGTTAGGGAGGTACCAAATATTAGAAGACCTTGACTAATGGGGGTTCCTTACTGTATTATAAAAGGTAAAGCGAGACTCGGTCGCTTAGTTCACAGAAAGACCTGCACGAGCATTGCCTTCACACAGGTTAACCCTGAAGATAAGGGAGCCCTGGCTAAGCTGGTGGAAGCCATCAAAACCAATTATAACGACAGATATGATGAGATCCGTCGTCATTGGGGTGGCAATGTTCTGGATCCAAAATCAGTGGCTCGTATTGCCAAGGTGGAAAAGGCAAAAGCTAAGGAACTTGCAACCAAATTGGGTCAAATGTATATTTGATTTTTCCCTACATAAAAATAAAAAATTAAACAAAAAAAAAAAAAGAAATAGCCATATGAAGGGATCCCCAGAGAGGGTATAGACCAGAGAGAGGAAAGAGGCTATTATTATACCCTAAACAAGAAGAAATGAGGGCTTAAAATAGCGTAGCTACAATGAAAATGGAAATGAAGAAAGTAGATGCAAAATGTAGTAACCACTCCTAATTCTCTGGCAGGGGCTAGCAATATCCTGAAAGGTCATGAAATGTGTTAGAACTCAACAAAATAGCAGATATTTTGTATCCCCAGGGCACAGCACAGTGCCTGACATATAGCAGGCATTTGATAAATCTTTACTGACTATTTACCAACTGATTTAATTTTATTAAAAGCATTCTAGCATCCTCCTGCTCTAATAACAGCTGCCTTCCCTACAATGACTGTCAAAGATATCATTAAAGCCAAGGTCATCCTGAGCCAGAGGACTGAGATAGAAAGCTGGCAAGAAAGAGTGAAGTTGAACAATGACTCAACCCCCACAGAGGAACATAAATAAATGATAAAGTACTATTTCCAAACCAAAAAAGTGACAAATTATACTGAATGTCAACATTTTTACTACCAAATGCACTTACTACTTAACAACCTAGTAGTTGCAAATCATATATTTGTCACAGTTATCGGTAGGAGATATATTTATTATGTATTTTAAACTAAATAAGAGAGAGTTAGAAAAGATAAAATAAGTGACTTATTACATGAAACTAAAAAGCTTCTGCACAGACAAAATTCACGCACTTAGGATAAGAAGGGAGGGAAGTGAGTAAATGGGGACAAAAAATCTTCATATTAAATTTCTCTGATAAGGGTTTGTTATCCAGAATATATAAACAATTATGACAACAGGTGGATGGTGGGTGGTATGTTTCATCTTCAATCCTCTTACTCTATTAAAATTTATCTTATTAGATCTAACCCAATGTTCATGTCACTCAATATGTAAGGTTTCTCTTCCAGCTTTCTGTTATCTGCAAATTAATAATAAAACTAATCACTAAATTATTTAATAACATGCCACCTTTATCTTAAGCCAGATAATTTATTAAAATGTAAAATAACAGTGCAAGCACAAAATCCTGGGACAATCTACTGGAAATCTCCTTCAATGTTGATATCAAACCATCAATCACTACTCCCTGGACCATTCAACCAGTTCTAAATCCACCCAGCTGCCCAGGCTGCATCTTTTTACCTTTGCCACAAGAATAGTATTGCCAAATGCTTTGCCTCCTCCACAATAACTCTCACATCTATTCTACCCTTTCTATTCCCACTGCCACCATTTTATTACCATTTGCTTGAACCGACACAACAGCCTCCCAACAGGATTTCTTGCCTCTACTCTACAGTCTCATCACTGCTAGGCTAATTAATCACAATAAGGGAAAAATTTTGTCATGTGACTCCTGTTCAAAAATCTTCAGATGGTTCCTATTGCTGACAGAATAAAGTTCAAATTACTTTGTCTATTAGTCAAGGTCTTCTAATATTTGGTACCTCCCTAACTTTTCAGTCTTATCTCCAAATCCAATAATGCCTCAGAAATACTGTTCATGAAAACATTCTTCTTTTTCATGCTTTGGGTCTTTATTCATTCTATTCCTTACGCTTTAAACATCCTTCCTTTCCCTTTTTGCGTGATAAATTTTTACTGATTTTTAACAGTTCTTTGAACATGACAAAACAATAAAATACATTTGGAGGAACCAAATATCAAGAGATTAAAAAGAAATAATGAAAAAAGGCTGGAAAAGGGTCCAAGGACTGTCAGTTTCAAATTATATTGAAATTATTAATCATCAAAATTATTCACTTAGGAAAATGGTTGAAAGAAAATAGGTTTGGACTGACACCTTTTTAAGAATTATTGGGGGAAAACAGTATACTTGTTGATTCTGCCTGCTGCGGCAGCGGAAGTACGGCCAGTGGGAGCCTGCAGGCCGCGGTCGCAGGTCATGTGATGAGAAAGAGCTGCTGTTGGACACTGATCCTCTAGATCTGAGTTCCTGGAGCTGGCCCTGGCCATGGGGTGCTGCTACAGCAGTGACAACGAGGACTCGGATCAGGATCGAGAGGAGTGGAAGCTACTTCTGGACCCCACAAGTCCCCCAACCAAGACCCTAAATGAAGCAGAACCCAACTACCACAGCCTACCAGCAGCTCGTACAGATGAGCAGGCCCTGCTGTCTTCTATCCTCGCCAAGACAGCCAGCAACATCATTGATGTATCGGCAGCAGATTCCCAGGGCATGGAGCAGCACGAGTACATGGGCCGAGCAAGACAATACAGTACTCTCCTGGCTGTCCTGAGAAGTAGTTTGACTCACTGGAAAAAGCTGCCACCACCATGACTCACCAGCCAGCCACACCAAGTGCTTGCCAGTGACCCTGTCCCCTTTGCAGATTTGCATCAGGTCTCCAGAATAGCTGCTTATGCCTATAGTGCACTTTCTCAGGTCCAGGTTGACACAAAAGAGGAGTTGGTTGTGCAGTTTGGAGTCCCGTGAGGACAATTTCTGGAGATTTTCCCCTTGTTCCCACTTTCCTTTCCCCTTTATTTTTTCCTGCTTGTACAGAAACCTAACTTACTACTAATCACAGAGGAGAAACCACCACAGGAGTCCAGAGGTGTTTGGGGGTCTCATGTTGACAAACAATGAGTTCCCAAGAAGCTTTTGTGCCATGTGGCCCTGGCTGAATACTCTGTGGGGAGGAGCTATGATGGTTTTACCACTTGGGGGGTGGGGGAGAGGCAGAACTAGAGGAGTGGGAGAATAGGGATTTGGAAGTAAATTATTATTTCATGATTGGGGGGTGGTGGGTAGGAAGAGATTTGGCTTCCTTGAGATCACCCTTCTGTGTTGAGGCTAAGAGCTAAATTGCTTGTTTCTATTTCTCAGTTTCTACATGTTTGATCCTTTAATTTTATTTGTTTTGATTTGCCACTCTCTATAAAGGACATCTATCAAAAAAAAAGTTATTGGGGGTGGAGCCAAGATATCACTGTGGAAGCAGGAACTCATCTGAGCTCATCCCTGAATTCTGTCAGTAACCTCTAAAAAGTGAATCTGAAAAGACTTCAGAGTGACAGAATCTACTGGGAGACCGAGTGTGGCAAATTCCCAGTCCAGGAAAATGCACACATAGTCCTGGGAAAGGGGAGTGAGAAAACCATGGGCTACACCAGCAGGGACCTGAGAAGAGACCACAGCGGAGGGAGAGCGAGCCCTGGCTTCACAGACCTCTCACCTCAGGATGGGGGGTCCATCAGAGCTAGGTAAGAGACAAGCACAGGGACTGTGCCAGCAACAGCAGCTTCTCCTGGGCTTATCAGCCCACAGTCTGGATGTTTAAAAAATCACCTACCAGAACTTCTGGGAGCCAAGATGGCAGAGTAAACCCTAGCTGCTCTAATCCCCCTCCCTGATCTTAAAAACTCTGAGATTATTGTTCCAGTGAAAAATCCTGAAATAGCAGAAGCAGCAGCAGGCTTGGAAGTCTTAGAGGAAGGGTGTGACTGATGCTGTGCTGAGGCTGAAGTGAAGGGCGGGAGGAATCCCAACAAACCCCATTTCAGATGACCAGTGGGAGATCCTGAAGCCCAGGGGGGGTGGAGCCAGCAAGCACTAAGAGCAGAAACCCAGGTGTACCTTAGCACAATCAAGGAAATCGGCAGACACCAGTGTGGCAGGCTGCCAGCTACTGAGCCTGCCCAAGCTCTAGCCAAGGGGCACAGAGGAGGAAATCTGAAGTGGACAGACCGTCCCTCCCCCAAACCTTAGTCTGTGAGCCTCAGGGTAAACCAAAGGAAACACTGAGATTCCTGGCCTTGGCCTCAGTCTAGATACCCAGGAGCTACAGCACATAAAGTCAACAACCAGGCCCCTAGCTCCCAGCTTGAGAAGCGTCGGTCAGAGCCCTCTATACCCCAGAAGCAGAAATCCACTTTAAAAGCTAAGAAATAGGCAATCACAATGGGCTAGAAGCAACCAAAGATGACTGAATCCTATTACTGTGAACTAGAAGAATCACTCTGAGGAAACACCATTGACTCTGTATCCACACCTGAGACCACAGAAGGAAATATGAACAGGTTTCAATCCCAAAAAGCATTCTTGGAGGAGCTCAAGAAACATTTTAAAAGCCAAATTAGAGAGGTAGAAGAAAAAATGACCAATTCTTTTAAAATTACATTGGCCAAAATGGAAAAAAAATCTCACTGAAGAAAACAAATCCTTAAAAAGTAAAATTTGTGAACGGAGATGGGAGGTTCAAAATCTAACTGGAGAAAATACCTCCCTAAAAATGAAATCTGCACATATGGAAAAGGAGCTTCAAAAATTAACCGATGAAAATAATTCACTAAAACTTAGAATCAGTCAAGTCAAAGCTAATTACTCTATGATGCATCAAGAATCAAACAAAACATAAAAATTGAAAAATTAGAAGAAAGTGTAAAATATCTCACTGGAAAAACAACTGACTTGGAGAACAGATCCAAGAGATATAATCTAAGAATTATTGGTCTACCAGAAAGCCATGATGAAAAAAATAGCTTGGACAACATCCTGCAAGAAATTACCAAAGAAAACTGTCTCGAAGTCCTTAGTATCAGAGGGTAAAATACTTATTGAAAGAATTCACTGGACTCCTCCAGAAAGAGATCCCTAATTGAAAATTCCAAGAAATATAGTAACCAAATTCCAGAATTATAAGGTTAAGGAGAAAATACTGCAAGCAGCCAGAAAGAAACAATTCAAATATCATGGAACTACAGTCAGGCTCACAAAGAGCCTAGCAGCTTCTACGTTAGAAGATCAGATGGATTGGAATATGATATTTTGTAAGGCAAAAGAGCTTAGACTGCAATGAAGGATCAACTACCCAGCAAAACTGAGCATAATCTTTCAGGCAAGGAAATGTTCATTCAATGAAATAAGGGACTTTCCTGATGAAAAAGCCAGAGCTCAATGGAAAATTTTGATCTCCAAATACAAGATTCAAGAGCTACATAAAAAGGTAAACAAAGAAAAAAACACACACATGAACATTATTTGTGTTACAATAAGAGCAAACTGTTTACATCCCTATATAGGAAGTTGATACCTGTCAATATTGAGATTTATATAATTATTGTGACATTTTAAAAGGGATATAAATAGATAGAGGATGTGGGTATAAATGAACTAATCTAATGATAAAAAACCTTATTAAGGGGTGCAAAAGTATTGTAATGGGAGAAAAGGAAAGGATGAGGCAGAAAATATTAAATTAAGCCACACAAAAAGGCAAAAAAACATTCTATAATAGAGGGAAAAGAAGGGAGGGAGATGAACATTATATGAACTTTACTCTCATTGGTTTTGGTTCAAGGCGGGATTAACAATCAATTAAGTTTAGGATTCTAACACAAAAAGACACAAAAACTCATTATACTTGAAGAAAAGAAGGGAGTTTGGAAAGGAGCACTGTATGAAATTTACTCTCATTAGTTTGGGTTCAAGGAGGGAATAACATACTCCTTTAAGTATAAAAATCTACTGTGCTCTACAGGCAGTAGGAGGGGTAAGGGGGGAAAAAAGGTAGGGGGTGGGTGGTTAGAAGAGAGGGAAATAGTAGTAAGGGGGAAGAGTAGGTAAAGGGAGGGGGGTGCATAGGGAGGGAATACTGAAGGCGGCATTGGTCAAAAGGAAAACTCTTAAGGAAGGGAAGGGAGAAAGGGAAAAATAAAAAATAAACGGGGAGGGAACAGGATAGAGGGAAAGACACATATAGTAATCATAACTGTCAATGTGAATGGGATGAACTCTCCCATAAAACAGAGGCAGATAGCAGAATGGATTAAAAACCATAATCCTACAATATGCTGTCTACAAGAATTACACATTTGAAACAATGGGATACGCACAGGGTAAAGTTGTAAAAGGCTGGAGCAGAATATATTATGCTTCAACTAAAGCAAAAAAAGCAGGGGTAGCAATCCTTATCTCAGATAAAGCAAAAGCAAAAATAAATCTAATTAAAAGAGATAAGGAAGGAAACTATGTCCTGCTAAAAGGCACCATCAAGAATGAAGCAATATCATAACTTAACATATATGCACCAAGTGGTATAGCATCCAAATACCTAGAAGAGAATGAGAGGAAGAAATAGATAACAAAACTGTACTAGTGGGGGACCTCGATCTCCCCCTCTCTGAACTGGATAAATCTAACCTCAAAATAAACAAGAAAGAAGTTAAGGAGGCAAATAGAATTTTAGAGAGAGTAGATATGATAGACCTCTGGAGAAAACTGAATGTGGATAAAAAGAAATATACCTTCTTCTCAGGGGTATATGGCACACACACAAAAATTTACCATGTACTAGGGCATAAAAACCTCACAATTCAGTGCAGAAAGGCAGAAATATTAAATGCATTATTCTCAGATCATGATGCAATAAAAATTACATATAATAAAGGGCCATGGAAGGATAAACTAAAAACTAATTGGAAACTAAATAATGTAATCCTAAAGAATGAGTGGGCCAAACAAGAAATTAAAGAAACAATCAGTAACTTCATTCAAGAGAATGAGACAATATACCAAAACTTGTGGGATGCAGCAAAAACAGTTCATAGGGGAAGTTTTATAACCCTGAATGCCTACATGAATAAAATAGAGAAAAAAAGAGGTCAATAAATTGGGCATGCAAATGAAAAAGCTAGAAAAAGAACAAACTTAATATCCCCAATTAAATACTAAATTAGAAATACTGAAAACCAAAGGAGAGATGAATAAAATTGAAATTAAGAAAACTATTGAATTAATAAATAAAACTAAGAGCTGGTTTTTTGGGAAAAAAATAATAAAATTTTAAAACTTTTAGTCAATTTGATTAAAAAAAAAGAAAGAAAACCAAATTACAAATATCAAAAAAGAAAAGGGTGAATCTACCTCCAATGAAGAGGAAATTAAAACAATAATTAGGAATTATTTTGCCCAATTGTATGCACATAAGTTTGACAATATTAGTGAAATGGATGAATATTTACAAAAATATAAGTTGCCTAAGTTAACTGAAAAGGAAATAAATTACTTAAATAATCCCATCTCAGAAAAAGAAATTGAACAAGCAATCAATGAACTCCCTAGGAAAAAATTTCCAGGGCTAGATGGATTTACTAGTGAATCCTATCAAACATTTAAAGAACAATTGATTCCAATACTTTACAAACTATTTGGGAAAATTGGAAGAGTCCTACAAATTCTTTTTATTAGACAAATATGGTACTGATACCTACATCGGAAAGAGATAAAACGGAGAAAGAAAATTATCGACCAATTTCCCTCATGAATATAGACACAAAAATTTTAAATAAAATATTAGCAAAAAGACTACAGCAAATTATCATGAGAATAACACACTTTGATCAGGTAGGATTTATTCCAGGAATACAAGGGTGGTTCAATATTAGGAAAACTATCAGTATAATTGATGTCATCAACCACAAAACCCATAGAGACCATATGATTATCTCAACAGATGCAGAAAAGGCTTTTGACAAAATACAACACCCATTCTTATTAAAAAACAGTATAGGAATAAATGGAGTCTTCCTTAAAATAAGTAGTATCTATCTAAAACCATCAGCAAGTATTATATATAATGAGGATAAGCTAGAAGTATTTCCAATAAGATCAGGGGTGAAACAAGGATGTCCATTATCCCCCCTCTTATTCAATTTGGTACTAGAAATGTTAGCATTAGCAATAAGAGAAGAAAAAGATATTGAAGCTATCACTCTTTGCAGATGGATGATGATATACTTGGAGAATCCTAGAGAATCAAGTAAAAACCTACTTGACACAATAAATGAATTTGGCAAAGTTGCAGGATATAAAATAAACCCATATAAATACTTGGCATTCCTATATATTTCTAACAAAATCCAAGAGCAAGAGAAAAATTCCATTTAAAGTTACTCTAGACATTATAAAATATTGGGAATCTACCTGCCAAAACAAACCCAGAACGCAGAACATAATTACAAAACACTTTTCACACAAATAAAGTCAGAACTAACTAACTGGAAAAACATCAGCTGCTCATGGCTAGGTCAAGCTAAAATAAGAAAAATGACAATTTTACCTAAATTAAATTACATATTTAGTGCCATACCAATCAATCTACCAAAAACTTATTTTATGGAGCTAGAAAAAATAGTAGCAAAATTCCTTCAGAAGAACAAAAGGTCCAGAATATCAAGGGAATTAATGAAAATGCCAGGGAAGGTGGCCTAACCATACCAGGTTTTAATCTACATTATAAAGCAGCAGTCATCAAAACTACTTGGTACTGGCTGAGGAACAGAGTAGTGGATCAGTGGAATAGATTAGGTACAGTCAATGACTATAGTAATCTACTGTTTGATAAACCCAAAGACCCCAGTTTTGGAGATGAGAACTCACTATTTGACACAAAATGCTGGGAAAACTGGAATATAGTGTGGCAGAACCTGGGCACAGAACAATATTTTATAACATATGCCAAAATCAAGTCAAACTGGGTATATGATCTAGGTATTAAAGGCTGATATTGTAAGCAATCTGAAAGAGTAAGGAATAGTTTGCCTGGCATATTTATGGAAAAGGGAAGATTTTATGACCAGCCAAGAGTCAGAGAGCATTATGAAATACAAAATGGATCATTTTGATGACCTTAAATTGAAAAGTTTCTGTACAAATAAAGCCAATTGTTATGGGAATCTGAAGATCTTCCCTGCCCCTAGGCCCTTTGATAGGCTTAAGTGAGTCTGAGAACCTTCCCTAATTTGAAAATATACTCTGCCCCCTAATAGGTTGAAGGTGGTTACATGAAGCCTGTGGCAGGAGGCGTGTTCTTCAGGAATGCCCACACCTTGTTACTTAGTGATTGGGCAGTGGATCAAGAGGGCTGTGACATTCTCTGATCCAGGAGAAAACTATATATGCCCTGATGTAAGATTTTGCTTTGGGGCTCACTTTGGAAAGAGTTATGTGATTTGGCCAGAGGAGACTCTGGGCAGCCGTTGAGCCCCCCAGCTTTGAAAACCCAGACGTTGGTGTGTCCCTCTATGGTAACTAACTAGGTATGGATGTAATGGTCAGACAGCTGGAAGCCCGTATGGTGATCTGTTTCTTTGTCTGCTTGTAACTTCTGTTTGTATTCTGTTTGTATTCTCTGAAGTTCAGGGTGTTGACTTTTCCCCCTGAAATAAGTAAATGATATATGTTTGATTGATTAAAATAAGACTGTTAATCGATTTTGAGTTGCTTTCCTTTAGAAAAGCAGATCTAAGAACCTGTGCTAGCAGCCATCCCGGGTATGCTAGGGTGCTTGCTGATACACCAATGTAACCAAGATTAAGAAGGAAGTGGAAAACTGGGAAAGAATTTTTACAACCAGTGTCTCTGATAAAGGCCTCATTTCTAAAATACAGGGAGAATTGTGTCAAATCTATAAGAATACAAGTCATTCCCCAATTGATAAATGGCCAAAGGATAGGAAGAGGTGGTTTTCAGAGAAAGAAATTAAAGATATTTATAATCATATGAAAAAATGCTCTAAATCACTATTGATTAGAGAAATGCAAATCAAAACAACTCTGAGGTACCACATCTCACCAGTCAGATTGGCTAAGATGGCAAAACAGGAAAATGATAAATGCTGGAGAGGATGTGGAAAAATTGGAACACTAATG
>CM053585.1:307122880-307147757 GCA_028646515.1 Pseudochirops corinnae | reverse complement strand
CAAAATCAGTGGCTCGTATTGCCAAGCTGGAAAAGGCAAAAGCTAAGGAACTTGCAACCAAATTGGGTTAAATGTATATTTGATTTTTCCCTACATAAAAATAAAAAATTAAACAAAAAAAAAAAGAAAGAAGAAACTCTGAATCTTCCCAAATCCTTGGTTATTTATAATAATTTCTCTCATAAGTTTTGATCCTCTTATATTGAATCATCATCAGGCAGGGCTTATCCATATAAATCCTTCTGTTTTTAGTCTAAAAAGAGTTAACCCTTCATATCCTTTTTTTTGGTATTAATATTTTATGTTTTCCCCAATTATATATAAAAACAATTTTAAAATTCTTCTTTTCAAATTTTGAGTCACAAATTCTCTCCCCGCCTTCCTCCTCTCCTCCATAGAGATGGCAAGCAGTTTGACATAGGTATACATATGTAGTCATGCAAAACACATTTTCATATAAATCATCCTGTGAAAGAAAACACAAGCCCTAAAATAAAGAAAGAAAAAGTATAAGAAAAAAATAAAGAAAAAGTATGTTCTCTCTGCATTCAGTTAACTCTAAAAAATAAAATAAACAAGATAGAACCAAAAGAGATAGCAGTGATCATAAGCAAAAATTATTCTTTATTTTGTTGAAAAAGAGAGACGACACATGTGCTGCTTTGGTGTGGGCAAATCTCAGTACATATTACCAGTGGCTATGCTGTAGTCCTGACAGTGAGGGGTAACAGCAACAATGAGACAAGTTTGATTCATAGCAGGACTTCATGACCTAACATGAGCACTACAGAGGTGCTTCTCTGAGCTCAGAAACCTCCTGGTGCTAGTGTAAAACAATTGCAAAATTGGGATTTTGCCGTGATTGAGTTCATCTAGATGGCAAGCTCAAAGGATTGTTGTTATGCCAAGCTCAGGACACAGATTGCTTGCAAGGCCTAAGCTCTGGAAAACAGGGTGTCTCCCAATAGTTTTAAAAAAAAAAAAAGAATAGTAAAAAGAGAGGGCTGGTCTTGACCTGGGGATCTTGACAACACCTTTCATCATAAGCCCTTCAGAGTTGTCTGTGATCGTTGTATTGCTGAGAATAGCTAAGTTATGCACAGTAGATCATGATATAATATTGCTGTTACTGTGTACAATGTTCTCCTAGTTCTGCTCATTTCACTTAGCAAAAATTCATGTAAGTCTTTCCAGGTTTTTCTGAGAGCATCCTGGTTGCTATTTCTCAAAGCACATTAATTCATCATGATTATATACAACAACTTGGTCAGCCATTCCCCAATTGATGGATATACACTCAATTTCCAATTCTTTGCCACCACTAAAAGAGCTGCTATAAATATTTTTGTATATATAGGTGCTTTTCCTTTTTTAAAAAAATCTCTTTGGGATATAGATCCAGTAGTGGTGGATCTTGATCAAAAGATATGCAAAAGATATGGCTTTTTGGGTTGTTGTTTTTTGTTTTTTTTTTTTAACTCTTTGGAAATAGTTAAAAATTACTTTCCAGAGTGGTTGAGTCAGTGTACAGCTTGATCAATAGTACATTTGTATTTTAATTTTCCCACATCCTCTCTAACATTTGTCATTTTCTTTTTCTGTCATTTTGGCCAGTCTGATAGATGTGTGGTGGTAGCTAGAGTTGTTTGAATTTGCATTTCTCTAATCAGTAGTGATAGCTTTGATTACTTTGTCTGAAAACTGCCTTTTCACATCCTTTGACAATTTATCAGTTGAGGCATGGCTCTTAATTTGACTTAAATCTAAACTTTATTTGACTTGGATGTTTGAGAAATGAAGTCTTTAAGAGAAACTTGCTGTAAATTTTATTTTCATAGTAATGAATCCCAACTATATATTTCTCCCCCCGTTCATATCTCTCTCTCTCTCTCTCTCTCTCTTTCAACTTTTACAATGTCTGTTCTCAAAAGTGTTTTACTTCTGACTTTTACCTCCTCCAAACCATCAGCCCCCCTCCATCTCTTCTCTTATCTCCATCCCCTCCTACTTTCCTATATAGTAACATAGATTTCTGTACCCAACTGAGTGTGTATGTTATTCCCTCTTTGAGCCAATTCCAGTGAGAGTAAGGTTCACATGTTCCCCTCTCCTCTTCCCCCATTTTTCCCTCCACTGTAAAAGATCTTTCACATCTCTTTTATGTCAGATAATTTACCTCATTCTGCCTCTCCCTTTCCCCTTATCCCAGTATATTCTTCTTTCTCAGCTCTTAATTTTTTTTCGATAATTATACTAATGCAGTTTGAGGTGGGGTCCATGGACCCCTCAAGGACCAGAGTATAAGAGAGGGTTATCTGGAATGAATTCACAAACTCAAGCATTCTTCAAGTCAAGTTGGCAAAGGTTTATTGTAACACCAATATGGCAGGCAGATCTCCTTATGGAACTTGTATTCCTTAAGGACCTTGTAACTTAACAGGAATGATGCTAAAGTTCATATAGGAAAAGTAGTGGATTATCTGACAGATATGCTAATTAGGTGAAAAGTTACAACCTTTGTCACAGGTGTCATTCATTACTGGAAGGGGTTTCTCAGGGCTATATTTTTGATCTGTTAACTTCTGTAGCAAGATAGCTTTGAGAATTGATGTCTATAGCTTGATCTCTGGATTGAATATGATAACTTTGGGAATCAATACATGGTAATTCTGTGGTTACAAGATAGTCCTATTTTTACAAGAGAATTTCTTCAGAGGTCAGCTTGTTCTTATGGAAAGGAAAGATAGTTTGTTTTCCTGGGGCCCACTCATGAGTAATTGCAGGAATGGTAGTTTGTCTTACTGGGACCCTCATGAGTTATTGCTAGGCATAATGTCCTTAGGCTTGGGAGAAAATTGTCAGGGATAGTGTTTTGAAGCTAGGGAGGAATGTGATCTTGGAATTAGGGTCCAAGCACCCCATCAGTTCCATCATATTCAACTCAAACCTGTGCTTTCTGTCTATGTATACTCCTTTTAGCTGCCCTACTAATGAGAAAGTTTTTAGGAGTTACAGATATCATTTTTCCATGTAGAAATGTAAACAGTTTAACCTTATTGAATCCCTTATGATTTCTCTTTCCTTTTTACCTTTTTATGCTTCTCTTGAGTCTCGTATTTGAAAGTCAGATTTTCTATTCAGCTCTGGTCTTTTCATTAGGACTGCTTGAAAGTGCTGTATTTCATTAGTTGACAGGATTTTTACTGAGCCAGTCTCTAACCAGAGAATGATGAACCTGCAGGCTAGAGTCAAAGTACCAGTGATCAGGTAGCCATTTAATTAATTAGTTTCATTATGAGGAACAGATCTGTAAATGAGGAATTCTCCTGATCAGAATTCCACCTTGTTGAAGTGAAGGCTAATACAAATGGCAATGGGTAGGGAGAGGGGAAAGGTAGATTACAAACACTCCTTTTCCAGGGCTTTAGTGGTTTCCCATGATGAACCCACAAGTGGAAGACAATAACAATTCTGGAGTGCTATGGGAGCAACATTGCTCAAGTCTTTGGGGGTCATTTCTTGGTGGCACAGGACCAGAATTCTGTGATGGGAACAGGTTTTACAGTCCACTTCACCTAAGGTTTACAGAGGCACAAAAATGCCAGTGATTGTGAGCATTGTCAGTTTAATTGATCATTTCAAGTGACATTGTGAGCTTCTGACTCACAAGAGAGGCAATTCTGAAAAATCCTATCTGTTAGTATATTCATTATATCATTTATCATATCAATTATTATGAAAATTATGATTCCTTTTCTGTAATAGTAATGAAATTGGAAGATCCCTTTGTATTGCCAAGCTGAGAGGTACTTAGCACCTAGTTTCAAATTAAGCTTCTGTTAAAGAAACAGAAGGTATGAACCCCTTTTGCTGACATAACAAGAAGGGGCTGAACAGGGAGAAGCTAGTACCATATATAAGGAAGAGCACAAGCTCGACAGTTAGAATTTCCTGGGGTAAGCATCATGGAGGCAGAGCAGCTACTGCTGGACTGAAGACTGAACTGAGAACTGAGAAGATGAATGAGAATTGAGAACTGAGCCAGAATTTCTTGGAGCAAGCCACGTGGAGGCTGGATAAAGTGATTTTGATTTTTTGAATGGAGCTTATGGTACTGAAGACTTCCAAGGGCCAGCCAGAGCTGCTGAGCAGCTGCCATGGATTTCTGAGGGCCAGCTGGAGCTGCAGAAGACTGAGGAAGCATGGCTGTGGTGCTGGTATTTTGTACAAATGATAATATATGTGAATGTCATTGTGGCTTTGTTAAGCCTTGTCTTCCCAGGAACAGAGATTGAAGGATTTGAGATGGACTGGACACTGTGAGCTTCATTATGGAGCAGGAACTGCATGGAGGGCTGCACAAGGAACTGGGAACTGTCTGCCTTTGAACTCAGGTGGCAGTTGGTTAGATACAGGTAGGAGCTGGGACCGTGGAAGGAAAATCATGAAAGCTGAAAGCCTGCACCAAGTCAAGATGAAAAGACCTCTCCATGGGTACTGAGTAGTGACTGATGAAATAGGGTCTTGAGTAGTAACTGATGAAATTGTAATTTACTTGTGACCTAGGGGTGGATGCCTCTTGTACTTTCCACTACTGGTTAAGAGCAGCGGTTCTCAACCTATGGGTCGCTACCCCTTTGGGGGTTGAATGACCCTTTCACAGGGGTCGCCTAAGGCCATCAGAAAACACATATTTCTGATGGTCTTAGGAACCAAGACACCGTTCCTCTATCCGTCTCCAGGCGGGTCCACCCACATGCAGATACGCCCACATACAAGTATTAAAGGGTCGCAGCATTAGGAGGGTTGAGAACCACTGGGTTAAGAGGATACTGAGTAGTGACTGTTGAAGCTGTAACTTAATTGCATCCCATAGGTGGAGTACCTTGACCTTTGTACTTTGTGTGCCAAGCCTCCTTAAGGATGATTGAGTGATTGAGTTACTAAATGATTGTACTTTGTTCAAAACCATGTGACTACTTTGGTGGAAACCATGTGGCCATTTTAGTGATGTTATTGACTATTGAATTATGACATGGTGCATACTGTATTTTGATTTTCTGTGATAAGTTGTAACATTGTGAATGCTTCACCTTGATTTTCTGTGAATGTTTTGCTCTGATTTGTTATTGAATAAATAGAGAGTTTGTTGTACTATGTAATCAGAACCTTGAAAGGTGTTCACAGTAGCAGCCCTCTGGAAAGCTGCTCGTGCTTGGCTTTCCACCTTCACACCTTGAATGTCTATTTTTTCCCCTGAAGGATTGTACTCAGTATTGCTGGGTAGGTGATTGTTGGTTGTAATCCAGGCTCTTTTGCCCTCCAAAGTATATTCCAGTATAGTAACTTTCTATATAGTCAGGATCTTTTTCTATTGTCTGCTTGTTTTCTAGCCTATTTCTTGACTTTTAAAATCTATGCCAAAATGTGGCTTTGCTTCCAGAGTCTAGGGGGTACTGTCTCAAGATTCACCTTTTTTATGCAGCTGTTTTCAGAAGTAATTCTGGAGACCTTTTTTTCAACTCTTCCAAGGGGGTACAGTCTAGAGAGAGATTTGTTTACTATGCACTGGTCTGTGAGAAATCACAATAACTTTTTTCCACCTTGGAACTCTGACCAGATGCACACTCCCTTGTGGCCACAAGTTCTGGTATGCTAGTGATCCCCCCTGCCCTGGGACTGAGACCCTGGGCTAGACCTAGATCTAAGTATAGGCAATGTAATGGAGTCCTACGCAGGGACCCCTGTAAATCTCCTTCTGACCAGTTATCCAACGCCCTTTCCATTTGTAGGCTGAGAGGTCTGAAAACAGCCACTGCTACCACTAAATCAGTCACCCCAAGGCCTGCTCCCAGTTTCCTGGGGCCTAGTCTGCACTGGACTAGGTTCTACTCTCATCCTGGTACAACAGACCTTTTCTGCTGACCTAAGTTATCCTGGGCTGGAAAATTGTTTCACTCCGTCTTGTTGTGGGTTCTGCCAGTTGTGGGTTCTGCCACTTTGGAATTTGTTTAGTGTCATTATTTAAAAGGATTTGGGGGAGAGCTCAGTCAGGCCCTGCTTTTATTCTGCAGTCTTGGTTCTGCTCTCCCTTGAACTAAACCCTCATATTCTTAAAAAAGATGCTGACTAGTTGACCATTTTAGCAGAAGACAGAACAATTAGAATTGTGTTTAAATTTACATCAAGGGTTCTTTTAGAGATAAAGGAAGAGGTGCTTGACTATAAGAGTGGTAACACTAGAATCGTTACAGGGGGGCATTATGGAATTTACAAGCAGAAATAATTTTAATAATAGGATTAACAACCAGTTACCCTAGAGCAGCAGTTCTCAACCTGTGGGTTCTGACCCCTTTGGGGGTCACCTAAGACCATTAGAAAAAAGACCATTGGAAAACACATATTTCCCATGGTCTTAGGAACCGAGGCACAGCTCCTCTATCCGTCTCCTGGCGGTTCCGCCCACATGCAGATAAGCCCACATACGAGTATTAAAGGGTTGCAGCATTAGGAAGGTTGAGAACCACTGCCCTAGAGGTTAGAGCAGATCATTGACCAGGAGCCAAAAAACTAGACCAGGCATTCTCTTCTGGTTTTATCTAGTCTGACACTTAACTTTGCAGTATGACCACTGGCAAGTCTCTTACTCTCTGAACCCCATTTCCTTCATTTTAAAAATGAGGGTAATATTACTTGCATTACCTACTTTACAGAGGTATTGAGGAAAGCAGTGTGTAAACCTTTAAGCATTGTAGGAAGAATGTTGCTATGATTCTTTTTATTCCCTTTGAGTTTTCTTTGGGGAGCCTACAGAGCCATATTTGTGCTGATTTTCCATTGGTTGCAGAGGACTATTGTACTTACATTCATCTATCCCTTTCATTCCTTTTACCCCTGATGTTTTCAGTCTAAAACAGTGGTAGTAGAGGAGATTGAAACAGCTCAAAGGAAACATGGGATGTGCAAATTTAGAGTATCCACAACCAATGTTCACTTGTGATAGACCATTCTGAGCTCATATTGGTCTGATGAGCCACAGGCAGACACATTGAAATTTGATTTTAGCACAATGATGTCATTTTGGTCCTCTTTTAAGAATGATGGTCAATAACCAACCAACCAGGTACAGCTGGATCCTGATGTTATTTTAAAGTCTTTATTTGTTAAATGAGGAAAAAGATACGGTGATTAAAAGGTTTACACTTAGAATTTACATTCGTTAATATGGAGTTAAAGATTTGGGAACTTTGGTCTGGGAATCCAGTCCTAGTTCACTGTAATGTTATTTTCCTAACAGAGTTGCAGATACCTATAGTTTCTTCACTACCAATTATTCAATAACCCCTAGAGATCTGAGAAAGATAACAAAAGATTTAGAATTTAGAGAATCATTAGGATGAAGAGAGAGGGCTTGTTAAGTTGCTTTCCCATTTAGCCATTGAACTAGGACAAAAGACTTTATACTTTATTTGATCATTTCTCTTTAAGGCAGTCACTCTTATCTCTAGCAGCAGTGAATATGATGAATTTTTTTATTAAGACACAAGGAATCTGTCCCAGCAGCTGTCACTGTTTGTTCGAAAGAACGAAAGAGTTCATATGGTGGGGGAGGGGGGGATTATTTAAGAAAAGAATTTTATTAATTTTTTGAATGGGGAATAGAGAAAATATATGAAGAAATATAGTATTTAAAGGCTTTACTTGCTCCCATGCTATGACTTGGGAGCTACAAAAGCATAGTGAACAAGTATGCACTTCCTGAAATTACGTAAGATAGTACTGATTGTTTCTGTAGTACCGGATTTGTTCTCTTGGCCAGGCAAGATGGTTATTTACCTGACTGCTCAAGTACTATTTTTAGGCATGGATAAGTAGAATGTAGTTCGTTGGTCCATTTTACATTAATGTAATCTTCCATGTAATATAATGAAATTTGAAAGACAAAAGGGTGTTAACAGATAAGAGTTGGGTTCACACTCAGTAAGATTTGGGTTCACACATGGGCACAGTGAACTCAGTGCCTCTGGTAACTCAGTGAGTGCAAGTTTCAAAGAAGATGCCAATCTGCATTAGTAGAACTAGTTCCTCACCAAGAGCTCCCTGAACTATTGAAATCATAGGTCCAGTCAAACAACAACAATATATGACTTGCTTTTTGAAAGTGTATATGTTGTTCTAGCTTAAAATCTTCACTTGGAAACTTAAACTTTTTTAAAAATTATTTTGATACCATTGCATCTTAAACATGTATTTGACGTATAGGAACAACACAAAAAATTGTTGTTACTTTGTTTATTGTTCCTAAATAGCAGAGTGCTGAAATGATATATTCTTTGATTTATTATGTTTCTAGAAAGTGACAAAATACCAGTAATGCGTGGACAGTGGTTCATTGATGGTACTTGGCAGCCACTAGAAGAGGAAGAAAGCAATTTAATTGAACAAGAACACCTTAAGTGTTTTAAGGGTCAACAGATGCAAGAAAATTTTGATATTGAAATGTCAAGACCCATGGATGGAAAAGAAGGTAAGACCAATTCAGTTTTTTTATCTCCTTACATGTTTTGTGATCCAAATAAAATCTAGAAATGACCATTTAGCATGTTCTAGCATCACCACTTCATGATTTAGGAGATTTAGTACTTGTTTTATAATAATAGCTCTTATTTAAATACATTTGCATATTGTTAGCTGCAAACTTAAATTAATTAAAATTTACTACTTAGGTAATAATGGAACTTCTACAACCTATTAAAATATGAAATTTGGTATGGCATGGGCCTTGTTTTAATCCTTTTGTCAAGGGGAATTTTTATTGGAAGTACCAAAGGACCTTGTTACAGCACAGTTTTGCCTCAGTTTTCTTTTCCTTCAGTTGATCAGGTTTTTTATTCTACTAGTATAGAATATGGTAGACATAACTTTTTAATAGTTGAAATAGTTGAATACTTTTATTGAGCTAACTTAATATTTTAATATGTTTGCAAAGTAGAATGTTCATAATATGATAAGAATTTGGTAGTATTTAATTTTATAATCTAGATGGTTTTAGCTTGGATAAAACTTTTGGTAACTTAGCAAAATACAAGTCTTTTTTATAGCACTATTTAAAATACTTCTATTCTATTATTACTGCAGGCAGCGGAATCAGCTATGCTGGTAAGTATAACAGAACAGATAGATTAATATCTTATAGATTTCTTTAATATTGTTTTCTTGAAGTGTTTCTTCATCCATGCTTGCCTTTCTTTGGGAGGTTCTATTGTTATAAAACCTACACTGTAAAAAATAAATAAAATACACTCATACCAATAAAACATCTTCTCTCAAAAACCAACAAAAAAGCCCCGGTATTGGTCAAGCAGAAATTAACCTTGTAATTGAGTTGTTAAAATTAATCATTGGAATCAGTGATGCTCAAATATAAAAACAACAGTTGGTTTTGACTTGTTTTCCCTGGCTCAGGGCTGTTGTATGGATCATCGTTTTTTGTCGAGGGGGGTAGGGAGGGAGGGGAAGGACAGAGCAGCGTGATTCACAATGTAATGTCAAGTTTAAAATACCATTAATACCAGCTTGTAGTAGTTGTAGTAGTAGTAACTATGTAGAAGTTGATTTTTGTCATATTTTAGCTTTAATACATTTAGCTAAATATTAAATATTGCACATACTGTATTTGGCTTCTTTTCCTTTGTCTTAAGCTTGAGTTGAGAAAAAGTAACTTAACATCTTCAGTAGTTTCTGCTTCCTCTATATTATCGGTATTGTGATTTCAGTAGTAAGTTTTGAGGATTAAGTGGAAGCTTGATGTACTTTTGTTTCAGTGTGTGGGGAATATAGGTTAAATCTCAGTAAATGCTATTACAAAGAAGAAGTTCTTTGTATAGCAGCCATTTCTATGTTCCAGCAGATGGGCCATAAAAATAATGCTTTGTTGACCTGGATACGGCTTGTCAAATGCCATTATCTTCTACAATAAGCACTTTCTTTGGTACTGCTTAATTTTAGTCATTCTGGCATTATAAAGGCCAGCTTTTTTTTTCTTTTCAATGTTTTACTATTGTATTTTTTATACCATAATAATTTTCCAAAACTCTTCTCACCTATGAAATAAAAACCTGTTAAGTAAAGCCTCCTGATACAGGAACCTTGAGTGACAGAATATGCAATGTTTATTACCTATCCCATCATTTCTCTACTAAGGGGAAAGAAAAATGTTCTGACATCAGTTGTCTGGAATCAGTATTGATTCCAATATTGGAATAAAATAATAACCTGTTTCTATTATTTTTATAGTGTTGTCTTCACTTAATGTATGTCAGTTATTCTAGTTTTACTCTCCTCACTTTACATCATTTCATAGAAATATTCCCCTGTTTCTCTGAATTATTCATATTTTTTTGTGGCACAAATAGTATTCAATGAAGTTAGTTAATTCAGCCATTCCCTTATCAGTGGGCACCAATATTTTGATTCTAGTTTTTAATTGCTATGAAAAGAGGACAATATGTTTTCATCATGAAAGAATTTGAATGCTGTTTAGGAGAACTAAATGCTATTTAAAAAAAAATAAAATGCTGTCAATGTACCTGAGCTCTTCTACCTTTAAAAATCTTAATTTATCTAAACAATATCGTATAAACACTCAAGCAGCCCTCTGCAAAAAACAACAACAACAAAAACCCCTACAACATTCAGAAAGATTCAGGAACTTAGAGGAGGACGGGAATAAACCAGAAAGTATGTATTACCTTCTTTCTCCCACTCGGTTGAAATCCTTTTTTTAAACTTGGTAATTCATTATAAGAAGGATGGATATCTGCTCTCTTTTATGTGTAGGTATTTCAGATTGGGAATGTATAGCCACCAGTGTTTAAAAAGTTCACCCAAGCTTATCACACTTCTAAAGTTAAAAACTTTGTTTGTCTTTTGATTATTGTGCTTATTACCTCTAGGAATTTGAATTTTCATTTTTCGTTAGTTTGCTAAATTCAAACTTTTGTTTCCTTCATTGAAAATCCAGTACAGTTTCATTTTAAAATGGCAATAAATTGGGGTGGCTAGGTGGTGCAGTGAATAGAGCACCAGCCCTGAAGTCAGGAGGACCTGAGTTCAAATGTGACCTCAGACACTTAACACAAAAACTAGCCATGTGACCTTGGGCAAGTCACTTAACCCCAATTGCCCTCCAAAAAGCAAGAAATAAATGAATGAATGAATGGATGAATAAAATGGCAATAAATGATTCCTTTGGATGCAGAATAAGTGAGTTATCTGCCTTTACAACTTTAGGACATTTTAACTAAACACTTATATTCTTTAGGAGAAAAAGTATTTGTGGTTTTAAACACTTATTAGATCTCAAAATTCAAATTGACCCTGTTTAGTTGACATCACCATCGGTTGTTTTTACTTTCTCTAGTAACATTTAAAGAGAAATTATGTATTGTGCATGAATTTCCCATCAATACTATATATCAAATAGATAGTATATGTTTACTGTTAAGATATGTAGTATACATTGATTTTGCTGTTTGTACATTTTCTGAAGTAAAAATCCTTTTCCACTGAAGTTTTTAAAATATGTAATCTATATTATAGGTGAGATGAAGCTATTTATGACTGATTAAAACTTAATAGCTATTGCTTTTATAAAAAGCATCTGAATGCCTAGTTTGTACCTAACAGTATGTTAAACATTATGGAAAGAGAGGGATGAGGTAAACCAAAGAAATAGTGGACGAATAATACACACATGAATTAGCTTCAGAAAATTATGAAGCAATATGAATATAAAATAGTATAGGATAAACTGAATATATATATATATATATATATATATATATATATATATATATATATACACACACACGCACACATACATATATAAAATCTGTGAGTCATTATGGTGTAATAGAAATAGTACTGGATTTGGAAGTCAGAAAACCTAAGTTCAAGTCCCGGTTCTTACTTTCCCGAGCTGTGATCTTAGGCACATCACTTAATCTCTGTAAGCTTCATGTTTCTCATCAGTAAAATTGTTATGATAATATTCGTATTATCCACCTCAGAGGATGGTTGTGAGGAAAGCACTTTGTAAACTGTATGTCAGCTATTTTACATACACACACGCACACTCACAATTCACTCTGAAGTGATGTGAAATTAAGAGTAGTCATCATGGAATTTAATTAAAACAGTGAGGTTTCTGGAAATAGCCTTAGAGACATTTTGTTAAGTTTTGTTTTCTAGAAGTCCATATAAGTATCTCAGAACCAGTTGTCAATCTGTACAATGAGTATAATGATACTTATACTATATATCTCAGAGAACTGTTGTGAGGACAGTACTTTGTCAACTGTAAAACACTAAATGAATAAGCTTTTTTTTAAAAATACTGAAGAGACATATAGTAAAAGAGTAATCACAGTAGAATGTTTTTAAATGAATATGGTTTCCTGGAGAGATCTTAGTAACATTTTTGTTTGTCCTCATTCTCTAAAAGTATCTCAGAATCAGTTGTCAAGAATCTATCAAGAACATCTGATGTTCTGTCTATTCAAAATGTCTTATGTCTTACAACTCTGAGTGCATATATGTATACATTTATGTCTACACATGTGTATGTATGTTTAGATATATCTATAGTTTTAAATATCTATATAGACATGCATACATACACACATACATAAATGCACAGTTCCTTTCCTTACATGTCTTACTTGAAATAAAAAAACTATCAGTCCTTTTTCTTTAAGCTTTTTCTCTGCTTTGGTTATTCAGGTTCACTTTTGCCTCCCAAAGAAATTAGATTTTCCTCTCCTTCCCCTCCCCGCCCCAATTACCACAGATTATGAAGAGTGCATTTGTGAAAGCATTAATTGAAGGAAACTAACACTTTCATTCATATTTAAATCAGATGCTTCATTAAATAAAATTCTCTGTGAAAAGAAGAGTATAGTTCTCTATGAAAGGAATAATTTCTGATTTGTTTTCATTTTTTGCTATCAAGAGCAGATAATATTTATTTAGCAATTTCTTCGAAAAGCTAGAAATCTGGGGAAATATTTTCTTACTGTTTTGAAGCCTTTGTGATAAAGTAATTAATAAATGCTTCATGTTTAAGTATTTCAAAGATTTATTATTTCATCAATGTAAGCATCCTCTTTTACCAATAAAGACTGAACTATTGTTTTTGTGAGTTATTAGTAGAAAATTTCATGACCTGGGCACCAGTCTTTGGTAACAAACCTTTCTGGTCATAGTTAGGCTAATCTTTTGCCAAGTAATTAGTCCACCGATACAGTCTTTAAGAACCCAGAGTAACCTTTACATCATAAACAGGGAATATAAAAAATATATGACTAATTGGAATGATTGCCTTCCTACTTCATTCATGTTCTGATTATTAATACAGGTTCTTGATGTTTTATTCTTCAAGATACACTACTTGTCTCTCCTTACCCAGTTGTCTAGGTAAATGCAATTCTTTTCATGCAAGTTTTCTTTTTCCTGCATGAGAGCCTTGTATCTAGGAGCTTCTTCTCTTTTTTGCTTTGCAGTTATCAGGGAAAGGGTGTTTTGTTTTGTTTTGTTTTTTATTTTCACCTTTGAGGCCAGTCCTTAACTTGTTCCTAATAAGTGGCAGGCTTAAAATGAACAAATTTGCTGTGTCTAGTGGTTGGAGTAAGTTGAGTGGTTGTTTTGAAGTAGGAGAGGAGAGGACGGAGTGCTCTTTTGATCAAATTATTAGTACTTTTTCGGTGTCTTCTTTTCCTTTCCTATGCTGTTTGCATCTCAGAATTTCAGTACCCCACAAGCGATGAACTCCTAAGAGAGGAAGGGGACAGCTTTAACATTAGCCACATTACCTGAGGCCAGTGAAAGCAGCTTTGGTAAAGTCCTGAAATACACCATGGTTTCATGGCTGTCTCCTAAACTTATTTTAAATTAAAACCTGTTTTACTTTTAGTTCCCAAAATTAGAGAATTTGAAAAATTGAAGAGACTTAAATAGCATTTAATCCAATCTATAGCCGAAAATATACGTATCAAAAGTTATACAGCTTCTTCTTGAGAAACTCTAATGAGAGGGAGCTACCTCTCAAGGCAGTCCATTCTCCTTATTAAAACTCCTAATTCCTAAGAAGTTTCTTATATAAAACCAAAAATTGCCTCTTTGTATCCTGTTCCTAGTTCTGACCTTTCCCATAACAGCCGTGCAGTTACTTCCTATTTATCATGTTTCCCCTGAGGCCTCCTAGGTCAAACATTCCCAGTTACTTCAGTTAGTATGGCATGGTGCCAAGACACTACACCATCCTTATTGCTCTTCTTTGGATTCTCCCCCACCCACCTATCAAGGTCCTTCTAGAATGGAAAATAGTATGATATAGTTTCCCAAAGGTAGACTTTCCAGGTGACAGTAGGACTGTCATCACCTCCTGATTCTTAGAAGCCGTACCTCTTAATGCAACTCAGGATTATATGTCTTTAGGCTAAATCACAGTACTGACTCATATTGTGCTTTGGGTCCACTAAAACACAGAAATCTCTTTCTGACAACTACTGTGTAACCAAACCTCCCCATATTGTACTTGCGAAATTAATTTTTGAAACCAGGGACCTACATTTATCCCTATTACATTTTGTCTTAATATCTTCAGTCCAATATTTTGGATCTTGTGTCCCTGACCAAAAAGGAAAGGAAAAAAGTTAGTCTGTGCTAGCCTATTCTTGTTGAATCCACATTGATTCTTTATGATCAATGCTCTTTCCACCTTTTTTAAAAAGGTAATCACTAAGTATTTCTTCAGTCCTACATTCTAGAATTATTCTAGGATTCAAAGTCAAATTTATAGGATTAGAATTATTTCTTGTCCTATAAACAATTTATATTGCTTCCTTTTTTGGTTTGAATGTGAAACATTTTTTCTCTTTTTCTACTACTACAGTGGAGGGTTGGGGGAAGTTCATGAGCTAATTATTTAAAATGAAAGTATGCTAAATTGAGCACCCTAAACATGATGAGGATTTGTGGGAACTAAAGCAAATAGTTTTGAAGTGAAATTTGGAGTAGGCAGGAAGAACAGGAAATGGCTCCAATACTGAATACTTAGAAAATTTTCGAAATTTGTAAAGTATATGTGCTTGTATATCTTCTTCCACTCCCCCTGTTAACTTAGGCTCCCCACCAAAACCGTATTTTTTGGCAAGGGCAGGAGCTAAGAGGGTAGGATATGAAACATTACCTTTGTTTGTTTTTTTTTTTAATAATTAATCACCATGGCTGCGCAGGCATACTGAAAATTAGTTTTTGTCATATTTTTTGTTAGTTTAAGATAGTCATGTTATCTGGATATTTCCCATTAGTTGTTTTTTTTTTTAAATAAATAATGGGAATAAAAATGTGATTATAGTACTTTTTTTAATTTGAAATGTTTTTGGTTGTGTGTTTTCAGGTTTGGCTTGGAGAGACAATTTGAGCTACCTTGACCACTTACCAAACTTTTTCAGTGGATTTTCTTAAAGATAGCAACTTATTGACAATAATCTCTACCCCCAATTACAAGTGATAGGTCTTTCTCTGTAACCTACCAGAAGGCACATGAAAGAAGAAACATTTTTAATGACAAAACTTAATCTCACTTGCATGTTTTCTCTTCCCTATTGTGGTCAATGTTATTCTTGTAATACTAATGCAATATTTTTAACTTTTTTGTCATGGCTTTGAGCTTTTCATGCTTCTTAAAAATACTATAGTTAGTTATCTTAATAAGTTTCATAAGTTTCTACTTTTAATGACCAAAAATTTTGGTTAAAATTTGACTGTATTTTATATGTATAATATAGCACAATAGAATACTATTGGTTTTCATTTTTTTTGAGCTGTATGTAACCCTTCTTTAATGTTACTTTTAGAGAGAAGGGAGTGAGGTTAAAATCTTACCACCTAAACACCAATGTAAATTAAATTCCACATATTCTATAGTTCATTAACTGAATATTTCAGAAGTTACGTTGTAAAGTCAAACTTCAGATGAATTTATTTCTTTTGGCAATGATGTCAAAATAAACTTTATTAATGGTTTATTTTAAGGTTTATTTACCTATTACCAAATATGACACATCCTTTTATTGTTTGATTCGTGTTTATATGATGTCATTCTTGCCAGCATCTTTCATTAAGGAATGTGGTGATGATCATGTAGTTTACAGTTTGGTTTTCCATTCTTTGTTATGCCTTTTTGCTCATATAACTGAAATACATATTTTAAAAATCTTTTAACAACTTGGCTGGTCTTGCCAAAAATAAGACTATCCTTATCTACCATAGAAACGCTCCAGTGTACTTCAATAATGCAAAGGGCACCCTAACAAAACACATCTAGAAGCATCTTCATTTTCTCAGTAAAGCTTTTTGTTCAGATGTTAAAACTGTATCACTTGAATTCATAACTTGTTGATCGGCTTTCTGCTGGATCATTTATACATATTTGGTAAATGTAAATAACCTTAGTGGGTGGGTGAGTAAGCATTTAAATCTTTTAAAAGAGAATTTTGAACTCTACGTGAACACAAAAATGACTTTCTTTTGTATATGTTATGCAAAACGTCTAAGTGCAGTAGGCACAGGGTTGTTCTTAGCTAAAGATTTGAGATGTTTTGTTTTTTGTATTCTCAATGCAAGCAGATGTTATATTTGATAAACATTATGATGTTCTTTTACTTCTCTAGTTGTAATTCGACTTTATGTAAATTAAGCATTTAAATAATGTTTGTCCAATATAATTCATCATTTCTGTTACCACTACAACAAACAGACAAAATAACACCCTCGTTTAAAATTTACTTTGAAGCTCAGTGTTTTTACTTTCTTAGTTGTCTACCACCTCCCTCCCTTCTCCCTCCCTTTGTTCAAATGGAGAGGATATAAGGAGAGTACAGATGCTGCATGTCTTAAACGAAAGCGTTCCCAAGGTACAGTAATTGTAGTTTGTTTTTTTCCTCCATGTAGTTGTATTCCTGGCTTTTGGCATTCACTTGTTTGTTTTGGTAAAGTATTCTGAACGATTTGTTCTTATGCTTTTTAGGCAAGTAATATGTGTTTAAATTCTTAGGAATTAGTAGATGCCTTGTGCCCTTTATGCTTTTTTAATCTACAGCTAATTACCTTGTGTCCTTTATGCTTTTTAAAAAAAAATCTATAGCTAATTAGCTGTAGCAATAGTCATGCATTTATTAATAAGTGCTGTGTGAGTCAATAAGGGTTAATTAACACTGTTGAAGTTATTGAGCCATTTGGGTCAAAGCTACCTAAAGAGAAGCCAATTTTCATCATGCCCTTAACAGTGCTAACCATATATTTCTTGCATTTTCAGTATTCTAAGTATCAAAATATTTGCTACTAGAGATATTTTATGGAAAAGTTTAGGTTTGGTTAGAAAGTAATTTATATTTATCATTTGTTAAGTCATTTTCTAAATTATTTTAGTATAAAACTTTTAAAACAAAATATTGGAAAATTTTCCTTCTTATACACAAGTCGGAGTTTTTCCACCTATCCTTTCCTTACAAATAAATATATTACTTACACAGTGGTTTACATTAATTTAAACTTTTTCTTGTGCACATTGTTAATGGCATCATCAGGTAGATTTTGTAAGGCAAATGAAAGAAGTTAACTTCTACATATGAATGATTTTTAAAAATTCCATGTGTAACAATCATGTGCTTTCCCAGGAGTTCTCTGGGAATGTGACATACTAAAAATAAAGGCTTTTATGGCTGCAAATGTTGACTCAGGGTATATCTCTGAAGTTATGTTATGGGCTAGAAGTCAACTTTAAATCCATAATTCTTTTTTTTTTTTTTGGAGGCTGGATCTCTGTATCCTACATAGGATAAAAGTGCATTGGCCTCTCCTGGGCCCAATACTACAACAGATCAGCATGCGGACTTTTTCCTGCTCTGCTTTCAGTTTTGGCCAATTGGCTTCCCAGTAGGCTGTCCACCCTCTGAGTCTCACCATGTTGATGCCAGACTAAGTGTAGATTGGTTTCAGCATACTGCAGCTCTGAACTCCGTCTGCTTCAGTCTTCCCCGTGGCCAGGATTGTAGTTTTGCACGACCGTGCCTAGTCATGAATTTTTTATAGCAGAAATTCCATTCATCAGACACTCAAGCTTAACCCTGCCGCCAAAAAATAAAATAAAATTAATTATGTGGCAAATCACTTAACCTCTTCTGCCTTTGTTTCTTCCTCTGTAAGGTGGAGTTAAGATATACTGCTTCACAAGGATTTTGTGAGGAAAAAAACAGAGTAACTTAGAAATGTTATAAAGATCTCAAATACATGGACCCTGCTCCCCTTGGTTACCCAAAGTTTAGTATGCAAATTTTTCTTACCAGCATTCCTGAGAATAGAAAAATCCTTTTTTTTTTTTTAATCCTTCAGAAGATAAGAAATGTAAAACTGGGGAGGCTGGGTGGTGCAGTGAATAGAGCACCAGCCCTGGAGTCAGGAGGACCTGAGTTCAAATCCAGCCTCAGACACTTAACACTTACTAGCCATGTGACCTTGGGCAAGTCGCTTAACCCCAACTGCCCTCCAAAAAGCCAGAAAAAAAAGAAATGTAAAACTGCTACGTGACATAGTCAATATCTGGAGTTAGATGGCTTTTCTTTAGTGTTCATACCCTGATGTGTTAAAATAGCAGTATTTCTTATGGTTTTTCCCCCTAACAAATATTTAGGTAAATTTCAAATTCTTCATTCAATCCAAACCTCTAAATGTTTTGGATGGGAAAAGAATTAACATCTGAATTAGCAAATTAAACATCTAAAAATCAATCTGCTAGAAATAGTCACTTTTTTGAGTATAGGAAATAGTAAAAAGAACAAAAATGTTTTGCATTTTTTTTAACTTACCTTATTAATCAAACTGGTAATTAGAGACCAACTAATCATTGGTACTAATCTCCAAGACTGATAACTATCTTAACAAGGCATGTTGAATTATATTTTAATTATTTAGTTAGCCACCTCCCAAATGGCATAAGTTTTCTTTAGGTTACAGGACACAATCTTCTAGCAGAAAAAAAAAGATTCCTAAATGTGTAGTTCTAGTAGGCTAAAACTGTTTCTGAATCTCAGACTCAAATCATAACCACACTTTTTTTTTGGTTATTGTATCATGTATTTTCTTGTCCAATCTTTACTGTGCCTACTAAGACAGAGGCTTAAATTACAGAAGAGAATCTGTAACATACATCAAAATCAACAAATAAAGGTTAAATTGTCATGCCATCAGCTTGAATTTTTTTAGACCTAAGATGGGACAACAAAAATGAGATTGGAAGAAACACATACACTGCCTTTGGATTCCCTGAAGGTTAAGAATTTTGTATTTGCAAGCATAGTTGAAGGGGTGAAATGCAGAGGCTAATCCTATTGTTCAAGATATTAAATGATGTATCTGATATTCACCCATTCTGAGTCTGAAGTAATGGGACAAAATCTTGAGTTTTATGGACTTTTGATGATTTTCCATATAAATATAGTTTGTCATCATAGCCTTAATTTAAAGATTGCTCTTTTTTTCTTTACAACAGCTATTCATAGTTTCAAGTTGAGTCGAAACCATGTGGACTGGCATAGTATGGATGAGGTATATCTTTACAGTGATGCAACAACATCTAAAATTGCAAGAACAGTTACACAAAAGCTGGGTTTTTCTAAAGGTAATAGATTTTTTCCCACTCTGCAAATGGAGAATGTTGTTTTTCCTATTCTTAGAAAATATTTAATGAAGAATTCACATTTTTCATTTGACAGAGTGCTAATATTTATAATAATTGTTTTCACCCTGTTTTATTTATTAGTGAGTTAACTGACCTACATCATAACCTGATATTAAATATTTAAAGAAATATAGCTAGACTAATAACTTTTATGCTTTTAAAAATAGTCAAAAGATGATTTTGTACAGCTAAAAATATGTGAAAATAACGTTGTCAAAAGCAAAAAATTAAATATTTTTACAATGTCTTTAAGATTTACAGAGGTCATTTTCATAACAATCCTTTGAAGTATGTAGTGTAAATATTATTATGCCTTTTTTCGGGTGAAGAAACAGATTCAGAGAGATAAAAAAAAATTCTGAGCAAGTAAGTTGAATATGTGCGTAGATTTTGTACATGAGTCAGGGTACCCAAACTTTAAAAATTAAACTTGTCCCTGACTGAAATTTTGTTTGTCAGGTTGTAGTTTTTGTTAAAATTTTCAAACATATGTGAAAAATGCCACCTATTAATGCTTAAAATATTGAACTTAGGAGTCATGACTTTTCCACAGCTTCAAGTAGTGGGACCAGACTCCATCGAGGCTATGTAGAAGAAGCTACTTTGGAAGACAAGCCCTCACAGACTACTCATATTGTATTTGTTGTGCATGGCATTGGGCAGAAAATGGACCAAGGAAGAATAATAAAAAATACAGCCATGTGAGTTTTTATGCACATATTTCATAGTTGCTGTGGTATTCTAAATCTGTACCTGATCTCTTAGACTCAAGAGCTATTCCTATATATTAACAGAGAATGTTCCTTCTTGTTGCAAGGTACTTCAGTACTAATTATCATGAAAAACAGCTATCTTTGATTTTTAAGGTGATGGAAGGGAGATAGGGAGGGAGACAGGGAAGGAGGAACTGTACTTTTATTCTGATTATTAAGGGTAAAGCGTAAGACCTAAGATGAAAATAGATTTTTTTTAAAAATCAAAGCCTGGGGTGTGTTTTTCTGTTTAAACTGGTATAAATTGAGTAGGTAATGAAGGGTATATAACTGTAAGAATCAGAATCTCTTTTTTAGTCACTAGTCAGTTATATCTAGCTGATTAGTTGAAATACTATAATACAGTGGCTCAACCTGCCTAATGCCGCAATCCTTTAATACTCATATGTGGGCATATCTGCATGTGGGCGAACCCACCTGGAGATGGATAGAGGAGCGGTGTCTCGGTTCCTAAGACCATCGGAAATATGTGTTTTCTGATGGGGTTAGGTGACCCCTGTAACCCCTGTGAAAGGGTTGTTCAACCCCCAAAGGGGTCGTGACTCACAGGTTGAGAACCGCTGCTATAATAGAACTGTAATCTCATTGACCTAATTATTTCCTCCATTTGTGTATATCAGAATCATGCCTTCTCATTCTATTAGATTCTTGTTCTTCCTCTCATAGATCCTTCACAGAGGATCCACCCAATGTTTTAGAGTCCTTCCTTCCTCTTTAAATCTTTTTATATTTCTTGGTACCAGTTTAGCGCTCTGACTGTCCATATGATATCCTTCTCTCATGATCTTTTCTATTCATACATTATCTTCTGTTCCTTATACTACTTCTTGCACATTGGTCATTGTTGGATTTATGTTGCAACCAACTTTGTCCTTTGTCTTACCTATTGTTGGATTTATGTTACATCCAACTTTGTCCTGTGTCATACCCTTCCCCTCAAATGTCAGTTCTGGGGATGGTGACTGCTTGCCGGTATCCTAGGAAGAATGTGTAATATTGTATTGTTGTGAAAAAAAATTTTACGTATATTTCTTACAATGCCAGAATTCATGTCTAAAATAAAAATTGTATTTATTCTAACTCCAGTTTGAGTTGCCTATTGCATGACTTTATTAAAAAAGAGAGGAAGCATACCCTGAAATCTAATCAAGTCTTTTCATACTATATTCATGCCACAAATTATTTCATTTTAGAGATTTTAAAGATGTGATTTTGTGTAATAATAAATGAATTTTGTATGAGTATTCCAAAGGGCTATCTCTCTGTACATTTTGCTGTAGTATTTTTATGGAAACATTAGCTTCCAACTCCATTGGCCTTCCACTGAAACTTTTCTCAAGAAGGCAACTGAAGTTGTGGGGATGAAAGTCAAATTCTTATCTTGTCTAGACACCAACACCATACCTCCTTAAAATTTTGGTCTTGATTTAGCTGTCAAGAACTTTGACTTTTATTAGGGAAATTTTGAATAGACATATTTTTGTTGTATAATATAGTATGCTGTTTATGTATTTTGTGTTGGAAGAGTTTTTTTGAATGTTTTATATTGAGAGCATTTAGACAAATGAATAGGACTTCTAATTTTACCCCTAAAATCTAACCTTTTGACTCTTTTCTATTAATATTACAACCTGTTTTGTTCACTGATTTTTATCTGAAATGAGACTTGAATTTTAGCATATTGATAAACTTTAGAAATTATCTAGTCTACCCTTTTCACTTTTTGAGGTAGAACTGAGGCCCAGAGAGGTTAAGTAATTTGTCCCAGATAATAGGGTTGAGAGCTGGAAAGAACCTTAAATATCTTCTGAGTTGACCTCCTCCTCAACTTTGAGATGCAGAAAACTTAAATTACTTGACCATACTTTTATAGCTAATTTTAACTGAGCTGGTACTAGAATTTAGTGTACTCTCAACGGAGTGTGCTCATTTATTTCTGATCATTATTTTTATTTTTGTAGCCTTATGTCTGAAAATAATTTATGCATTATCCCTATATATTATTCACAAGAAGTTACCTTAATGATGATAGTCCCTCTAATAAAATTTTGAATTTAAGGTTAATTAGTAGGGATTATATCGAATTATATATGTTGTTGTTCAGTCATTTTCAGTTGTGTCCAACTCTTTGTGACCCCATTTGTGGTTTTCTTGGCAAAGATACTGGAATGCTTTGCCATTTCCTTCTCCAGCTCATTTTACAGATGAGGAAACTGAGGCAAATAGGGATAAAGTGACTTGCCCAAGGTCACACAGCTAGTCAGTGTCTGAGGCCAGATTTGAACCCAGGAAGATACATCTCCCAGATTTCAGACTCGGTACTTTATGTACTACCCCGATTATATGTGAGCTTTCCACAAAATAAAAGAATAAACAGTCATTCTCTGG
This sequence comes from Pseudochirops corinnae, assembly GCA_028646515.1. Classification (NCBI taxonomy): domain Eukaryota; kingdom Metazoa; phylum Chordata; class Mammalia; order Diprotodontia; family Pseudocheiridae; genus Pseudochirops; species Pseudochirops corinnae. The sequence continues at coordinate 307,124,795 of CM053585.1, read as the reverse complement.
TTTAAACTCCAGGAACATATAACTAATATTAACATGACAACAAGATAGTAATTTTTTAATTGCCTTAAGTAGAAGAGAAATTTTACTTATGGATATTGAAGATCAATTGTGATTTTTAAAAATAAAAATTGGACAAATTCTTGCCTTTAGTAACTTCTTAGTCATTATAATTAAGTATTGCTTGCTGTTTATACCCAGTTGATATGGCATTTGTTTTTACCGTAATTGTCACAAATGATATTTAATTTTATTGTTTAGAACAAAAATGTTAAAAATTTAATATGTAACTGTATGCTTTGTCAAACTCTGGTTTGACAGGGTGTTAAGTCAGGGTGATAAGGAAATATTGCTGTATCTGGGCGACTTGATTTGAAAGTAAGATGGGTAAAAATATGCAAATGGAATGAAGCAACAGAACTTATATGTATATTACGTTCATTCTACTAAATATTATGAAAGATAAGCAGAGAAAAATGTTTCCTTTTGCCTTTAAACTTTCACATATATAATACTGAATATTTAAGTTGACTGGGCTCACCCAGCCAGTGTATCTTTCAGAGTCACATTCTTAAAAGAAAGATTTAATATTTGGCCTTTAACAAAAATTGTGGTATATTAATCTTCACAAATAGAAAGTTACAGCTCAAATGAGTTTGAATACTAGCTAGACTCTATTCTGATATAATCTAATTTGTTCAAAGCACCTCAGTGAGCACTTTTCTGCTTATTAAATGGAGGAAATTTCCAACAATTTTCCTTTTGCTCATTTTTTTCTCTTTTCTTAAATTAAAAATATATGTAGGATCACCTAATCTAGAATTAGAAGGGACCTTTTAGACTATCTAATCTAACTTCTTCATTTTACAAATGAGGAAACTGAGGCCCAAGGGAGTTAAGTGACTTACCCACGGTCATACCACAAGTGCCAAAGGTAGGATTTGAACCCAGGTCCTCTGAACTATAGAGACATTACTATTCTACTGTCTTAAGTTTAAGGTATAATTTCCCATTTCTTCAGTTCACCAAACTGAGGCAATATAATGGTTTTTTGCTTATGATTTTGTTATACATTACAATGTATAGATTTATATCAGTGATAGTTTCCATCTTTTCATTATGATGAAATGTTGAATATACTTAGCTACCTAGAAAAAAGAAAAATTTCCATATTACCCTGACTTCTGGTTTGACTGAGGAGACAGCTACATATTTGGTTATTGTTTTTTTTAAGACTTAAAGGATTATTTTGCTATGTTCTATATTCTAGAGTCTAGAATATTATATAAGATTTGATTGAACCAAGTAGGAATACAGAAAAGTTGCCATTTCCAGGTACCATATTTAGGAATAAGTTTAGGACAAATTTAATATTTGCTGGGTTTGTTGTAGAATTCTTTTTATCTCTTGCTCTACTTTATTCTAATTAAACATAATCATTTCTTGTTGAGAAAGTAGTAGTCTATAGATATACATATATATATAACTGAAAATTATCACCTCAAAGTATAGGAATAGATAGACTGAGTTATTTTGCTGATTTGTCTCTGAAAAAGAAATATTAAAAGGTTTTGTAATTTCCCCTCTCAGCCACATAGATTCTAAATAGTATTTCTTGGGTTGCACTAACTAAAAAAAAAATAGGCAAGTATATTATTTCTTTCTACCCTTCATTTCCTCAAATGACTTTGTGCAGTTTGAAAAGGCCATTCATTTCCTCTTCTGGCATATAATTAAAAGTCTGAAAGTGTGTAACAGTAAGCACCCTAGCATGCCCAGGGCAGCTACTAGCACAGGCTCCTAGATCTGCTTTTCTAAAGGAAAGCAACTCAAAATGGGTTAACAATCTTACCTCAATCAAACATATCATTTACCTAGTTCAGGAGGAAAAGTCAGCACCCTGAACTTCAGAGAATAC
>CM053585.1:307092837-307122380 GCA_028646515.1 Pseudochirops corinnae | reverse complement strand
CATACCCTTTGACCCATTAATACCACTTCTGGGGCTGCATCTGAAAGAGATCATAGAAGTGGGAGGAAGATCCATATGAACAAAAATATTTATTGCAGCTCTCTTTGTGGTGGCAAAAAACTGGACATTAAGGGGATGCCCATCAATTGGGGAATGGCTAAACAAGTTGTGGTATATGAATGGAATGGAATATTCTTGTGCTAAAAGAAATGGGAAGGATATGGACTTCATATTTACCTGGAGAGGCTTATACAAACTGATGCTAAGTGCGAAGAGCAGAACCAGGAGAAATTTGTACACAATCACAGACACATCATATGTGTGGTGACCAACTCTGAAAAACTGGACTCTTTTCAGCAACGCACAATTATAAGACATCTCTAAAAGTCTTAAGATGGAAGGAGATGTCTACATTCAGAGAAAGATCTAGAAAGAACAGAGTTTAAGTGGAGACTAAAGCAAACTACATCCTCTTGTTCTTTTCCACATTTGGTTTTGTTTCTTCTTTCCCTTTGTTTACTTCATTGGTTACAACTCTTCTTTACAAACAGACTAATGTCCAATGTGAAAATATTTGCAGATCCTATACTTGATTGCAAGCTGCCATGGGGGGAAGGTGGAGAGGAAGTGGAGAAAATTTGAAACTCAAGGGATTGCGGAAGGGAATCTTGTAAACTAAAAGTAAATAAACAAATCAATTTAAAAAGAAAAAAATTCCATACAAATGATGTGCAAAAGGAAGAACTGATACACAAGAATTTGAAGGGGGAGGAGGGCTGGTAGTTCTGGTAACCTATTTTCATTGGGAATGGGTGTAAGACGAAACAATGCATATATATTTCAAAGAGTATTGAAGTCTTCTAAATTCAGAAGAAATAAAATGGTAGGAGAATAGGGAGGAGGAGAGGACAAGGGAGGGATTTTTAGAGGGGAGGGTGAGAGAATAGGTAAATAGGAGTATGGAAGGGTGTTTAGATTTATGGGATACACACACACGGATATATAAACAAAGATCAGGAGTATAATAGGTTTGGGAATGTGTACGTCTATATATGTATGTATATATCTATATGTGTATGTATATATCTATAGCTATGGAGAAACATATCCAAACTATATTTGACACAATTAGCTAAAAAGCAAAGGCTTTAGGATGTGAAGTACTAGTTGGAAATAATTCCTCAGTGAACCTTGGACACACTCTTCTACAAATAAACACACATCAGTGGGAAGAATGGACACACAACAGGGAACAGTTGGGACCAAGGCAATTCACGCCTCTGGTATTGCAGGACCCTGATGTACTTTTTTTTTTTTTTTTTTTTGCTTTTTGGAGGGCAACTGGGGTTAACTGACTTGCCCAAAGTCACATGGCTAGTTTTTGTGTCAAGTGTCTGAGGTCACATTTGAACTCAGGTCCTTCTGACTCCAGGGCCAGTGCTCTATTCACTGTACCACCTAGCCACCCCTTGTACTTTTCTCTTGGTATCTTCAGTTGCTCTTCCTAGGCACAGTGCAACTACTAAGCAAATCATTTTGTGTAGGTCCCTGGACCTGTGTATTACCCTTTGAAGCTCAACTAGAATTCAAAGCTAGACTTTATAAGGCCTATTTCCTCTGGGACACCACATTTTCTTCTGGTTGAATTCCTCTGCTGTGAGATACTATTGTTGAAGGGGAGAAGACATATTCCACCTCCTTAGTCTGAACTCTGGAAGGAAGTTTTCAAGAGTGATTCCTTTTCAAGAGTTAAGTTTTTCCTCTGTGCCTGATGCTCTTCCCTGCTATCAGAGATGACTCCCTTAAAGAGAATATCTGCCTTAGTTGACTAGCTTGCTTTTTTTAAAAAAGCTTTTACAAAGATATAGTAAGAACAGAAGTTACAAACATCTCATTCATTACCTAGGAAGTATACTTTTCCCTATACCATTTCAGTTCCTGGGGAGAGCAGATACAGATTTAACATAGTTTTTACATAGCATTCACCCCCTCCCACACACCTAAGTTCATGTCCAAATGTGGCATAGCCAAGAGATAGGATCTCTGATCCTGCTGGACTATGCCAGTAGGTCTCTTAAGGACTTTATTCTCCACCATTTGGCTTCTAGAAAATCCCGGTGTGGGCTTTAGTTCTAGGACTTCTCATGGCTTGTTCTGACCTTTTGAAGCCAACGTTTCATAGTAATTTCCAATCCCCTTTACAAAGCACTCAGTGAGACAGTACAACAGGAACAGAGAGGGGCAAAAGCAAAAGCAGGGTCATGTGCTCTGGGCTTCACAAGGCTGTGACTAAGAATTGAAGGTTCTCCTCCACCAAGATGCTCTCAGCAGCTTCTTCTTCTCTAATGCCAGGTCAGGGGGGGAAAAAAACAGAGTCAAAGAGCAGCTAGTTTGTTTTTTTTTAAAGCCAAGAGAGGTATTTAGTTAATCAATGACTAGCCACCCTATAATTATATCAAGTTGATGGGAGAACCTCTTCATACCTCCTAGAAGAGCAGCAAAGTAAAAACGCTTTCCTAATAAGTTTTGTCTGGCCTATTCCCAGTTTTATAGTCTTTATCTGCAAAATAAGCTACTCAGTAGAAGAGAACACAGAGAAGTTAAGTGAACAGAAAAGACTATTAGGAAATTGTGAATTGGGGGTGGTAGTGACATAGCCAGCAAAAATCAGAATCAAAATTTGAACCTAGGTCTTCCTAAATCCCAGATTAGTTCTTTATCCATTACATTATGATACCTTGTCTTTTGAGTCTACAACACTTGGTACTAATGGACAATCTCCCATATAAGAATTAACCAGTCCTGACACTATTTAGTTTCTAATGAAACTTGAACTAATAGGATGTCAAAGATAGCCTTTGGTTCATATGATGGTCAAGTTGGGGCAAAGGCACTACAGATCTGAAGTTGATCCTATGACCCAACGCCAGTTTGCTAGAGCCCTTCTGGTTCTGCGTGGGAAATACAGGTACAGGGAGCAAGCTCTTACTGATGAAGCCGTTAGCCCACCCAGAAGGTGCTAGAGTAAGCGAACAGGGTGGCTACTGAAAGGGTCAGCATCTCCTCGTTATTGTTGGCCATTCTGCAGAAGCTGAGCCGCCAGTATAACAGGACTGAAAGAAAACTTTTAAAGTGCATTTAGCATGAGAGGCAGATTTCTTGGCTTTTAAGGAATGAAGACTGAAGGCCACCGGGAAACTAATGGAGATGGTAATTGCACAAGTGAAGGGAGCTCTCCTGAGAGGGTTGAGAACAGACATTCGTGGGTCTAGGGATGGAAATAAGATCTAATTCAGAGGTTCCACTGTATCTTACTGAAATCGGTCATAAGACAGAAGAACGACTGGCAGCAGCAATCATCAAAGCTCTCACAGAGCATTTTCCTTCTTTATGGACCTGCCTGTACCACTCTCTCTGGGGCCAATTTTACCTCAAAAGAAATGCGAGATTGGGCCTCCTGCCACGACAACCACTGGTTTTCCACCTCCCATACTCGGGCAACTGGCATTGGTGAACTTTAGAATGGGCTTTTGAAACAAAAGCTTCATCTCAATGCCCATGACAACCATGTTTGGGTGCCCTGTCCCTCAAAAGACATGTCTTTAACAAATTAACTCTACTCCCAATAAGGGACAGGACTTTCCAGTCCAGAAGTTTCTTGTTTCTGGACTCCAAGAAGACTTACCTGACAAGGATGCACTGCTTTTGGACACTGCTCCAATTGATACTCTAAAAGGCTTTCTTTATTTTACTCTCTGCACAGAATCACCCAAGTCTCAAAGTCCCCGCTCCTTCAGAGGCTCTGTTCAATATTAGGCTCCCTAAGGAAATGGCTCAGGTGCCCCTCAAGTGGCAGGTCTTTTTTCCCCCCAGGCACAGTTTAAACAAACTCTGTTCCATAAAATGCTTGGGGGACTCTGGGGTGGAATTCTTGGGAGGTGGCTTGCTTTCTAATGATATGGGAATGGTAAAAGTGTCTCTGCAAAACTATAGTGATTATGAATTTACATGGAAGAAAGGAGAGATCCTTTAGCTTACTTGGTAGTAATCCTGAGGCCTGGTAGAAGAAGGGTGCAAAGTTTAGTGGAACCCTCTAAAGGGGCAAAGATTAGATATCCTTTTTATGGAGGCCCAAGGAAAAGAGAAATTTTGACAGGTAAGCTGGAAAATATTGAGTGGGTAAAGACACAGAATCCCCTCCTGAATCACTACCATGTCCTGGCAAATTGAGGGAGAAAAATTGAAACAGTGTCAAATTTTATATTCTTGGGCTCAAAGATCACTACAGATGGCAACTGCAGCCATGAAATTAAAACATACTTGCTCCTTGGAAGGAAAGCTATGACAAATCTGGATAGCATACTAAAAATCAGACATCACCTTGCCAACAAAGGTTCTTATAGCCAAAGCTATGATTTTTCCAGTAGTACTGTGTTACTGAGAGTCGGAAAATAAGGAAAGCTGAGAGCTGCAAAACTGACACTTTTAAACTGTGGTGCTAGAGAAGCCTTTTCAAAGTCCCTTAGACAATAAAGAGATCAAATCAGTCAGTAGTTAAAGAAATTAACTAACTATTCACTAGAAAGAGAAATTCTGAAGCTGAAGTACTTTCATCATATAATGGACTTAGTGGAATCACTGGAAAAGACTGATGCTTGGAAAGATTGAAGGGAAAAGGAGAAGGGGATGGCAGAGAATGAGATGGATAGAAAGTATCACAGAAGCAATGAATATGGGCTTGGACAGACTTCAGGAGAGAGTGAAGGACAGAAGGGCCTTGTGTGGCCCATGAGACCACAAAGAGTCAGACATACTCAACAACATTAACAACAACAACAGGTGTAGGTATACAGGGTACAAGGAACACAGGCAGTACAGGAAGACTCAGTATCAAATCAGACTCTGGTACAGGTTGCATATGACCTCTTAGCCACTTTACTACAGATGATCCTGATGAATGATGAAGAATTGCTTATTGTGCCAGAAGTATCCCTGCTATGGCCCTAATGCTCCTAGAACCGCTCCTGCTCACAATTATTACCTCATATCAGAAGAAATCTTCAACTGTATTGGGGATGTCATCTTCCGTGCTCTGGCTCTGATATTCCTGTGCCCTGGGTCACTGTCACCACCTTGCATTAGGAGATTCACCATGAACTGGAGTCACTACATTGACTGAACTCTGATACTTGAGACTTGGTCCTTCTGAAGGGAGAAGGACAGGGCTAGGATTTCTGGGTTTTGTTCTCCTGTACATTTCTGCTTTGCTTTGTTCTTCCTTTCCACCTTTTCTCTCTCAGTACTGCCCTTGACAGGAAAATTGTCCAATATGAGCTCTGAAAGCATTTAAATGGAAAGTCCTCTAGGAGAATCTTAGGACCTTGCTATTGAGAGATGCTATGTGCAACAGAATTTGTGTTTTCCTGACAAAGCTTCTTTCCTTTTGCCTACAACGTGGGGAGGCTTACCCCTAAAAGAAGACAAAGCCACCCCTAGGACTTAATTGGTTCCATATTCCCCGACACAGCTTCCTGGTCATGCAGGGACATAAAAAGATAATAAAGATATTTCAAACTGAGAAAGAGAGACAGAGAGAGAGACAGAGAGAAATCCTCAACAAAACAATGACTAGCTTTGCAACATCTCTTGATATAGCCTCATTTCTCCTTTGGCACTGCAACCACCTTGGTGCAAGTCTTCATCGTCTCATGTCTGGACTGTTGCAAGTAGGTTTGCCTAACACAAGTCTCTTCCCACTCCAATCCACTGTCCATTCAGCCTCCAAGGCAATTTTCCTAAAGCACCACCTTCTTACTCAATAAAGCTTCTTATCATCTTCAAAATCAAATGCAAAATCCTGTTTGGTGTTCAAAGACCTTCATGACATGCCCCGCCCCCCACCCCCCCCTTTTCTGGTCTTCTTAGACCTTACTGCCTGCCACATATTCCTCAGTTCAGTGACACTAATCTCTTTGCATTTTCATGAACAAGACACTGCATCTCTTGTCTCCAGGCATTTTCTCAGTCTGTCCCCCTAAGTCTGGAATGCTCTCTTTCCTCATCTTTGTCTTCTAGCTTCCTTAAAATTCCAACTAAACTTTCATCTTCTATAGGAAGCCTTTCCCAACCCCACTTAAATGCCTTAACTCTTTTATTTATTAATTTATTTTGAGTTTTCACCATTCAGTTCCATAAAATTTTGACTTTCAAATTTTCTTCCTATCCCTCTTCCCCCCCACCCCAAGATAACCATGCAATCTGATACAGGTTCTACATGTATGTTAATATTAAACATATTTTAACATTAGTCATGTTGTTAAGAAGAATTAGAATCAACTGGAAAACCACAAGAAAGAACAAAAAAAGAGAGCAAATAGTATGCTTCGATCTGTATTTAGACTCCATAGTTCTTTTTCTGGATGTGGATAGCATTTTCCACCATGAGTCATTTGGAGTTGTCTTAGATCCTTGAATTACTAAGCAGAGATAAGTCTATCAAACCTAGTCACTGCACAATGTTGCTGTTACTGTGTACAATGTCCCCCTGGTTCTGCTCACTTCACTCAGTATCAGTTCATATAAGTCTCTCCAGGTTCTTCTAAAGTCCAGCTGTTCATCATTTTTTATGGAACAAAAGTATTATTCCATTACATTCATATACCACAACTTGTTCAGCCATTCCCCAATGGATGGACATCTCCATAATTTCCAATTCTTGGCCACCACAAAGAGTTCCTATAAATATTTTTGTACATGTGGGTCCTTTTCCTGTTTTTAGGATCTCTTTGGGATACAGACCTAGAAGTGGTATTGCTGGCTCAAAGGGTATGCAGTTTTATAGTCCTTTGGGCATAGTTCCGAATTGTTCTCCAGAATTGTTGAAATAGTTCACAACTCCACCAAAAACGAATTATTGTTCCAATTTTCCCACATCTTCTCCAGCATTTATCATTTTCTTGTTTTGTCATATTAGCCAATCTGATAGTTGTGAGGTGGTAACTCAGAGTTGTTTTGATTTGCATTTATCTAATTAATAGTGATTTAGAGCATTTTTTTTCATATGACTATAGATAGCTTTAATTTCTTCATCCGAAAACTGCCTATTTATATACTTTGATCATTTATCAACTGGTTAATGACTAATATTCTTATACATTTGACTCACTTCTCTGTATGTTTTAGAAATAAGGCCTTTATCAGAGACATTGGTTGTAAAAATTCTTTCCCAGCTTTATGCTCACTTCCTAATCTTGGTTGCATTGGCTTTGTTTGTGGTAAAACTTTTCAACTTAATGTAATCAAAATTATCCATTTTGCATTTCATAATGTTCTTTATCTTCTTTGGTAAAATATTCTTCCTTTAGCCATAGATCTAACAGGCAAACTATTCCTTGCCCTCCCAGATTGCTTATAGTATCAGCCTTTATATCTAAATTGTGTACCTATTTTGACTTTATCTTGGTATAGGGTATAAGATGTTAGTGTACGCTAGTTTCTGCCATACCAATTTCCAGTTTTCCTGGAAGTTTTTGTCAAACAGTGAGTTCTTATCCCAGAAGCTGGAGTCTTTGGATTCATCAAACACTACGTTACTACAGTCACTGACTACTGTGTCTTGTATGTGTTCCTTAACTATTAATTACTTTCAATTTCTCTGGTAAATAACTTGTTTGTACATATTTATTTATGTCCCTCATAAACTTTTTGAGAGCAGGAACCATCTTTTTTACTTTTTTTGTATCCTAGCACTTAGTCCAATGCCTCATACACAGTAGGTTTTTAATAAAAGCTTATTGGCTACACTGAGCTAATAGTTTTTTTTTTGTTTTGATTTTTGTGTAAATTATCTGTGACTAAAAGAAATCTAAAGTTATCTTAAAAATCACTGAGTTCAATGAAATGTTTCTTTAAAAACTTACTAGAACAAAACTGGATTTAAAATGTTTCCATCAACAACACAACTTTGGACATTTTAGGCCATTAATTTGTTGTATATTAATTCATTTTAGCTGCTCTGTGAAATCACATAGCTATGTATGTAAATTCTTCATTTTCATTACTTTAATCAGTCATTCATAAACAACCTTAAATCTTTGTTTCAAATTTCACATTTTGAAAAGGAAATTAAAGTTAATTGTAACTGATCTCTGAACATTATCTTACCCTACTTTCTGAACTAAAAGAATTAGAAATTGTAATACCAGTAATTTAAATTAATAATTCCCAAGAAATCACCTAGCTTCTTCACTCCAGGCCTTCCCAGGGAGCCCTGACTTCAACCCTGGATCCAGTCTACTTGTCTCCCAGCCTCTATCCTCGACCCAGTCCTTTTTCCAGTGCTCTGAAGGCTACTGAAGGACCAGACACACTGCCAGAGCTTGCCTCTTCTCCAGACTCCCCCCAAGGCATGTCTTTACTGTCCTCTAAGCTGTGTGGTAGGCCCTATAGGGTCTCAAAGGACATCAATACCTGCTTTGACACTGGACCTAAAGGGAGGACCTTGAACAGTCTAATCTCCTGCCTTCCTCAATGGACATTTCTCCAGCCTTTCTCATTCTTCAATTGGTAGCACAGTCTCACCCCCGGACACTCTCCTTATCCCAGTGATTCTGAACCTTTGGTTGCCTTTGCATAAACCCCATTATTCATCCTGCAGTACCTACTCCCTTGCTTCCATCCTCTCAACTGTACCACCTACCCAGTGTTTTGCTCCAGATCTACTCACTTCCCCCACTGTGATTTCTGGAAAGCCTGTGCCATAAATAATAAAATACTTTTTATATTAAAGCATTTCCTTCTTCACTCCCCCCATCTTCTGGCTTTGGTTGAGACCTTGACACCTAAATGCTAGGCCACCCCTTTCTAATATTGATCGTACTTTCACTCATACAGGATCCTTGCTCCTCCGCTGTCTACTTCCAGATTGTCCCTCTACCATCATTATTCAGTAACCTTTCATCTTTTGCAGTTCATCATTTCAAATTTATCAACCAAATTTCTGGTAACTGTTATAGGCCTGTAGGATATTCTCCTTCCTTCTTCAATGAGTTCAGTGGCTACCTCACTTTTTCTCCTGAACCCAACTCCTGTTGTTATAGCAAGGGATTTCAATATACATACTGATACTCCTTCAAAAACCATAAACTCACTGTTCCACAGTCTACTTAATTCTTATGATATACTCCACCAATCCTCCTCTGCTACACAGAGATGGACAATCTTGATTTTCTATTACCAAACAAGTGTTCCATGTTCATGTCCACAAATCCCAAAATTATCTTCATTCAATCATAATCTTTTATCAATATATTTTTTCTATGCCTTACATCTGACTCTGTTTTTCATTCTCTCTTGTGCCTTGCAATCCCTACATGTCAATTCTTTCCAAGACTGTGGTAGACGCAATATCTTAACCCCTTCCCTACGTGCAAGTCAAGCTAGTTCTTTTATTTAAAAGGGTATTGAGACCATTCTTGAGCCATCACCTTGGCCCTTGCTACATTCACGTAGGGCTTCCTTCTTGGTAAATCAGTTCAACTCTATACTCAAATCACTTCCCTTCTCGTCTTACTAAACCTCACCCTTGGATATTCCTGTCATCTACTTACTCAACTTCTTTGTGCTGTTGAACAGAACTGTAGAAATCTATGCAACCATTTTGACTTGGGTCCACTACAAATTTATATTATTGAAGCTCAAGTGGGCTCTCCTTGCAGCAAAGCAAAATTCCTTTATGCTTTCCTAGTCAGTTCACTCTCCTATTCATCACAATGACTATTCCAACCTTTTTCATTCTTCTTCAAACTTCCTATAGCCTTCCTTCTCCCCATCCTTTCTCCTGAGGACTTCATCTCATACCTGAAACAAAGAACTGAGTCCATTTTCTTCATTCTTCCTCATCTCACATCATATATCTTCTATTTCCTCCTTCTATTTCAACTCATATGAAGAGGTAGCTTTTTTCCTTGCCAAGGCAAACACACACCCGAGGCCTCAACCTACTGGATCTTCTTCAGTAAACTGCCCCCATTATTATCCCACATTTTGATAAATCTCTAACATCTCATCATCTATTGGTAATGACCAGGTGCTTCTGTATCATTTTGGTGGGGCTTTTGTACCCCAGTTTGTAAAAATCTCACTTGTGGTTGGGTAATTATGTATGTCACATCAGTATGTAACAAGCCTGTGCCATTAAGCTGTAAAAGTCACACTTTCCTTCAGCCATAAAGGCATTCACTCTGCCCCTCCTCCTGCCCCCAGCTTCAAAGTCTTTTCCCAGAGTCTGCTAGATAGTTTCCCATGAATCAATCACTGCAGTATTCTTAGAGAAATACATAAAGCCTTAGGCCAGCTGCGCTTTAGAAACCTTGAGCAACTTTATCAAGGAGATAACTCCCTCTTGAGATGGTCTCTAATCAGTCTAACTTCTAAACTTGGCACCTCCTGAAACAATCAAGCCTATACTCCCAGCAGCTATGTTGGACCTATGTCATTCATCCTTGACCAAAAAGTTACCTAGTGACGTGTCAAGGAAAAACCACACCTCTCCCTCCACCTCCCATCAGATCTTTCCCAGTGAATTATGGGCAATTCGCCTGCGCAGTTGATATTAAAAATGTCTGGCCCTTTAAGCACTTAACCACTCCCAGACTCCTCCCTAATCCTGCCTTTGCCCACCTAGTTAGTATAATGAGCCTCTGACTGACAGTTTTACGCCTTAAAAATGGCACCTCTATTCTCCAGCACCTTGCAGGTCTTTTTTTCTATCTTCTCCCCCCCACCTCACCCCCGCCCACTGAAAAGCGTAACTTTATAACTCTGTCTTAAATCCCTTTCAGTTTGCAGCCCTTGCCTCAGTGAAATAATAAACTTTTATGACTCTACCAAAGGGCAGCTGGGTCCAGTAAATTCTTTTTCTGACAACGAACCTAGAACAGATTTCGTTAGAAATCCCACACCTCTTCTCCCTCATCAGTTCCTTTCTGCTACTGACAAATATGTCCATGTAGTCCTATCCTTTAAAATTCCCAACTTAATTTGTTCATCCCTGCTACCTACTATTCTATAGCTCTCCTTCCCTTGGGGAGAAATTCCTTGAAAAAGATGTCTTCCCTTGATTCATCCACTTCTCTCACTCTGATGCTTCTGCTCTTACCATTCAGCTGAAGCTATTCTCTATAAAATCCTCAATGATCTCTTAATTGCTAAAGCTAGTGTATTTTTATTAAATTTTGTGCTACTTGACCTCTTTGTAGCCTGTGACACTGTTAATCACTTTCTTCTTCAATAATTTCTCAATTCAGGGCTTTTGTGACATTGCTTTACCCTGGTTCTTCTCCTATCATTTTGGCAGGCTTAAAGTTTCAGTGTTATCTCCAACTCATCATTCTCACTCACCCTACATATCTGGTCCATTACCAAATTACATCATTTCTACATCCACAATATCTTTGGTATGCATAGCCACATAGCTACTAACTCACATAGTCACAACCCTTGTTCAGCCTGCCATTACCTCTTGCTTGGGCGATAGCAATAGACTTCTAACCTGTCTTTCCCCACTCCAATAAACCATCCATTTAGCTGTCAAACAATTTCCTAAAGCAGAGGTCTAACCATATCACTCCCTCTACTCAATAAACACCAGGGGCTCCTTATTGCTTCCAGGATCAAATATTAGCATTTAAAGCCCTTGTCAGCTTAGCACCATTCTACCTTTCCAGCCTTCTTACTCTTTACTTAGCTCTATGTAAACCAATAACACTGGTTTACTTGCTATTTCACAAATAGGACACTATTTCTAGACCCCATACCTTTTTTAATGGTCTTCACTCATCCCTAAAACTCCTTTCCTGATCCCCTCCATCTCCAGGCTTTCCTGACTTCCTTCAACACTTAGGAGGCCTTTTAAGGTTCCACTCCTACCCCTTCCCCCAGAACTAGATCCTTCCTTCTAAGACATAGTCAATTCTGAAAATAAATGACCTAAAAGTCACAGAGGTTACACAACATAATACAGAGGTTATGTTAACGCTGAAAACAGCAAAGAGCTTACACAGGTTATCACAACCACAGCTAACTCTAAAAAATAAAATTAAAAAAAAGAGCAGTGGCCATAAGCAAAAAGCTTTCTTTATTCTGCTCCCAGGGAGGAACTAGACACATGTGCTAAGGTCACCTCTAGGAGACTGGCTTTAGTGAAGCCAAACCTTGATACATACAGCAGTGAGCAGTAGGCATGACAATGAGAGGTAACACTAACATTGAGACAAGTCTGATGCATAGCAGGGCTTTGTGACCAGAACATGGTTCCTACAGGTGCCTGTGCAAGCTCACAGACCACCTGGGGCCGGTACAAAACAACTGTGGGCTGCAGCAGAGTTCATCTGGAGGGTGAAAGCAAAGGATTATTATTATGCCAACCTCAGGGCACAGCTTGCTTTCTAGGAAAATAGCATCTCTTAATAGTAAAAGGAGAGGAATAAAAAGAGAGAAATGGTCTTGGCATGAGGATCCTGACCATTTCCATTTACACTGAACTTCTATGTTCAATGTTTTATATGTCATTTCACCCTTTAGAATGTAAGCTCCTTGAGGATAAAGACTATGTTTTGGCCTTTCTTTGTGTCCTTCATGTTTGACACAACACCTAGGGCACATATTAAGGGTCTGCTGACTAAATAAATGGCAATATAATGACAAAATTATTTTTTCATACAAGGACTACAAATGGTAGTAGGAGGAGAAGAGATGGAGGTTTCCGTAGATAATCTATGCAATGAAGTGACCTACAAAAAATAATCGATTTGGGGTTTCCTTATTTTCTCCCTGGACAGATTTACATTCTTGTATCCTCTGGGCTTTTTACTGTTTTCAGTTTTCTCTGACTCACAGTTTTGCCAGGTTCTGCAACCCAATGTTTTCCTTAAACCAGCTCCTTTCTCAGACAATGATTAGTTAGGATTTTGAGATCATTACAGATCCTCCATATCCATACTACTTACTGTTGTAAAATAGAAGTTCTTAAAATCCCATGGGATTACACACTGCTATCAACTGCTATATTTTTATTTTAGAACTGCTTTCATGTTTGTAAACATGAAAATGCTTGCCCTTGTGTTTAATTAACACTGCCCATCACCCCCAGAGTAATTATACTCCTAAAATGTACAAATAACTGTCTGATTAATGTGAAATGGGAAGCCACAGACTGCCCCACCCCCACCTGTTCATATCACTTTTTGTTCTTTTTAACATTGCACTGCTTTACACAATTCACGGTGGTGAGGCACAGGAAGAAAAAAACCAAGTTCATTGTGAAGCCTTATGTTCATTTAATTAGATAAGTTTCCACTGAGTTCACTTTTAGGGTCACACAGGTCTGTTCTGGGGACCTTAATTCAATGATTCCCAGAAAATCCGGTAAAAGGCTTGGAGGCTTTGCAGCCGGTGAACTGCTCTTACTTATGAAGAGTGTGAGCTCTGATCTCTGGAGCTTGCAACTAAAATAGCCAATTCAGTTTAACCCACTGTGGCAGCCGAGGGCAGGGCAGGGTACACGACTTAAGGGTGTTGTCCCAAGGACAGCCTCCCCCAGACTCCCCCCCAGCTCGGCCCCTCCACCACTGCCGAGGAATTTCTCCCTCCCCCCCACCCCCCTCGAGGAAGTCCTCAACCCCGCCGCTGCCCAGACATTTACATTCTCTGACTTAACACCTCCCCCTAACGCCGCTCCTCCCCCCGCAGCATTAATTACATTACAGCCCCAGCTCTTTCGCACCTACTGGTCCTCTCCTTTAGTAACTCGCCCTCCGGGGCGCCCGAGCAGTCCGCCGTCCTGCCCCAGTCCCAGGCGGGGCGCCTCCTCCACAGAGTGGCTCGAGCGCCCCCCGGCGGCCGCCCGCTTCCGTTCTCGGCGCGGGGCCTCCCCGCCCCATCTTCCTCTCCCCGGCCCTCAGCCACAGGAAAAGGAAACCCGGAGGGCGCAGGGCGGGGAGGGAAAGGGGCGGAGAGGAGCCTGCGAGATCTTGAAGTCAGTCCAGCCTGAGGGATGCCGGGGTCGGCCCGAGCCGCGGCTTCTTTGTGTCCCTCTCTGTGTGTCGTTGGCCGCGGCCAAGGAGGAAAGGAATGAAGTTACAGTGAGGACAGAAAACAAAGTCAGCGGGTCACCTGGCGGGGTGCTCAGCGCATTACGCAACGCCCCGATCGTCGGGTCATTTCCTCCTCCTCCTTTCCTTAGCGCCCCCTCCCCCCTCCCCCCTTCGTAAGCAGTTTCAAGTTGAAGGTTTAGGGAGACGGTACCACAACAGTAAGTGTGTTCTGGTCTTGACTAATATAGATGACCGACGGTGCGGGCCCTCTGGATTTACTCCCCTCACTCCGTTTCTCTCTGAATTACCGTCAGTAAAAGGAAACGATTGAAGGCAATGATGTGAGAATAGGAAGAAAAGCATTTGAAATGAACCTCAATACTCCCAGATCAGACTGCCATCCACAGTGCACCGGCTGCGGCAGGGCCACCCTGCTGAGTGCCGGGCTTTGAATGAACGCCCTCTCTTGCCTTGCGCCACTCATAGGTTGGTCTTCAAAGAGTTAAGACACCCTCACGGTTTGGTTTTCTTGCTGACATTTGCGGCGTTGGGACTGTTTTCTTAACTAGGTACATGCAATTCACAGAATTTCACGGTAAATTCCCCATACCAAATATTTGGCTGAACAAATGAACATTATCCATGACTGAGAACAATCCAATAAAGAATGGGAAGGGGGAGCTGGGAGGCTAGAACATGACTGACCCTTAAACATAGCTGGTCTCTCAGATTAGTTCAAGCACCAAAGGGGAAAGCCAGACTTTTTCAGTGACACGTAAATTTCAGAAAGGTGTTGGAAATCAGGCAATGGATTCGACTGTTGAGCTTCCCTTAGAAGATTTATTTAAGCCCCATCCTTAGTAAAGACGGGGTAAGGGATAAAATCTCTTTGCAGGGATTCTTGGAGAGAACCATAATGCTGTATTGGAATGGGGCTCTAATCTGTTCTCTCCACCTGCACTCTGCAGGGAGCTTAGGCTTTGGCAACCTTTCCATTTCTATTTTTATTGGTTTCAACTAAGCATCTCCTTTTGGCGTATTGCGAAGCTTCAATAATTTAAAACAAAAACAAATCATATTTCCCCATTTTCCCCCTTAAGATCACATGCATGGGTGAGTATACTTATACCTTAAATATACCACATATGGTAGATACACATAACATAGATATATAGAATTAAGCTACATATACTGTGAACACAGCACATTCACTCATTTGGAATCAACATCCATAAAAACCCTGTACCATCACCATGCAAAAATACTCCCCTGTGCACTTCCTCCCTCATGGCAATCCTCCACTCCCTACACACAAGCACATACCATACAAAGATATTACTTCTTTCCAAAACATAGCCTAAGCTACCTAGATAGAAAAAAAGAAATGCAGTAAATTTAAAATTCCAGGAGTAAACCATTGAACCAGTGATATTTCAAGGAAAAGTTTCTCTTTTTTTCACACTTGTCTCCCCTGAAATTAATTCCTGGTGTTAGCTCTTAGTTGAGAAGTAATGCCTGAGGGAGAAAGAAGGAAACAAGCATTTTTAAGCACCTGCTACATATCAGGGACTGTGCTAAGCGTTTTACAAATATCTTATTTGATCTTCACAGGAATCCTGGGAAAAATTTGCTATTTTTTCCCCAATTTTACAGCTGAGGAAACTGACACTAGCAAAGAGTTAAGTTACTTGCTTAGGCTGGTAAATATCAGGCTGCATTAGAACTCAAATCTTCCTGGCTCCAGGTCCAGCACTCTGTAATGTCAAAGGCATTAAGCTAGTCCTCTATTGTGGTCTAATTTATTTTTCCTAAGAACAAACTAGAGGAGCCTTAGTGCCAGATTTGTTGCTATAATTATTTCTGGCAGCTAGGTGGCAAAGTGGATGGAGCAGAAGGCCTGGAGTCAGGAAGACCAAATCTGGCCCGAGACACTTAATAGCTGTGTGACCCTGGGCAAGTCACTTAACCAGTTTGCCTCAGCTTCCTTAACAATAAAATGGGTCTAATAACAGCACCTATCTCAAAGGGTTGTTGTGAATATCACATAAGATATTTGTAAAGCACTTGGTACAGTGTCTGACACATAGTAGCACTTTTCCCTTTGCCTGTCCTTTAAGAAATCTACTTGTAGTAGGGAGGCAGAAGGGAATCCTCCTCTTCCCCAGCTTAGTTAAATATCATCTCTTCCTCTAGGGGCAGAGAAGAGAAAGGATTTAACTCAAAAAGGAATGGCCACAAGGAACAAAGGCCAACAGGCAACTAAAGTACTATAGGAACTTCTGTAATGTCTCTGCTTGGTGAATTCCTCTGTTGAGTTTCCCCTGCTGTTTCTTGCCCCTGACACTTTGACTCTTGCTCCCTGCTTTAAAGAGATGTCTTCTACTGAGCAAATAATTCTATTGCAAGATGCCATAGCAAATATAATCATGAAAAAACTTGCTTATTGACTCAACTACCTTCAGCACCTCCAATGCTAACAAACTTCGCTTTTCTAAAAGTTACCACGGGTGTAGCTAATCTTCAAGCTTATGCTAGGTCCTCCTTCCAATTCAGGAAGGAAAACTCTGCTACATTTTGTAAAACAATAACAAGACGCAGATCCATTTTTTGTACTTTACTTAGCATGTTAACACCTGTTAAGCTCTGTCATTTACTCCTCCTTTTATGTGATTATATCAGCTTAACTGGGGGAATACCAGCTCGGTAGATTTTAACGGACTGAGGAGGGAAGAGGATGCAACAGTTTTGATCTTCCAGCTTTTCCTACAATCTCCTTGAACCCAAAGGGAAACAGGTATCTGGTGAGGAGGACTGCTGAAACAGCTCTCCACTAGAAATCTTTTTTAAAAAATGGTTGGGGGAGGGCGGCCATAGGAGGGGATAGAGAGGGCAGACTGGGAAAGGGGAATCAGTATGCTTGCCATCTTGGGGTGGGGGTAGGAGAGAGATGTGGAGAAAATTTGGAACTCAAAATCTTGTGGACATGAATGTTGAAAACTAAGAACAAATAAATTCTGGGGGAAAATGGTTCCCAATATTTTTGTATTTGGGGCATTATAATTATTGGATTTTATAATGGCCATTTCTTCTAAAATATGGCCTATGAACTTATAAAAAAATTAATAAATGAAAATGAATTTTAAGAATGCCACAATCAAGAATAGGAAACATACTGTGGTGTCATAAAAGCAGGGACAAGAACCATATCTTCAAGAGTTAAGAAACTTTCCCAATCTATTATCATATGCATATCTTTAAGTGTTAAGTAACTTCTTCACAATCTGCTATTGTTATGCTTCTAAAAGGTTAATACCATCATGGGGAGAATCTTTTCCCAGTTCCCTCTAACTTTGCTTCTCCAGCCATTTCCAAGTAGTGTTTTTCTCCCCTCCTCCCACCCCCAAGGAAGTCTTCTTCCTCCCATGGAAGAGACCTTCACCATTAAGGAAAGTCAACAGAAGTGGTCTTAATACGTTAAAGTACAAAAATGTATTTAGGCCTCGTTATTGCTTTATAAAGCGTGGAAAAGGTTTCCTGGCTGAACAAAGCTAAGAGCCATATAAAGAAAAAACAAAATCCTAGATATTTTATCTCCTTCTACCCCAGTATTTCTCCCAGGGATATTAAAAACAAATTAGGAGAGAAAAAAAAATATAAAAGAAAGTTACATATTTTTAAAAGAAATGAAAAAGAAGAATTCCTAACTGGAGATTATAGTGTAGTAGAAAAAAATTCTGTATTTGAGTCAGAAAGTCTGGTTTCAAACTCCACCAGAAGTTCTTGAAAAGGGAGCTGTGTGACTTCAGACTTAACCTCCTGGAGCCTGTTTCCTCACCTATAAAATGGAGGTACTGTTTGGACTATCTTCTAATCTTGTGACAAAAGTGCTTTGTAACAGTAAATAAAGTACTCTATAAATGTTATAATTATTAATTTCATTAATAAAAATAATTCTCCATTCTCTCAGAGCCATACAATTCATTTTCCTTTCCTCCAACCCCTGACACAAGATTTTTTTTCATCCTTCTTCTACCCTCCTACTTTGGTATTGCAAGTATAAAGTATACAAATCCTATCCCAAAAATATGGGGCAGGAAAAAGGGGAGGACAGGTTTACTGAAGAAATAAAAATTATCTTTAAAATAATGACTCATTTTATTTTAATACAGTTATAAATATATTTTGTCAAAATATATGATCAATATGGTCAAAACATTTGCACATAAAGTCATAAATAAGGTCAAGGTAAATGTTTAGGGTGTAGCTTTTCTTTTTTCAGAAAGATAAAATGTCCAGCTATAAGGGAACAGTCTGTGTGTGAGTAAGTGGTTAGGTAGAGGGTAAGGGTGAGTTTGTGTTTGTGCATGTGTGTAATCCTCACCCCTTCCCACCAAGGGCTGCCCAAGTCTCAGCGACACCCACATCCTTCCACCACCATCTCCTGATAGTTTTTAAGTACAACCTTGTCATACTCATCTAGGTATAGCATGGAGATTGCACTTAGCTCTGTGGGCACACAGCAAGCTTTAGGGATGCTAGAATTGACCGAGTTGACCAGAGTCTGAACGATGGCATGGTTGGTGGAATTGAGATGGTCAGTGAGTGGGAAAGGGCAGTCCCCCTGGCAGTAGAAGGCGTGGTAACCTGGGGGAGCCACAATCCAATCATTCCAGCCCACATCGCTGAAGTCCACATAGAGGGGATGGCGCCTACAGCTCTTGCTCTTTTTTCGAGGCCGCTGTGGATGGTGCTTTGGACTTCGCTTAGCTCTTTGGTGACGAATCAGGGTATGTCCCCGGCCATCATGACCAAAAGTGACCAGGAGTGGTCGGAACTGGGCCCAATCCCCACTCCCTTGAGGTAAAGATCGACTAATCCTGACATGCTGGCCTTGATGGGTCTGTCTTTGGTGGAGGTGAGTCACCTCAATAGCCAGTCCATGGTTAGGCTGTTTGTCCTGAGTCCATCGAAGGACTGCGGGGCTTACATCAAAACTTTCCCACTGAGTCACATTGTGATGGACAAGTCTGGTGTCTAATAATCGAGTAATGAGGCTGTCTGGCATGGACACTGCTGGGGGCTTCATGACTTCATAAATATTAATCCTATGGAAACCCAGCTCCCAGTCAGGGCTCTGATCAACTTGTTCCCTATATAGTCGGAGCTCTGCAGAAGAGATCACCTCATTCTCTGGAATGCTGCTGAGGTTAAAGAGAAAACGAAGAGCAGGGTTTTCTCTGGTCCCTGGGATGCTCTCCAGATGTTCTAGCACAGAAGGGGAAACAGAAAAAAAGAGTACATTAAATTTTTTTTTCTTGAAGGGGGAAAATCAAGAGAGAAAAATCAAGATACATCTAAAGGGTTGAACTATGAACTTTGCCAGTCAGATATTTTAGGGACATAAATTTAGCTTAAGCTAGTGACTCTCTCAAATGGCCAAAAATTCAACTACCAAGCACCAGAAACAGAAAACAATTCCTATCTTCCTTTATATTTCTTTCTCTCTTTTTGCTTTTTGGAGGGGAGAAGGCAGAGCAATGGGGGTTAAGTGACTTGCCCAAGGTCACACAGCTAGTAAGAGTTAAGTGCCTGAGGCCTGATTTGAATGCAGGTTCTCCCGACTCCAGGGCTGTGCTCTATTCACTGTGCCACCTAGCCGCCCCCTTCCTTTCTATTTCTAATAATTTCCATGTGTGAGCCCCTTACTCTAACATGATCAGACTCTCCTTTAAAAACATCCTGGCTTTGTGTCCATGCTTTAGTGTGTTTGTGCATTTGTTTTTCAAGTGGTTTTATATAAAAAAGAAAGTGGGGAAGATACAGCAAGAGGTAAAAGGAAATATACACAAACCACCACTCTGCTTCAATTTTCCAGTATTGCTAAACATTTCCACATCAATTTAAGAAACACAGAGCATGCCTTGTTGATCATGTTACAGAGGGGAAAATAAATTCCAAAGTTGTAATGATGCTGGTGGATTAATAACTCAGATTTACCCTGGAAAGGAAACATCCACTAGGAAACATTCAGATAGGATTACAAGGCCCCTATTGAACAAACTTTACAAATACGAAGCTGTAGTATTAAATTTAGTTGGTACTTAAAAAAAATACTGCTTGAAAAGCTGACAGGGATAACTCAGAAAAGGTTGGGGGTGGGGGAGAGGTAGGGAAAGACAAGTAATAGAGAAATAAGAAAACTTTTCCCAGGGATGACATCCTCTTTTCCCATCTCCAATGCCCTCAACCTCCTTCCTCTCAGTTTCCAGAAGTAAAATTCATTCTAGTATTTGATTCAGGGCCTTAAAATCTGCAGTAGCATAAGCAAAGTCGACAGTAGTTGGGGATTTTTATTTAAATTTAAATTTAAATACTCTTTCTCTAGTTTTTTCCTTTCTCCTACCCATACCCATTCTTAACTGGGAGAATAGTTGCTTTTCTGCATCCCTAGACATGAGGCCTTCGGACTGACCTTCGTGATGGAAACACCTCACGGTGTTGGCCCGGCTTGTTGGACGTTCTGGGTACTCCAGGCTGATGTTCTGGATTTGTTCCTTCTCCACGTACTCCTCTCCAGACTGCAACCGGTAGAGATC
Source organism: Pseudochirops corinnae (assembly GCA_028646515.1). Lineage (NCBI taxonomy): Eukaryota > Metazoa > Chordata > Mammalia > Diprotodontia > Pseudocheiridae > Pseudochirops > Pseudochirops corinnae. The sequence goes on along the minus strand of CM053585.1, from coordinate 307,101,691 downwards.
CCGCATGTAATCGGGGATGACAGCGCCCTTGCTAGGCTGGGGCCGCCGACGAAGCCCAAACATCTGCAGCAGCGTAGCCTCAAAGTCCCGCAAGAGCTCATGGTTCTGCCCAGGGCGGCGTCCTCCCGAGTGGCCCTGAATTTCGGCGACTTTTTTCTTCCCCGTCTCAGGTATCAAACTAGCATGGCTCACGCCTCCTAGCAGGACTTGGCATAATAAAACGACCATCAGCATTCGGTTACCAGGAATCATGGTGTCTCTAGGGAGGGGTAAGGGGTGGAGGGTTAAATTAATAAAATAAATAAAGATGAAAATATGTGCACTTGTGTATACATATATGTCCATAAATGGCGGCCAAGATTAATAACCAGTCCAAAGATCAAGTCTGTGTCTCGCCTTCCCCCTACTCCGGATCAGCTGCAGCCATTCATGGTCTGAACGCAGGAATTGCCCTGTAATTACTTGTTCCGACTTGTTTACAGTCAAATAACCCCAAATCGAATAGCCTCCATTCTGTTCATCTTTTTTTTGTCCCTGTTGCTATCTTAGCCATGATCTCAACTTGGCTTGCCCAAAGATAAACAGTTAACATTAAAGGGTTTTCTTGGGGGAGGGGGGTTGAAATGCCATCTGCCCCCCTTTCTCCTCTGACCCTCTCCTCTGGCTCAGCTCCCCTTTCCTTTCCTCCACCTCCCTACCCCCCTACCCCCCAACCCCCCACCCCCGCCCAGGGCAGCAGAACATCCCGCTATTAAGACTGGGTTGGACGGGAGTGGTAGGCTTTGAGGGTAAGGGGTGGAATCAAAGGATGAGGCAAAAGACTTCGAACAACAGAGAAAGCAGCTTTGGAGCAGGCTGGATGCCTAGTCTGTTTATTTTGAGGCTTAAGTGTTTTTAAGAGACCAGCAAAAAGCGCTTAATTGCTTCCCGATAAACTCTGCGAGGACAGAGCACAGGGCTCCTCCCCCGCCCGCTCAAACTGCTTTGACAAACGACTGAACATAAACAGAAATGATGGGCTTTCTACAAAAAGGGGGAAAATCAAGGAGGGTAAATGTAAGGCTAACTGCTTGGTTTTCTCCCCTCTTCTTTCTCCCCCCCCCCCCATTTCCCTTCCCCATTGCGCTTCCTTTCTTAGAAATACACCAGATGTGAAGGCAACTTAAGTTACATTTGGATCTGGAGAGGGAAAGGCTGCGGAGAAGAAATTAGGGATTATAGTACTGTATTATCAAAGACGGAAATTGTTACACTGAAGAAAAGGGAGAGTGGGGAGAAAGGAAGAAGACGGGACATAAATTAATTGGGGGGGTAAAAAAAAAGGAAGAAGAGGCTTCTACTCACTGACAGAAAACAAGGCATATAAAAACAGTCCATGATTCTTGACAGCCAGTCTTTGAACAAACTTTCTTGAAAAGCTCAGGGAAGATGAGGCTCTGCGCTGCTCTGGATGGCACTATGCAATGGCTCCTAAAATGAATATTTGAATATAATGAGACTCCTAACCAGACAGGCTCTGTTTTTCTTCCAGCCCCTCAAAGTCACGTGAAACCAGTCCCCGCCCCTCGCTCTCCGAATCTTGTCCCTCCTCCCGAGTCAAAAGGGTCATTCCTTCCTCCCTCCACCCCCCCAATCCTTTCCATTCCCCGCCCCTTCCACTCCCTGTACACCTTCCCACCCCGAAGTCAATCGCAGAGCCTCCAGCTAGTGGTTGGGAATCTCGAGAGTGCTTAGCCTGGTCCACTGTGTTTCCTAAATTCTAGCAGCCCAAGGCGAAACCTCCAGTCCACAGCTCTAAGGATTCCCCTAATTCAAACTGAGAGGAGAAAAAGCTGCTTGGGGGGAAAGTGGAAAGGGGAGACAATCCCTCCACCTGAAGATTGCTGAATGTCTGAAAAATCTCCTCCTTCCAAGGGTCCGAAGGTACCACTCAATGGGTACCCATTACTGCGTTTGTGCCTTTTTAACGAGAAACTCATGGGAATTCTGGAATTCTTGCGTCTTTTATTGGACGTAATTGACATGACTTATCTATACCACAAGGTCTTCTGCGTGAGTTGTTTCTTTAAAAGAAAAAAAAAGAAAAAGAAAGAAAACAGGAACACACACACACACACACACACACACACACAGAGCTACCACTTCCTCCTACAAATCTGTTACAGTCAGAATATTGCTTTCCAGAGAAAAATCACCACAAACAACAGCAGACATCAAGTTCTAAGACCGCACTGCTCCAAGCTAAAGGCTTCTATTCGACACTTGGGAAGGTCAATAGGGAGTAGGAAGACTAAAAAGGGAAATAACCATTTTCTCAACTTTCTTTACAAAAACAATTCTTTAAAAAAAAAAATGGCTTAGGGCCACTTCCTTCATTTGGATTTGGCAAAAGAATATCCTGATTCCAAAAAGTCAGTAGAACTGACTTTCCAAAAAAGAGCATCAATATATTCAGTACTGCTAACCATTTTAAATTAGGCAAAATTCCTAGAAAAAAATACACCCATTTAGAAATGTTTCTCAACTCTTTTTCAATTCTTGGTTGGTGACTTTTCATATCCTAACCTCATTGTAAGGAGTAAATCCCATCTGGTCACAGAGTTAAATATTGATCAGCTTTGGTGAAAATTTTCTCTCCTGCAAACATATGCAAAGAAAACATTTATAAAAATAAATCCCTACCCATTTCATATAGAACAATCCAGTGGTACTAGTCACACTTTCCTTTTCTGTATGTTTCCCACTGGCTTCCTTTTCTTCACCTCTGAGCTTCCGTGATCCCTCTAACTTAGTCTGTTTCCCTTTTAAAAAACTTTTTCTTTGGTGGGCCACTTAGGTAAAACCAGAGAGAACTTTTAGAGAAAAGGAAAATAGTTCCAGATGCCCAAAGGAATAAGCAGTCTTTTATTGCCCTTTTGGTTTTCTTACACCTCTGGATAGAGTAGAGTTGAGTGTGAATAGTGGAAAGGGATGGAGCAACTAACTCTCTATGAAGTCTGCATTACTGAAAAGTCCCTCAGAATAACTCAAGTCAAAATCATCCTATTGGAGGAAGTAAAGAAGAATAGAAAAATACTTCTCCGATTTGCCAAGATTCTCTGCATTGGACTATGCAATAGAAAAATATTTTCCAAGGCAACGCCTCTCTGAAAACACTACTAAATCTCACTATAGGAGCACTGGGAGGGCTCTGTGTGTGTGTGTGTGTGTGTGTGTGTGTGTGTTAACAGTAATAAGGTCTAGATCAATGGGCTTAGTTCCTAATCAAATTTTAAAAAAATAAATATGTATATGTGGTTAGGGAACTCTTTAACCAACTAATTCTTTGCCTTCTTTGGTAGTGGTAGGAGGATATTTTTCAGGGGAAGTTTCAAAAATCAAGCACCTTATTTACTTTTTAAAACCAACTCCCCTAGTCCCAAATGTTCAAAGGAGAAAAGAAAAAAAAATGCTTCATGGCTCCTCTGGGTAAGGAGTTAATAAAAAAATTCCCACTTACATACATTTTCTATCTTAAGAATGAAGGAAAGTGTTGAGTGCTCCCTGCTGCTTCAAGTCTCACAGTTGATGCTCCAGTTCAGAAGAGTTTACCAGGACAGTGGATCTTTGTCTTACTTTCCAATTTCCCAAGAGAATTTCCTCCCTCCTTTGCTTTCCTCTTCTCTTAAATGGGCATGCTCGGAACTCTCTAGATGGGTCCAGTCTCAAAGTACGGAACCAGTATTCCCTACAAGGTGTGCCCACATGGCTTCGGAACGGAGCCAGCATTCCTAACTCATTCCCTGCCCTACATGAGGACCACAGACCTTTGAGCTCTCTTTTCTCTTCAGTGCCTCTCCCAACATATTGAGAGGGCAGTTTCAGAGTCCAGAGCAAAGATATCCTGCTTTGGGGTCCAAGAATCAATATTTAACAACCCCCTACAAGGAGTTTCATCTCCCCCATTCTGTCTCATTCTTTTTGCTTAGGGCTACAGGACAGAAGTGCAGTCTGCAGTTACAAGTTCATATCCTGGAGTCATCATCCCTTATTTAAACATTTTGTTTTTATCTTTAGTCTTGTGTGTGGAGGAGTAAGACATGAACAAAACTTCCCCACAACCTTTCTTCCATTTTTCTCTGTCTCTCTGTCTCTCACTCTCTCCCCTCTCTCTTCCCCCTCTTCTCTTCCCCTCCCCTCTTCTCTTTCTCTCTCTCCCTCTTCCCCCTTCCTACTCTCTTTCTCGGAAGCCTCATTGCAGTGATTTTCCTTGTGCCTGCTATATCCCTAGCCTATTATTGCTTACCGTGTGTTATCAGAGTAGGAGAATCTTGAGCAGTTCTGTCTGAAAGGTTGAAGTAAACCAGTCCAGAAACCAAAGGCTAGGGCACAGGAGTCTAAAAAAGTCTTTAACTGTAATCTTATCAGTGAGATAAAACAATCACCAAGCAAGCAGAATCAATTCTTACAAGAGTAAAATTGCTTTGCATAGTAACCATACTAACTTCTGCCATCTTCTCTACACTTTTCTCCGTCCTTTTCTCCCCTTTCATCCTCTCCTTTCTCTCTTTCTGCTGCCCTGCCTTCCTTTCCTCTTTCACACTTGGGTCCACCCCTCCCTCTCCTCTCCTAGCCTCTCCTCGCCTTCATGCTTCTCCTTGACTTTCTCCTCCCTTTTTCCAAGTGAGAGCCCGCCCACATCCTCTAATCCTGCAAGCTAACCTCCCAAGGTCCTGAAAACCAAGGCAGCCTTAGTTCTAAAGCCCAGACTTTCAGAAGCTCCTTTTCCCATTCTAATAAGGTTTGTAGTGCTCACATGGGGACCTAGTTCAGTGGTACTAGAAAACATGCACAGACTAGTCTGCTTGCTCACAAGAAATACCCATGGGAGTCTGGCCTTCCCTTAAATTTAGAGTAAACTACTACTCAAACTGATTATTAAAACACTGAGTAATCATAATTTACTCTGAGTAATTAGAGATAATGAAACACCTCTAAAATCAAATTATGGAGAAAGGAGTAGTTGGATTAGTTTGCTGTCTTTAAATTGTTAAAAGATTTCTAAATGCTGAGAAACAAACTGTGAACAGTTTTCTAGAAAAGTCACTCCTAATAGTCTGAAACCTAAAAGATTTCCTCCACAATGTCTATTAAAAGGTCTTTGCATATGTATACACACACAGACTCATATAGGTGTATGTATACATGTCTATGTGCATCTATGTGTATGTGTATATTGGATATACATGAACAAATATGTCCATGTATGTATGTCCAAATCTGGGATTTAATTGGTATAGGGAACTTGCAGTGAGGTAACTGTCTCTAATTCAGATAGGTGATGGTTATAATTTGTAGTCTTAATGTTTCCTGGAGTACTGGCTGAGAAATTAAAAGACATGCCCAGGTTTGCAGTACCACAATATGTCAAAAGCTAAACTTGAACTCAGGTTGTCCTGACCCCAAGGCAGGTGTGCTCTCTATTCCCTTACCCCACACTGCTTTTATGTGTGGGTATATGTATGAAATCAAAGATTACAGTATATACAATGAGATTCACAATGACTTGGATACTGCCATCAACCCCTTGTTCCCTCCCACAAAAATAAACTGTGAATTTCGGGGATGACATTGTCTGGAATTGTTAGACAGGGTAGGATTGAAAAATAATTCAAGTGCAGAACAAGAAGTCTAATTAAAACAAAAGATTTACATACACATCAGCATTGTTTCCCCTTTCTCATCCTCCCTCCATCCTTCTAGCATGGTGCCAATTAATAGCTCTTTTCCAGATCACAGGTACCTTTTTAAAGATATGAGTGTGTCTATTTCTTCTCTCTCCTCTATTTTGTTTTTAAAAAGACATAAAGGGGGCAGGTAGGTGTCACAGTGAATAGAGTACCAGCCCTGAAATCAGGAGGACCTTAGTTCAAATCTGATCTCAGACACTTGATGCTTAACTAGCTGTTCGACCTTGGGCAAGTCACTTAAACCCAATTGCCTTGTCTTTCTCCCTCCAAAAAAAAAAAAAAAAGAAGGAAGAAAAAGAAGAAAGTAAAATCCCTGTCTCAGAAAGTAAAATCACCAGTCCCCATTACTGTGGGACTCTTTCCTTATTGGTGGAGATGAATGTCCTGCCCTATGTGAGGGGTGGGGTGGGGTGGGAGTTGGAGACAGGTGAGAACTTCAGTTGTTGTCCAGACCCCTTTGAGACTCTTCAAGCAAAGTCCACTTTGGACTCATCAAACTTTAGGTCATTTTCAGGCATCAAGTCTCTTTGGGCTTCCAGCTTTGAGAGGAAAGATGGAAGAAGCTGACCCCACTTCAAATTGCTAAAGTGACTGGGAAGACATGAGAAGATCAGGTCCCTATTTCCAGCTTGCTACATTAGAAACTGCACAAAGTTTTCTATTGGGTAAAGCAAGGACTCTCTCGGTTGAGCTGAGTTTTCTCATTTCCAGTGGGACAACACCTTTGCTCTGTATTGTCTGGTATGTATAACTTCTCTGATTTCTGTTTTTCTATGATTTAGATAAATGGATTTCTTTACTATTTGCTATTCTTATTCACTGTGGACCTGGTATTAGGTATTAGGAAGCCTTGGATATAGAGCTTGAGGTTTCCCTACTCTTTCCCAAAACGACAAAGCAATCAAAAGTTAGTTCAAAGCCAACCATATCCCTAAATGAAAATTATTTAAGAGAACAGACAGATATACTTCTAACCCAGTATCACCCTTTTCTAAGGAGAGCAGAGTGACTTATGTCCACAGTTTCCTTCTTACCCACCAGGAAGGAATGAAAATCTTCCTTGGAGAAGGTTGGGGCGGGAGGAGGGGGGAGAAGAAGCTATTCTACCTTCCTTTCTGCCACACAATGACATCCTTGACACTGGTGGACTCCTTGCAACACATGGACCTCTCTACACATGTGGAATCCATTCCTTTCTGAGAGACAGACGGAGAAAGAGAGGCAGACAGAGAGACAGAGACAGAGAGAGACAGACAAAGGTGGAGGGAGGGAGGGAAGAAGGAAGGAAGAAGAAAAGGAAGGAAGAAAGAAAAGAGGAGGAAGAGAGAGAAAAGAGAATAAAGGGAGAGAAAAGGGAGGCAGGGAAAAAGTGAAGGAACGAGGAAAAGAGATGTTAAAGGAACTGTCAAATAAATGACTGGTTCTGCTCACAAAGGCAGAGTTCCTGCTGCCAAGGTGGAATCCATGGATGCACAGTCTTTCAATTGGCCATGAGCTGGAGAATTAAGCATTTGCAATGTTCCCTTTCATGCCTTTTTGACTAGTTGAAGATGGAAGGAAAAGTTTCTCAAAATAGGCTATTAAAATTATTACATTGACAGAACAGATGCTTGCATAGGAGTTTGAATTGGATGACCTCTGAGACCTCTTCCAACTTTAAGGTTTTACAACTCTATGATTATAAGCAAAAAATAATGTTATTGATATCTTAACTTTTTATGAAGCCTTCATTTCCTAAAATATTCCTTCATAGTTAACTATATTTTATAATGAATTTTTTTTTAAAAGAGGAAGGGTGAAAATTCAGCAAAACCAAATAACATTTCAATGATGTCTGATAGTATAAAGTGGTTTTTCTTGGAAAACTGAAGGCAGCAATTATCTAGCAGGTATTTAATCAATCTCTCACTACAAATTTCTTTTTTTTCCTCCCTATAACCACAGTTGCTATTTTTCAAAACACTGACCATTTCCTTTGCTCTTCTTACCTTTAATCTTTCCTGAGACACTGATGCAAGAAGAGATCTCTTCAATGAGGGAAACATCTAGAATTTTAGTAAAAATCCAAATACTCTGCCATTCCTCCCTTCATAGTTTAGGGTTGGTAATGTCCCAATCACACTGGTATTGAGGATGCATTAAGTACTATCTGTCCAGGGGCAAGTCACCTCCTATCTGGATCTTAGTTGCCTCACTTGTAAAATTTTTGGACTAAATGATTTCTGAGGTCCCTTGTTTAATTTAATTTAATTTTAGTTTAGTTTACATCATTCATTTCCATGAAATTTTGAGTTACAAATTTTCTCCGCATCTTTCCCCTACCCACCTCCCCAAAACAGCCATCCCAGTGTATCCCCCCTATCCCAATCTATTCTCTCCTATGTCTTCCCCCCTCACTCCTCTGACTTTTCGGTAGGGCAGGATGGATCTCCCAACCACAGTGCCTGTGTATCTCAAGTTGCAGTTGGATGTAGTTAATAATAATAATCGTATATATATATATACACACATATATATACACACACATATATACATACATATATATTTTTAACATTTGATTATAGAACTTTAAATTCTTGATTCTTTCTCTTCCTCCCTTGTCACCCATCCCCACTGGAAGGACAAGCAATCAGATACAGGCTGAACATGTGTAATTGTGCAGAACCTCTCCACGGTGAGCATATTGTGAGAGTCTGATTACATGTCCCTTCGTCCTATCCTGTCCCCCCATCCACTCTCTACCCTGTCCCTGTCCTTCTACAGAAGTGTGAACTTCCATCAGCCCTCCTCCCCCACGCTGCCCTCCCCTCCATCACCCCACCTCTCATTCCCCTTCCCCCTACTCTTCTATGTGGCAAGATGCCCAGTTTAGAGTTTATGTCATTCCTACCCTAAGCCAAGTTCAGTGAGAGTAAGGTTGACTCTTTCCCTTTTGCCTTCCTGTTCTCCCCCTCTATTGTAACAATTATCTCTTGCCTCTTCCATGAGATGCTCAACCCCATTCTGACTCTCCCTGTCTCCTCTCAGTCTAATCCTCTCTCACCTCAGGATTTCACCATTTGGAATAATGTCCCTTCCTATTCAATTGGTCTTATGCCCTCTATGGATTCATTTATACATATACT
>CM053585.1:307073458-307092337 GCA_028646515.1 Pseudochirops corinnae | reverse complement strand
TATATATATATATATATATATATATATATATATATATATATATATATGCATACATATCCACGATCATCACTGATGTGGGGAAGCACCAACACCTGACCACTTGTCAGGATCCTGCTCAGGACAGACAGGATTCCAAGTGCATAGTAGAATATATCTATACATATTTACAGTCATCACTGATGTGGAGAAGCACCATCACTTGACCACACAAGCTGGGGAATCCCGGGTACAGCCATCAGGGTTGCACTTGGGAGGGTCCCAGGCAGGATGTCTCCTCCATGGGTGAGATTCCAAATTGGGGTCTGAATCTTACAGCTTAAGTAGTGTGGAGAACAAAGAAGGCATACTGCCTGGTGTTTTTTAGCAAGCATCATCTTGTGCGAGGCCACTGAGGGAGGCCAATCCCTCCGAGGCACCCCCATCCCCCCAAGAACAATGTTTCCTTGGAATGGCTAGTTCCAGGAGTTGGACAGTTAACCATATCTCTTCTCAAGGTCCTGGCCAGGGTACCAGGAGAAGTGCAGCCCTCATGTTCCCAGGATTTTATGTTCCAAAACAACTCAGGGTAATAGAAAGGTCTTATTGAGTTAGGGCCTTGGTTTGTATAATCTTATTCCTTACAGAGGGGCTTATCTTGTCTCTTCAGGGTCCTCCTCCCACTTCTCTGATCTCTTTGTAATATAATCCTAGAAGTGGTATTGCTGGGTCAAAGGGTATGCACTTATTTATAGCCTTTTGGGCATAGTTCGAGATTGCTCTGCAGAGTGGTTGGATCAGTTCACAACTCCACCAGCAGTACATAACTGTTCCAATTTTTCCACATCCTCTCCAGCATTTATTATTTTCTTGTTTTGTCATTTTAGCGAATCTGGCCAGCGAGATATGGTACCTCACAGCTTTTTTGATTTGCATTTCTCCAATCAATAGTAATTTAGAGCATTTTTTTCATATGCTTATAGATATCTTTAATTTCATCTTCTGAGAATTGCCTGTTCATATCCTTTGACCATTTATCAACTGGGGAGTGGTTTGTATTCTTATATATTTGACTCAATTCTTTGTATATTTTAGAAATGAGGCCTTTATCAGAGACACTGGTTATAAAAATTCCCAATTTCCCACTGCCCTCTTAATCTTGGTTACATTGGCTTTATATGTATAGAATCTTTCCAATTTAATATAATCAAAATTATCCATTTTGCAGTATAAAGTGCTCTCTAACTCTTGTTTCATCATAAAATCTCCCCCTCTCCATAGATCTGATGGGTGAACTATTCCTTGTTCTTCCAAATTGCTTATAGTATTAGCATTTATACCCATATCATGCACCCATTTCAACTTTATTTTAGTGTACAGTGTTAGATATTGATCTATGCCCAATTTTTGCCATGCTATGTTCTAGTTTTCCCTGAAGTTATTGTCAAATAGTGTGTTCTTATCCAAAAATCTAGGGTCTTTGGGTTTATCAAACAGTACATTACTATAGTCATTGGCTGCTGAGTCTAATGTACCCAATCTATTCCATTGAACCACTACTCTATTCCTCAGCCAGTACCAAGTAGTTTTGATTACTGCTGCTTTATAATACAGATTAAAATCTGATAAGGCTAGGCCACCTTCCCCAGCATTTCTTTTTACTAATTACCTTGATATTCAGGACGTTTTGTTCTTCCAAATGAATTTTACGACTATTTTTTTCTAGCTCTACAAAGTAATTTTTTTTGGTATATTGATTGGCATGGCACTAAATATGTAATTTAAGGTGAAATTGTCATTTTTGATATGGTAGTTTGTCCCAGCCATGAGCAACTGATGTTTTTCCAATTAGTTAAATCTGACTTTATTTGTGTGAAAAATGTTTTGTAATTGTGTTCATATAAATCATGGGTTTGTTTTGGCAGGGAAATTCCCAAATATTTTATAATGTCTACAGTAACTTTAAATGGGATTTCTCTTTCTATCTCTTGCTGTTGGATTTTGTTAGAAATATATAGGAATGCTGAGCACTTATGTGGGTTTATTTGATTTCCTGCAACTTTGCTGAATTTATTTATTGTCTCAAGTAGTTTTTCACTTGATTCTCTAGGATTCTCTAGGTATATCATCTTATCATCTGCAAAGAGTGATAACTTTGTCTCTTCTTTCCTTCAATTTCTTTTTCTCCTCTAATTGCTACTGCTAACATTTCTAGTACCAGATTGAATAAAAGGGGTGATAGTGGACATCCTTGTTTCACCCCCCAATCTTATTGGAAATACTTCTAGCTTATGCCTATTACATATAATACTTGCTGATGGTTTTAAATAGATGTTACTTGTTATTTTAAAGAGCACTTCATTTATTCCTATACTTTCTAGTGTTTTTAATAGGAATGAGTGTTGTATTTTTTCAAAAGCCTTTTCTAATCTATTGAGACAATCATGTGGTTTCTACTAATTTTGTTTCTGATATGATCAATTATATAGATAGTTTTCCTGATATTGAACAACTCTTGCCTTCCTGGAATAAAGCTTACCTGATCAAAGTATATCATTCTCATGATAAGTTGCTGTAGTCTTTTTGTTAATATTTTATTTAGAATTTTTGCATCTATATTCATGAGGGAAATTGGCCTATAATTTTCTTTCCCTGTTTTTTCTCTTCTTTATTTAGGTACCAGTACAATATTGGTGTCATAAAAAGAATTTGGTAGGACTCCTTTTCCAATTTACTCAAATAGTTTGTATGAAGTATTGGAATCAATTGCTCTTTAAATGTTTGGTAGAATTCACTAGTAAATCCATCTGGCTCCGGTGCTTTTTTCCTAGGGAATTCATTGATGGCTTGTTCAATTTCTTTTTCTGAGGTGGGGTTAGTTAAGTAGTTTACTACCTCTTCAGTTAGTCTGCACAATTTATATTTTTTAAAATATTCATCCATTTCACTAAGATTGTGAAATTTTTGTGCATATAATTGGGCAAAATAATTCCTAATTGTTGTTTTAATTTCTTCTTCATTGGAGGTAGATTCACGCTTTTCATTTTTGATATTTGTAATTTGGTTTTCTTCTGTCTTTTTTTTTATTTTACTGACTAAAGGTCTATCAATTTAATTGTTTTTTCCCCATAATACAAGCTCTTGGCTTTAGTTATTAGTTCAATAGCTTTCTTAAATTCAATTTTATTTATCTCTCCTTTGGTTTTCATCATTTTTAATTTAGTATTTATTTGGGGATTTTCAATTTGTTCTTTTTCTAGCTTTTTCAGTTGCATGCCCAATTTATTGACCTCCATTTTCTCTATTTTATTTATGAATGCATTCAGGGATATAAAACTTCCCTAAGAACTGCTTTTGCTGCATCCCACAAGTTTTGGTATGCTGTCTCATTATTGTTATTCTCTTCAATGAAGTTACTGATTGTTTCTTTAATTTCTTGTTTGACCCACTCATTCTTTATGAATAAGTTATTTAGCTTCCAGTTAGTTTTAATCTATCCTTCCAAGGCCCTTTATTACATATAATTTTTATTGCATTATGACCTGAGAAGGATGCATTTAATATTTCTGCCTTTCTGTACTGAATTGTGAGGTCAATTTTGGTGTATATGCGATGCACCACTGAGAAGAAGTATGTTCCTTTTTATCCCCATTCAATTTTCTCAAGAAGTCTACCATATCTATCTTCTCTAAGATTCTATTTACCTCCTTAACTTCTTTCTTGTTTATTTTGAGGTTGGATTTATCAAGATCAGAGAGGGGGAGATTGAAGTCCCCCACTAATATAGTTTTGCTATCAATTTCTTCTTCTAAATCCCTTAACTTCTCCTTTAGGAATTTGGATGCTGTACTCTTTGCTTTTTTTGAAGTAAGGATTGCAACCTCTGCTTTTTTTCCTTTAGCTGAGGCATAATATATTCTACTTCAGCTTTTTACCTTTACCCTGTGTGTATTCTCTTGTTTAAAATATGTTGCTTGTAAATAGCATGTTGTAGGATTAAGGTATTTAATCTATTCTGCTATCCACCTCTGTTTTATGGGAGAGTTCATCCTATTCACATTCACAGTTATGATTACTATCTGTGTCTTTCCCTCCATCCTATTCCCTCCCCTGTTTATGCTTTTATTTTTACCCTCTCCCTTCCCCTCCTTAAGAGTTTTCCTTTTGACTGCCTCCTCCCTCAGTATTCCCTCATTATCAGCCTCCCTCCCTTTTCCTACCCTTCTTCCTTACTACTTCTTCCTTCCCTTTCTACTACCCCTCCCTTTCCTTAGCTCTTTCCCCTCCTACTGCCTGTAGGGTATGATAGATTTTTATACTTAATGTAGTATGTTATTTCTTCTTTGAACCAAGATTGATAAGAATAGATCTCATGCAATTCTCCTTTCCCTCCTCTTTTTCTCTCTATTATGATAGATTTTATGTCTCTTCTCAATAGAGTCCTATACTTAACTGATTATGTTATTCCCTCCTTACACCTGAAACAGTGAGGGCGAAGCTCATATGATGTTCATCTCCCTTCTTTCCCTCTATTTTTATGTTTTTATCTCTCTTTGTGTGGCATAACTTACCCTTTTCTGTCTCATTCTTTACTCTTCTACAATTGTAGTCCCTTTGCACCCCTTAATAAGACTTTTTTAATCATCATTTTATTTAATTTATACCCACACCCTCTATTTATCTATATCCCTTTTAAATGTCATGATAAGTATACAATTCTCAATATTAGCTGGTATCAGCTTCCCATATAGGGATATAACAGTTTGCTCTTATTAAATAACAAGTTGTGTGTGTGTGTGTTTTCCCTATTTACCTTTCTATGTCTCTCTTGAGTCTTGTAATTGTAGATTGAATTTTCCATTGAGCTTTGGTTTTTCATCAGGAAGGTCTGGAAGTTCCTTATATCATTGAATGACCATCTCCTTGTCTGAAATTTTATGCTCAATTTCACCAGATAGATGATCCTTGGTTGTAACTGGAGCACTTTTGCCTTGTGAAATATCATATTTCATTCCCTCTGATCTTTCAATATAGAAGCTGCCAGATGGTGTGTGATCCTCACTGTAGTTCCATGATATTTGAATTGTTTCTTTCTGGTTACTTGCAGTATTTTCTCCTTTAACTGATACTTCTGGAATTTGGCTACAGCATTTCATGGAGTTTTCAATTTGATATCTCTTTCAGGAGGTGTCCTGTGGATTCTTTCAATATCTATTTTACCCTCTGATCTTAGGATCTCAGGGAAGTTTTCCTTGATGAGCTCTTGTAAGATGTGGTCCAGCCCAATTTTTTCATCATGATTTTCTGGTAGACCAATAATTCTCAGATTCTCTTGGATTCTCTTCAATCTGTTTTCTAGGTCAGTTATTTTTCCATTGAGATATTTTTCCTCTTTTTCTAATTTTTCATTCTTGATGTTTTGTTTGACTGATTCTTGGTGCCTCATACAGTCATTAACTTCAATCTGGTTGATTTTAATTTTTAGTAGAGTATTTTCCTCAATTTTTGAGGGTCCTGTTCCATATGTTCAGATTTTATTTTTAGTTCACACATTTTTCTTTTTAAGGAGCTGCTTTCTTCATTGAAATATTTTTCTATTTTTTCAATTTTGATTTTAAAAGAATTAGTCATTTTATCTTCTACCTCTCTAATTTGGTTTTCAAAGTCCTTTTTGAGCTCTTCTAATAAAGCTTTCTGGGCTTGAGATCAGTTCATATTTCCTGTTGAGGCTTCAGCTATGGGTCAATGGGTCAATGCTGTCTCCCACTGAGTTTAGTTCCTCCCACTCACAATAGTAGGATTCTAGATTCTTTGTCTTTGAGATCTGTTTTTACCTATTTTGAGGCAGGGCCTTAGCCACACCCTTCTTCTAGGACTCCTAAACCTTTACTATTTGAAATTTTGCTCTAGGGCAATAATGTCTGTGTTTTCAAGGGTGAGGGGAGGTTTGAGCAGCGAGGGTTCACAGCCATCCTGGTCCCTGGGAGTTCAAATAGGTGCTTTTTGAATTTCCAGGCTATGGGTTGATAGTCCCTGGAGTAGCTGCTGCCACTACCACAGGCCCTGCATTTGTTTCTTACCCAGCTCTAACATATCCCAGCTTTGTGGTGATAGGCATGGGAATGGCCCTTGAAGTTGGTGGATCACCTTACCACCATGTCTTTTGGTCCTTGCTTGGCCCTCTGCATGCTTTGTCATCCAGCCCTCAGTGTGCCGTGTTATCTGATGGGCAGTTTTTTTTATGTTTTAATTAATTAATTTGTTTTCTTGTTTATATCACTCATTTCCACAAGATTTTGAGTTACAGTTTTCTCCCTATCTTTCCCCTACCCACCACCCCAAAAGAGTGATCCCACAGTATATAGCCCCTCCACCAATCTGCTCTCTCCTATGTCCTCCCCCATTGCCCCTCTGACTTTCTGGTAGGGTAGGATGGATCTCCCTATCTCAGTGCCTCTATATCTTAATTCCCAGTTGGATGTAGCTAATAATAATAACAATAATATATACATTCATATATATTTTTAACATTTGATTATAGAACTTTAAATTCTAGATTCCTTCCCTTCCTCATCACCCATTCATGCTGGAAAGACAAGCAATTCAATACAGGCTGTACATGTGTAATTATGCAGAACATCTCCACAGTGGACATATTGTGAGAGACTGAATATATGTCCCTCCTTCCTATCTTGCCCTCACCTTGTTCTATTCTCTACCCTGTCCCTGTCCCTTTTCGAAGTGTGTACTTCCAGCAACCCTCCCCCCCCCGCCCTCCCTTCCATCATTCCACCTCTTATCCCCATCCCCTCTACTCTACCGTGTGGCAAGATAACCAGTTTAGAGTTTGTCATTCCTTCCTTAAGCCAAATTCAATTAAGGTAAGGTTGACCCTTTCTCTTTTGTCTTCCTGTTCTTCCCCTCCATTGTAACAGTTATCCCTTGCCTCTTCTATATGAGATGATTAATCCCCTTGTGTCTCTCCCTGTCTCCTTTCATTCTAATCCTCACCCACCTCAGAATTTCACCTTTTAAAGTATCATCCCTTCCTATTCAATTGATCCTATGCCCTCTATGTACACATATAAACACATACTCAGATATGTGTTCATACACATATATAAACCCCCCTACATAGACATATGTGTATATATACATATATATTCCCTTCACCTATCCTCATACTGAGAAAAGTTTCATAAGTTACAATTAACATTTTTCGATGTTGGCATGTAAATAGTTCAACTTTGGTAAGTTCCTTATGATTTCTTTTCCATGTTTACCTTCTCATGCTTTTTGTACCTGAGTGTCAAATTTTCTTTTCAGTTCTGGTTTTTTCAGCAAGAATCTTTGAAAGTCCTCCACCTCACTGAATGACCATATTTTCCCCTGAAACACTATACTCAATTTTGCTGGGTAGATGATTCTTGGTTTTAATGCTAGATCCTTTGATCTCCAGAATATCATATTCCAGGCCCTTCAATCCCTTAATGCAGAAGCTGCCAGATCCTGGTTTATCCTAATTGTGTTTCCACAGTACTCAAATTGCTTCCTCTTGGCAGCCTGTATTATTTTCTCCTTGATCTGGGGACTCCAGAACCTGGCTATAACATTCCTAGGAGTTTTCTTTTTGGTATCTTTTTCAAGAGGTGATCAGTGAATTCTTTCAAGTTCTATTTTGCCATCTGGTTCTAAAATATCAGGGTAATTTTCCATGAGAATTTCTTGAAGGCTGCTTTCTAAGTTCTTTTTTTGATAATGGCTTTCTGGTAGTCCAATAATTTTTAAATTGTTTCTCCTGGATCTATTTTCCAGGTCAGTGGTTTTTTCAAGGAGATATTTCACATTGCCTTCTGTTTTTTAATTTGTTTGGATCTGTTTAATAGTGTCTTGATTTCTCATAAAGTCATTTGTGTTTATTTGCTCCACTCTAATTCTGAAGAAATTATTCTTCTCAATGAGCTTTTGAGATTCTTTTTCCATCTGGCAAAGTCGACTTTTTAAGGCATTCTTCCCCTCCTTGGCTTTTTGGGCCTCTTTTGTCATTTGAGTTAATCTGTTTTTTAAGGTGTTATTTTCTTCAGTCACGTTGTTGACTCTCTTTTCATGATTTTCTTGCATCATTTTCATTTCTCTTCCCAATTTTTCCTTCACTTCTCTTCTTTGGTTTTCAAAATCCTTCTCAAGGTGATCTATGGCTTTTAGACAGTCTTCATGTTTCTTGGAAGCTTTTGTTGTAAGAGTTCTGACTGTGTTGTCTTCCTTCCATTCCATACATTGATCCTTTTTGTCCCCCAAAAAAGATTCTAGAGTTCAGTTGCTGTTCTTACCTTGTTTCCTTTGCCTGCTCATGTTGCCAGTGAAAGTACTTGGTCTTTTAACTCTGTGGAACTCTGTTTCCAGTGTGGAAAGCTCTGTCCCAAATCACTGGGATTTTCACAGCTCCTGGAGTTATTGGGAGGCTGCTGAAGCCCCTACCAGCTTTGGTTCACCGAAAACACAACCCAGGACCACCACCCAAGGCCATGATCTGGATCCAGGCTGCTCAACACAAGAGCACTTGGCCTCTGAATGATCACTTGGCCCCCCCTGCAGTCTTCAGGCCAGGAGCTTTGAAGCAGCCATGTGGAGGTGACTGCAGGGCCACCACTTCTGCCGCTTCCTTGCCCAGGAGGCAGTTTGGCTGTACTGTTTTTCTCCCCCCAAATTCAGCTGAGATCCACTGACCTTTCACTTAGTCCTTGTTTCTTATGGCTTGATAATTCTGGAAACTGCTGCAGCTGCCTCTGATCCACTCTCCTGATGCTCCCACTGTGGCTCACCCTGGCCACCCTAGGGCCAACCCACGGTTTCAGGTTGGGCTAGTTTTCAGCTCCCAGCATGTTTCACTGAGCCCTTCAAGCTGAGCTGCCTTCAATGGGAGATGTGTTTTTCTGTATTTTTATGTGAGTTTTGGAGCCCTAAAATTTGTTTAGAGTCCTATTTTATGGGTATTTGAGGTGGGTATGTGTGAGCTGTGAAACCTTGCTGCTTCCATGCCACCATCTTAGGGCAGTTTTTCTTGATGATTTCTTGAAAGATGTTGTCCAGTCTATTTTTTCATCATGGCTTTCAGGTACACCAATAATTCTTAAATTATCTCTCCAGGATCTTTTTTTCCAGATCAGTTGTTTTTCCTGTGAGGTAATTTACATTTTCTTCAATTTGTTTCATTTTTTAATTTTATTTGACTGATTTTTTGATATCTCATCGTCATTACCTTCTACTTCACCAATTCTAATTTTTAAAGAATCATTTTCTTCAGTTAGTTTTGAACGTCCTTTCCACTTGGTTAGTTCTACTTTTCACAGATTTTTTTTTTCCAGTGGATTTTTCCCCCATTTGGACAATTGTCTTTTTGAGTAATTGTTTTCTTTAGTCAATTTTTGTCCTTCCTTTTCCAAGCTGTTGACTCTTTTGCATACCTCTCATTTCTTTTCCGCTTTTTTTTCTACCTCTCTTATTTGACTTTTAAAATTTTTCTTGAGTTCTTCCAAGAAGGTTTTTTGGACTTGAGACCAATTCATATTCCTCTTTGAGGTTTTGTACATGGGCATTGACATTTCTGTGCTTGTCTTTTGATCTCCCCTATCTCCATAATAACTTTCTATGGTCAATGTTTTTTTTTTTGCTATTTCTTTTTGGCCTGTTGCATGACTTTTGAAGTTAAGCTCTCCTGCTGGAGCACAGGAGGCGCTGTCCCAAGCTTCTTGTGCTGATGACCAGGGGTCTGCTCACTGGCTTTCATCACTGAGGCTGCAGGTACTGGCATCTGGAGGCTGTAAGGGTCTGGCAGCTTTCATGGTGCTGAGCTGGGGTCTTTGTGGTGGTATCTGACATGTGCTGAGGCCAGGTGTGGTTTTTCTGTGTTTCCTCTACCTTGAAGCAAGTGGAGTTCTGGCTGCTGGAGCTTCACTGTCCACCCAGAGCTGTGCTGAAGCATGTAGGAGAACCTGAAAGAGATCCCAGGAGGAAAATTTACAGACATGATAGTAAAGTTTCAAAATTTCCAGGTTAAGGAGAAAATACTGCAAGCAACAAGAATAAAACGATTTAAAACTGTGGAGATAATCAGGATTTCACAAGACCTAGCAGATTCTACACCAAAAGACCAGAGGCCTTATACCATTCTATTTCCAAGAGCAAAAGATCTGGGATTGAAATTAAGCAGAATTTATACAGCAAATCTGAGTATTTTCCTGAATGAAAGGAAAATGTATGATTTAATTAACTGAAAGACTTTCAGATATTAGTGACAAAAAGACCACAACTCAGTGGAAAATTTGACATAAAAGATCCATAAGAACTATGAGGAAAACATTAACGACATTATCAGGGACTCATTAAGGTCAAACTGTTCACTTCTTATATATGAAAATGAATATTCTTGGTGCAGCAAGGTGGTGCAGTGAGTAGAGCACCAGCCCTGGAGACAGGAGGACCTGAGTTCAAATCTGGCTTCATACCCTTGACACACTTACTAGCTGTGTGACCTTGGGCAAGTCATTTAAACCTAATTGCCCTCCAAAAAGCAAAAAAACAAAAACAAAACCAAAAACAAACAAAAAAAGAAAATGAATATTCTTGAGATTTTCATCATTACTAGAGTAGTTTTTTTTTAAAGTTACTGTTGAATTGAGGATTATAGGGTGATTCTAAAACATTAAAATTATGTAGGAAAATAAAAAAAAAGGAGCAATTATCTCACACAAATGGTATGTGAAAGGAAGAACTGATACAGAGGAAAAAAGTGAGGGTGGAGGACTGGTACTGCTAGAACCTTACTTTCATTAGATCTGGGTTAAAGAGAGGGAAAAACAGGATTTCCATTTCGCTGTCACCCTTCCCTATTGATCTATTTCCAGGAAAAACCCCTGGAATAGCCAAGCCAGCAGAAAGGTGGGGTATAGCAGTCTTGTAGCCCATGAAGCTTGGGGAAGTAATGGGAAAGACCCCTCTGTCTCTGGGGTTGGAAAAACACCACAGGATGGGAGGCATTCCAGTAAGTCAGCTGCAAGCCCCATCTTAGTAAACAAGGAGTCGATAGATCCTGAGCCTCAGGGTGGTGGAGCAGGCAAATGTCAACACCAGGATTCACTTACCCCCCTCCCCCAGAGCCTCGGTACAGTCAGGGTAACCAACAGATACCAGCTCAGAAAACTACTACATGTGACTGTGTTCTCCAGCAGTCAAATATCCAGGGACTTCAGTACAACTCCAGGAAGCACAACTCCAGGATGCACAGCTCCAGGCTGGCAGACATCCTCTAGCAGCCAAATGTTTGCGTACAGAGTCTGAGTGAGCAAGAGACAGTGAGAGGCCCAGGTGAGCAAGAGCCAGTGCAAGGCCCAGGTGAGCAGGCATCCCCTGGTAGCAGACTTCCCACCACCACCCCAAGAGCTCCAGTGTTGCTGATGCCAGCTGAGCACCAGGTAAGCTGCCAGATCTGGACAGCTTCCAGCTGCCAGCACCTGACTTAAGCCCCAGCACACAAAGCCAGTGACCAGGTCCAGGCACCAAACACAAGAAACTTCGGCCAGTGTCCCCTGCACTAAAGCAGAACTCAGCTCTAAAATCCAGGAATTAGGCAAATGCCACGAGCAGAAAGTAGAAACAGACAATGACCATAGATTCTTATTATAGGGACAGAAAAGATCAAGGCATGAATTCAGAAGAATACAACACTGTCAATGCACTCACATCTGAAACATCAAAGGAGAATATGAACTGGTCCTAAGTCCAAAAATCCTCCTTAGCAGAGTTCAAGAAAGACTATAAAAGGCAAATAAGAGAGGTAGAATAAAATTGGGAAAAGAAATGAAAGAAATCCAAGAGAAAGTCAATACCTTGGAAAAGAAAGGACAAAAACTGACTGTAGAAAGCAAGTCCTTAAAAAAGAAGATTGGTCAGGTGGAGGAAGAGGCACAAAAAGTTACTGAAGAGAACTTAAAAAGCAAAATGGGTCAAATGGAAAAAGAGGTACAAAATCTAATAGAAGAAAATAATTCTTTAAAAAGTAGAATTGGGCAAGTATGTTGATGACTCTATGAGATATTAAGAATCAATCAAATAAAATCAAAATAATGAAAAAATAGAGAAAACAAAATACCTCATTGGTTAAAAAAATGGTCTGGAAAATAGATGCAGGAAAGACATCTTTAGAATTATTGGTCTATTTGAAAAGTATGATGAGGTTGGACAGCATCTTTCAGAAAATCAAAGAAAATTGCCCTGAGTCCCTGAAACCAGAAGGTAAAATAGTCATTGAAAGAATACACCGATCACCCCCTGAAAGACATCCCAAACTGAAAACACCAAGAAATATCATAACCAAATTCCAAAATTACCAGGTCAAAAGGAAAATACTGCAAGCAGCCAAAAACTATTTAAATATCATGGACCTACAGTCAGGATTACAAAGGACCTTAGAGGTTCTACATTAAAAGATTGGAGGGTGTGGAATTTTATATTTGGCAAGGCAAAAGAGCTTGGATTACAACAAAGGATCAACTACCTAGCGAAATTGAACACAATCTTTCAGGACAGGTGATGGATGTTCAACGAAATACATGACTTCCAAATCTCCTGATGGAAAGACCAGAGCTTAAAAGAAAATTTGATCTTCAGATATAGACTCAAGGGAGGCACAAAAAGTTAAACAGGAAAGAAAAAGGCAAAAACATGTCATTAAAAAGGGCAAATTGTTTATATCCCTACAAGGGAAGATGACACTTGCAACTCTTTAGAACTATATTGATATTATGCCATTTAAAATGGGTATACATAGACAGCATGGCTATTGTTGCAGTATCAACTCTGCTGACCCAGGGACACCAAAGTGGTTGCAGTTTCATGATGTGTTGTGGTGGAACTGTCTCAAAGAATTAAGAGTCAGACCACTATAGGCATTTATGGAGATTAACACCTCTGATGAAGCAGGCTAACTTCCAAAAGGAACCAGCAACTTCAGAGAAAGCAAGCTGGATTTTTATACAGTGAAGATGCAGTTACATAAGAGAAATTATGAATATTAAAAAGGCAGGAGGTATTCATTTAGGGATTAGCAATAGGGCAGGGATCCCAGTCACAGTGGAACTGAGCATGTCATTACCCACAATGCATACAAAAAACTAATGGGGGGCAGTATGTATGTATGATAATGATATTATAATAACCCTCTCATAAGTTCACTCTAGGTCAGTTCTTTACTATTACTGTGCAGGTGCCTCCTTAGTGAAAGTTCCTTCTAGTATTTTGGGGTCCACATCCTGCTTGGGCATCCTGATGGTGCTGCTTTCTGATTGGCTGAGTATTGTGGTCCTATCTGAGACTAAATGGATGTGGTTGTGGTTAAGTGCATGGACAGACCTGCTCTTTATGTGGGAAATATGAAGAATGGGTCTGGGGGCAGTGGATAGCTACAGGCAGTGGCTGGGATCCCATCATATGGACATGCCTGGTGTTTCTGTGAGAAATACGAGTTCCTGGACACACCTGTTGTTCTAGTGAGCAGTGAGACACATACAAAGAAGTTAGAATATTAAGTGTGGAGAGGTGAGGGGCTAGGTAGGGGAAGTGGGCCTGTTGTTCAGTGTGGCCTAAAAGGAAGTTTGAATACTGGGGCTGGGGACTGCTTTATTAGGTTTTTATCAGAAATAATTTGGCACTGATGTGATGACAAAAAATTTAATTAAGTGGTGAAAATGGATGGCACTGAGAGAAAGGGAAAGGCAGAGACAGGGTAAATTACATCACATGAAAAAGTACAAAAATCTATTCAAAGTAGAGGTAAAGAACAGAGGGAGATGAGCATTGTTTGAATCTTACTCTCATTAGATTTGTCTTAATGAGGGAATAATATAATCAATTAGGTATAAAAACCTAACTTAACCTAAAGGTTAAGGAGGGGAAAGGGGATAGAAGGGAGGGAAGAAGTAGTAAGGGTCAAAGGGAAAAAAAGGGAGGGAGCTGATAGAAGGGAGGGCAGACTAAAGGAGGCTGTGGTCGAAAATAAAACTCTAGTGAAGAGTGAAAGGGAGAAAGCAGAAAGAAAAGCATAAATGGGGAAAAAATAGGATGAAGAGAAAGACGTAGATAGTAATCATAACTGTGAATGTGAGTGGGAGAAAGTCTGTGATAAAACTCTCTGATAGCTGAGTGGATTAAGAACCACAATCCTACAATATGTTGTTTATAAGAAACACATTTGAGGCAGAAGGATACATACAGGGTAAAGGTAAAAGGCTAGAGCAGAATATATTATGCTTCAGCTGAAGTAAAAAACCCAGGGGTAGCAATCCTGATCTTAGACAAAGCAAAAGCAAATATAGATCTAATTAAAAGAGACAAGAAAGGAAACCATACCCTGCTAAAAGGTACCATAGACAATGAAGTAATATCAATAATAAACATATATTAACCAAGTGGTATAGCATTCAGATTCTTAGAGGAGAAGTTAAGGGAGTTGCAGGGAGAAATAGATAACAAAACTATACTAGTGGGGGAAGCTCAACCTTCCCCTCTCAGAACTAGATAAATCTAACTACAAAAAAAACAAGAAAGAAGTTAAGGAGATGAATAGAATTTTAGAAAAGTTAAATATGGTAGACCTCTGGAGAAAATTGAATGGGGATAGAAAGGAATATACCTTTGTCTCCATGGTACGTGGCATCTATGCAAAAACTGACCACATACTAGGTCATAAAAAACCTCACATTCCAATGCAGAAAGGCAGAAACATTACATGCCTCCTTTTCAGATCATGATGCAATAAAAATCACATGTAATAAAGGGCCATGGAGAGATATATTAAAAATTAATCAGAAACTAAACAATAAAAAATGAATGAGTCAAGCAACAAATAATAGAAACAATCACTAACTTCATCCAAGAGAATGACAATAATGAGACAACATATCAAAACCTATCAGATGCAGTGAAAATCATTCTTAAGGGAAGTTTCATATCTCTAAATGCTTACATGAATAAAAGAGAGAAAAAAAGAAATTAATGAATTGGGCATGAAACTAAAAGACTCCAAAAAGAACAAATTAAAAATCCCCAACTAAATACCAAATTAGAAATACTGAAAATCAAAGGAGAGATTGATAAAGTTGAAATTAGTCGAGAGTGAAGTCATGGTTGTGGAGTAAAAGCAGGGATTTGCTTGAGATCTTTGCCAAACCACTCTAAAACTGTAAAAAATGACTCTAAACAAATTCTAGAACTATAGAATCCACAAAACTACAGAGTGAAACATTTCCAGCAGAAGAGAGTCTGGAATGCTGACAGGAAGGATCTATACCACCAGGCTGGGAGTGGTACGCAGTGTAGCATGGGCTGTACCAGCACAGACAGGGCTGGAGCAAGATTCAGGGGACTGAATAACTGGCAGTTGTATCAGTTTCCAGAATTTTCAACCCATAAATGCCAAAGACAGCATAGAAAACCAGTGGGAAAACTTTGTGGGACTTAGGCGAAAGAAGAGTGTGGTCTGGCTGTGGTCTGGCTGTGGTCTCCACCCTGGAGTGGTGGAGAAGGCTGTGGTGGCAGTAGCAGCAGCAGCTGTAGCAGCAGCAGCAACTACTTCTGGAGCTCTGTGCCCACCCATGGTGTGGGATAGAGTGACTGAGACAAAACCCTTGAAGCCTGGGACAATACCCCTACCCCCACTCCCACTGTAAGCAGAGTCCTACCTTGACAACGAGTTAGAAAATCAAATATTTGGCTGGGAAGATGAGCAAACAGCAGAAATAACTCAAACTATAGACTCTTACTTTTGTGACAAAGAATATCAAAGCATATAACCAGAAGACAACAAAGTTAAAGCTCTCACATCAAAAACTTCCAAGAAAAATGTGCATTGATCACAGATTGTGAAAGTACTCAAAAAGGATTTTGAAAATCAAGTAAGAGAAGCAGAGGAAAAATTGGAAAGAGAAATGAGAGTGATGCAAGAAAATCATGAAAAATGAGTCAATAGCTTGCAAAAGGAGACCTCAAAAAATACTGAAGAAGATAACACCTTGAATAATAGACTGACAGGGGGCAAAGCCAAGATGGCAGAGTAGAAACAAGACTTCCCTGTGGCTCTGGCTTCCACCTCCTATAATATATGTAAAAAATGACGCTAAACACATTTTAGAGCTACAGAACCCACAAAATGACAGAGAGAAACAAATCTCTCATTGAAGGTAGCCTGCCAGTCTGGCAGGAAGGGGCTATCACACTGAGCTAGAAGCCAAGCAGAGCCCGACATGAACCATGCTGTTTTGACCACAGGGCAGCCTCAACCAGAAGTGCCTGGAGCAGACTTCAGGAAAGTGAAGCACCAGCAGCTGTGGCAGTTTCCAGACTTCTCAACCCATAAATGCCAAAGACAAAGTAAAAGGTGAGTGTGGAACTCTGTTAGAACAGGGGTGGATAGAAGAACATGGTTTGGCCCCTACCCCTGGGATGAGAAGTGCCAGAGGTGCAGTGGCTGCACCACATGTCTGCCTCAGGAGCCCCTGGCCTGCAGATTGTAGGGAGACCAAGACACCAATAAGAGGGCAATCACTCTTGCTTTAACCTGCTTGGATCTGGATCATGTTCTTGGGTGGAGGTCCTGAGGTGTGTGGTCAGGTGCCAGAGCCTGTGGGGCCTGCAGAGAGGGTGCCCTCCTAATTGCTCCAGCAGCTGCCAAAACCCCAGCAATTTGGGACAAAACTCTCTCCATTCTGAAAGCAGAGTTCTACTGTGGCAAAGAGTTCAATAGTCAAGTAATTGACTGGCAACATGAGCAAGCACAGGAAATGCAATCCCACCACAGATTCCTTTTTCAGGAATAAAAACGATCAAAGCATGGAATGAGAGGAAGACAACAAAGTCAGAACTCCTGCATCAAAAGCTCCCAAGAAAAATATGAAGTGGTTACAGACCATGGAGGAGCTCAAGAATGATTTTGAAAACCAAGTAATAGAAGTGGAGGAAAAACTGGGAAGAGAAATGAAAATGATGCAAAAAAATCAAGAAAAGGGAGTCAACAACCTGACTGAAGAAAATAACACCTTAAAAATAGACTAACTCAAATGGCAAAAGAAGCCTAAAAAGCCTATGAGGAGAAGAATGCCTTAAAAAGCTGGATTTGTCAGATGGAAAAGGAATTTCAAAAACTCACTGAAGAGAATAATTCCTTCAAAATTAGATTGGAGCAAATGGAAGCTAATGACTTTATAAGAAATCAAGATACTCTAAAACAGATCCAAACAAATGAAAAAAATAGAAGACAACGTGAAATATCTCATTGGAAAAACCACTGAGCTGAAAAATAGATGGAGCAGAGATAATTTAAAAATTATTGGACTACCTGAAAGCCATGATCAAAAAAAGAGCCTAGACACCATCTTTCAAGAAATTATCAAGCAACTTTTCCCTTATATTCTAGAATCAGAGGGGGAAAAATCACCTTTTAAAAAAGATCCCCCCCAAAAAACTCCCAGGAATATTATAGCCAAATTCCAGAGTTCCCATGTCAAGGAGAAAATACAGCAATCAGTCAGGAAGAAACAATTTGAGCATTGTGGAAACACAATCAGGACCACACAAGACCTAGCAGCTTCTACGTTAAAGGATAAAAGGGCTTGGAATATGATATTCTGGAGGACAAAGGAGCTGGGATTAAAACCAAGAATTACCTGCCCAGCAAAACTGACTATAATGCTTCAGGGGAAAATGTGATCATTCAATAAAATGGAGGATTTTCAAGCATTCTTAATGAAAAAACCAGAGCTGAACAGAAAATTTTACTTTCAAATAGAAGAATCAAGAGAAACATAGAAGGTAAACAGAAAAAAAGAAATCATAAGGAACTTATTAAAGTTGAACTATTTACATTCCTACTTGGAAAAATGGTAATTGTAATCCATAAGACATTTCTCAGTATGAGGACAGTTGAAAGGAATATGTGTGTGTGTGTGTGTGTGTGTGTGTGTGTATATACATACAGATAAATGTATGTATAATAGGGTGTAGGTATGTGTGTGTATATATATATATATATATATACACACACACACACACACATATGTGTGGGTGTGCATATGTATGTACATGTATACATAGACGGCACAGGATGAATTGAATAGGAAGGAATGGTATCTAAAAAAATAAAATTAAGAGGTGAGAGATGAATATATTGGGAAAAGGAAAAAGGGAGAGATAGATTAGGGTAAATTATTTCATATAAAAGAGGCAAGAGAAAACTGTTACACTGGAGGGGAAGAGCAGGAAGGTAAAAGAGAATGGGTCAACCTTACTCTCACTGAATTTGGCTTAAGGAGGGAATAACATATATGTGTGTGTGTGTATTTTTTTTAAAACTTTTATTTATTTTAGTTTACATCATTCATTTCCATGAGATTTTGAGTTATAAAATTTCTCCCCAACTTTCCACTACCCACCACCCCAAAATAGCTATCCCATTGTATAAACCCTCCCCTAATCTATTCTCTCCTATGTCCTCCCCTATCACCCTTTTGACTTTCTGGTAGGGCAGGATGGATCTCCCTACCACAGTGCCAGTGTATCTTAAGTCCCAGTTGGATGTAGTTAATAATAATAATAATAATAATAGTAATTGTATATATATGCATATAAACATATATATTTTTAACATTTGATTATAGAACTTTAAATTCTAGATTCTTTCTCTTCCTCCCTCGTCACCCACCCCCACTGGAAGGACAAGCAATTAGATACAGGCTGTACATGTGTAATTATACAGAACCTCTCCACAGTGGGAATATTGTGAGAGACTGATTATATGTCCCTCCTTCCTATCCCGCCCCGCCTTGTTCTATTCTCTACCTTGTCCCTGTCCCTGTC
>CM053585.1:307059615-307072958 GCA_028646515.1 Pseudochirops corinnae | reverse complement strand
TTCCCTTTTGAGGAGTCAGATTTTGGTATAGTGTCAATGCTGTCCTCTTCTGAATGTGTATATTGGTTTTCCCTGTCCCCATAATAAGAATCTATGGTCTTTGCTTTTCTAAGTTGCATTTTTCTCATTATGATTGTCTTTTTCTTGGTTTTTAAAATAGATCTCTGCTTCTGGGGCACAGAGGGCTCTGTCCTACACTTTTTTTTTTTCTTTTTTTGCTGTGGGTTGTGGGCCTGGTTATTGACTTTGTGTGCTATGGCCTCTGTTTCTGGCAGCTAGAAGCTATATAATGCTGTAACTTAACTGATGCTGAGCTGGAGCTGGCTTGTGTTTGCTGAGACCAGGTGAGGTCTTTTGTTGTTTCCTTGGGGTTACACTGAAGCTCTCATCATGAGATGTGGAGGAGGGGTGGTCTGGTTGCTGGAGGTCTCCTCCTCCCCTCAGGCCTGCACCAGAACACAGGTAGGCTCTGCCACTTTGTCTGAACTGGTGTCTGCCAATTTCCCTGCCTGTGGGAAGGCAGCAGGGGTCCTGGAATTGGCCCTTGCCAATTCCACCACTCTGGGACTCGGGATCTCCTGCTGATCTGCTGAGTTGGGACTTGTTGCTGGCTTGCTGGGATTCCTCCCATCCTGTACTGGTCCCTTTCTGCCACAGCAAAAGGGACCATTACCTTTAATCCCCCTAGCCTCTTGAGCTAAAAGACTGCCTTATCCTGTCTTTTTGCTGGCTCCACTATTCCAGTATTTTTCCTGCAGAAATATTCTCTCAGTTTTTCAAGGTCAACAAGAGAGAGTGAGAGCAACTTACTCTTTATTCCACCATCTTGGCTCTCAGAAGTTTAAATCTCCCATTTTATTTCTTGTGCCAACTTGTGATATATTGAAACTGTGATAGGAAAGTTGTAATGTGGAAGGGATAACTGTAAATTAAAGGAACTGGTATAGAGTCTATGTGCCTTTTATTTTTATCCTTTTATTAAGATGATTTGTTCTGTGAAGTTTTGATTCACTCTAAGGGCCACACTTTAGGAGCTAAAGGGCCACATATGACCTCTAGGCTGCAAATTACCCACTCCTGGTATAGACAAAGAGGGAACATAATTATCACTTTTTACCAATGGCATGATAGCCTTCTTAGCATCAGTGAAAATTAACTGGGTTAGAGTCAGAAAGACTTTGAATTGGAATCTAGTTAGATTGAAATCTATTCAAAATTGTGTGACCCCTGGCGAGTCACAGGAGAAAACCAAAGAAGATAAAATGAACTATTTTGATTGCATGAAATTGAAAAGTTTTTGCCTCCCAACTCACAGAAAGGTGATTAACTAGAGGTATAGAATGAAACAGACATTTTCAAATGCAGCTAATTTATATATTTGGTTTTTTGAGGTTGTACTTATTTGCTGTAAAGGAATTTTTGATTTTTTCTTTTAGTGTGGAGAACTAGGGAGAATTTTCAGATAGTGATAATGATGTGGAAAAACAGAGCATCAGTGATTCATTAAAACCCAATAAAACAGAACAGAAAGAAGTTCATAAGGGGATACACTGCAAGTCAGTGTTGGAACAATCATGTTAAACTTGAAACATACCAAAAGTGAAGGCTTGTGTATATGTATGTGTGTGAGGGGAACTGTACATAAGAAAAAATTATACTTTAATATACAACCTCTTTCATTTTGTTTTGTACATTGAAATGTTTGTTAAGGTTCATTAATTTCACGATAAAAAAAGAAATTAAATGCATAATTTACACAAGACATTCTGGAGACCATGTTGTAATGAGAATGAGTGCAAGGAAGTACAGGAACTGGGCCAGACCAGTGAAGAAGATATTTAAGGTCAAGGAGGTTCCTTGGCAGTTCTTATCTTATAAGTTGCCTACTACTCACTCTCCCTAGGTTCAGGGTCAGCCCAAAGGAATTATGATTCTTGCAGTATGAAGGAAAGAAAAATGCAGTTTTATTACTGGTATTAACAATCCCCTCTCATAGTCAAAAAATGTTACTTTATTAAGATTACAGATTTGTTTTTCCTCTTGCTTTTTGGTGTCAGCAGGCATTTATGATAGCTGTAAGAGCACTGAAAATTTGTAGGCTTATACAGAAAAATTGGCTTACTGTCATAAGCTACTTTCTTCTGGAGAGGGATGGGGTGCCTCCATATTCACATATGTAGAAATGACTTCATAGTTATGTCCTGAGCTAGGTATGAATTTAAATTTCCTCACATAGCTTACATTTTTTTCCTTAACCCTAAAAATACAAGTCATGGAATTTTTCTCCTAGGAATCATATGTTGTAATTCTATGCAATATAATTTTTATCATTATAACACTACCAGGCAGCAGAAGAAGGAGAAGAACTATGTAGATTGTGACTAATAAGTGGGTGAAGGAGCCCTAGATTGGACACAGAACAGGAAAGCAAGAAGTGGATCTTGTTATCCTGAAAATTATGTGGAATTATTGCTTTAAGATTTGCCTAAAACCATATGTAATGTGTATTTTGTGGTTTGTTTTCATGATTATGTTTTTACCAAGCTAAAATTGTTAGCATAAGATGAAATTCTTAGTGGTATTATCTTGAGCTGTTTTTTCAAGTTAGCATGTTACAGAGTCTAAGAAAAGAGTTCCTTGTTTTTTTTTCCTTGCTAGAGAGTTTGTTTGATAATCAAGTTTGCCTGAAAGGAGATAGGAAAATCACAATGAGAGTGTGATTAATTTTATACAAGCAATACATGTACTGCTCTCTTGAGATAATTTTTATTGATGGAACTTTTCTTCATGGGTATATGAAATGCAAAAATCTATTGAGCTAGATGCCTACCAAGAATAATACTTCAAAAGTAAGGGTTATCAAATACCTATTTGTTCACATATGCATGCGTGTAAATGTGCTAAAATAACAACAATATTTATAATAACCCCTTGCAATTCTAGACTGCCTTTCATCTGTTGATCTTATAATATTTTACAAACATTCATTAATTCCAACAACACTCCTCTGAGGTAGGTAACAATTGTTATTATCCACTTTACAGATGAAGCAACTGAGTCAAATAAATAATTTGCCCAAGGCTAACCAACAGTTGTGGGAGGGCTGAGATTAAAAGTTTGGAGTTCCTGGAGATACATAGTAGAACAGTCAAGATAATCATGTAACATACACATCTCATGGGTGAGTAGAAGGGAATCTTTTGTCCTCAGAAAGAATTATCTCCTATTTTGAAAAAGCTGAGAGCTTACTTTTTCTTGCCTTTGGGATTTAGCTAAGCCAAGGCATCCATTTGCCTTATTAGTACCTATTGGTTTATACTGTACTTCACTCTCACAGTCATCAATGCTCAGAGAAAAATATGAGCCATGTAAACATTTCTATGTCTAACAAATGAATAGATTTCTATTTGCACAATTGCAGAGTTTGTAAACCTTAAAGCTCTATAAATCAAAGTTATTATTGTTATTATGATTGCTATGTATGCTAGGACATATAGGCATAAGAAAATTCTGATTTGTTTGTTTGTTGACTATTATTCTTTGTCATATTTTCAGTGTATGCAATTTAACCTGATACTTTCACTGGAACAAAACAAAAGAATAAACATAAAATATTTCCTGACACCAATTTATTTCCAACTGTGCTGGCAGCACAGTGCCAAGGAGCAAGAAGAGTAATAAATAAATGTAATTCCACTCTAACACTAATCCCATTTAGTGTTATGAAAGTCTTAGGAGCTACATTCAGGCCTGATGCTGTCATAATTCTGGTTTCAGAAAAGATGGCCTTTGCACTAGGCATTAGGATCTGCTATAGAGACCCAAGCCACAGTAGGATTGAACAAACTAGGAGAATGTGGAGCTGTTCACCCAAAATGAAATGAAGTTCATTACAGAGAACCTCTATATATTCCAGCCCTGTTACTCATCCAGGTCAAGTGACAAAATGACTTCACTCTTAGTCAGAAAGTTGAATGAGAAAAAAAATTATATCTTTATTTTCACTAACTGCTAATTGAAATTTAGCATTTCCTTCAATTAATTTGAATTTAATAAATTTCTTTCCTTTAATTTAAAAATCAGTTATAAATATTTTTCTTAAAATGGATGCATGGGCTTCACCAGAATACCAAAGGGATCCCTGACACACACAAAATATTAAGAGAACCCTGTTCTAAGGGCTCTCCTTCTGGCTGGAGGGCTCTCAAGAACAAGATCATAAACCAGGGTATACTTGGGAGGCACTAAAATCAGATTAAGGCAATAAATATAAAACAGATATTATCTTCTTCCCTTAGAGTTCTAGCTAAGAGCCTAATTTTCTTTGAGAATGGTTCATTACATGAATGAGATAAGTAAAATCAAATTTTAATTTTATTAAAGTCATCTTAAAACCATATTTCACTTGGAGAAGTGTGAGCTGGTTTATAAAAGTCAGCAGGTGATTATACAGGAATCTAAACCCAACTTGCTTTGCTTGTTTTGTTTGAATTCTTTTATAATTGCCTTAGTTGAGACTCTCTTCCACTCCCCTGAACTTTCACCTCTCCCCCCACCCTCTCCCCCCCTCTAGCTCCCACCATTCTAATAGAGTCCATATTTGTTGTTGTTTGTCCTTGGTTCTCGAAAAGGATGATGACATCAGGAAGGTGATGCCAAGTCTTGCAAGTGAATTGTATTTAAGTGAGTGAGTGCAAAGTCATCAGCCTCATTTTCTCCTCTGGAACCATTTGAGTCCAGTGGCATGATATAGATCAGGACAACTGCAGATGATCCTGGATGCAATGGGAGATGACCTTTTTAAGATCAGGTCTTTCTCATGTTTCAGTTTGACTAGGGCAAGATCTATTCAGTGATTGAGGCTACGTAAAAAATGATCCAAGGAAGGTCTCCTTTTACATAATTAAAAAAAAATCAATCTGGGAGGGGAAGACCCTCATATTTTCTGGCCAAAACAGAAACAATTACTATTTATATTCACTTTGGGCTAAACAGAGTCCAAAGAGTGACTAAGTGGGGATTGGCCTGAAACCTATTGTTGCCCAATCAGTGAGAGCCAAAGTGAACTGGGTTTAAGACATGGTCTTTAAGAAAGAGATCAACCTCAAAACTTGGGAAAGGAAGAGAAGGGGCAGTTCAGACTCCTCACAGGTTGTTGTTTGTCCTTCATTCTCAAAGAGGACCAGTGATAACAGGAGGGTGATGTCTTGACTTGCAAGTGATCTAGATTTAAATGAGGGAGGGCTTTGCGAAGTCACCAGCCTCATTTTGCAGCAAGATATAGATCAGGATAATTGGAGATGACCTCCATTTATTTGTAAGGGATTGTTGATTGTAGAGAGTCTGAATGTCTTTTTTTTTTTTTGCATCTATCACAGGACCTGACACACTGCCTTACATGGTAGGCATTCAAAAATCATGACTGATTTATTGTCATCTCATGTACATATTAAAAATGAAAATAACACATAATGATTTAAGGTTTACAGAACAATTGCCTACATCATCTCATTAGATCCTCACAACAAAAATTAGTAGCATTATCTCCATAGATGAGATAGAGATAGATGAGATGAGAAATGAGATCCACATGAGAAAAATGAAACCCAGAAAAGTTAAGTTATATACCCAGAACACACAGCTAGTAAATCTCTGAGGAGGGAATTAGAATCATTTGTGTACAAGAGAAGACAAATTCACAAATTCACCAAGCCCTCAAACATAAGAGTATGTGGTCTGCTTACATATCAAATGTATAACTGTGTCCACATATGAAATATAATGTACACACATATATATATGTACATATATGCATTGTCTGCATGTATATGTTGTTGTTCAGTTGCTTCATTTGTGTCAGACTTGGCAAAGATACTGGAATGCTTTGCTATTTCCTTCTCCAGCTCATTTTACAAAAGAGTAAATGAGACAAATATGGTTAAAGTGACTTGCCCATGGTCACACAGTTAGGAAGTGTCTGAGGTCAGATTTGGACTCAAGTAGGTGAATCTTTCTGACTTCAGACTTGGCACTCTATACACTGTGTCACCTAGCTCATTCTCTGCATATATGTGTGTCTTTATGTATGTGTATATATATATATATATATGTATATGTGTATATGTATGTATATATGTACACATGTGTATATATAGGTGCATACACACACACATATATATGTATATATACTATAGATGTATGTGCATATATATATGGCAGAAGACCGGAGTCCTCTCTCCTGGCATACACATATGCCAGGTAGACAGGTCATTTAAGAGTATTTGATTTGGTGGAGCTTTCACACTTGAAATTCTTTATGATGATGGTATCACAGATCCAGACAAACCAGCATAGCAACAGCAAAAGAGAAAGAATAAAAGGACAAGTGAGGAGAGAAAAGTAGGTACTTAGGGAATAGTCTTTGGTTTTAAGATGGCTATACTAACAACATTACTCTCCAAGTGTTTAGGGCCTTTACATTGCTTTAGAATGCTTGAGACCCACCAAAATCACATCAGAAACTTTCTAAAACAAAAACTGTCAGCTGTTTAGAACTGAAAAAAAAAATCTAGAATCCTAGGACTGAACTAAAGCTACAAAATTTATCAGAGTTGGAAATTCTTCAACACACTGCCAACTCTGTTTTTTTTCCTGGCTTTCCAAGTCCCAGATTTATGCTTCTGTTAGAGAAGAATTGACAAAGAAAAAAAATTAATGTTCTTTTCATATCACCATATAAACACATTTGAAAAGTGTTAAGTGGAGGGCAGTACTGGTAATGGGACTTGAATGTCATTGAAAAGGATGGTATGGTCATACACCTGCTTTAAATACAAAGTCATCTACACAAAACCCAGAGAACAAAGTCGTATGCAGCCTAGGTTGAACTTACACATTGATGCTTAACAAAATAATCATTAAAGAACAGAAAATGTTCCTTTTAATCCTCTCCCATAGGACAACATGTGAATGTTAGCATATTTGAACTGCTTCACATTCCTTCTTGCCTACTTTTGAGAACATACTACATTTTAAAACTTGTTAGGTTCTTTCATGTTTTATTTGACCCTATGTAATTGCATTCCTGAAGGAATAACAGGATCCCCCAGTGATTTATACCCTGTATTAAATGTCAGTTTTGAAGAGACTCAGTTAACAGTTTGGTTTAACCTTCTGCCTTTCCTCTCAAAGTTCAAAACTGAAGTAGGGCCATAAAGTTCTAAAGATTTTTAGGGAGTGGAGTTTCAGGATGGGGGAAGAGATAAAAAATGAACTGAAGGAAGAGTAACAGTTGAAGAAAATTTCTCACTGTTCATCCAGTAAAGAGCTATCAGCAGTTGAAAATATAAAGACATAGCTTTCTTATTGTAATTTGTAATGTTCAATTCGAGCCAGCACAATTATGTAACCTATAAATCAGCACCACATCCTGGAGTTGCTCGGATTCTGTTTCATGTTGCCACCTACTGCTCAACTGTGTGGACTCCCACAATAGCCCATAAAAAGTGTTTTCTCCTCTGCACAAATTGATGGGCTGTGGGTTTGGTATCCACTATAGTGAGGTTAAGAAAAAGAAATCTCAATTCTTATAATTTAGTTGGTTTTTGTTTTCAGGCACTTTGCTCCTATGATATTATTTGAGTTGAAAAATATTTCATTTCTCCTTGTAGATTTACTTAGAACATATTTAACAACTGTTTAATCACCTGTTCTGAGCTAATTATGGGGAAAATAGTTAAATAAATCTTGATGTAATGGCATAATACCTTGTGGGTACATCTCTGCGTATGTAAGTCTGCATCTGTATTTAAATTTCAAAGTAAAAGCAGTCATATTATGACTCACTTTGTAACTGAAGTAGTCATTATTTCCTGCAAATTAAAAACACAGAACAAAAAAAGTGATCATCTTTAAAGAACTTTCTCCTGTGCCATGAAAAACTTCCTTTTCTCACTCCCTATTTCTCATCCCATTTCAACATTTTTCCAAACATTCTCCCAAACATGGTTATCTAATAATTCAGTAAGTATTTATTAGTTACTCACTAATTGAAGACACTGTACTAAAAAATATTGATAGATGTTATTGTTTGTCCTTTGTTCTTGAAGAGAACCAATGACATCAGGAGGGTGATGACTTGCAAGTCAGTTGGATTTAAGCCAGGCAGGACTGTGCAAAGTCATCAGCACCACTCTCTCCTCCAGGGTCATCTGAGTCCAGTGGCAAGACATAGGTCAAGATAACTGGAGATGACCACAAGATGCAGTGGGATACACTGGCCTTTTAAACTGACTTCCTTTCCAGTTCTTAGTTTGCCTGAGGCAACACCCATTCAGTGACTGAAGCCTAGATAAGAATTGAGGCAAAAGATGAACTCCTTTGACTTCACAAAAGAATCAAACTGGGAGGCGAAGACCCTCAAAGTTTCTGGCCAGAACAGAAACAATTGCTATTTACACTCACTCTGAGTCATCAAAACCCAAATATTGAGCATATGAAGCTTGGATTGGAACCTGTTATTGGCCAATCAGTAAAAACCAGAGTAATTTGGCTTTAAAAGTATAGTCAGGTAGCTCCATTTGAATCCCAGTGGGCTTTATCAAGCTTGGTTTACCAGAGCTATATTTCAGGAAATCGTAAATGAAAACTACATGAGATAAAAAGAATTCATTCTCCCAGTTTAAAACAAAACAAACAAACAAACAAAAACAATGACAGAATAAATAAATAGGGAAGAAAAAACCCACCAAATCTGAAGATAGAGAACCAAAGAATCAACAAAATGATACAGTTCCTACTCTCAGGGAACTTGAATTCTACTGATTAGAGAAGGCTGCAACTCTGTGACTAATTACAGAATCAAAACAAGAAAAAGATTCCTTACGTATAATCATGCTCATTTAAGAAAGAACTGTGGCGTGAAGGCCCAAAGCTATAATTGCGAAATCTCAACTCTGAACCAAAATCTTCTTTGTCCTTAAGGGAATCATTAATGTGTAAGCCTGGACATGCCTCATGAATATTTCCCTGAAAAATAATATTCATGCATTTTATTGGCCTATCATGAAAATTAATTGGTTAAAGAATAATTTTTAGATAATGGTTTGCTTATATCATGATCCTTGTTTTGTTAATTCGGAAATACCTGAAAGAGGTTTAAAAATTTGTCCAAAGTCATACAGCTAAGCTCTAAAGCCTAAATTCAAACACAGTTCTTCTGGCTCCAAGCCTGATATTCTTTCCATTTCCATGCTTACAAATGCTAAACAACACATATGTTCAGTTGGCAGGACTGGGCATTTATAACCCTAATGTTTGATGCAAGTACATTCTTATATTTAATTTCTGACACAGAGGACTTTTTCCTCCTCCATAGACATGATGGATAGCAAACTACAGAAGATGTGAAAACATATGGCTGTTAAACAGACACCCTATTATTATCATTTGTCTATCCATCTTATGTATTACATTGTTATGACTGAGATAAATCTGGAGTTAATTTACTATAGTAATAGAGACACCCAAATAGGCTCCAAAAGATTATGTGCATTTTCATAAACTATGGGCAAGGAAAATATTAACTGTGAGAAATACGATTAGAGAAATCATAGGTTCATGATCAAACAATAGATAAAGAGGTTTGCAAGAGATAAAATGGACAATTTTAATTACACAACATTAGTGTTTTTGCACAAATCAATAGAGATATATAGTTACATATATTATAATACTGTCCATTGGAATGGAAACTGTTGGTGATGGGACAACAAACTTGAACAATGATTAGAGATATAAATAAAACAAACATTTATGAAGCGTTTTCTACATACAGAGTACAATACTAGTCCTGTGGGAGATACAAGGTTAAAACAGGATGTGGACTTTGCCTCTAAAAAGCCTGAACTAGGAATTGTTGTGCTCAGTACAAATTAGGTAAGATATAAATTAGGATGACTGGAGATGGTCCTGGAAGCAGTGGGAGGTCTTTAACAGGTCTTAGTTTGACTGAGGAAATGCCCATTCAGTGATTACAGCTGGGTAAGAAATGAGGCAGAGAATTATCTTTCTTACCTAGTTAAAAAAAATCAGTCTGGAAGGGGAAGACCCTCAGACTTTCCTGCCAAAACAGAAACGATTGCTATTTACATTCACTCTGAGCCAAACAATGTCCAAAGAACGACCAAGCAGGGATTGGCCTGGGATTTATTGTTGGCCAATCATTGAGAGGCAGAATGATTTGGGTTTAAGGCATAGTGCTTAAAGGGAAAAAAATCTAGCCAGTTAAACCCCAAAATACCTTGTGAAGTTTTAGGGATTAAAATTTATATTCCTTTGGGTACAGCACCTATACCAAATGAAAGTATACCCTTGTATGACACTCTGTGTGGACAGAGGGAAGGGAAGGAAAAGGAGAGAGAAGGTGAAAGAGAAGGAGGAAGAGAAGGAAGAGGAGGAGGAGGAGGAGGAGGAGGAGGAGAAGAAGAAGAAGAAGAAGAAGAAGAAGAAGAAGAAGAAGAAGAAGAAGAAGAAAGGAGGGGGCAGGAGGGAGGGAAGGAAGGAAGGAAGGAAGGAAGGAAGGAAGGAAGGAAGGAAGGAAGGAAGGGAGGGAGGGAGGAAGGGAGGGAAGAAGAAAGGGAGAAAGGAAGGGAGGGAGGAAGGAACGAAGGAGCTGTGTTGCTCAACTGGCCAGTTCCAGTTGGGTCACCAGATTCTTATAGTGACAGAGGTTGTTTTTGTCCTTCCTTCTAAGAGAGGACCATGACATCAGGGAGGTGATGCCATGACATGCTCCAGAGGAGAAAATGAAGAAGCTGGCGACTTTGCACAGCCCTGCCTCACTTACATCCAATTAACTTGCATATCATGGCATCACCTCCCTGATGTCGTGATCCTCTTAGAGAACAAAGGAAAAACAACAACAAATTAGGTTGAGATGGGAGTGGCAGGTAATGGAGAGGGTATGTATGGCAAGAAGACAACAGAGATAAATTCGGACACAGTCATAGCAGGAAGGCAGTAACCCATTTCCCAAAGAGTCTGTACTTCTCTTATTACCTTGAAGACTGGTTTTAGGGGAAGAAAGAGTGATGGAATTATAGAGATGGTAGCTGGGAATAGTGTTGCTTGTGATAGTGTGGACTTGCAAAAGACTGTGGGTTGAAGTGTAGGAATGGTAGTCCCCATTAGAAAAGATGAATAAAAAATATACAGAAGCAAATGAACACAATAACCAACTTTTTTAATAAATGTAGGGATCTCAGGTTTTAGGTCAAGCACTATTTGAAAAAATTTTTTGGGAAAACTGAAGAATAGTCTGGCAGAAATAAGGGATAGACTAACCATTTCACAGTGAATACCCAAATAGGCTCCAAAAGGATATCTGCATTTTCATAAACTATGAGCAAGGAAAATATTAACTGTGAAAAATAGGATTAGAGAAATCATAGGTTCATGACCAAACAAGAGATAAAGAGGTTTGCAAGAAGTAAAATGGACAATTTTAGTTACACAACATTAGTGTTTTTGTGCAAATCAAAGAAGTGTAGCTAAAATTATAAAAGAAACAGAAAAATGAAGAGAAGGAAATTTTGCATCTAGTTTCTCTGATAAAGGTATCTTAAGAGATATAAGGGAACTGATTCAAATTTAGATGAATAAGGTCCATTCCACAATTGTTAAATGATCAAATGATAACTACCATTTTCAAAGGAAGAAATCTAAGCTATCAATAACATATGAAAAAAATTTCTGAGTCACTAATAATTAGAAAGTGCTAATTAAAGTTTCTCTGAGGTTCCACTTCATACTCAATAGATTGATAAGGTTGATAAAAAAGGAAAATGACAAATTCTGGAGGGGTTGTGTAAAAATAGGTACATTAAGGCATTGTTAATGGAACTGAGAACTGGTTCAGTCATTCTGGAAAGTATTTCAAAACTATGCCCCAAAACTTATTGTACTGCAAATACTCTTTCACCTAGGAATACTAATATTTTGTCTATACTCCAAGGAGATTAAAGGGGGAAAGGGTCCACATGCACAAAAAATGTTTATATAACCAGTAGCAAAGAATCGGAAAGTAAGGAGTTCCCTATCAATTAGGGTATGGAAAAATATGATATATGTATGTAATTGAATATTTTTGTGCTATAAGAAATAATGAGAGAAGTGGAGGTAGAAGTCAAGATGGCAGTGTAGAAGCAGGAAAACTGTGGGCTCTACCCCATAAGCACCTCAAATACCTATAAAATGTGACTCTAAACAAATTTTAGAGGTCCAGAACCCACAAAGTGACAGAGAAACAAAACTCCCACTGAAGACAGGCCAACAGGAAGGGTTCATTGCAGCATGCCGGGAACTGAACCTAAAGTTGTAGCCCCAGAGGGGCCCAACCAGCCCAGCTGGAGCATTCAGGAGAGTGGATCACTAGTGGCTGTGGTGGTTTCCAGAATTATCAACCCATAAATGCCAAAAGCAAAGTAAAAGGTCAGTGGAACCCTGCTAAACCTGGTGGGGGGGCAGGGAAGGGGACAGAGTGCGGTCTGGCCTCTGCCCCAAGAGTAAGAAGTGGTAGAAGTGGCAGCTGTGCAGCCACCTCCATGCGGTTGCTTCAGAGCTCCTGGCCCGCAGATCATAAGGGGACTAAGTGACCATTCAGAAGCTAAGTACTCTTGCCTTAACCTGCCTGGATTGGGATCACGGTCTTGGGTGGTGGTCTTAAGGTGTGTGACCAGTGAGTCAAAGCTGGTGGGGGTTGTAGAGGTGGCACCCTCCTAAAAACTCCAGCAGCTGCCAAAACCCCAGCAATTTGGGACAAAGCTCTCCTCTCCAGAAGCAGAGTTCTACTGCGGCAAACATCTCAAGAGTCAAGTAATTGATTGACAACATGAGCAAGCAAAGGAAACAAAGCAAGTACAGCCATCCAGCTTTATATTCCTTTTTGGGGGACAAAAAAGAATCAAAGCATGGAACGGGAGGAAGACAACACAGTCAGAATTCCCACACCAAAAGCTTCCAAGAAAAATGTAAACTGCTTACAGGCCATGGAGGAGTTGAAGAAGGATTTTGAAAATCAAGAGAAGTGAAGGAAAAATTGGGAAGAGAAATGATGCAAGAAAATCATGAAAAGAGAGTCAACAACCTGACTGAAGAAAATAACACTTTAAAAAAGAGACTAACTCAAATGGCAAAAGAGGCCCAAAAAGCCAATGAGAAGAAGAATACCTTAAAAAGCCAAATTTGCCAGATAGAAAAAATCTCAAAAGCTCACTGAAGAGAATAATTCCTTCAGAATTAGAGTGGAGCACATGGAAGCAAATGATTTTATGAGAAATCAAGAT
>CM053585.1:307038748-307049919 GCA_028646515.1 Pseudochirops corinnae | reverse complement strand
GGCTTTTTAAGGCATTCTTCTCCTTATTTCATCTTTGGGCCTCTTTTTCATTTGAGTTAATCTATTTTTTAAGGTGTTACTTTCTTCAGTCAGGTTGTTGACTCTCTTTTCCTGATTTTCTTGCATTATTCTTATTTCTTTTCCCAATTTTTCCTCCACTTCTCTCAACTTGATTTTCAAAATCCTTCTTGATCTCCTCCATGGCCTATAACCAGTTTATGTTTTTCTTGGAAGCTTTTGGTGCAAGAATTCTGACTGTTTTGGCTTCCTCCCATTCCATTCTTTGATCCTTTTTGTCCCCCAAAAAGAAATCTAAAGTTGAATGGCTGTACTTGCTTTGCTTGCTCATGTTGTCAGTCTTGATTTTTGAGCTCTTTGCCATAGTAGAACTCTGCTTCTAGAGGGGAGAGCTTTGTCCCAAATCTCTGGGGGTTTTGCAGCTGCCAGAGCTTTTAGGAGGTTGCTGTCTATACAGCCCCCACCTACTTTGGCTCACTGGTCACACACCTCAGGACCACCACCCAAGACCATGACCCCAATCCAGGCATGTTAAAGAGAGAGCGCTTAGCCTCTGAATGGTTGCTAGGCCCCCCTACAATCTGCAGGGTGGGGAACTCTGAAGCAGCCACATGGAGACAGCTACAGGGCCCCTGCTTCCACCTCTTCTTGCTTTGGGGCTAGAGGTTGGACTGCACTCTGTTCCCTCCAGATCCAGGAGAGTTTCTTTGACCTTTTACTTTCTTTCGTATTTCTGGGTTATAATACTGGAAACCGCCACAGCTGTTGGTGATCCACTCTCCAAAGTCCCTCCAGCTGCAGCTGGTCTGGGCCACCCTAGGGCTAAAACTGCTTGAGCTCCCAGTGCACTGTGATGAACCCTTCCTGTACACCTGCAGGGCCACCTTTAGTGGGAAATTTGTTTCTCTCTGTCACTTTGTGAATTCTGGACCTTTAAAATTTGTTTAGAGTCATACTTTATAGGTATTTGAGGTGGTTATAGGGGAGTCACAGAGTTTTTCTGCTTCTATGCCATCATCTTGACTCTGCCCCATTTTCACATTTTCTTAAGGAAATGTATAGGGAATTTGCTTTTCCCTTATTATAATCAGGCCAATTTAAAATATGGTGGGACAAAATCCTAACTGCTTTCTTTGATTCTAACAATAATAACAGATTACAATAATCTATATTTTCTATTATAATTGGTGCCGATCTTTTAATTCAAATTTAATAGCCAGCCAATTTCTGCTTTTCCATTTAAAATGAAAAAAACTAACCTTCAAACATGGGAATTCCTTAAAACTAATTTGATGTAAAATTTCCTTAAGTAATATAAATTCCAAAAACATTATATATTTCACATACGTCTGAATTAATATACATAACTACATCCTTAGATGAAACAAACTTGGAAAAATCATTACTCTTATCTTTTCCTAGGATTCTCATCTGTGAAATAGGGATCTTTACAACACAACTTTTATACCAGTTTCATGAGAACTTCAGGGTACTTAACAGCTTCTAAATAGTAATAATAAAATTGTTTTTAACAACAGAGTTCATAATTTTTACCAAATTACATAATTTAGCAATGTACAATGTCCCAAACATTATGTATTTTACTTGCTTCCATCTCATTAATAATTTTAGGTGAATGCATTTTCAAACCACTTTATGCAGGAAATAAATTATAACTTTAAACCATTGTATACATTTTCATAACAGCCAAGCATTCAAATGAACAATTTGAACATTATTACCTTTATACTCAAATATGATGGTTTCACTTTTTGTTATCACATCCCTTCCAAAATGGATTCAATTTAGAAATTTCTTTTTTTAAAAAAAGTTGATATATTTATTGTTGAGGTATTTTTTTGTTTTTTTGTTTTGCTTTTTTTGGAAGGAGAAGGCAGGGCAATTGGGGTTAAGTGACTTGCCCAACTTCACATGGCTAGTAAGTGTTAAGTGTCTGAGGCGTATTTTAATTCCGGTGCTCCTGACTCTAGGGCCAGTGCTCTATTCACTGTGCCACCTCGCCACCCCTAGAAATTTCTCTAACACTATTTCTATATTTTACAATTTAAGCAAAGTTATCAGGCTTGAAGCAATTACCTTAAATTTCAATATGCCCATTCCTCTCTCTCTCTCTCTCTCTCTCTCTCTCTCTCTCTCTCTCTATCCATCTCTTTCTCTTTTTTTTAACACTTTACAATCATAAGGCCAAATAACAATCCAATGCTCCTGGACTTTTAAAAGACATGTGGCTATAACCAACTCCACAACCGCTCTTCTTCCCGAAAAAAAATAGCTGAAATACTATCTCCTTTCAGAGACAAAGGGTTTGACCCAGAGAACAGGATGTAGTTCACAATTAACTTCCCTTCCAAGCAGAGACCTTAGGAGCTTAATAATTATTTAAACTAATCTTTTAAAATTAAATTTCAATAGAGCTCTTCCATAGATGCATCCTGAAAGGTGAATAGACATTATCCTCTCTAACTTCCCACAACTTGGTCTGTTGGTTACAAAGTCAGGCTACAAATTTACTAGCCCTTTTTTCCCCAACATCTCTAGGTCTTCTAAAGGTGGGGGGAGGGGGAGTAGTGGCTCCATGCCACCTAACACTATCAGAGTTTTTTTTTTTTTTGGCTTATCTTTCTCTCTACCTCTTCCCTAGTCTTTAACCAAGCTGCCTCAGACATTTCAGGTAAATTTTTAAAAAGAATTTTCACTTACCTTATTCCATCCTACTTTCACACCTAAGCCGGAAGTTAAGAACAATTTACATACTAAAAGACCTGGATCCTCTTTCCCCATTCCAAATTTGGTTAAGAATGTAAAAGGCAGATGAGGATTTTTAACAACTCCCCAGGCTTTTTAATCTAAATAGTAAAATATCTTTTCTTTTTTAAACAGACACACACTTCACACAAAAACACACAAAAGGAACACAGAATCCACTATTCAAGTAAATTTCACTTGTTCTTTTTCTTTTACTAAATTTTTCTTCCAAGGAAGTATCAGGGGGAATTGAAGGAAAAATCCCTTCCCAATTCTGTTCCCAATTAATTTGTCACTTGTGGGTTAAAGGGAA
The DNA here is from genome assembly GCA_028646515.1 of Pseudochirops corinnae. NCBI lineage: Eukaryota > Metazoa > Chordata > Mammalia > Diprotodontia > Pseudocheiridae > Pseudochirops > Pseudochirops corinnae. The sequence continues at coordinate 307,046,822 of CM053585.1, read as the reverse complement.
ATTTCCCTTTTCCTAGGGTCAGGCAAGAAGACTCATCAGTCCCTCCTCACCCCCCCTGCAGTTTCAAGGCCTAGCCAAACTGTACCGACCTCTTGGTACAGAAATCCTGAGGGGCTGAGGCTCAAAATCCGACTAGTTCTCTTCAGAAAACAGTATGTCGGGTCTGCTCAGAAATGAGCCGCTTGGTCTCCCCAACTCCTGGCTAGACTCAGTTGACTCCATCCACCACCAAATTGCCCAGGCCTCTCCTTACTTGGGTCCATGTATTTGGGTCCCCACTTTAGGCATTTTCTGCTCTCAGCTTCAGTCTCCTTCAGGCCCCACTCTCAATAAAGGGGAGTTGCTCCCCTGCCTCACCAAGAGGCAGCTGGAAAAACCAAATGGGATATCCTGCCTATTGGTCAAGGCTGGGGAGCCTTTCCTCACCTCTCCATAGAGGAGTCCAAAAAATCTCAGTGGGACCTCCAAACTGTATGAGATGAAAGAGTTCAGAGTCTGAGTGTGAGATCAGAAAAGGCCTATATTCTTTCTCAGGAGAAAGAACTCTGACCCTGTTGCCCAAATGGTGTCTGCAGGGTGGAGCAACATGTGGAAGCAAGCCCATGGTTATATACCTTTCAACGCAGAAGCCCAACCCCTAACTGGCCTCCACTCTCATTGGTGGGACTCACAACCTAAGCACAGGAATCTATCCCAGAGACAAAGGACATGGAAACATGTGGGTGAATAATGCAAGGTCAGGAAAGCAGTTTTGTCCTTATTTGGCATATCTTGTGCTGAGGTGGCACTGTCTCTCCATTGCTGGAAGTCCTAGAATCCTATAGGGTCAGGTGACTTTTAAATTTAGGCCTAGTGGATGCTGAAGCCACTCTAGATTTGATTTTTCAGAATGGGGAAACTTCACTGCAGGTTATCCCTCACAATACCATATAGTTTGTGACATGGCCTAGAGTTTCTGAGTTATAAACATTGAGTGTTCAGTTCCTCTTTGGAGATTTGCTGAGTTTATTTTCTTTTTAACTAAGGAGTCTCTTCAGATTTCTGTTTGGATTGCTTTATGTTTTACAGGTGTTCATTGAGGAATTTTCAGGTGTTCCTTTTGCTGCAAGATCCCACTGCAGCTTTTTGTTTAGACCTCTAAATGAAATTTCTGTGTTGGATAGATCCCTAGAGAAACATGGATTCCTTATGTGTTACAGGGTCCTTGAGGCATTTTTAGCAGCCTCCAAGTTCACAATACTCATGAGGAAAGTCTGTATGTCTGGAGAGCTTTATAAGGACTTGCCTACTGTGGGGGAAAAGCTAGATATTTCTTTCCCCTTTTCTCTTCTTCCTCCTCCTCTTCCTTTTTAATTCTCCTCCTCTTTCTTTTCCCTTTTCTTTATTGTTTTTAGATTAGGGAAGGCTTTTGCAAGCACTAATATAGGTGGGAAGCTACAAGAATTTCATAAACTGATGTATGCTTTTAAAATTGTGCAATGACGAATTTGGAAGTAATTATAATTCTCAGGTCCACTAGCTATAGTAAGCTTATGTACTAGTGGGAAAAAGTAAATTTTCAGATTGTTTGTGAATTGTGCCAACTTTGCTAAAAAAAAATCCATGCACATTTGCTGAAGATAGCAAATATTAAAGTAGAAAGTGTAATGCAGGGTGTTAATTGGGGTTCCCCCATAGTTGGTTGATGTAGTCACTGATATAATGACAAATGACAAGGTGTTAATTCCTTAACAAGGTGTTAAGACTTTGTGATTCATTTACAATGTGTGAACACCTTTGTGTGGGGAAATATGGGGGGAACAGAATTAAAGAGAGCCTGGCAATTGGATAAGCAAACAAATTGGCCATGCTCCTGGGGGCTTTAAATAGTTAAAACCTAGACTCAGTAGGAGAGTTAGAATTTCAAAGTTGGAAACAGTTGGAAGGAGAGCTAGAATTTAGGCAAGAATTTTAGCTCTTCACCTAAGAAGAGGAAAAGGGATTTTTTTCTCTCTTCCCCAACTCCCCATTTTTGCATCTAGCAAAAAAGCTGATACAAATATAATGAACAATTGCTGTACCAGAATGATTGGCAAAAGGTAATCAAGCAAAGAAACCTGGGAAGATTTTATGAATTGATTTATAGAATCAAATGAGCAGAACTAGGAGAACAATTTAGACAATAACTATAATCATGTAAAGGAAGATAACTTTGAAAGACTAATGAACTTTGATTAATGTAGCAAACAATTAGGACTCCAGAAAACTGACGAAAAGCATTCTTCCCACCACTTGGCAGAGAAGTGATAAAATAAATGTGCAAAATAATATGTATTTTCAAGTATGACCAATAAGTTTGTTTTTTCTATGATTGTTACAATGGTAGTCTGTTGTTTGAATAGCAGAGAAATGGTAGAGGAAGTGGGTAGGTCACAGTGGCTACTGATAACATAGAAAAAAGGAGAAAGGAAAGAAGAGTATTGAAAAAATATTAAAAATACAGAATAGAACAGAAAAAATTCAGAAAGGTACAGGGTCATTTTTAATATGCTGAGTTAAATTAAAATAAATGTTTGATGAACTGAATTGGGACCTCTGAATTAGTATATTCAGTCCAGTATATTGAGTCCACTATTCTGCTACCAATGGCAGCTCCAAAGAATGTTCTGAGATGATATATAGTTCTTTGCTTCTGATGTGAACCTTAAAGATTAGGTGCATACCATCTCCTTGAATTATCATTTATGACTTATTAATCCTACATTCACTTAGACCATTTTTGAATCATTGAAGTTCCTTTAAGTTCAGGCATCAATTGCCATGAGCTCCTAAAGATTATAGGATTTACAGATGAAAGGTATCTGAGAGATCATCTAGTCTAACATCTTTTTTTTAGAGAAGTGGAGAAGTTTCTCTAATGTCAATCAAATAATAAGTAGTAGAGAAGGGATCTTAACTTGAGTTCTCTAACCTCTCTTCCATTTTTCTTTCCATTGAACTACATTTCTAATTTCTTTTTTTCTGTTCTCTAGTATTTATTGTTGTCCTCTGTATATATTGTATATTAAATGATAACTGACTAAAAAATAACCATTAGTTCTTTGTATCAATGGTTGTTTTCTTTCAAAGAAACCAAACAGTAAGCTCAACATTGACCCATCATGTTACATATAGCTTTATTTAATTGTAATTTTTATGATAGTCTCATATTTTGCTTCATCTATAATTCTATTATGGGGGTTTGATAAATGCTTAGATTGCCTAAGATGGCACCACTTACGTTGAAGGTGCTCAGGGACTTGTTTCTGGGAGATTGGAGAACTGGCACATACGTGGAGAGCCTGTGTACCAAGTGTTTGGAAACAGTCTTTTTCCGTGGGCTACATAACTAGAAAGGTCTTCATCTTTAAAACTGACCAACTGAACATTGTCAGGACTCTTTCTTATATTTATAACTGAGGGTAAAAGTGACTTCTTCACTCACAGAAGATAACAATATGAGGTTAAATGGGGGAAATGCCTAAAAGCCACACCTGTTTAGTGTATGTCATTCTGAAAAATGAGCCTGGGGTTTTGCCTTTTCCTTTAATCTTTGGGTTTTCCATTCCAGGTATAGAAAATAGAATCTCTGATCCAACATGGAAGTGATAGCCATAGAAACCTGGGAATCTAAAAGTCCAGGCCAATCCAGCCACAAAACTGTGAGGATCAAAGTTCTGGGAAATAGCCTACCTGAGTTTTGGCTTGAAGTTGATAGAACTAACAACATGTATGAATTGAACTAAATTGTGAGCCTAATCCCCTCGTTTCCCTAGACAATGAGGTGGTATGAGGGAAATGATGCCTAAAAATGTTGGAGAAATGTTTATGTATTTGTTCTTGCTATATCTTCAAAGTAAATATCCCTTTGTAAAAGCTAATTCAATATTAAGTGGCTAAATAGAACTGAAGTGTTAGTTGTAGAGACCCTAAAATAAAAAGAATGCAATTGATGGGGTCTTGAGCTAATGGCATTGAAGAGAGACTTCCCAACACCTTTAGGACACCAGAGAACCTGGTAGGAATAAAATTGCAACAAGTATGACTCAGAGAGTGAGGCCAGAATAACTGTATTACAGTTCTTTCCACCATAACATTATTGTTCTCAATGATATTGATTAGACTTTATAGTTCTTGGACCAAAATGGCAATTACTCCTTAGTGTACTAATAAGCCATTGTTAAGGACATTCAAAAACTCATGAAAAAAAGTCATTGTAGGACTGAATAAGTACAAATATTGTCTGAGTTTTCAAAAGAGAGGAGAGAACCTGGTCTGCCAACTATAGGCCAGTGAATTTTACTTTAATTCCTAGAAAAATTCTAGAATAAATCATTAAAGAGATAGTTAATGACTCTGTAGCAAAGAAATTAGTAATTGCAAATAACCAGCATGAACTCATCAAGGACAGGTCAAGTCAGATTAATCTTATTTTCTTTTAAAAGTTTGATAAACTAATAAATCTAAGGAATGTGATTATAGCAATAGTGACTGGGGCACCCCTGATGATAGCAGTCTTTACTCTCTGGACTGAAGCAATTCCATAGAATTGGACATGTGCTGCAGCCCTTTCCTGATGGATATGCTAGGATGTCACAGGTAACTCCTAATTGTTTCTCTCTAACTGTAGGGTCGCAATCAAAAGATCCCTTGCTTATTCCATCCTACAGGGTACATATAAGAACCATAGAAACATTAGTGACTCTGAGAACTCTTTTTCTCTTAGACCTCTAACAGAGTTGTGGATAGGGAATTCCCCTCCTCTTTCACCCATTACCAATGGTGGCTTATAGTAAAAACACATGGAAATCTGAGATAGATTCCAAGTCCCTAATTAACTTCTTCTGTCATTTTGTTTTCATATACAGGTCAGTTAAAAGTGCGCATTCCCAGTCCTGATTTCTGTACATGATTTCCTAGGATTTGGGCTTCAGCTGATCAGAGGTTAAGAGGATTTTCTTATCAGAACACTTCTTGGAGAACACTCCCACAAGGATCATCACGTATCTGAAGGACTAGAAAAGCTACACCCTGGCTGACCATGGTATCTGAATATTGGTATGGACAGAGAAGATTCAAATTGAAGATGAAATACCTATTTGGAAGCCCCATAAAGTTTGGTAATTTTCTGGGGAAGATATTATGAGTCTAAAAGTTAATTTAGTATTTTGTCTCCTATATTTAATTTTTAAGTTTTTTGTGTCTTAGCCATTTTCTGTGGTGGAGGAAATAAATAACATGATACCTACAGAGTACAATGAGTACCTTTCTTGAAGGGACTCCATTGCTCACATTTTGAAGAGACCTCCAAATGAGTTATCATTAAGCTTTGTTTTAAATATTTCTGTGGAGATATTCAAGAGTGAGAGCAGAGCGTAAGAATGAACCTGATTCCCCTTCCCCTTCTACATTAGCCTTACCCTCAAGACTACCATGGAATCTTTTTCATCTTAAGTATATTCCTTGGTATGTTAAACAAACAGTTGTCCTGTACATGATATTTATATTGTACAATGAGTATCTTTTCTAGAAAGGAGCCCATTCTTTACATTTTGGGGAAGCCCTAGACACAAGCCATACCTCATCTTATGATAATTTTACTTTGGAGTAAGGAAAGAAGAATGAAATCTTAACTCTGTATGAACCATGGTCCTCATGGACTCTCATATTCTATATAAGTGAAATTTTCTTGGATTTTAACAAAGAATTTGGAAAAGAAGCTCATGCTATTCACTTCCTTAACAACCCCCCAACTACCCAACTATTCATTAAGAATGCTTGAAAATCCTCTATTTCATTAAATGACCATATTTTCCACTGAAGCATTATACTCAGTTTTGCTGGGTAGGTGAGTTTTGGTTTTAATCCTAGCTCCTTTGACCACTGAAATAGCATATTCTAAGCCCTTCAATCCCAGTATAGAAGCTGCTAAATCTTGTCCTGATATCCACAATGCTCAAATTATTTCTTCCTCACTCCTTGTGATATTTTCTCCTTGACCTGGGAACTCTGGAATTTGGCTATGATATTCCTAGGAGTTTTCTTTTTGGGATCTTTTTCAAGAGGTGATCAGTGAATTCTTTCAATTTCTATTTTTCCCTCTGGTTCTAGAATATCAGGGCAATTTTCCTTGAGTATTTCTTGAAGGATGATTTCTAAGCTCTTTTTTTTGATCATGGCTTTCAGGTAGTCCAATAATTTTTAAATTATCTCTCACGTATCTATTTTCTAGTTCAGTGGTTTTCCAATGAGATATTTCACATTGCCTTCTATTTTTTTTCATTTGTTTGGATTTGTTTTATAGTATCTTGATTTCTCATGAAGTCTTTAGCTTTCATTTGCTCTAAAATAATTTTGAAGGAATTGTTCTCTTCAGTGAATTTTTGAAATTCCTTTTCCACCTAGGCAATTTGATTTTTTAAGACATTCTTTTCCTCATTAGTTTTCTGGGCCTCTTTTTCCATTCGAGTTAGCCTACTTTTTGAGGTCTTCTTTAGCAGGCTGTTGATTCTCTTTTCATGATTTTCTTGCATCACTTTCATTTCTCTTCCCAATTTTTCCTTCACTTCTCTTATTTGATCTTCAAAATCCTTTTTGAGCTCCTCCATGGCCTGTTACCAGATCATATTTTACTTGGAAGCTTTTGATGCAGGAGTTTTCACTTTGTTGTCTTCTTCTGGTTCCATATTTTGATCCTTTTTGCCATCAAAAAAGGATTCTATGGTCTGATTTTGCTTTCCTCTGCTTGCTCATATTGCCAGCTAACTACTTGACTTTTAAGCTCTTTGCCTTGGCAGAACTCTGCTTCCAGAATGCAGAGAGCTATGTCCCAAATCACTGGGGTTTTCACAAATGTTGTCAGAGGTCTGAGGAGGGTGCCCTCTCTATGGACACCCCAACCTCTGACACATTGTGTCACAGCCCAGAAACACCACCCAAGACTGTGATCCAGATCCAAGCAGGTCAAAGCAAGAGTGATTACCCTCTGAATGGTTGCTTGGTGCCCCTATGATCTGCAGGCCAGGAGCTCCAGAGACAGCTGCCATGCCTCAGCAACCTCTCTCTCCAGGGACAGGGGTTGGACCATGCTCTTCCATCACCTCATGTCAACTGAGTTCCCCACTGACCGTTTACTGTCTCTTTGGTGTTTATGGGTTGAGAAGTCTGGAAACTGCCACAGCTGCTGGTGATTCACTCTCTTGAAGTCTGCTCTGGACAGTCTGTGCCAATGGTCAGGCCACCCTGGCCTCGGGGAAGCTCATGCAGGAATGTGTTTGGCTCCTAGTTTGGTGTGATAGACCCTACCTGTCAGCATGCCAGGCTGCCTTCAGTGGGAGATGTGCTTCTCTCTGTCACTTTGTGGATTCTGTAGCTCTAAAATTTGTTTAGAATCATATTTTATTGGTATTGAGGTGGTTGGAGCAAGAGCCTAGAAGAGTTCCTGTTTTTACTCTGGCCTCTTGGCTCCCTGTTTTTTCTTTTTTTCTAACACTTTTATGTTGTACTTATCTCCTTAAGTTGTGATTGATGAAAAGTTTACTATTTAAGGTAGACATTCCTGAGACTGTAAGTTGTTTTGAGCTTTGATTACAGGGATAGTTGTCTGAATAGTCACAAATTCAGTAGTAGAAAATGGAATGTGTGGCAGTTTGAGGACTGCTAAGGTGAATGTCTGATCCTGGGAAAAGTTATAAGGACAATTTAGGACACAACCTAGATAAGATCCTCCTGACTTTATTTCTCCATTGTGTTATTTCCTTTCTGGAAAGGAAAATTCTCACACCTGGTTGCCTGTCAGATGTGATTCATGCCTGGAATCAGAGCTAAGGGAGTTTTCTCCCTGTTATATAATAACCATGTCCCTCTTTTTTTCCTTTTATATCAAATTTCTATAATCAAGAAATTTTAAAAATCATGTTTCAAATGAATGTTCTTTATCAGCCTTCAAGGATCATTACAACCTTTTTAACCAAAAGGAGGAAATGAGAAGGGAATTTATAATTTTCTTTTTTTTTTTTCAAAGGTAACCAAGAGATGCTGTATTTTTTAGGTAGTT
>CM053585.1:307020788-307038248 GCA_028646515.1 Pseudochirops corinnae | reverse complement strand
GTCTGGTTTTGCTTTTTTTTTTTTTCTTTTCCCAGTGATCACTCATTGGTTACAGCCCTTCTATATGACCAAACTATTGTACAATGTGAAAGTATTTGCAGATCCTATACATGATTGCACGCCACCATGGGGGGGGGGGAAGGGAGGGGAGAAAATCTGAAACTCAAGTGATTGTGGAACTGAATCTTGTAAATTAAAATAAATGAGTAAATAAAAAAAAAATTAAAAAAAAGAAAGAAACTGATGCTGAATAAAGTGAGCAGAACCAGAAGAACATGGTACAGAGTGACAGCAACATTGCATGATGACCAACTTTGATAGACTTATCTCTTAGCAATACAAGGATCTAAGACAATTCCAAAAGACTAGTGATGGAAAATCCTATCCATATGCAGAGAAAAACTGTGGTATCTGAATGCAAATTGAAGCATGCTATTTTCTCTATTTTTTTTTTGTTTCTTCTTTCCTGTGGTTTTTCCTTTTGGTTCTAATTATTCTTTACAATATGACTTATGTGGAAATATTTAATATAATTATACATGAATATCCTATATCAGATTGCACACCATCTTGGGGAGGCAAGAGTGGAAGGAGGGGGAGAAAATTTCAAACTCCAAATCATATAGAAGTTAATATTGAAAACTAAAACTAAATAAATGGAAACATTTTAAATCCAAATATTCTGTCTTCTGTAACTTTGAAGACAAGTAACTAAAATCAGATTGTTCTTATGATTTGTTCTTACAAACATTTCTATCTCAAATTCTATAATTTATATTTGTAGCCTGTTTTTTTTTTACTAGACCTTTGATTTTAGTAGCTTTAGAGAATTTCCTCTGGTATTGAGAAGTTATTGGCCCAGAGTCAGTTATCCATCAAGTGTCAGAAATAGGATTTGAACCTAAGTCTTCCTGACTTCAAGACTAATGCTTCCTCTCCACTATGCAACCATATCTTTCATATATGGTAATAAAGAATTAAATGTAACAGAGACTGAATCATTGTTATGGAAACCTGGATAATACTTAACAAACCTGAACCATTGTTGAAGAACTTTCTTATTTCCCTACTCAAAAAATAGTTAAAATAGGGATCCCAAAGGATGTTGTCTTTTTCTTTTATATGTAGAGGGAATGGAATTATGAGTGAGGACACCCAAATCCCCCAGTTCTTCTCTCTTCTCTGTCTGAACTGGCTCACTCATCTCAACTTTCACTCATGCTGACTTACTGAGGGCTCCGAGAGATAGCGGGTAGCTATGCTGCAATAAATTACTCCTGGGTAAGTAAGTACCTGTGTATTTCCCTTTTGAACAAATTAGCCAAGATGATACCTTTAACTCTTAATCATGAAAAAATCAGTATACACAATAGAATACAGGAATAATCATTGCATAAAAGGAGACCCATAAACCTCAGTCACAGTCCACTACCAATGAACAAAGGATTTACTTATAAGACAATACCTAGGAAAAAGTCTTAGAGACTAAATTAGTGAGTTTTACCACTTACACTCATTACATTCACATGATTTCCTATTCATCATCCAAATCTCTCCCTCTCCCTTTCCCTCTCTCTCTTCCTCTACTTCTTCCTTTCCCTCTCCCTCTCCCTCCCTTCCCCTCTTCTCCGCTATAGAAACTATACTTAAAGACCTTCATATTCTTAGTCTCCTTGTGGAACAGTTTGCACTGAAGTCAACAGCTATGTGGGATCAATTCACCACTGACTTTTCTACTCAAATTATTCCTTTGCTGGGATCTAAGGCAGTGTTATATTCTTTTAGGAGAAGCAGTTTCCTGAAGCCTGAGATCTGCAAAGTGACTCAAGTAAGCAAAGGAGTTTCTTTCTCTCAAACTATAAGTAGCAGTAAAAGGATAAAGTGGGTTTTGTCTAGGAATATCCTACGCAAATCATTCCAGTGCCAAGAGACTAAAAATATGAGATGTCAGGCCCAAACTGGGGCACCATGACTTCATGTAGTGAAGTATGAACAGGTACTTACTGGTAGCCTAGTCACTTATTACCCAGGTCTGTGCCACACAGCATAGGCTGAGGAGAAAATCTGCACCCAGCAGCGGTGTTCCAATGTAGGAAGACGTGAAGGGACCTAGACTATATAAGGATGAAGGAACAAGCTCAGAGAAAAGCAACAGCTGTGTGGCTCTGATCCCAGAAGCAGAGCTGGGCCTCTGCCCCAGTCTTCAGTCCAATCTAAAGTAGACAAAGAAATAATCAGCGCAGCAATCTCATAACAGTAGGAATACTTTAGTTCTGCCATACTGAACCTTCCAAACTTGCCACTTGGATGATAATGACTGAGATCAGTAGCAGTCTTCTGGAACTTCCAGTCAGGGACAGGTCCACAGGAACGTTACTCAGACCCAAACTTGGGTCAGGAACTTGCTAAACTCAAGACAGGAAGGGAGTGACAAGATTTTGCCCTGGATTAAACTAAAACTCACAGGGCCCCTCTTGAGGTGTCCCAGAGATTTTAAATAAACACAAAACTAAGACCCTTTGCCCCCACCCCAAGAAAGAAGAGGACAAAATCTCGGGTCAAATATTCTTTTTCAAAAGAGCACAATTCCCAGACATAGCATAAAGATCAAAATAAGCAGGTAAGTTGGAATAATAAGCAAATAAAAAAAGAATCCCACCATAAAGGACTATTATGATGACAAGGAAACCCAAGTGAATTCTATAGAGAAAAGAGACTTCAAAAAACTTCAGGTAAAGACTTGAAAAAAAAACCAGCTTGTATACAAGTCTAGCCAGAATGCCTAGAAGAGATGAAGCAAGAATTAAAAGAAAAAGCTAAAAATTGTTTTAAAAAAACAAATGAGAGTAATAGGGGGGAAATGAGAGAGAAACCAGAACTGCAGAATAAAGATTTGGAAGGAGAAATAACACTTGGAACAAGATAGGAAAAACCTTAACCAAGAAAAAGTTACCTGAATATCAAAATTAGAGTTGACCAAAGGGAAACCATAGACCACATGAGATAAATAGAAACATTAAAACTAAGTCAAAGGACTGGAAAAAATAGAAGAAAATTCAAAGAAAACAAAAGATAGAAACAAGTAACCTGGAAAATAAATCAAAGAAATATAATTTTAAAATCACTGGACTACCTGAAAGCTATGACCAGAAAACAAAAAGGACCTAGACATCTAAACTACCAAAAATTTGTAAAAGGGAACTCTCTAGATTTTTTAGAATGAGAATACGAAGTAGAAAAATAAAGAATCCACACCATCTCCTGAAAGAAACCACAAAATGAAAATTCTCTGGAGCATAACAGCTAAAATCTAAAGCTTTCAGGTCAAAGAGAAAATACTGCAAGTGGCTAGAAAGGAAAAATTCAAATATTGAATAACCACAGGCAAGATCACACAAAATTTAGCAACCACAGTTATAAAGAAGTGGAGAGTTTTGAACACAACATTCCAGGAGACAAAAGATCTAGGCTTACAATGATAAACAGCTTACCCAGAAAGACTGAGGATAGTACTATTGGGGGTGGGTGCTGGAGGTGGTGAACCTTAGTAAAATAGAGGGCTTCCAAATATTCCTGATGAAAAGACCAGAACTAGGTAGAAACTTTGACATATGAATAGTTATCAAAAGAAGCATAAAGGTGGAAAAACTCTACATTTTAATATAGAGAGATGATGCATGCATCCCTTTAGAACTTTATCATCAAGGATCATAGAAGAAACTTAATTAGACAGAAGGCCTGGGCATGGTTCAGACATATCTTGATGATCTTAAATAATAAAGGGCAAGAGGAGGGAAAATGAATATTTTGGGGTGGGAGGAGAAGGGAGAAGAAGGAAGAGGAAATTATCTTACATATTTGAGGTGTGGAAATAAAAGCCCACACAAACAAGGATGAAGATCTCAGGGGTGGGGATTGAGCAACACTTAAACCTTACTCTCATCTGAACTAGTCAAAGTAGGAAAGAATGCACACACACCTACATTTCACTCAACAGGGAAACAGGAAGGAAAGGAGAGGGGAAGAAATAAGAGTAGATAAAAGGAGAAATTAGTCTTAAATAAGATAAATTCTTAAAGAGGGGATGAAAAACAAAGGGAAAAAGTATAATTGAATAGGATGGAACACAAATTAACAATAACAATGAAATTTGAATAGGATGAACTAACCAACAAATCAGTAAACATTTATTAAATATTGACTATGTGCCAGGCACTGTGCTAAGTGATGGGGTCATAAATAGGGTAAAAAGATAGTCCTATCTTTAAGAAGCATACAATCCAATGGGTGAGACAAAATGCAAAAAAAAAAAATACAAAGTAAGCAACAATCAACAGAAATAAGGCAGTGGAATTAAGATGGGGTAGAAAGGCATTCAATAAAAGATAGGATTTATTTAGTGATCCAAGGAAACAAGTGGGCAGATCTGAGGAAAGAGAGGATTCCAAGCTTGGGGCATAGCCAGGGAAATGGAGGCAAGAGAAGGACTGCCTTATTTGTGGAACACCAAGGAGGCAAGTGGCACTGGATTAAAGAGTATAAATACAGAAGTAAGTTGTAATACTGGAAAAGTAGAAGGGAAGGCAGGTTTTGAAGGATTTTGAATGCCAAACAGAGCATTTTATATTTATTCCTAGAGCCAATAGGAAGCCATTAGAGTTTATTGAATGATAGGGATTAGAGGAAGGGGGATAACATGAAGAGATCTGCACTTAAGGAAAATCACTTTAGTACTTAAATGGAAGATGGAATGGAGTAGAGACAGAAGACCCACCAGTAGGCTGTTAAAGTAATCCAGCTATGAGGATATGAGAGCCTGCAGGAGAGTAGTGGCAATATCAGAGGAGAGAAAAGGATGTATTTTAGAGATGCAGCAAAGGCAAAGTCATCATATCTTGACAACAGACTGGATATGATTGGGGGGGGGGGAGATAATAGGGGGAAGTGGGGATTGAGAGATAATTAGTCCAGGATGACTCTTAGGTTATGAGCCTGAGGGATGGGGAGGATAATGTTTTTCTCCATCCATAAAATGGGAGAGAATAGGAGTATACATTAGAGAAAGAGTAGAATCCAGCAATATATCATTTATTAAAAGTACACTTAAAACAGAAAGCTGCAGAATTAAAATAAGGGTCTAGGGCAAAATCTATTACGCTTCATCTGAAGGAGAAAAAAAGGCAGAGACAGGAATCATTACCTTTGACCACACAACAACAAGAATAGACCTGATTAAAAGATAACCAGAAAAGCTAAATTTTGCTGTGAAGTATCATAGATAATGAATTAATATTAATACTAAACACATATATATATATATGCACCAAATGATGCAGAATCTATTTAAATGAGTTATAGTGGAAATACATAGCAAAACCATTAGTGGAAAACCTCTTAGATCTATATGAATCTAATAAAAAAAAAAGAAAGGAAGGAAGGGAGAGAGGAAAGAAAGAAAGCAAGAAAGAAAGCAAGAAAGAAAGAAAGGAAGGAAGGAGGGAAGGAAGGAAGGAAGGAAGGAAGGAAGGAAGGAGGGAAGGAAGGAAGGAAGGAAGGAGGGAAGGAAGGAAGGAAGGAAGGAGGGAAGGAAGGAAGGAAGGAAGGAAGAAGTGAAAAGAATTTTAGAAATGTTAGATAAGATAGGACACTGGAAAACAGTGAGCTGGAAATAGGAAAAAAAGGAAACATATTACGACATTTTCACAAAAATTGACCATATATTAGGGCATAAAAAACTTACAATGAAATGCTGAGAAGTAGAAATATTAAATTAAACTTTTACTCATCATAATGCAATATTGTATTAAAAAGATTTTGAACCAAAGACTAGAAATAAATTAGAAACTAAATATCTTAGTCCTAAAAAAGAGGCAGGTCAGATACTTCCAGGAGTTAAGATGGTGGAGTAAGCACTAGGTTGCTTTCCTTCTCCCATTCTGATCCCCAAATAATTTCTTAAAAATTAGAATTGGGCAAATGAAAGCTAATGACCTCATGAGACAACAAGAAACATAATAAAATCAAAAGAGTGAAAAAATAGAAGAAAATGTGAAATATCTCTAAGAAAGACTTAGCTATTCTGATCAATACAATTGCAAAGGACTTATGATGAAAAATGCTATCAACTTCCAGGGAAAGAGAACTGATAAAGTGTGAATGCAAGTTGGAAAAAAAATATGGACTACCTGAAAGCTAGGATAAAAAACAAACAAACAAACAACAACAAAGAGCCTATACATCATCTTTAAAGATATTTTTAAAGAAAAATGCCCCGATATTCTAGAACCAGACAGTAGAATAAAAAGTTAAAGAATCCACCAACACCACCTCAAAGAGATCACAAAATGAACTCTTACTAATATTATGGCCAAATTCCAGAGCTCCCAGATCAAGGAGAAAATATTGCATGTAGTCAGAAAGAAACAATTAAAAATATCATGGAATCAGTCAGGATAACACAAAATTCAGCAGTTTCTATATTACAGGATTGGAGATCTTGGAATATGATATTCTGGAAGACAAAGGAGCTAGGATTATGACCAAGAATTACCTGTGGAGGGGTGGATTCAAGATTGTGGAGAAAAGGCAGCATTTCATCTGAGCTCTTCTGAAAATTCCCTTCAAAGACTTTTAAGTAATGCCATGAAATAATTCTTTGAGTCTCAGAATCCACAAAAGGGTAGGGTGAAATAATTTTCCAGGCAAAAATGATTTAGAAGGTCAGCAGGAAAGGTCTGTTGCACCTGGGTAAGAGTGGAGCACAGTCCAGAACAGGCTATGCAAGAGCAGACCAGGCACCGAAAAACCAGGATTAGGCCTTAGAAGCCACTACAGCAGCAGCTACTTCTGGAGCTCTCAGCCCACAGATAATATGGGGATTAAATGACTGATCAGAAGGAGATTACAGAGGTCTCATTGGTGGCAGTTGGGGCAGGACTCTATTGCTTTGCCCATACTCAGACCTAGGGTGCAGAACTGCAGGGCAATCCCACAGTAAATAGGAGTACTAGCACACTAAAGTCAGTGGGCCACAGTGGAGCAGTGACTGTCATCACAGTTCCAGGTCACAAAAAGAGTGCTTGTGGTCACTCACAGATGAGAGAACAGACCAGAAGAGGAGCAAACATAACTCTACTTATATCATACCACCTTGGAAGAACTGAAAACTAACAAGTCACTAGAACTATCTCTGAAAACAACTGCATAAAACTCTTGATGCTTGGGACAGTGTGCCTTCCACTTTAGAAGCAGAGTCACACCTTAGCAAAGAATTAAAAGTCAAGAAATAGATTAGAAAAATGAGCAAACAGCAGAAAAAGAAAATTCTGAGTATAGAAAATTACTATGATGACAAGGAAGATCAAAACACTCAGAAAAAGACAACAAAGTCAAAGCTCCTACATCAAAAACCTCAAAGAAAAATGTAAATTTATCTCAGACTACAGAAGAGCTCAAAAAGGATTTTGAAAATCAAATAAGAGCGGCAGAAAAAAATATGGAAGAGAAACATAAATGATGCAAGAAAATCATGAAAATGAGACAATAACACAAAAGGAGGCACAAAAAGTACTGAAGAAAATCTTTAAAAAAAAAAAGACTAGGTCAAATGGTAAAAGAGGCACAAAAAGCCAATGAGAAGAATACCTTGAAAAGCATAATTGGCAAAATGGAGAAAGAGACGTAAAAATTGACTGAAGAAAAGAAAATTCTTAAAAAGTTGAAATGGCCAAATGGAAAAGGAGGTAAAAAAGCTCAATGAAGAAAATAATTCCTTAAAATTAGAATGGAGCCAATAGAAGCAAATTATTTTATGAGAAAGCAAGAAACAATAAAACAAAATCAAAAGAATGAAAAAATAGCAGAAAATGTTAAATATTTTATAGAAAAAAATGACCTTGAAAATAGACTCAGGAGAGTTAATTTATAATCATTGGACTACCTGAAAGCCATGACCAGAAAAAGAACCTAGATATCATCTTTCAAGAAATTATTAAGGAAAATTTCCTTGATATTTTAGAACCAGAGGGTAACATCAAAATTGAAATAATCCACTAATTGCCAATTGAAAGAGATCCCAAAATTTAAACTCCCATCAATATTTTAGTCAAATTCCAGAACTGCCAGGTCAAGAAGAAACTACTGTAAGGAAGCCAGAAAGAAACAATTCAATCATTTTGAGACTATGGTCAGAATAACACAAGATTCAGCAGCATCTACCTTAGAGCACTGAATGGCTTGGTACATGATATTTCAGAGGGCAAAGGAGCTAGGAGTATAGGCAAGAATCACCTACCCAGCAAAACTGAGTGTTAATTCTTCAAGGGAAAGAGTGGATGTTTAACAAAACAGGACATTCAAGCATTCTTGATGAAAAGATCAGAATTGAATAGAAAAATTGACTTTCAAATGCAAGACTCAAGAAAAGCATTAAAAAGGTGAAGAGGAAAGGGAATTCATAAGGGAATTAATTAGATTAAAGTATTTACATTCCTAAATGGGACTTGTAGCTCATTTTCTCATTATCAGGGCAGTTAGAAATAAAACATATAGACAGAGGGCACAGAGGTGTTCTGTGTATGAAGGGATGATATCTAAAAAAATGAAATTAAGGAGAGACAGGAATGCACTGGGAGAAAGTGAAAGAGAGGGGTAGAATGGGTTGAAATTATCTCACATAAAAGGAGTAAGAAAAAGTTTTAAATGGGGGAAGATGGGAGAGGTAGGGGAAGGGAGTGAGTGAACCTTGCTCTCATCAGAACTGGCTCAGAGAGGAAATAACATACACATTCTTTTGAGTATAGAAATCAAGATTTCTCAAGATTTCTATAGAAATTAGGAGGGGAAGAGAATAAGAGAAGGGGGGAAGTGTAATAATATAAGGGATGGTAGATTGGGGGAGTATAATGGCAAGCAAAGAAGTACTTAGTGCCTTGATTCAGCTACTTAAGTATTTAGCACCTTGTTTGAGTTCAAGTTTCTTCTAAACCTTGTCTATGATTATATCAAGTCTTTGTTAGAAACAGACCTTGTGATGGGTTTGGGGATTCAGAAGGACTGCCTTGGTTTAGAGGGACAGAGAGGCTGCATATGGGGGAATCAGAAGCTGGAATAGGGGGAGGGTCCTTGGGGGAGGGCTCAGGTGGCTGGGGTGGGGCAAAGAGGAGGACAGGGGGTCCTGGTGTCACAGAAGCTGTTCACTGTGGGGGGCTTGGGAGGGATTCAGAAGGGCTGCCTTGATGTGGGGGCTGTTCCTAGGCCCGTGGTCCCCTGCAGCCTCACTCCTGCAGAGGCTGGGGACAAAGGGCTGCCTGTGGGTGAGATCGGAAGCCAGGATTAGGGGCCGCCTGGGGGGGAATAAGTGGGAGGCCCTGGAGCACCACAGTGTGTGTGTGGGGGGGGGGGAAGGCTGTCTTCCAAGGCCCATGCCCCAGCTACTTCATTTACAGGGGCTGCAAGCTGTGGAAGCTGGGTACAGAGGGCCAGTGGGCGTCTTCCTAGACCCGCAGCCTTGCCACCTCACTCAGAGGTCACTAGGACGACAGACGGGTGGAGCACCAGTTGGTCTCTGTGACGTAGCCTGGATCTGGCCGGTGTTCCGGCCCCTGCCCCCACCGCAGCCTCTCTTCCAGCCGGCAGTGGGAATGGAAACATCTGTACCACGTGCAGGCAACCAAGCGTTGAGCTCTCAGCGCTCTACCTCCTACCACTCAGAACCCCAATGCTCTTGCTCAGGAGATGAGCTTGATGACATGGCAGCCTCGAACCAAGCAAAATTTGATGGAATTTTGACAGCCTTGACCTTGCTGAACTTCCTAAGAAGCAGCCATGGTGGCGGAAGCTGTTAGGACAGGACTCGGGACCCTCTGCTGAGAAGTACAGAGTGGCCACCCAGCTCCTGATAGGTGCAGTCACCAGCTGGTGCACAGGTTTCATATTCCAGAAAGTTGGAAAATTGGCAGCAACAGCAGTGGGTGGTGGATGTTTCCTGTTACAGATCACAAACCACACTGGTTCTATCAAGGGAGACTGGCAGCAATTTGAGAAAGATATGAAGAAAGCTAAGGAACTGCTGAAAATCGGAAGGAACAACCAGCTTCCCACAGAGGTGAAGAGCAAAGCCAAGGAGGTCGTCTCATTTGTGAAGAAGAATGTTCTTGTGACAGGAGGTTTTTTTGGAGTCTTTCTTCTTGGCATAGCATCCTAAGGAGGAAGACTTTGAGGGCTACCCTTTATATTTCCTACCCATGTCCTTCCTCAGGCTCTATTGAGCCAATCTTCTCATAGTTAGCACTATGGCAACACCTCTAAGATGATTGAAGAAAATAGATGAACTCACCTTATTTGTCTCCTTACTCTTTTGAGGGCCTGCTTTGTAACTAATTAGCTGTTTTCTAGGCAGCAAGACCAAGTTTCTTTTCTCTCCCTGTATGACAGCTAACTGGGGAGAGATGCATTCTCAAACTCTATAGCTGGTCTCAAACCTTCCAGGAACTCCTCCTGCCAGTTCCTTCCTGCTGTCAATGTATTCTTCCTTGTGGAGATGAACACACTTGTCCATTGATCACTAAAAAACAAACAAAAGAAACCAGAGCTTGTGAACCCCACAATTTGTGAACCCAGAACTTGTGAGCTCCCATTGCTGATGCAGCAGGAAGGGGCAGAACAGGGAGGGGATAATGACCATATATAAAAAGAAGCCCAAGTTGGGAGAGAGCACAACTGAGAAGAGAGCACTTGTGGTGGCAGGATTGAGAAGGGGAGCTTTGTGGTGGTCAGGCTCTCTGTTTGTCTCTTCTGTTTGTATTAATTTTTGTTTGTGACACTTTGTACAGAAGCCCTGGAACCTTACTAGAAACCCAGAAAGAGGATTTTCTCGTTGTCTGTTTACAGGAGTCCTGGAAGAAGGATTTGGAGTTCATAGGATTACACTGACAGTTTGTGTTGAGTTGTCAGATCTTGTTGGTGGGTTGATTTCACAGGCAGATAGTGAATTGATAATGATGCTGACAACGTGCATGAATGTTGTTTTGGCTCTGTTAAACTTTGTCTTCCCAGAAACAGAAACTGTGAAGGACTTGAGGTGGACTGGACACTGTGAGCTTCACCATGGAATGGGAACTGGATGAGAACCTGGATGAGGAACTGAGAGCTGCCTATCTTTGAATCCAGATGATAGTTGGGTAGATTCAGGCAGGAGCTGGGACCATGGAAGAGGAGCCATGGAATCTGAAAGCCAGCCTCTAGTCAAGATGAAAGAACTCTTATTGGGTTCTTAGTGCTGATTGATAAGTTCATGATTTACTGTGACCTAGGAGTGGAGAACTTTGACCCTTTGTGTCCCTGAAGGAGGCTTATTCCTTAAGGATGACTGAATTAAGGATTTACTGCATGATATATATATTTTTTGCTTTTCAGAGGGAAACTGGGATTAAATGACTTGCCCAAGGTCACATGGCTAGTTTTTGTGTTAAGTGTCTAAGGCTGGATTTGAACTCAGGTCCTCCTGACTCCAGGGCTGGTGCTCTATTCACTGCACCACCTAGATCCCCCTGAATGATATCTTTTGTTTAAAATTATGTGACCACTTTGGTGAAAACTATGTGGCCACTTTAGTCATAAGTTGTTAACTTATAGCATTGTGAATGCTGTACTTTGGTTTCTGTGAATGTTTTGCTTTAATTTACTGCTGAATAAATAGAGAGTTCATATACTATGTAATCAGAACCTTAAAGCTATTCACAGCAGCAGTCCTCTGGAAAGCTGCTCATACTTGGCTTTACAGGGAGGCAATAGTCAGAAACAAAGTACTTTTGATGAAGAATAGGGTGACAGGAGAGAGAGAATTGAATAAAGGGGGATTAGAATGGAGAGAATATATTAGCAGTCATAACTGTGAAAAAAAATTTGAGTCAATTTTTTCTGATAAAAGTCTCATTTTTCCAATCTATAGAGAACTGCACCAAATATATGAAAATAAGAGCTATTCCCCAATTGATAAATGATCAATAATATGAACAGTTTTAAGATGAAGTAGTCAAAGTTATCTATAGCCATATGAAAAAATGCTCTAAATGACTTTTGATTAATGTAAATTAAAACATCTCTGAGGTATCACTTTACACCTATTACATTGACTAATATGACAAAAAAGAAAAAAGAAAACAAAAAATGCTGGAGAAGATGTACGAAAATTGGGACACTAACACATTACCAGTGAATTAATGGAGTGATTCAACCATTCTGGATAGCCAAAATGCTATAAAATCATGTATACCCTAGCAAAACCTAGCAATACCATTACTAGGTCTGTATCCAAAAAGATATTTTAAAAAACCCAAAAAGGAAAGCAGCTATATGTACAAAAATATTTATAGCAGCTCTTGGTGGCAAAAAATAGGAGATTGAGGGGATGCCCATCAGTTGTGAATGGCTGATCAAATTGTGCTGTAATTGTGATGGAATACTATTGTACTATAAGAAATGATTATAGAATTATTATAAGAAAGGATGCTCTCAGAAAAAAAATAGAAAGACATATCAGCTGGTGCAAAGTGAAATGCATTATGTACAAAATAACAGCATTATTATAGGATGATCAGCTGTGAATGACTTAGCTATTCTCACCAATACAGAGATCCAAGAAAATTTTGAAGGACTTACAGATGAAAATTGCTATCTATCCCCAAGACAGAGCTGATGATGTCTGAATATAAATTGAAGTATGTTTGTTTGTTTTTCTTTCTTCATTTTTCTTGAGGATTTTATGTGTTTTCTTTCATAAGACTATTATGGAAATATGTTTTGCATCACTATACATGTGTAGCCTATATCAAATTTTTTGCCTTCTCAAAGATGGTGGTGGGGAGGGAGGAAAGGAGAGAATTTGGATCTCAAAATTTTAAAACCCAGTGTTAAAAATTGTTTTTTCTGTGTAATTGGCAAAAAATAAAATGCTAAACAAAAAGAAAAAAAAAAGAATTACCTACCCAACAAAACTGAATATAATCCCTTGGGTGGAGGGGGAATGGATATTCAATTAAATAGAGGACTTTAATTCATTCTTGATGAAAACACCATTACTGAACAGAAAATATGATTTTCAAATAAAAGATTCAAGACGAGAATAAAAAAGTAAACAGGAAAGAGAAATTATAAAGCATTAAATAAGGTTATAGTGTTTACATTCCTACATGGGTAGATGATACTTGTAACTCCTAAGAATTTCTACTTATTTGGGGAATTAGAAGGAGTATACATAGACAGTGGACATAGGTATGATTGAATATGATGGGAAGATATCTAAAAAATAAAGGGGTGAAAAAGAGGAATACACTGGAAGAAAGGTAAAGGTAAGCATAAAATGGGGCAAATTATCTCAGTGTGGCAAAAGACCTTTTACAGTGAAGGAGAAGATGGCAGAGGCAGACATTGGAATTTGCTCAAAGAGGAAGTAATATACACTCTCAGGTGGGTATAAAAATCTATATTACTCTATAGGAAAGTAAAAGGGGAAGGGAATCAGAAAGGATGTAGCTGTTGATTGAAGGATGGGTGGATTGGGGAAGGTAGTAGTCAGAAACACCTTTGAGGATGGCATGCAGGGTGAAAGAAGAGAGAGAAGAATAAATGGGGGTGGGGGGATAGGATCAAGGCAAATATATAATTAATAAGCATAATTGTGAAAAAATTTTACAAGTGTTGCTGATAAAGACCTCATTTCATGTATATACAAACACAAGCACATATACATATTTACATGCACACACACAAAAATAAAAGTATTCCCTATCTGGTAAATGCTCAAAGGATACGAATGTGCAGTTTTCATACAAAGTAATGAATGCTACCTATAGTAATATGGAAAAATCAATATTGATTAGTGAAATGTCAACTAAAATAAATCTTGAGGTACCACCTCACACCTATAAGGTAGGCTAATATGACAGAAAAGGAAAACAACAAATGTTGGAGGGGATGTGGGAAAATTGATACTAGTACAAATGAGCAATTTGGAACTATGCCTAAAGGGCTACAAAACTATGCATATCCTTTGACCCAGCAATACCACTACTAGCCCAAAAGATTAAAAAAATGAAAAAGACCTATATGTACAAAAATATAGCAGCTTGTAATGGTGCTTAATTTAACAGGTACTTAGCCTTTAGGGTTAAGTACTTCTGTGAAAGAAACAGAATTTGTGAACTCTTTCTCCTGTTGCTGACATAACAGGAAGGGGTTAGCTAAGACAGGAAGCCAATGTGTATGTGTGTATATATATAAGGAGAGTTCCAGAGACAGAGAGCCAGAATCAAGAATTTTCCTCCTGCTGGCTCCTGGTGGAGGGAGCAGAACTTTCACAGCATCTGGAAGCTGGGCTGCTGGACTGCTGCCAAGGAGGCCACCTGGAAGGCCGAGGTTTCTTCTGGGTCCTAGGGCCAGCCTAACGGCTGGATGACTGAAGAAGCATGACCAGGATAAAATTTTTTTTGTTTGTGGTTTAGTTGATCCTTGAGTTCCCGGCAACAGAAGTGATGTAGGTTTTGAGACATGCTGGACCCTGTGAACTTCAGTGTGTACCAGGAACTGCCTGGAGGCTGGACAAGAACCTGGGACCTGTCTGCTTCTGAATCCAGATGACTGTTTGGTGGATTCAGGTAGGAGCTGGGACCATGGAAGCGGATCCAGAGAATCTGAGAGACCACCCTGAGTCAAGATGAAGAAAAGGCCTTTCCTTGGATATAGAATGCCTGATGAAATTGAAGTTTACTAGACACCAAGGGGTGGAGGGTGTGTGTAATTTTCTAATGATCGTATTTAGTGATTAATGATACTTAGTGACTGATTGCTAGATAAGTGACTGATTAAGTTAGCCTATGATTGCCCCATGAGTGGAAGATTGATTATTATATTGTGGAATGATTGAATGATTAAGTAAGGAGGGTTTCCCCCTTAGGGAAACCAAATGATTATTCTTTTGTTCTTTGTTCTAAATACTGTGGCCGCTGTAGTGAAAACTAGGTGGGCATTCTAATGCTAAGCTGTTGTGAACAGTATATTGTGATTTTCTGTGATAAGATGTAATGTTGTGAATATTATACTGTACCTTGATTTTCTGAGAAAGTTTACCTTGATTTGTAATGGAATAAATGGAGTATTCACTATACTGTGTAATCAGAACCTTAAAAGCTGTTCACAGTAGCAAGCTGCTAGTGCTTGGCATTACACAGCTCTTTTAGTGGTTCCAAAGAAGTGGAAATTAAGGAAATGCTCATCAAGTGGGAATGGCTGTACAAGTTGTAGTATATGATTGTAACAGAATACTATTGCACTATGAAAATGATGAACACCATCCTCTCAGAAAAACCAGGACTTACATGAACTGATGTAAAGTCAAAAGTACCAGAAGAACAATGTACACAGTAATAGCAATATTGTATGATGATCAACTGTGAATAACTTAGCTATTCTGAAGAATACAATTATCCAAAACGATTCTGAAGGACTTATAATGAAAAATGCTATCCACCTCCAGATAAAGAACTAGTGGAGTCTGAATGCAGACTGAAGCATACTTTTAAAAAATATATTTGTGAGTTTATTTGGGGATTTTTTTTGTCTGTGTTATCTCTCACAACATGACTAATATGGAAATATGTTTTGCATGACTGTACATGTATAATCTATATCAAATTGCTTCCCTTCTCAACAAAGGGGCAAGAGATAGAGGGAAGAAGAGAAATATAAAACTTAAAATTTGAAGAAAAGAATGTTAAAATTGCTTTTACACATAACTGGGGGAAATATTAAATAAGAAAAAAGTTACTACATCCATTCCTGGTAAAAATGCTAAAAAATAATAGGAATAAATGGAGATTTCCTTTGTTATACCTATCTTAAACAAAATACTAACTCAAATGACAATAAACTAGAGGCCTTCTGAATGAAATTTTGGGTTAAGTCACCTTTTGCCACCATTATTATTCCATGTAGTGTTAGAAATTCTAGCTACTGAAATAAGAAAAGAAAAAGAAATGGAGAGAATCAGTACAGACAAAGAAGAAATACGATTACTTTTTCAGATGATATGATGGCTTACTTAGAGACCCCTAGAGAGTCAAGTAAAAAAACTAATTGAGACCATTAACTCAGCAAAATTGTAGGATATGAAATAAATCTATGTAAATTATCAATATTTTTGTATAGTTCCAACAAAATACAATAGCAAGAGATAGAAATAGTAATTATAGCTAAAATATCTACAGAAAATATAAAATACTTGGGAATCTAAGTATCAAGACACACACAGAAATCTTATGAATACAATTTTTAAAAACCCTCATACACAAAGAAAGATCTAAATAATCAGGTAAATAGTAACTGCTTAGGAGTATGCCAACCAAACATAGTGAAAATTACAGTGTTAAATATATTCATTTAGTGGTATACCAATCAAACCATAGAGCTTGAAAAAATAATGAAACTCATGTAGAGGAACAAAAGATCAAGAATCCCAAGGGAGGGAGGCAGAGCCAAGATGACAGCACAGAAGCAGGAAAAATCCATGAGCTTTCCCCATAACCACCTCAAATACCTATAAAATATGATTCTAAACAAATTGTGGTGCTATGGAACTCACAAAGGGACAGAGAGAAACAATTCTCCTACTGAAGTTAGCCCATCAGGCTGACAGGGAGGGTCCATCACAGCTTACTGGGAGCTGAGCCCAGCACCACATAAGCCCAAGGTTTTAGCACCAGGGTGGCCCTAACCAGCAGTGGCTGGAGCATACCTCAGAAGAGCAGACCACCAGCAGCTGTGGTGGTTTCCAGACTTATCAACCCATAGATGCCAAAGACAAAAGTAAAAGGTCAATGAATAACTCTGTTGGAACTGGGAGGGATGGAGTGCAGTCTGGCCTCTGCCCCCAGAGCAAGAAGCAGCAGAGGCACCGTGGCCTGTGCAACAACCTCCACATGGAGTTTTCTTTTCGGGACCCTTTTCAAGAGGCAATTGGTGAATTCTTTCAATTTGTATTTTTCCTTCTGGTTCTAGAATATCAGGGAAATTTTGCTTGATAATTTCTTGAAAGATGATGTCTAGGCTCTTTTGATCATGGCTTTCACCAATAAATTTTAAATTATCTCTCCTCCATCTATTTTCCAGTTCAGTGGTTTTTACAACAGATATTTCACATTGACTTCTATTTTTTTCATTTGTTTAGATCTGTTTTAGAGTATCTTGTTTCTCATAAAGTCTTTAGCTTCCATTTGCTCCACTCTAATCCTGAAGGAATGATTCTCTTCAGTGAGCTTCTGAGATTGTTTTTCCATCTGACAAATTTGGCTTTTTAAGGCATTCTTCTCCTCATTGGCTTTTTGGGCCTTTTTGGCCATTTGAGTTAATCTATTTTTAAGGTGTTATTTTCTTCAGTCAGGTTGCTGACTCTCTTTTCATGATTTT
>CM053585.1:307003917-307020288 GCA_028646515.1 Pseudochirops corinnae | reverse complement strand
TATGCAATTATTATTATTATTATTGACTACACCCAACTGGAACCTGAGATACACAGGCACTGTGGTTGGGAGATTCATTCTGCCCTACTGAGAAGTGACATAGGAGAGAATAGACTGGGTGAGGGGGGACACACTGGGATGGCTGTTTTGGGGCAGTGGGTGGGGGAAAGAGGGGGAGAAAATATGTAACTCAAAATCTTGTGGAAATGAATGATGCAAAGTATAATAAAATTTAAAAAAAAAGAAAATAAAAAAATAAAAAGCATATAATAAAACACATCGGATTACAAAAAAAAAAAATAAGGGGAGGAAAAGAAAAAAAAAATATTTGGGAGTCTACTTGCCAAGACCAACCTAGGAACAATATAAACACAATTACAAAATACTTTCACACACATAAAGTCAGATCTAAATAATTGGAAAAATATCAATTTTTCATTGGTGGGCAGAGCTAATATAATAAAAATGACAATTATATCTAAATTAATTTACTTATTTAGTGCCATACCAATCAAATGACCAAAAATTATTTTGTAGAGTTAGAAAAATTATAACAAATAACACATATAAAAATAATAAAATTCATCTAAAAGAACAAAAGGTCAAGAATATCAAGGGAATTAAAGAATAAATGTAAAGGAAAGTGGTCTAGCCATATCAAACCTCAAACTATGTTATAAAGCAGCAATTATCAAAACTATTTGGTGCTGGCTAAGAAATTGAGTGGTGGATCAGTGAAATAGATCAGGTACACGAGACACAGTAGTAAATGACTATAGCAATGTACTTTTTGATGAACTCAAAGGCTCCAACTTCTGAGACAAGTACTCACTATTTAAACAAAAACTACATGAAAAAATTAGAAAATAACTATGGGAGCAACTAGGCACAGAAAAACATGTCACATTGTATACCAAGATTAGGTCAAAATGGGTACATGATGTATACATAAGGGGTGATACTATAAGGAGAGTAGGAGAGCAAGGAATAATTTCTTTTTCAGATTGATGGAGAAGGGAAAAATTTATGACCAAACAAGAGATATAAACATTACTGTAATGGCAAGCAAAGAAGCTGTTAACACCTTGTTTCAGCTACTTAGTTAACACTTTGTGTCAGTTTAAGTTTCTTCTGAGCTTTGCCCATGATTGAGAAGCAGAATTTGTGAACTCCACGACTTGTGAACCCTAGAACTTGTGAACTCCTGTTGGTAATGCAACAGGAAGAGGAGGAGCAAAAGACCATACATAAGGAGAGGCCCAGGCTGCAGAGAGCAGAACTGAGGAGGGAGCTTTTGTGTTGGAGAAGGGGAAAACTCAGGTATTCTGGCACTCTATGTTTGTCTGTTCTGTCTGTGTTTATGTTTGTTTGTGATACTTTGTACAGAAGCCCTGGGATCTTAATGAGCCCTGAAAGAGGATTTTCTGGTTGTCTGTTTACAGAACTCCTGGAAGAGTGTTTTGGACATCCTGGGACTTTACTGATTATTTGTATTGACCTTTTGGACCTTCTTTGTGTGTCTTTGTTGATTTCATAGGCAGATAGTGAATTGATGATGGTGCCGTCAATGTGCATGAATGTTATTTTGGCTCTGTTAAGCTTTGTCTTCCCAGAAACAGGAACTGTGAAGGACATGGACTGGACCCTGTGAACTTCAATATGGAATGGGAATTGGATGAGGAACTGGACAATTGGACAAGAAACTGGACAAGGAGCTGGACAAGGAATTTGGAGCTGCCTGCCTTTGAACCCAAGTGATAGTTGTGTGGATTTGGGCAGGAGCTGGGACCATGGAAGGGAAACCATGGAAGCTGAGAGCTAGCCTCGAGTCAAGATGAAAAGATCTCTTCTTGGGTACCTGATGCTGACTGAGAAGAATATGATTTACCATGAGCTAGGGGTGGAGAACTTTGACCTTTGTACTTTGTGTCCATTAAGAAGACAAGCTTCCTTAAGGATGATTGAATTAAGGATCTACTAAATGATTGAGTTACTCAATGACTGTACTTTGTTCAAAACTTTAGTGAAAACTATGTGGCCATTTTAGTGATAAGCTGTTATGTCATAACCTTGTGAATTCTGTACTTTGACTTCTGCAAATGTTTTGCCTTAATTTACTGCTGAATAAATAGAGTGCGCTATACTAAGTAATCAGAACTTTGAAGTTGTTCACAGCAGCAGTCCTTTGGAAAGCTGCTCATGATTGACTTTCCAACTATGAAATGCAAAATGGTCAATTTTGACTACATTAAATTAAAAAAGGTCTGCAGAAAGAAAACTAATGCAACCAAGATTAGAAGAAAAGCAGAAAATAGGGAAACAATTTTCACAGTCAGTGTCTCTGGTAAAGGGTTAATTTATAAGATATACGGAGAACTGAGTAAAATTTATAAGACTAAAAGTCATTTCCCATTTGATAAATGGTCCAAACCAGATAGTTTTCAGATGAAGAAATTAAAATTATCTATTGTTACTTGGAAAATGCTCTAAATCACTATTGATTAGAGAAATGCAAATTAAAACAACTCTGAGGTACCACCTCACACTTCTCAAATTGGTTAATATGACAAAAAAATTATAAATGTTTGAGAAAATGTAAGAAAATTGGAACACTAAGGCATTGTTGGTGGAGTTGTAAACTGATTGCCTTCTGAAAGAGATCCCAAAATCAAAACTCCCAGGAATATTACAGACAAATTCTAGGTTAAGGAGAAAATATTGTAAGCAACCAGAAAGAAATAATTCAAATATCATGGAGTCATGGTCATCATAACACAAGATTTAGCAACTGCTACATCAAAAGATTAGAAGGCTTGGAATATGATATTCCATATGGCAAAGGAGTTAGGATTACAACCAAGAATCTCCTACATAGCAAAAACGAGTATAATCCTTCAGGGGCAAAAATGGACATTCAATGAAGTAGAGGACTTTCAAGCATTCTTGCAGAAAAGACCAGAGCTGAATAGAAAATTTGATTTTCAAATACAAGAATCAAGAGAAGCACGAAAAAGTAAACAGGAGAGATCATAAGGGACATATTAAAGCTGAACTGTTTATATTCCTACATGGAAAGACGATCTAACTCATAAGAACTTTCTCATTATTAAGATAGTTAAAAACAATATACATACATACATACATATATAGGTATATATATATATATATGCATAAGTCACAAGTGAATTGAATATGATCAGATGATATCTAAGAAAATAAAATTTGGAGATGAGAAAGAGGAATTCACTGGGAGAAAGGGAAATGGAGAGTTAGAATGGGGATAAATTATCTCACATAAAAAAAGTAAGAAAGCTATTACTGTGGAGGGGAAGATAGAGGAGGTGACGGGAAACACTTGAGCCTTACTGTCACTGGAATTGGCTCAAAGGGGGAATAAAATACGCACTCTATAAAAATGTATCGTATCCTATGGGAAAGCAGGAGGAGAAGGTAGTAAGAGAAGGAAAGGTATTCGTAGAAGGGAGGTGGATTGGGAGAGGCAATAGTCAGAAGCAAAGAGGGACAGGATGAAAGGAGAGAGAGAATGGAATAAACAGGGTGCAAATAGGATGGAGGGAAATACTGTTAGCAATCATAACTATGAAAAAAATTTTGAAGCAAGTTTCTCTGATAAAGACCTCATGTGTCAAATATCTAGAGAAATGATTAAAATTTATAAAAGTAAAAGCCATTTCCCCGTTGACAAATTATAAAAAAAAATGTGGTCATTTTTCCGATGAACTGATCAAAGCTATCTGTCTTCATATGAAAAATATGCTCTAAGGTTCTGTTGATTAAAGAAATGCAAATTAAAACAATATTGAGGTGCTACCACACACCTATTAGATTGGGTAATAGGACAGACAATAAGAATGAAAAATTTGGAGGGGAAGTGAGAAAATTGAGATACTAATGCAACATTGGTGGAGTTGTAAATTGATTCAACCATTATGTAGAGCAGTTCAAAACTATGCCCAAATATTTATAACAGTTCTTTAATAGTAGCAAAGAACTAGAAATTGAAGGGATGTCCATAATTTGTAGAATGGTTGAACAAATTGTGGTATATGATTGTGATGTAATACTATTGTGACATAAGAAATATAAGCTAGGTGCTCTCAGAAAATCCTGGAAAGACTTAGATGAACTGATGCAAAGTGAAATGAGTAGAGCAAGGAGAACATTGTACACAGTAACAGGAAATGATCCAAGACACCTCTGAAGGAAATATCATGAAAAATGCTATCCATCACCAGAGAAAGAACTGATAGAATATGAATATAGATTGAAACATGATATTTTTACTTTATTTTTTGGGGGGGTTTAATTTTTATCTACATTTGCTTTTACAACATGACTAATGTGGAAATATGTTTTGCATTATTACACATGAATAACCTAAAAAAGAAAACAGAAAACACAGATCAAAATAAAGACCTTAGAAACTTTGTTTCCAATGAGAATATAGAGAACTAAAGAACAAATAAGCATAGAAGACTATGAATCAAAGATAACAGTTCAGCATTGAGAGAAACAAGAGAAAATGATGAGAAAAAGGACAATTTTTTTTAAAGAAAAAGAGCAATACAGGAGGTGGAGCCAAGATGGGGGAGTAAAGGGAGGAACTTGACAGAACTCTCCTAAATTTCCCTCCAAACCATTTGAAGATAACACCTCAAAATGAATTCTGGAGTGGCAGAATGGAAGAAGTGAAAAAGGATGAAGTGAAACAATTTTCTAGCCTAAGACAATTTAAAAGGTCAGCAGGAAATGTCTGTCTCACTGGGGTGACAGTGGAGTGCAGTCCAGTATAGGCTGCACCCTGGAAAGCCAGGAGCAGGTGTTGGCAGTTTTTGTATTAGCCGTAGCTTTCAGACCCCTTGGCCCACAGATTATAAGGATGGTGGACAACTAATCAGATGGAAATTATAGGGGTCCCCTTCTGAGATTGAATGCAAGACCCTGCTTCATTGCCCTGTCCAAGGTGACAAGGTATACTAGCATACTAGAACATGGACATTTAAAGAAATAGAGGACTTCTAAGCATTCCCAGTTAAAAGACAAGAGGTATACAAATTATCTTCAAATAAAAGATTCAAAAGAAACATAAAAAGGTGAAAAAGAAATAAGAAAGAGAAAACATAAGAGATTCAATAAGTTTAAATTGTTTATATTCCTACATGGCAAGATAACATTTGTAACTCTTAAAAACTTTATCACTATAAGGGCAATTAGAAGGAGTGTCATAGATAGAAGGTGTGGGTGTGAGATGACTCTGACGGATGCTGTCCAAAAAAATATTAGGGGGTTAGAATAGGAATGATTATGATAGAATGATATCTTTAAAAAGAAAATTAAGGAATAAGAAAGAGGAATGAACTGTGAGAAGAGGGAAAGGAGAAGTAAAATGAGGAAAATTATCTCATGTAAAAGAGGTACAAAAGAGTTTTTTATAGTAAAGGGGAAGATGAGAGGTTGGCAAATGATGATTTAATATAAGAACTGGTTTCTCAGTTAAGATGGAGAGAAATACAACTAATAATCATAACTGAAAAAAATTACTTCAAGTTTCTCTGATAAGGCTCATATATTAAATATATACAGAACGGTCAAATTCATAAGAATGTGATTCATTCTTCAATGGATCAAAGGTCAAAAATTATGAATAGGCATTTTTCTTTTTTGTTATGGAAATGCTTGTTTTATTAGATAAAATTTAAAAATTTCTAAAAAGAAAGAAAAAAATACCTTATAAACCATTTCTGTAACTAATTTTTACTAAAAGACATCTTTCCAAACCTCTATGCATCTAAATTTTATTTTTTATCAAACATTTTTATTTGTTTTTTATTTTTTAAGTTTATTTTTAGTATTCAGCATTCACTTCCATTAAGTCTTAGATTTTTGCCCCCTCCCCAGGACAGCAAGCAACCTGATATAATCTTTGCAAATACATTCTTTTAAACATATTTTCACATCAGTTATGTTGTATAGAAGAATTAGAATGAATGGGAGAAACCATGAGAAAACAAAACAAAACAAATGAAACATTAAAAAAGATGCCATAGTTCTTTCTCTGGATATGGATGACATTTTCCATCATGAGTCCTTTGGAACTCTTTTAGGACATTGCATAACCAGGAAGAACAAAGTCAGTCATTGCACAATGTGGTTTTTAATGTGTGTTGTGTTCTCCTGGTTCTGCTCCCTTCACTGAGCATCAGTTCATATAAGTCTTTCCAGGATTTTCTCAAGTCCACCAGTTCATCTATTCTTATGGAATAACAGTATTCAATTACATTGGTATACTACAACTTGTTCAGTCCCAATCATTCCCCAATTGATGGACACCCCCTTAATTTCCAGTTCTTGGCCACCACGAAAAGAACTGCTATAAATATTTTTGTACAGGTGGGTCCTTTTCCCATGTTTAAGATCTTTCTGTGATATAGCCCTATAAGTGGTATTGCTGGGTCAAAGGGTATGCACATTTTTATTTTTCTTCGAGCATAGTTCCAAATTGCTTTCCAGAATGGTTGGAATAGTTCACAACTCCACCCACAATGAATTAGTGTTGCAACTCTCCCACATCTTCTCCAACATTTATCCTTTTCCTATTTTGTCATGTTAGCCAATCCGATATATGTGATGTGGTACATCAGAGTTGTTTTGATTTGTATCTATCTAATCCATAGTGATTTACAACATTTTTATATGACTATAGACAGCTTTCATTTCTTCCTCTGAAAACTGCCTGTTCATATTCTTTGACCATTTATCAGTTGGGGAATGACTTGTATCCTTGTGAATTTGACTCAGTTCTCCATATATTTTAGAAATGAGTCCTTTATCAGAAACACTTGAATAGACATTTTTCAAATGAAGAAATCAAAGCTATATGTAGTCATATGAAAAAATGCTCCAAATCTCTATCGATTATGCAAATTGAAAATGCAAATTGAAACAACTCTGAGGTACCACTTCATACCTATCAGATTGGTTAATATGATAGAAAAAGAAAATGACAAGTGTTGGAAGGTATGTGAAAAATTTGGGGTACTCAACATTGTTGGTGAAGTTGTGAGCTGATCTAACCATCCTGGAGCACAATTTGGAACTATACCCAAAGGGCTATAAAACTACATTGATACCCTTTGACCCAGCAGTATCACTAATAGACCTGTATCTCAAAGAAACTACCCCCCAAAATTGCAAAATTACAAAAACAAGAATAGTTTCAAATAAGAGATATAAGAAAACAATACCAATGAATTCCTTTTTAGAAGTAAGAGGCATATAGGTACAATGTTTGCACATATTTTCTGATTTTCTCAAGGTATTGATCAGTTTTTTAATTTTTAAAGTCTCTTTTTCTTCCTTAATAATATTATTTGTTATATGTTGTGGATCTCTGAGAGGAAGGAAGCATTTTGGGAGAAATTCTGAAGATGTAAAAAATAAAAGATTAAAACAAATTTAATTTTAAAAGTCAACATCTTGAGGACAGGGATCATGTTTTAAACTTTCTTTGTACCTCCAGTGGATAACACAATGCCTCACACATCATAAGCATTTAATAAATATTTATTGACTGACAGTAATATATTTTGATCACTTTTCTTTTATTTCATCTGGATTTACTATGGTTTTGCCTTATTCATTTCTGTTACAGTTGTTCAGCTGTGTCCAACTCTTCATGACACCGTGGACCATAGCATGCCAGGTCCTTCAATTTTCCACTGTCTCTCAAAGTCTCTCCAAGTTCATGTACATTGTTTTGTCATGTTCTAACCATCTCCTCCTCTGCTGTCCCCTTTTCCTTTTGCCTTCAATCTTTTCAAACATCAGGATTTTTTCCAATGTGTCCTGTCTTCTGATCATGTGGCAAAAGTATTTAAGCTTTGGCTTTTGCATTTGACCTTCCAGTGAATAACTTGAATTTATTTTTTAAAGTTCATTTTAGTCTTATTAATTTTGTGTTTCGCTCTCTTCTTTTCAATATGTTTTGCTAATCATTTATTGATTTTATTACCTTTTTTGTTCTTATTTCTTTCTTTTCTTTTTTATGATTAAAACATAAACACACAATAAGGAAAGAAAAAGAAAAATACTGAAACTTAAATACAAAATAAGAAAAGATAAAAAACATGTCATGTGCACAGCAGAACACAAGAGGATTCAAATATACATATAGCAATAAAATTTCCTTTTCAAGAAAGCCTATATAATAAATACTATATGTTACGTTGACAGCTGTCCATTTTTGCTTCATTGTTATCTTTCTTTTGTTCTCTGTTGTACACTTTTTCCTTTGTTCTTTTTCCCCTTTCTCCCTCTCCCCCACCAGAGGGTTACAATCAAGCAGAGATATATTTGTATACACATATAGATACACATATGTATATACATATAGATACACATATACAGATTATAATGTTAAGATCTTTCCTGCCCCTTAGTAGGCCCATTGGACCTGCTTTGAACTCTGACCCAGCCCACAGCTAAATCAAATGGAGCTCAGTGTGGGAGTTTACCCCATGAAGCATGAGCAGAGAGCAGGAAGAGTAGAATAGGAAATAAGGGAATGAGGTGGAACTGAGAAAGGAGGCAGAGAGGGGCAGAGCAATTAGCATGGGTGAGAGAGGGACATTTTGCCTAAGGGAGCTTGTTTGTGGGGAGACCTGAGGGAGGGAAGGTATGGGGATGGTTGTGTTTTCTGTATTGGTAATGTGTACCAACTTCTTTATTACTGTGGTGGATCTGGCTTTCTGGTATATGAACAAATATCTTGGTTTTGTCTTTGAAGAAGAGAGTGTCATATCTTGCCATTCAAATCTGGAAATACACCTGCACATTCATAGCAGTTGCTGTGGGTATTGCATCTATATATACATACAGACATATACTTTCCCTAACAAATTCTACTTCCAATCTTTGTTTTAGTGTTTGTGTGTATCTCTTGTTTCCTATCCCTCCTAAATCCCCTACTATACTTCTACCTGATAACTTGCCTTCCTATTATCTAACCTACCCTGTTCCAAGGATCCCTCTATTATCCTCCTGTTCCCATTAATCTAAACACCTTTCTATACTTCCACTTTAACCTATTCCCTTACCTTCACCTCTATAGATCCCTCCCTTATCCTCTTCCTTCTCCCTATCCCCTTAGCATTCTATTTCTTTCCAAATTTAGAAGACTTTCATACTTTTCTATATATGTATTGGTTCCTCTTGAACACATTCCTTATGAAAGTAGATTTCCAGAACTAACAGCCTTCCTCCCCCATCTAGTTCTTCTGTCTCAGTCCTTCCTCTCACACCTCATTTGTATAAAATCATCTTTTTAGCTGTTCCTAAGCATTTTTACTTTTTAAAGTCATATCATACTCAAGTCTACCCAAATCTTTCTTATGAACTACCTGATTACTGATAACAATTTTGTATGTTTTACATACAAAAAAGGCAAAGTGTCTGTCCTCATTGAGTCCCTTATAATTAGTCTTTAGTATTCACCTTATTTTTCTCTTGGTCCTTGTATATTGAATCTTCTATTAAATTCAGGTGCTGCTTTTTTTAAATCCTGAAAGTCTAACAGTTCATTAGACCATTTCTTTTGCTTTTCTGTATATAGTGTTCCAAGACCTGTGGTCTATTAGTGTCATCACTGTCATCATATTTAAAATGTTTCTTTTTCTTGTTGCTCGCAATATTTTGTGCTTGAGCTGTGGGTTTTAGAATATGACTATAATATTCCTGTGGGTTTCCTCATAGGATCTCTTTTAGGTAGTGATAAGTGGATTTTTTCTATTTCTACTTTCCCCTCTTGTTCTAATGTTTCATGGCAATTTTCTTTAACTACTTTTTGTATTACTGTATCAAGATTCTTTTTTTGATCAGAACTTTCAGGTATTCCAATTATTCTTATGTTTTCTCTTTTTAATCTGTTCTCTAGATCCATTGTTTTTCTGTTACTATGTTTCACATTCTCTTCTCTTTTTTCATTCTTTAAATTTAGTTTTTTCTTTCGATTTCTTCAAGCATCAGATCCTCCTTCAATTCTCTCCTTTGGTCTGGAACTGGAACCAAGGCCTCTAGCCTCCCTCAAGTGCCCACAGCTAGCAGAGTCCTTGCTCCACTGCTTCTGCACTCAGCAGGCATGTGTTGGTTCTTTTCCACTCCCACCAGCGTCTCCACAGAATATCTAAGTCTGGCATTCCTTGTGAACATAGGGTCCCTTGATCTTCCCCAGCTCAGATAACCAACACCCTTCACTGTCTAGGGGTTAAATGTTCCTGTGACTAGGGTTGAGGCAGCTTCCCAACCCAGCTAATCTCAGCGCTTGCAGCTGGTTGTTTACAGGGAACTAAGACATAATTTGTTGGTGTTTACTCTTCACAGGGACCAAACCTCATCCTGGGACTTTTCTGAAAATCTCTGTCCCAGAATGCCCCCTGTTCTGCCCCTACTTTATTTATTTTTACTGCTCAATATTCAACCTGGCATACTATTTAATCTCTTTTTGTAAGGGAAAATCTTGAAAACTGGCATGTTTCTGACCTACTGTGCCATCTTCCCAGAATACTCTCAATTTTATTACTTTTTAAAAAGAATATTTCCTCTGGCTTACCAGTTCTGTTTTTTTTTAATTTCCAATTTACCTATTTCTCCTCTAATTTCCAAGATTTTCTCTTCTGTGCTCATTAAGGTCAATTTACTTGTTGACTTTCTAATTTTAAAACTTGTAATTCATTAAACAATATCTTTTCTGTTTCATTAATCCTTTTTTTAATAATATAATTTATCATCTGATGACTGGTTTAGAAGAGTCTCAGAAATTTTGATTTGCTGTCATATAATTTTCTTTGTCCATTAATTATTGATTGATTTTATGGTTTGTCATTTGACCAAATTTTGCTTAGGACTTCATCTAATTTACATTTAAGTCTGTCTTTTGTTCATTCTCCCTGAATTGACTGTCATTTTTGTTTTGTATGGCACGAAAAGGATGGTGAATATTTCTCTTTTTTTCATATTTTATTTACCATTACTCTGTGTCTAGACACATGATGTACTTCTGAAAAACTGCCATGTAGTTTTAAGCAATAGGTATATCCTGTTTTATTGATGTGAAAATATCCTATTTGAGAGATGACATAAATATTTTCACTCTTCAAAAGTTTGTTTTTTAGTTTCCTTTTGTTTATCTTTTTTGTTAGAGATGTCTGGTTCTAAGAATGAAACATTAAAGTCTACTATTATTGTGTTACTATGGTTTTTTCTTCATTTTGATTATCTATAAGAATTTAGAAACTCTGTGATTTGGTTCATATGAGTTTATTAATGATATTAAATAGTAGATATGGTTTATGTTTCCTTTCAGTATAATGTAATTTCATTGATTATCACTTCTAATACTGTGAATTTTTATTTTTGCTTTGTCTAATAGCATGACTGCAATTCTGGGGGATAGGGTGGTATATAACTGACACATAAAAAAAATTTGTTCCAACCACTCATTTTTTACTCTTGATATAACTTTGTTTCTTTAATTCATTTCCTATAAGCAATAGATTATAGGGCTTTGTTTTATAATCAATTCTTTTACATTTTTTCATTTTATTGAATTGTTTAATCCATTTAGTGTTATGAGAAGTCTATGTTTTTCTCCTATTTCATCTCTAGCATTGCTTAAAAAAAAAAAACCTTTCCCTCCTT
The DNA here is from genome assembly GCA_028646515.1 of Pseudochirops corinnae. Lineage (NCBI taxonomy): Eukaryota > Metazoa > Chordata > Mammalia > Diprotodontia > Pseudocheiridae > Pseudochirops > Pseudochirops corinnae. Next base: position 307,008,573 of record CM053585.1, on the reverse strand, counting down.
CCTCTTTTAAGTAAGACCATATGATTAATTTTGCCTAAACTTCTTTGTTGTACTCAAATTTCTACAATCTCTCTAATCCACACTACTCTCTTCTTGTTCTTTTTTAACCTCTTTCCTTGGTTTAGGTGGTTTTTTTTTTAACTTATATTATTAATTTCTTTCTTTTGTTAGTTATCTATTTTTTTCATATTTTCCCTTCTTTTTGCCTTCTAACTTAAGTGGTCAGTCCACAATCTCCTCTCTTCTTCTCCCCCCATGTTATTTTTCTTGTTGGCTTTTTGTACTTTTTTCCAAGTTTAATTTCTTTGCTTTGTAGTCTCAGTAATTCTTTTCCTTTCCTATCTATTCTAAACTTTTATTTCCTAATTCATAGAATATATCCTTGTTTCTTCCTTCTTTAATCTCTTTGTGTTCATTATTGGGCTAAAGCTTCTAAAGTAGTAGTACACAGCTCTGTCTTCTAACCAGTTTCTTAGTTATCACTCTTATAGATCTTGCTCCACTGTTTCTTTTTTTCATTATGCCTCATTCTAAGAAGTATCAATTCATAAGAGCAATAATATAGACAAAAGCTGCTTTTCATCACAATCTGTTGTCAGTCTATCTCTCTCTGCTTTGCAACCCCAAAGACTGTTCTTTGTCCTCACCATGACCTCCAGTCTCTCTGCCTTCAGTTCTTTCCCAAGCCATCTCCCCCAAACTGGCTGTACTTCCCCTCTTCCCCTATCTTTACTCTTTAGCCAGGCATTTCAACTCTATGCTGTCCTCTTCCCTGAAGTCACTTGACCCTTTATCCTATTGCCAATCTTTCCCTGCTAAACCTCAGCCATGAATACTCCCTCTGCAGTCTTTGTCCCTACTCACATGCTGTTGAAAGAAACAGGAGAAAATTAGGAAACTGAGCTATCTAGGTACACTACAAATTTATGTAACTCCATCTCAACCAGGCCTTCACTATAATAATGCGACCTTTCTATACCTCCCTAATTGAAAAACTATCCCATTCACCACTGTGGCATTTCCATGCCTTTTCATCCCTGCTCAAATCTCCCATGGGTCCCACTCCACTCCTGCTTTCAGTTGAAAAATCTTTCCTCATATTTCAGTGAAAAAAATTGAAGTCATTCACCAAGAGTTCCCTCTTCTCCCTTCGTTGTCATCTCACCTCACTCAGATGCCTTCTGCCACTATCTCTTCTCTTACCCCTTTCTCACATAAAGATGTGGCCATTCTCTGCACAAAGAATTCCATTGTATCCCTTCTTCTCCAGGAGATTGCTCTCTCTCTCATCCCTATTCTTTCACTAATTTTTCATCTTTCTCAATCTACTGGTTGCTTCCCTACTGCACAGCCTATTCTCTAAATTAAAAAAAAATCACCCTTTCACTCAATCTATCTATTCCTGCTAGCTATTATATCATATATCTCTTCCCATTTGTGACTAACCTCTTGAGAAGGTCATCTACAATAAGTGCCTCCACTTCCTTTTCTCTCATTCTTTCAACTCTTTGCATTCTGGCTTCTGACCTCATCATTCAACTGAAAATTACTAATGATCTCTTAATTGCCAAATTTAATGAACTTTTCTCAGTCCTTACCCTTCTTGAATTCTCTATAGTCTTTAAAACTATTAGTCACCTTCATTGGACACCCTTTTCTACTTAATATTCTCTTCTCCCTAGATTTTTCTGGGCTGATTCCTCCTGGTCTTCCTCCTTACCAGTATGATTACCTCTTTTCTGTGTCCTTTGCTCTATCTATCCAATTCATGCTACAAACCATAGATATCCTCTAGGACTCTGTCCTAGGCCTTCTTTTTTTCACTCTATACCAGTGGTTCTCAACCTTCCTAATGCTGAGACTCTTTAATACAGTTCCTCATGTTGTGGTGATGCCCAACCATAAAATTATTTTCGTTGGTACTTCATAACTGTAATTTTGCTGCTGTTATGAATCGTAATGTAAATATCTGATATGCAGGATGTGTTTTCATTGTTACAAATTGAACATAACCCACAGGTTGAGAACCGCTGCCTATACTATTTCACTTGGTGATCTCCTCAGCTCCAGTGCGTTCAGTTATTGTCTTTATGCTGTTAACTCTCAGATCCATTCATCCAACCCTAACCTCTCTTCTAATCTCCACTTTCCAATCTCTAGGTGTCTGTTAGACATTTTGAAATGCATTTCCCATAAATATCTAAAACAGAACTAATTACATTCTTCCCTCCCCTTGCCCAGTCCTACTTTAAGGCTGTGCCCTTCCCCTGAAGTTACTTCCAATTTATCCCCACGCGTATCTTATTTGTAAATTGTTTTCTGCATGTTATCTTATTTATGAAACTGCTATCTCTCTGGGATCAGGGACTGTGGTTGTTGTTGCTTTTATTTGTATCCACAGCACTTAACAGACTGCTTGGTACTTAGAAGGCACTTAATAAATGTTTGTTGATATGGTAAAAATTAGTCTGTATACAAATTATGTGGTCCAACTCTATTTCCTTTCTTTCCCATAATCAGTCCCTTTCCCATTAGCCATGCTAAATCATTCAGCTCTGGTCTGTTTTCCTCCCCATTTCATGTTTAAAGATGCCAGTCACACCTAGCAACTGAATCAGTGTGTTTTTCCATGAATGCACAGCACTCTGTCTGAGGAGCTTCTGTCCCAATGACCTATATCCTCTAGACTGAATTCATTTTAAGGCCCCATTTCTTATCCACAGAATCAACATCTTACCACATGAAAGTGATTTTTAGTGGAAAAACTTGCCCTTGTTGAGTTAAGATCTCCCTTTTCATTCCTTCATTTTCATTCTCTCCCTTTTACCATCTTTCCTATTCTCTCACATCTTCCTCTTCTGCAAAACTCTATTATCATGCCTTTGCTGTTCACTCGCATTCACAATGAAACAACTTATATATTCCCCTTCTATGTTCCACCTCCCTTGACCTGAATTATGAAAATTCTCACTCTGCAATTTTATTTCACATAATAGATTGATTTATGTGGAAAGAATTTATTGGGTTCACTTCTCTCTCTTTAAATTTTGCTTACTTCTTTTAAAGTTTTTCATCTCTTGATGACTCTTCATTGTTTTTCTTTATCTTATAAAGTCAATTTTTCTTTTTCTTTTCTCCCTTTTAAAAATTTACTTCTAGAAATGAAGCAATATATTCCCTTATTCATTATCTCTTTGATAGAATGTGTTGTCTTTGATGTGTTTCTTATGATTCTGCTGTTTACAAGTTGATATTCTGCTTTAATCTGGTTTTATTTTATTTTTGTAGAAATATCTCAAAATCTATTTTTTGTGGTTGAATGTTCATCTTTCAGAATTGTTGAATAGGTGCTAGTGTGTAGGGTTTGATATTTTGGGTAACATTTTGAACTCCTTTGTTTTTTGAAATATATTATTTTGGGGGGGGAGTGGGGATCCAAGATGGTGGCATAAGAGCAACAACATATCGCAGCTCTCACATAGCCACCCCAAAATACCCATAAAATATGACTCTAAACTAATTGTAGAACTCCAAAACGCACACAAATATACTTTCCACTAAAGTCAGCTCAGCTATGAAGAACCATATCAGCCCTGAGAACCGAAACCAGCCTAGTCTGAAACCGTGGCCCTGCCACAGAGGCAGCTGGACGAGAGGAGCCGGAGGGTGGCTGGACAAGAGGAGCCGAGCCCCGGCTGCAGCTTTGGGTGAGCGGATCGGAGGCAGCTGCGGCAGTATCCAGAATTAGGTCAGCGGAGCTTGCAAAATCAGGAGAGAAAAGTGGTCCAGCTGAAACGCCTCCAGAGCAACGAAGCTGCAGAACTGGAGGTCTTGCATCTGCCTCCACACTACCACTTCAGAGCTCTTGGGCTGCAGACTGCAGGGGGACCAAGAGATCAGTCAGAGGCCAAGTGATCTTGCGTTGAGTGGCCTGTATCCAGATTGCGGTCTTGGGCTTTGGTCCTGTGGTTTTTTTTTTTTCCAGTGAGCCGGAGTGGAGGAGGGACCCAGCAGCCTCCTAAGAGCCCTGGCAGCTGGAAAAACCCCAGCGATTTGGGACAGAGCTTTCCCCTCTGGAAGCAGAGCTCCACAGAGATTTAAAAAAAAAAATCACGGATTGACCAACCATGAATAAGAATGAGCAAGAAGCAAAGTAAGAACAGCAACCAAACCCTAGATTCCTTCTTTGAGGAAAAGAAGGATCAAGGCAGAAAGAGGGAGGAGGATAGCACAGCCAGAGCTCCCCCATCAAAAGCTTCCAATAAACATGAAGATTTCCTTAAAGCTAGAGATCAGCTGAAGAAGGATGTTGAAAACCAAATGAGAGAAGTGGAATAAAAATTGGGAAGAGAAATAAGAATGTTGCAAGAAACTCATGAAAAGAGAGTCAGCAATGGGACTGAAGAAATTAACACCTTAAAAAATAGATTAACTCAAATGACAAACGAGGCCCAAAAAGCCAATGAGGAGAAGAATGCCTTAAAAAGTTGACTTTGTCAGATAGAGAAAGAATCTCAAAAGCACTCTGAAGAGAATAATTCCGTCAAAATTAGAGTGGAGCAAATGGAAGCAAATGACTTCATGAGAAATCAAGATACTATCAAACAGATCCAAACAAATGAAAAAATAGAAGGCAATGTGAAATATCTCCTTGAA
>CM053585.1:306985921-307003417 GCA_028646515.1 Pseudochirops corinnae | reverse complement strand
GACTTTCAAGCATTCTTGCTGAAAAAACCAGAACTGAAAAGAAAATTTAACACTCAAATACAAGAAGCATGAGAAGGTAAACATAGAAAAGGAATCATAAGGAACTTATCAAAGTTGAACTATTTACATGCCAACATGGAAAAGTGATAATTGTAACTTATGAAACTTTTCTCAATATGAGGATAGGTGATGGGAATACAAATGTATATACACATATACATGCACATATGTCTATATAGGAGGGTTTATATATGTATATGAACACATATCTGAGTATGTGTATATATGAGTTCATAGAGGGCACAGGTTCAATTGAATAGGAAGGGATGATATTCTAAAAGGTGAAATTCTAAGGTGAGAGAGGAATAGAATGAGAGGAGACAGGGAGAGACAGAACGGGGTTAATCATCTCATATAGAAGAGGCAAAGGATAATTGTTTCAATGGAGGGGAAGAACAGGAAGGCAAAAGGGAAAGGGTCAACCTTACACTCATTGAATTTGGCTTAGGGAAGGAATGACAAACTCTAAACTGGGTATCTTGCCACACAGGACAGTAGGAGGCATGGGGATGAGAAGTGGGATGATGGAGGGAAGGACAGGGTGGGGGGCAGGATTGCTGGAAGTACACACTTATATAAAGGGACATGGACAGGGACAGGGTAGAGAATAAAACAAAGAGGGGGGTAGATAGGAAGGAGCGACATATAATCAGTTTCTCATGATATGCCCACTGCAGAGATGTTCTGCATAATTACACATGTACAGCCTGGATTTAATTGCTTGTCCTTCCAGTGGGGGTGGGTGACAAGGGAGGAAGGGAAAGAATCTAGCATTTAAAGTTCTATAATCAAATGTTAAAAATATATATGTATATATATTATTATTATTAACTACATCCAAATGGGAATTAAGATATACAGGCACTGTGGTAGGGAGATCCATACTGCCCTACTGGAAAGTCAGAGGGGCAAGTGGGAGGACAGAGGAGAGAGCAGATTGGCGGAGGAGTTATACAGTGGGATGGCTGTTTTGAGGTGTTGGGTAGGGGAAAGATGGGGAGAGAATTTGTAACTCAAAATCTCGTGGAAATGAATGATGTAATAAGAAAATAAATAAAACAACAAAATCAATAAATGATGTAAACAAGAAAACAATAAACAAGAAAATTAATTTATTTAAAAAAAAGAAATCTCACATAAAGCAGACTAGAGCAGGAGGAACTAAAGACTGGAAATAGTGTTTATTGCTTTAACCTAGAAATGAGTCATTTAATAAGCTCTTACTACGTACCAGGCACTATAATAATCTCTGGGAATACAAAGAAGATACTATGACAGCCCTCAAAGAGCTTAGGTTTTAATGGGGGACTAAGCAGTATGTTAATAAATAGGTATCTATAAGATATATAAAGAATTAATGCACAGTGACCTTAGAAGGTAAGACTAGCATCTGAGGAGACTAGGAAATGCCTCCTGTAAAAGGTAATACTTAAGCCAAATTTTTTTTAAGACTGAAAGGCTTGTAACCTTTTATTAAATAGCCATCCAATGAGCATTTATTTAGCACTTAGTATTATTTATTTATTTTAGTTTTCAACATATACTTCCACAAGATTTTGAGTTCCAAATTTTCTCCCATTCTCTCTCCTCCTCTTACCCCATGACAGTGCTTTCTGCCTAACCCTTCCCTCAATATGCTCTCCTTTCTATCACCCCCACCCTTCTTTTATCCCCTTTCCCTTCTATTTTCCTGTATGGCAAGATATATTTCTATACCCCTTTCCCAGTTGCCTATAAAAACGATTTTTAACATTCCTTTTTAAAACTCTCTCCAAATTCTCTCCTTCCCCCCCTCCCCAGCCACCCTCTTTGAGAAGACAGGCAATTCTATATAGGTTATACATGTGTTGTCATGTAAACATTTCCACAATAATCATGTTGTGAAAGACTAACTATATTTCCCTTCATCTTATTCCAACACCTGTGTATTCTGTTCTCTCCTTTGTCCTTATCCTTCCTCAAAAGTGCTTGCTTCTTATTACTCCCTCCCTTAATCTGCCCTCCCTTCTATCATCCCTCCTCTTTTATCCCCTTCCCACCTACTTTCCTGTAGGATAAGATATATGTGTATTAATCTCTCCTTAAGCCAAATCTAATGGGAGTAAAGTTCACTCATTCCCTCCCACCTTCTCCCTTCCCCTCTAGGTAGATAGATGTAGATAGATAGATAGATAGATAGATGGATAGATAGATAGATAGATAGATAGATAGATAGATAGATAGATAGATAGATATACACTCCTCTAACTACCCTAATACTGAGAAAGGTCTCATGAGTTACAAATATCATCTTTTCCATGTAGAAATGTAAACAGTTCAACTTTAATAAGTCTCTCGTGATTTCTCTTTCCTGTTTACCTTTTCATACTTCTCTTGAGTCATGTATTCTAAAGTAAAATTTTCTATTCAGCTCTGGTCTTTTCATCAAGAATGCTTCAAAGTCCTCTATTTCATTGAATTATCATTTTTTCCCCTGAAAGATTATACTCAGTTTTGCTGGAGAGGTGGTTTTTAGTTTTAAGCCTAGTTCCTTTGACCTATGGAATATCATATGCCAAAACCACAGTCCTTTAATGCAGAAACTGCTAAATTTTGTGTAATCCTTATTGTGTTTCCACAATACTGAATTGTTTCTTTCTGGCTCCTTGTAATATTTTCTACTTGACCTAGAAACTCTGGAATTTGGCTACAATATTCCTAGGAGTTTTCCTTTTCAAATCTCTTTATGAGATGATCAGTGGATTCTTTGCATTTCTATTTTCTCCGCTGGTTCTAGAATAGTAAGGCAGGTTTCCTTGCTAATTTCTTGAATGATGATGTCTAAGTTCTTTTTTTTTTAATCATGGCTTTCAAGTAGTGCAATATTTTTTTAAATCTGTCTACTGGATCTATTTTCCAGGTCAGTTCTTTTTCCAATGACATTTCACATCATCTTCTATTTCTTCATTCTTTTGTTTTATACTTACTTGATTTCTTATAGAGTCATTAGCTTCCATTTGCTCCATTCTAACTTTTAAGGAATTATTTTCTTCAGTGAGCTTTTGGACTTCCTTTTCCATTTGGATGATTTTGCTTTTTAAGGCATTCTTCTCTTCATTGGCTTTTTAGACCACTTTTGCCATTTAGGTTAGCCTATTTTTTATGGTGTTATTTTCTTCAGCATTTTTTGGGTCTCCTTTAGCAGACTGTTGATTAATTTTTCATGATTGTCTTGCATCACTCTCATTTCTCTTCTAAATTTTTCTTCTGCTTCTCATATTTCATTTTCAAAATCCCTTTTGAGCTCTTCCATGACCTGTGACCAATTCATATTTCTCTCGGAGGTTTTAGATGTAGGAGGTTTGACTTGGTTGTCTTCTTCTAGTTGTGTGTTTTGATTTTGTTTGTCATCAAAGTTAGATTCTATAGTCTGAGGTTTTTTCTGTTGTTTGCTCATTTTCCCAGCCAATTACTTGAATTTTTAACTCTTTGTTAAAGTAGTGTGGAGGTTGTACTGTCCCAAGCTACAGGGGTTTTGTGCAGCTCTTTTCAGAGATACTTCTGGGGACCTGTAAATTTTCAGTTCTTCCAAGGTTGTATGATCAAAGGAGAGATGTTTATTCCTCTCCTGGTATGTGCTCTGCTCCATGAGTGACCACAATCACTCTTTTCTGGCCTGGAACTGTGAGGAGGATTCTCTTTCACCTGCCTCCACAAGCTCTGCCACACCAGCACTCCTCTTGGCCTCAGGACTACCAGCCAGGACTGCAATCCAGATCCAAGTATGGGCAAAGCAAGAGAATCCTGCCTCAGCATCAACAAAAAGATCTGTAATCTCACTCTGATCAGGAACTTTATCTTCACACTGTCTGTGACCTGAGAACTCCAGAAGCAACCACTGCCACTACTGCCCCAGTGCTGGGGCCATACCACCCTCTTCTCTCACCCACGTCTGACAGACCTTTCCTACTGACTAAGTTGTCTTTGACATTTGTGGGTTGAGAAGTCTGGAAACTAACATTGCTGTCAGTGACTCAATGCCCTGAGGCCTGCCCCAGTTTTACTGGGGCCCTATCTTTGCCAGCCCTGCCCATGCTGGAGTGTGCTCTTCTCTCAGATTGGTGTGACAGCCCTTTCCTGTCTACCTTCCAGGTTGTCCTTGCCTGGAAATATGTTTCAGTCTGTTTTTTGGGCATCTGCTACTCTATAATTTGTTTAGTCATTTTTTACACGTATTTGGAGTAGTTTGTGGGAGAACTCAAGCAAGTCCCTGCCTTTACTTCACTATCTTGGCTCTGTCACATAAGCCAAATCTTGAAGGAAACTGGAAATTCTAATAGATGACCAATGTGGTGGGAAAGCATTCTAAACAATGTGGAGAGTCAGTGCAAATACAGAAAGGAGGGATGGCATGTTGTATGTGAGGAATATAAAGTGACCTAATATAGCTAAATTTTAGAGTATGTGGAGGGGGGAAAGTATGACATTAGAAAGAAAGGACCACCATGTGAAAGTCTTCAAATTCAAAATGAGGAGCTTCTATATTAATTGGAGATAATAGGGAGCTGCTGAAGTTTACTACAAGTGGGGAGATAGTGTCATTGGAAGACCTACATTTGAGGAAAATCACTTTGGCAACTTTGTAGAAGATGAGTTGGAATAGGGGAAAGAATTAAGCTAAAGACACCAATCAGAAGCTCATTGCAATGCTACATTTGGGAAATGATAGAGGACTGAAAGAGGATGGTGGTTGTGTCAGTGGAAAAAAGAGTGGGTATATGAGAGAAGTAGAGAAGATAGAAATAATAATATTGGCACTCAAGTGGATATTCTATATGAATATGAGTGTGGCATCAAAAATGACTCTGAGGTTTTTAACATGATAGATTGGCAAGATGGCTGTGTCTTTGACAATAACACAGAAGTTCAGAAGAGTAGAAAGTTTTAGAGAAAAGAAAACGAGTTCTGTTTTGGACATGTATAGTTTAAGGTACAAAATCAATTTCCATTTTGAAATATCTAATAGACAGTTGGTGATAAGGTACTGAAAAGTTCAGGAAAGTTTTAGATAGATATTTAGATCTATGTAGAGATAGATATACAGATATGAAGATCAACTATATTGAAATGATAATTTCTATCTCTTTTTCTGGATATCTGACATGATAGAAATCCACTGATCCACCTTTCTATTTCTTAGTCAGTACCAGATAGCTTTCACAATTGTTGCCTTATAATATAGTTTAAAATAGCATACTACTAACCTTTTATTTTTTTCATTAATTCATTTGATATTTTTTACCTATTATTCTTCCAAATGAATTTCAAGATTATTTTTTCTAGCTCAATCAAATATTTTTAGTAGCTTAACTGAGATTGCATTGAGTAAATGGATTAATTATTTAGAATTGTCATTTTTATTATATTGGTCCTGCATACTCATGAACAATTAATATTTTTCTAATTATTTAAATCTGACTTATTTGTATAAAAAGTGTTTTATAAACATGTTCATGTAGTTTCTTGGTTTGTCCTGGCAGGTTTACTCCTAGGTATTTTGTTTTTACTGTACTCCCAGTATTTTTAATGGGGTTTCTCTCACTATCTCTTCTTGCAGGGTTTTGTTGGTGATATAGAAATGCTAATGATTTATGTGGGTTTATTATATATTCTGCTAATTTGCTAAAATTATTTTTCAACTTTTTAGCTAAATCTCTAGTATTTTCCAAGTGTATCATCATGTCATCTGCAAAGAGAGATAGATTACCTCATTGCCCATTCTAATCCTTTTAATTTCTTTTTATTGTATTGCTATTACTGGCATTTCGAAAAAAAGCATGCCTTGATCAATAAAGCCCAAGATTACATTAACTTGTTTGGCTGCCCTATGTTAAGTTCTCATTGCTGCCTTATGTTGAGTTCACTAAAACAAAATACTCTTTCTTTCAGGAAAATTGCTCTCAAACCATGCTTTCCACAAATGTTAATTGTGAAGTAAGCTTTTGAACTTATGTGTCAGAAGTACCAGGTTTGATATTGGGATGAAAAGAATTTCATCTGTTTCCAGAGTCTGTGACACCATAAACCATAAAAAGATATCAGTCTGATGAACTAACAGCAGAAAAGATTAATCCATTATACCTAACACATTCATTTTTCACCCCTTCTTCACAAACTAGAACACTATGTCAGGGTTGTATAAGCCTATCTCTGAGTTTTCAGTAGAGCTCAAATATGTCACCTTCCTCCTCTATCTGGAGCCATCATCTTTCCTGATCCACAGAAAGATAAAAGGCAGGTATTCATTCTGGCTGGGTTTTCAGTGTGGCAGTGCTCTGTAATACAACACTACTTGACCAGAGAATGGAGGAACACAGCAAACTCGATGAGGACACCAGAGTATGAATACTCCTACCAGATGTGCTTGAAGCAGAAGTTCCAGCATACATCTAGGCCAGATTTGTCTCTCCTAAAAGTCACTTAAAGCAGAGACTAAAGAGAAAGAAATGTGAAATGCCCAGTGTGGGAGGACACTGAGATAATTTTGAGGTCTAACACCAAAGAAAAACCACAATCAAGGGAAAGGAGTTACAAGGTAAGCAGAAGGGACATTACCTAATGGAATTACCTAAGATGTTAGGTGATCTGCTTTCTCTCTTTTATTACTATAAGCATTTAGAAATATAAATTTTCCTCTGATTACCGATTTTGCTATATCCCATAAGTTTTTATATGTTGTCTCATTATTGTCATTCTCTTTAAGGAAATTATTGGTTGTTTCTATGATTTGATCTTTAACCCACTCATTTTTAGTAGTAGGTTATTTCGTCTCTGATTGGTTTTCACCTATTTTTATATGATTCCTTACTAAATGTGATTTTTGTTGCATTGTGATCTGAAAAGAATATTTTTATTATTTCTCCTTTTAACTATAACATTTTTGTGTTCTAATGTGGTAAATCTCTGTAAAGGTACCATGAACTGCTGGGGAGAAGGTGTTTTCTTTTTTATTCCCATTCAATTCTCTTCAGATAACTAGCATATCTTGCTTAGCTAAAATTTTATTCCGTTCCTTGACTTCTTTCTTATTTTTTTGTTAGATTTATCTAGACTGTAAGATTAAAGTCCTCCACTACTATAGTACTCTTATATATCTCTACCTGTAATTTATTTAATTTTTAAAAAAAATTTAGATGCCATCATATTTGGTGCATATAGGTTCAGTATTGACATTGCTTCATTGTCTGTGGTACCTTTTATCAAAATGGAGTTACTCTGTTTATCTCTTTCAATTAAATCTATTTTAGCTTTAACTTTGTCTGAGATGACTGCCACCCCTACCTTTTTTCCCCATCAGGTGAAGCATAATAAATCCTGCTCCAACCCTCCATTTTAACTGTGTATATCTCTCATTCTTAAATGTGTTTCTTGTAAACAATGCTGTGTTGAATTCTGATTTTTTAAAATCCATTCTTCTATCCATTTCTGTTTTATGGGTGAGATCATCCCATTCACATTCAAAGTTATAATTACGATTTGTGAATTTCCCTCCATCTTATTTTTACTCATTGTTTCCATCCTTGCAGGGATGGTTTAACATAAGGAAAATTATTAATGTAATTGAGTATATCAATAATGAAAGGTTTTTTAAATCATGTGATTATGTCAGTAAATGCAGAAAAAGATTTTGATAAGGTATAGCATTCCTTTCTATTAAAAAGCACTTGGTAGTTATACATATGTATTTGTTTTCATTGATAAAAAGCATTTTTATGATTGATAGAATTTACATAACACTATCAGCAAGCATTTTTGTAATGAGGATAAGCTAGAATCTTTCCCAGTAAGATCAGATGTGAAATAAGGATTCTCACTGTCACCAATATTATTCGATATTATGTTGGAAATCCTAGAAATAACAATAAGTGAAGAAAAAGAAGTAGAAGTAGTCAGAATAGGGAATGAGATAATAAAGCTGTCTCTTTTTGCAGATGCTAGAAAATCACAAAGACTCAACTAAAAAGTTAGTTGAAAAAAGTAATAATTTTAGCAAAGTAGCAGGATTTAAAATAAATCTACATCAGTATTCTTATATATCACAAACAAAACTGTGCAAGAAGAGATATGTATGTGTATACATTTTTGTGTCTAATGGTAGCCATCTCTAGGGTGAGGAGGGGAAGGGAAGAAGGAAAGAAAAAAAAAAGGAAGTTATATGATAATTTTATAATATATTTAAAAGTAATATTTAATAGATTTGCAGTTTCATATTCAATTATCTTTTCTAAATTCTACTATGTTATGGAAATACTTGCTTTATTTCATAAATTAAAAATAAAATAAATATTTTTTATAAGAAAGCATCAGTTAAAAAAAAAGATCTCAGGTAGAAGAAAACTCAGTTTTAATCACTCTGAGTATAAACAGATAAACTACCAAGGAAAACATTATGAAGAGAAAAAAATATATCCTTCAGATCAGTCAAAAAGGCCTAGACAGCTATGAATAAATACTGCAAAACAAAGGAAAATTAATCAATGTCTGATAAGAAAACTATACATTCCCCAAAGAGCAAGGATCCACAAAATATACCAGAATGATTTTAAAAAGAAAGAATTGTGAAAGCAGAATTTATGACCTACATATCAGAAATAATAAGAAGAATAGAAAACTTAATTCCAGAAGGACAAACCTCACCAAAGAAATAAGAAAGAGAACTAATTGGAAATTCAAGGAAAAAATAGTTAACTTTTAAAAGAACAACAATCTCTCTACCAGCAAAACACACTGACCTTAAAGACAGGCTTTCTAGAGATACCTTAAGGCCTACCAGAAGAATGTGAAGTCAGCAATAAAGGAAAACTTCATTGACAAATGCAATTCTTGGCCATAGTTCTAGAGTAGAAAGAAACAAGGGCTTAGTCACAAAAGAACAAGAACCCTGGTCACAGTTCTAAGGCAGAGATGAATACTAGGGCTTGTGACTGCAGGGGAACAGGGACCCTTCCTAGGTAAAGACAAGAGTGCAGACCAGGAAAATCCTGACCATATGTCTCCCAGGATCACACCACCTTGGAAGCATGAAAAACTTGCAGACCCCTGAAACTAGCTATGAAAACAATAGCACAAAAAAAAGCCTCCTTAAGGTCTACCAGAAGAATGTGACAGGTCAAAAATTATGGATACTATAATGTAAGAAATTATAAAAGAAACTTCCTGAACTTCTGGATGTAAAAAAGCTTCCTACATCCAGCTGAGTAAAGCCAAAATATTTATGAGCAGAACTCATAAAGTTCAAAGTCAAGAAATAGGGTGAAAAAATGAGCAAACAACAAAAAAGAACCTGATCACTAAAAAAAAAAAAAATTCTATAGTGGCAAGGAAAACCAAGACATAAATGCCAATGTGAAAACAGTGAAAACCAAAGGCTAAGAGAAAAATGCTAATTGAACACAAGTCCAATAAGAATTCATGAAAGAATTAAGAAGGTTAAAAGAAAAAATGGGAAAAGAAATAAGAGTGATACAAGAAAATTATGATAAAAGAATTAACAACTTGGTAAGAGGCAAAAAAAAAAATTGAAGAAATTAACACCTTAAAAACCAAAATTGGCCTAATGGTAAAAGAGGAAAGAAAATTCACTGAAGAAAAGAATTCTTTTAAAAGTTGAATAGGCCAGATGGAAAGAAAAGTACAAAAATTCACTGTAGAAAAGAACTCCTTAAAAAGTAGAACTGGCCAAATGGTAAAAGAGGTATAAAAGTTCACAGAAGAAAATCATTCCTTAAAAATTAGAATTGAACAAATGAAAGCTTAGTGACTTCATGAGATGCCAGCAAACAATAAAGCAAAGTCAAAAGAAAAAAATGTTGAATATCTTGAATCAGAAAAACAAAAGACCTGGAAAATAGATCACGGAGATTGTAATAGGAATGGAAATTTGAAGATCTTCCCTGTCCCTTAATAGACCTAGGGGAAATTTGAAGACCTCCCCTGCTTTGAAAGTAAACTCTGCCCCCCTAATAGGCCAAATGTAATCACATGGAGCCTATGATGGAGGGTTTGCTTAAGGGTGCAGCAGATCCCACAGGAAGGTATCCTGTTGTAAAGATAAACTCTACTCCCTAATAGGCCTGTGGTGGGAGGAGTTTGCTGAAGGGAAGCAGACCCCACAAGAGGCTGGGAGCCAGAGCTAGTGAGATGGAGGGAGAGAGAGGACTCTCAGGCAAGAAGATAGAGAAGTTTGTGAATAAATATTGATCTTGTATTGGTTTATGGGAAGTCTAAAAGATGCTATGGCTCTCAGTTATTATGGCTTCTTTGTTACCATAACATAATTGGCTTCCTGGTTTTGCGATTTGGTTTTCTGGTGTCTAAATAAATGTTTCAGTTCTGTCCTCTTTATGGAGAGTTTGGTATATTTTGTGATCAAACGTTATGGGTTATTTATAGTCACAGTCTTTATTGTGATGGTGGGTGCTGTAAAAATTGCATTGGCACTACAGAGATTCACGAATCATTGGACTACCTGAAAACCATGATCAAAAAAAAGACTCTAGACATCATATTTCAAGAAACTATAAAGGAAAACTGACCCAATATCCTAGGTCTAGAGAGTAAAATAGAAATTGAAATAGTCACCAATCACCTCCTAAAAGAGATCTCAAAAAGAAAACTTTGAGGAACATTATAGCCCAATTCTATATCTCCCAGGTCAAGTCTAGAATTGATAGGGTATGGGCCCAAGCTGAGATCTTCACCCCTGCCTCAAAAGATTTTGAGTCCTATTTGTCTATGGGCCTGGAAATCTCACCTTAGACTCTACTTGAATTTTCCCTCTTTTTTTTTAAATTGTAAATTTTTATTGGTAAACAAATATACAACTTGGAATGGATTTGAGGCAAATTGTGCCATAAGAAGATTTTTTTTTAAAATAAGTGGCTAAATAAAGTTTAAAACGAAAGTAACAATAGAAGAAAGTGTTTTCTGGTACAGGACCAGCAATACAAAAAATAGTGTACAAGTACCTGGATAATACCCCCATTTTGCAATAGTGCAACTTTAAGTACATATTGTTGACTGTCCATAGTCCACACAGAGTTACAATTCCACACTTCAACAACAACGTGCTGACAGTTCCTAAAGAAAACTGCTTCTTTAAAAAAAAGAAAAGAAAGGCATAACCCAGATGTTCCCTCATTTGACCAACTCCATCTAAGTTCAGATGTGCAGAAGGGCTTAGATATATCCAGAGTAAGCCACATGCAATATATTTTATTTGATCAATTTTCCAAAATAAAGTTTCAGCACAATGACAGTAGATAAGAGGAAGAAAAACATGGAGAGATGAAGTCCTAATTACTACACATGCATATCCTTTTGACAGTAGGGGGGGAAACCCTTTACAGATAAGTTACAAACAAAAAAAAAAGGCAAATAAACAATTTTGTACAAGAAATTTAACACATTCTGCACAATGTCTTCACTTTGCTGTCATCATTTGTACAAACTCTTCATAGTTTACTTGACCATCACCATCAATATCTGTTTCCCTGATCATTTCATCAACCTCTTCATCTATTAACTTCTCTTCAAGATTTGTCATCACATGGTGAAGTTCTTCTGTACTGATATAGCCATTGCAATCCTTGTCAAACACACAGAATGCTTCTCTAATTTCTTCTTCACTGTCTGTGTTTTTCATTTTTCTTGCCTTCAAAGTCAGAAATTCTGGAAAGTCAATCGTGCCATTACCATCAGCCTTTACTTCATTAATCATATCCTATAATTCAGCTTCTGTGGAGTTCTGCCCAAGTCCCCTTATTACAGTTCCCAATTCTTTTGTTGTTATAGTACCATCTCCATCCTTGTCAAATAATGAAAATGCTTCTTTGAATTCTGCAATCTGCTCTTCTGTCAGCTGATCAGCCATGCCGTTAGCAATACTAGTGCCGAAGTTCCTATCAAACAGCCTCCACACTCGGTGGCTGCACTTGGACTTGAATTTTCCCTGTCGATCAAGTCTCTGGTGTTTGCCTGAGGCATTGACCCTTCCCAGTTAATTGACTGGCCTTTCATTGTAGCCTACTTCCAATTCTCTGTTACCCAGCCAGTCTGTTACCATCTGATCCCAGCTACTTCCCATGCTTGTCTTCCCAGTCTGCCTTGGCCACATGGTCCAGGTCCCTGGCATCCCTGGTGTTCTCTGTTACCTCAAAGTCACCCCAGCTTACTGACCGCTCCCATCCAGATCCTTTTTCTATTAAAAAGAGTCAGTCTCAACTACTTAGCATGGATTTTTAGAATCATTCCCAGCTTAGATGGTGGTCTAATAAACCTTAATTTTTGACTGACAGAAGGCTTGGGTTGAATTAATTTGGGAAGAACACATGTCTTGCTATTTTGGGGCCCCAGCACCCCTAAACCTCAACAGAATTACAACCAAGAATAACCTATCCAGTAAAACTGAGTATAATTCTGGGGGGAGGGAGAAGGGGTGTAGAATGTATATTTAATGAAGTAGAAGACTTTCAGGCATAGCTGATGAAAAAACAAAAATTGAGTAAAAAAACTGACATTCATAAAAATAAGACTCAAGAGAAGCATATAAAGGTAATCATAAGGAACTCAATAAAGTTAAATTGTTTACATTCATATATGGGAAGATGATACATGTATCTCCTAGAAACTGTCATTATTAGAGCAGTTAGAAAAAAATTACATAAAGAAAGAGGGCATGAGAGTGAGTCAATAAAAAAAGAAGGGGTTCAAAATAGGGATGCACTGGGAGAAAAGGGAAAGGAGAGGTAGATTGGGAAAACTTTTCTTACATAAAAGAAGTATGCAAGGATGAGCTTTTATAATGGAGAAGAAAATTGGTGTGTGGTGGGCAATGTTTGAACTTTATTCTCATTGAAATTTGTTTAAAGAGAAATACACACACACACTCAGCTGGGTATAAAAATCTATCTTGCCCAATAGAGGCATAGGAGAAGGGGATAAGAGATATGGGGGGGAGGGGAGTAGGGAAATATAACAACAGGGTGGGCGTATTAAGGGATATGGTGGTCAGAAGCAAAATAGATTTTTAAGGAGGGATAGAAAAAAAATTGAATGGGATAACCAGAAGAAAATAGGAAGGAAATACAGTTAACAATTGTCACTCAACTGACTGAATCTGACCTTATCCCCATTCTCAGACCCATGAATTGCCTGAGGATGAACTTGAGTTCAAATGTAACTTTAGATACTTGCTATCTGTGTGACTCTAATATATCATTTACTACTCTGTTTGCCTTAAGTTCCTCATCTCTAAAACATGGTGATAATACTAGAACCTTTATTCTAGGGTGGTTGTAAGAATCAAATAAGATAGCATTTGAAAAGGGCTCACCCCACTGCCTGGCACATAGTAGGTACTATATAAATATTAGCTATAGTTATTGCTGTAAAATAACAGTGAATTTCCCTGTTAGCTGAAATCAGGTTTACAGAATTGACTATTCTTAGTTATGCTCTTTTTTCTTAATCTTCTACTTCAACTTCTCCTTTCCTTTATAGTAATTATGGCACAATCTTTCTAACCCTATCAATTATTTTCTTTGCTAATTTTTTCCTGCTTGGTTTCAGTGCTTCTATTTTACCAGAAAGTCATGGATTTTAGCTATTTCTTTATTGGCTCTATTTGGCGCTTGATCTTTTCCTTTTTTTTTTTTTTTTTTTGGCTCTCTATACCTCATTAGATATAGAGTTCTGGGTCTTTTAAAAATGATTTCTTGGGGGGGGGGGTGGAGTCAAGATGGTGGAGTAAAAGCAGGAACTTGCTTGAACTGGTGCCCCAACCTCTAATACTGGTAAAAAAAATTACTCCAAACAAATTTTAGAGTGACACAATCCACAAAATGACAGAGTGAAACACATGTCTAGCTCAAGTCAGCCTGGCAAGCCTAAAGGAAGTGTCTATCACACCAAGCTGGGGGCGGAGAACCGTCTTTCTTGGGCTGCACCAGCACAGACCAGCAGCAAAGACAAACTAGAGTAGACCTCAGGGGACTGAATCACTGGCAGCTGTGGCAATTTCCAGAATTCTCTAATCATAAGTGCCAAAGAGAAAGTAAAAGGTCAGTGAGGAAACTGTAGGATCTGGGTAAGAGAAGAGCACAGTCCAGCCACTGCCCCTGGGGCAGTGGAGGCTGCAGCAGCTCCAGCATCAGGGCAGCTTCTTTTTGAGCTCAGGTCCACAGATGGTGGGGAGACCAAGAGGTTGATCAGGGGGAAACTGCAGAACTCTCTTTGCTGGTGCTGAGGCAGGATTCGCTTGCTTTGCCATCCTTGGATCTGGGTCACAGTCTTGAGTGGTGGTCCTGGGATGAGGAGGAGCACTGGCATGGCAGAGTTTGTACCAGCTGTGGAGAGGAAATCCTTCTCACAGTTCTGAGGCAGGTGCCTAGAAGTAACTGTGACAACAGCTACGCAAAACCCCAGAAATTTGGGACACAGCACTCTCCACTCTGGAAGCAGAGTACTACAATGGCAAAGAGCTCAAAAGTCAAGTAATTGGCTGTCCAAACAAGCAAACAGAGGAAGAGGAATCAGAACATAGAATTGTTCTTTGGTGACAAAGAAGATCAAAACATAGAACCAAAAGAAAACAACACAGTCAAAACTCCTGCATCAATTGTCTCCAAGAAAAATATGAATTGATCACAGGCCATAGAGGAACTCTAGAAGGATTTTGAAAATCAAGTAAGAAAAGTAGAGGAAAAATTGGAAGAGAAATGAGAAGGATGCAAGAAAATAATGGAAAACAACTTAACAGCTTGCTAAAGGAGACCCAAAAAATGCTGAAGAAAATAAGACCTTAAAAAATAGACTAACTCAAATGAAAAAAGAAGTCCAAAAAGCCAATGAGAAGAATGCCTTAAAAAGCAGAATTGGCCAGATGAAAAAGAAAGTCCAAAAACTCACTGAAGAAAA
Organism: Pseudochirops corinnae; assembly: GCA_028646515.1. Lineage (NCBI taxonomy): Eukaryota > Metazoa > Chordata > Mammalia > Diprotodontia > Pseudocheiridae > Pseudochirops > Pseudochirops corinnae. The sequence continues at coordinate 306,988,402 of CM053585.1, read as the reverse complement.
TAATTCCTTCAGAATTAGAATGGGGCAAATGAAAGCTAATGACTTTATGAGAAATCAAGATATTATAAAATAGATCCAAAAGAATGAAAAAATAGAAGACAATGTAAAAATATCTCACTGGAAAAACAACTGACTTGGAAAATAGATCCAAGAGAGATGATTTAAAAATTATTGGACTACCTGAAAGCCATGATCAAAAAAAGAGCCTAGACATCATCTTTCAAGAAATCATCAAGGAAAACTGCCCTGATATTTTAGAACCAGAGGGTAACATAGAAATTGAAAGAATCCACCGAACACCTCTTGAAAAAGATTGCAAAAAGAAAACTCCTGGGAATCTTATAGCCAAATTCTAGAGTTTCCAGGCCAAGGAGAAAATTATACAAGTAGTCAGGAAAAAAACAATTCAAGTTTTGTGGAAACTCAATCAGGATAACACAAGACCTAGCAGCTTCTACATTAAGGGATCCAAAGGCTTGGAATATGATATTCTGGAGATCAAAGAAGCTAGGATTAAAACCAAGAATCACCTACCCAGCTAAACTGAGTATAATACTTCAGGGGGAAATATGGTAATTCAATGAAATAAAGGACTTTCAAGCATTCTTGATGAAAAGACCAGAGCTGAACAGAAAATCTGACTTTCAAATACAGAAATCAAGAGAAGCATGAAGAGATAAACAGAAAAAAGAAAGCATAAGGAATTTATTTAAGTTGATCTGTTTACTTTCCTACATGGAAAGACAATATTTGTAACTCTTGAGACTTTTTTTTTCAGAATTAGGATAGTTGAAGGGAATATTGTGTGTGTGTGTGTGTGTGTGTGTGTGTGTACATAGACAGGGGACACAGGGTAAGTTAAGTATGAAGGGATGATATCCAAAATATAAAGTTAAGAAGTGAGAGAGGAATATGTTGGGAGAAGGAGAAAGGGAGAGATAGAATAGGGTAAATTATCTCACATAAAAGAGGCAAGGGAAAGCTGTTACAATGGTAGGGAAAAGCAGGGAGATGAAAGGGAAAGAGTCAATCTTACTCTCATTGGATTTTGCTTAAAGAGAGAATAACATTCACCCTCAATTGGGTATCTTAACCTACAGGAAAGTAGAGGGGAATGGGGATAACAGGGGGAGATGATAGAAGGGAGGGAAGATTAGGGAAGGGGTAGTCAGAAGCAAACACTTTTAAAAAGGGATAGGGTCAAAGGAGAAAACAGAATAAATGGAGGGTGATATAGGATGGAGGACAATATAGTTAATCTTTCACAATATGACTACTATGGAAATGCTTTGCATAACTACACATATATAACCTATATTGAATTACTTCTCTTCTCCATGGGAGTGGGTGAGGAGAGAAGAAGGGAAAGAATTTGGAATTCAAAGTTTTGAAAACAAATGTTAAAAAATTGTTTCTACAAGCAATCAGGAAATAAGATATACAGGCAATGGGTTATAGAAATCCATCTTGCCCTACAAGAAAGTAAGAGGAAAGGGGGTAAGGAGGGCAGAGGGGTGGATAGAGGAGAGGGAAGACTGGGGAAAGGAGTAATCAGAATGTATGCCATGTTGTGGTGGGTTGGGGGGAGAGGAGAGGTGGAGAGAAAATTTGAAACTCAAAATCTTGTGGAAATGAATGTTGAAAACTAAAATAGTAAAAATTTGAAAAAAAAAAGATTTCTTGAAATATAGTATACAGGTTGTTTTCTTGGGTACGGCTTTTAAGAAATCCAGTGGTTCTTCAATTATCTCTCCTTATCCTGTTTTTCCAGTCAGTTTCCTCTGGAAATTTTTCATCTTTCTTTTTAGACTTTTGATTTTATTCTAGCACTTTTGTTGCCTTGTTGAATTGAATTATATTTTCTTCATTCCATTTGTCAAGATGTTCACCAGTTGGGTAAAGTTTGCAAGCTTATGTTCTAAATTATACATTTTCTCAGTTGTCTAATGTAATTCTTTATCTCTTATTTCAGTCCTTCCTTTGTTTATTCTATCTACCTTTGTAGACTTTGATGATAAATCAATTCTTTTTTCTTGTTTTTTTCTTTCTGAGATTCCCCCCCACCCACCCTATTAGAGCACTGCATTTCTTCTTTATCATTTCTTCTTTTTTTGTTAGATTTTTCTTATCATGAAAGGGGTCGAGGTTCCAATCTTTTAAAATTTTTCTGTTTTTCTCTAAAAGTTTCTTTAAGAATTTAAATGTCATTCCATTGAATGAATACCTGGTTGTTGTCCTCCATTCTCAAAGAGTACCAAAGTGACACCACTGCATTAGAGTCAAGTTACCATGCATCTGACTGTGATTGATCAGAAGAATATGAACTCAGAATGTGCTATCACAGTCTGTGTGAACATTTGGGGTGGATTCTCTAAATTTGTGCATCTCACGTTTCTTTTTTTTTTTTTTAATTTTTTAAATTTTATTATAGTTTGCATCATTCATTTCCACAAGATTTTGAGTTACATATTTTCTCCCCCT
>CM053585.1:306962538-306985421 GCA_028646515.1 Pseudochirops corinnae | reverse complement strand
TCAACGGCTGCCCAGAGTCTCTTCTGGCCAAATCACACAACTCTTCTCAAAGTGAGCCCCAAATCAAAACCTCACATCAGGGCGTATATATAGCCTTCTCCTGGCTTAGAGAATGTCACAGCCCTCTAGACCCACTGCCCAATCACAAAGCTACAAGGCACGGACATTCCTGGAAAACAAGCCTGGCGCCACAGGCTCCACGTGACCACATTCAGCCTATTAGGGAACAGAGTATACTTTCAAATATCCAAGGGTCCTCAGAGTCATGTAGCCACTTTAGCAAAGGGCCTAGGGGCAGGGAAGATCTTCAGATTCCCATAACAGCACAGTGCTTCCTGAGTCCCAGAAGCAAAGCTCAACTTTAAAAGCCAGGAAATAAGCAAAAAAAAAAATGAGTAAAAGCAAAAAAGAACAGTGATCATAAACTTTTTATGGGGATGGGGAAGATCAAAACACTCAGAAAAAAAGATAAAAACCTCAGAAGAGGATAACATGAAAACTCAAGGGGAAAAAAGCCTTCTTGGGAGAGCTCAAGAAGGATTTTAAAAATCAAATAAGAGAGGTAGAAGAAAAATTGGGAAAAAACCTGATGGGTATGAAAGAATCAACAGCTTGGAAAAGGAAGGACAAAAATTGACTGAATTAATTTAAATTGACTTAAAAAGTAGAATTGAAAAAATGGAAAAGGCATAAAAGCCAACTGAAGAAACCAATTCATGAAGAATTAGAACTGGGCAAGTGGAAGCTAATGACTCTATGAGACATCAAGAATTGGTGAAACAAAATCAAAAGAATGAAAAAAAAAAACAAAAGAAAATGTAAAATGTCTAATTGGAAAAGCAATTGACCTGGAAAATAGATCCAGGGGAGATAATTTAAGAATTATTGATCAACCTGAAAGCCATAATCAAAAAAAGAGCCTGGACAGCATCTTTCAAGAAGTTATCAAGGAAAACTGCCCTGAATATCAAGAACCAGAGGTTAAAATAATCATTGAAAGAATTCCCTGAATGCTTTCAGAAAAAGACCCCAAAATGAATACCCCTCCCAAGTAATATTGTAGCCCAGTTCCAGAACAATCAGATCAAGGAGAAAATACTGCAAGCACCCAGAAAGAAACAATTCAAATATCACAACACCTAGAAGCTTCTACATTAAAGTATCTAAGGCCTGGAATATGATATTCTGGAAGGCAAAGTATCTTGGATTACAACCAAGAATCAACTGCTCAGCAAAACTGAGCAAAATTTTTCAGGGGAGGAGAAGGATATTCAATGAAACAGGGGACTTCCAAACTTTCTTGATGAAAAAAATCAGGGCTGAACAAAACATTTGATCTTCAAATAAGACACAAGATAAACAGGAACGAAAAAAAAACCTATGGTGTTCAATACAGTTAATTTGTTTACATTCCTACATGGGAAGATGACACTTGTAATCTTGAGAGCTGTATCTTCATTATGACATTTAGAAGGGGACATAGACAGAAGGTATGGGTTTACTTTGATATGATGATTAAAAAAACAAATTTAGAGGTGAATAAAAGGGAGAAGAGGAAAGGAGGAGGCAGAAAGGGGTAAATTACATTACATGAAGAGCCACAAAAACCTATTACTTAGAGAGAAAGCAAACAGAGAGATGCATATTGTTTGAACCTTACTCTCATTGGACTCCTTTTAGGAGGGAATAACACACACTAAGGTAAAGAAATCTAACTTACCCTATAGAAAATAGGAGGGAAAAGGGAAAAGAAAATGGAAGGGTGGACAGAAGGGAGGAAAGAAAGTAGAGAAGAAGTAGTAGGGGAAAGAGGAAAGAAAAGGGAGGGGACTGATAGAAGAGAGGGCAGGTTGAGGGAAGTGGTGGCTAGAAGTCAAAACATTAGTGATGGTAGAAAGGGAGAAAGGAAAGAGAAAGGTATAAATGGAGGGGTTAGCAGAGGAGAGGGAATAGGATGGAGAGAAAGATGCAGTTAGTAATCATAACTTGAATGTGAATGGGACAAACTCTCCCATAAAACAGAAGTAGATAGCAGAATGAATTAAAAACCATTATCCTACAACATGTATAAGAGACACATTTGAAGCAGAGAGATATACAGAGAGTAAAGGGAAAACGTGGTGTAGAATATATTATGCTTCAGTTGAAGTAAAAAAAAAAAGCAGGGGCAGTAATCCTGATTTTAGAGAAAGCAAAAGCAAAAAAAGATCTAATTAAAAGAGACAAGGAAAGACACTACATCTTCCTAAAAGGTGCAATAGACTATGATGCAGAATCATTACTAACCATATATCAAGTGGTATAGCAACTAAATTGTTAAAGGAGAAGTTCAGGTAGTTATAGAAGAAACAGACAGCAAAACTATACTGGTGAGGAATCTCAACCTCCCCCTCTCAGAACTAGATAAATCTAACCACAAAATGAACAAGAAAGAACTTAACAAGATGAAAAGAATTTTACAAAAGTTAGATGTGGTAGATCTCTGGAGAAAATTGAATGTGGATAGAAAGCAATATACTACATTATCAGTGATATGTGGCACTTACACAAAAATTGACCATGTACTAGGGCATAAAGGAGTCACAATTCATTGCAGAAAGGTAGAAATATTAAATGCATCATTTTCAGACCATGACACAATAAAAATTGCAAATAATAAAGGTCCATGAAAAGACAGTCTAAAAATTAGTTGGAAACTAAATGATATAATTCTAGAGAGGGAGTGGGTCAAACAACAAATCATAGAAACAATCAACAACTTCATCCAAAAAAATGATAATAATGAGACAACTTATCAAAGCTTATAGAATGCAGTCAAAGAAGATCTTTCCATTTCTTTTTCAAATTAAATTTTATGTTTATTTTTAGTTTACATCATTCATTTCCACAAGATTTTGAGTTACAAATTTTTTCCATGTCTTTCCCCTACCCACTAACCCAAAACAGCGATCCTACAGTATACCCCCTCTCCCAATCTACTCTCTCCAATGTCCTCCCCCTTCCCTCCTCCAATTTTCCAGTAGGGCAAGATGCATCTCCATACCCCAGTGCCTGTATATCTTATTTCCGAGTTCTGTGTAAATAATAATAACAATAAATTTTTAAAAAACATTTGATTTTACAACTTTGAATTCCAGATTCTTTTCCTTCCTCATTTGTCATCTACCCTTACTGGGAAGATAAGCAATTCAAGATAGGTTGTGCATGTATAGTTATGCAAAACATTTCCATAGTGGATATATTGTGAAAGACTGACTATATTTCCCTCCATCCTATCCCACCCCCAACTTGTTCTATTCTCTACTTTGACCCTGTCCCTTTACAAACTTGTGCTTCTAACTACCCTCTCCCCAACCTGCCCTCCTCACCATCATCCCCCTTCCCTTCCCTTCTACTCTCCTGTAGGCCAAGATACCCAATTTAGTGTGCATGTCATCCCCTCCCTAAGCCAAATTCAGTGAGAGTAAGGTCGATCCATTCCTTTTTGCCTTCCTGTTCTTCCCCTCCACTGTAACAGTTATCCCTTGCCTCTTCGATATAAGATGATTTACCCCATTGTGTCTCTCCCCATCTCTTCTCATTATATTCCTCTCTCACCTCTCAATTTCACCTTTTAAATATCATCCCTGCCTATTCAATTGATCTTGTGCCCTCTGTCTTTGTATACCTGTACACATATATACACACACTCACATATGTATTCATATGCACATATATAACCCCCATTAGACATATATATATTTATGTATACATATATATGTATATATTTATGTACGTATATACACAATACACACATTTATATTCCCTTCAACTTTATACTGAGAAAAGTTTCATAAGTTACAATTATAGTTTCTCCATGTAGGCATGTAAATAGTTCAACTTTGATAAGTTCTTTATGATTTTTTCCCCCTGTTTACCTTCTCATGCTTCTCTTGCTTCTTGTATTTGAATGTCAAATTTTCTATTCAGTTCTGTTTTTTTTCATCAAGAATGCTTGAAAGTCCTCCACCTCATTGAATGACCATATTTTCCCCTGGAACACTATACTCAATTTTTCTGGGTTTCTTGGTTTTAATCCTTGCTCCTTTGATCTCTGGAAAATCATATTCCAACTCCTTCAATCCCTTAATGTCAAAGCAGCCAGAGTCTGTGTTATCCTGATAGTGTTTCCACAGTATTCAAATTGTTTCTTCTTGGCTGCTTGTAATATTTTCTCCTTGATCTGGGAACTCTGAAACCTGGCTATAATATTCCTAGGAATTTTCTTTTGGGAATCTTTTTCAAGAGATGATTGGTGAATTCTTTCAATTTCTATTTTGCCCTCTGGTTCTAAAATATCGGGCAATTTTCCTTGAGAATTTCTTGAAGGATGATTTCTAGGTTCTTTTTTTGATCATGGCTTTCAGGTAGTCCAATAATTTTAAAATTGTCTCTCCTGGATCTATTTTCCAGGTCAGTGGTCTTTCCAATGAGATATTTCACATTGCCTTCTATTTTTTCATTCATTTGTATCTGTTTAATAGTATCTTGATTTCTCATAAAGTCGTTAGCTTCCATTTGCTCTAATATAATTCTGAAGGAATTATTCTCTTCTGTGAGCTTTAGAAATTCTTTTTCCATCTGGCAAATTTGGCTTTTTAAGACATACTTCTCCTCATTGGCTTTTTGGGCCTCTTTTGCCATTTGAATTATTCTATTTTTTAAGGTGTTATTTTCTTCAGTCAGGTTGTTGACTCTCTTTTCATGATTTTCTTGCATCATTATCCTTTCTCTTCCCAATTTTTCCTCTATTTCTCTTGCCTGATTTTCAAAATCCTTCTTGAGCTCCTCCATGGCCTGTAACTAATTCATATTTTTCTTGGAAGCTTTTGGTGAAGGGGTTCTGACTTCATTGTCTTCTTCCCGTTTCATGCTTTGATCTTTTTTGTCCCCAAAAAAGGAATCTAAAATTCGATTATTATGCTTGCTTTGCTTCCTTCGCTTGCTCATGTTGCCCCTCAATTACTTCACTTTTGAGGTCTTTGCCATAGTAGAACTCTCCTTCCAGAGGGGAGAGCTTTGGCCCAAATTTCTGGGGGTTTTGCCGCTGCTGGAGCTATTAGGAGGGTGCCATCTCTGCAGCCCCCACAAATTCAGGCTCACTGGTCACACACCTTAGGACCACCACCTAAGACCGTCATCCAGATCCAGGCAGGTTAAAGGAAGAGTAATTACCCTCTGAATGTTTACTCGGCCCCCCTACAATCTGCAAGCCAGAATCTCTGAAGCAGCCACATGGTGGTGGCTGCAGGGCCCCCACACTGCCACTTCTAGTTCTGGGGGCAGGGGCCAGACCTGCTCCTCCACACCCCCCCCCCCCAGTTCCAATAGAATTCTACACTGACCACTCACTTTTTCTTTGCATTTATGGGTTGATAATTCTGGAAACAGCCACTGCTGCTGGTGATCCACTCTCCAGAAGTCTGCTGCACCTGCTGGGCAGGGCTGTCCTGGGACCAAAACCATGGGCTCATGTGGGCCTTGGTTAGGCTCCCAGTTCACTGTGATGGACACTTCCTGTGTCAGAATGTTCCTGTTTGTTAAATTAATAATATGATAGGAAATTTATATCAATGTAGCACCCCCTCTGGACTAACTCAGGGTTTTTGGGAATAGTCTATGAGTGCACGCTCCTAAAACACTCTTTATGAGACCACTATTGAATTTACCTTCTATTGTCAGCCAGCAGACAAAATTAACTTGTAGCAAATGAATTTACAAAAATTGTATAGTAAAGGCAATAGTTACAAAACATAAACTTAGGCAGGTTTGGAGGAGACCATTCTTTTACAAATACATGAAGCATCTGTGGAAAAAGTTGGGCATGAACATAATACAATGATAGAGGGAATTTATATGGTCAAGACCACTGGGGTCTCTAGAAATAAAAGGTCTGAAGGTCATTTTCTTTCTTAATTGAGTCCTCAAATGCCTCTACCTTGTGCATGGTATTTTTGCTAAGCAATTCACTCAGATCAGTTAGGCTCCCAAAATCTGCTCCTCTTCATAGACAGACTGAATTGGCAGTTATACCTCTCTCTCTTGAATCCATAGTTAGCTCTCTTCTATGTTGTCAGATGTCCCTTAAAATTGATTGAATTCTGATTCTCTATGTTTGTGATTATCTTGGAAATATATCTCTCCATCAGGAGGACCTGAGTTCAAATCTAGTCTCAGACACTTAACACTTACTAGCTTGGGCAAGTCACTTAAACCCAACTGCTCTGTCTTCCCCCCTCCAAAACTCTCCCCAAAACATGTCTCTCCTCTGAAAAACACAGGGTCTACAACTGGTTGAATAGCTCAGATTCAAAGTGCCATGGACGAATGAGGGTTAAGAAGGAGAAAAAAAATCTCTTTACATTAAGAAAGATTATTTCTCAGGGAATTGTGCCCTTAACCATTGACTCCTGCCTGAACTGATTATAGAGTTGGTGCCTTGAGCTTCTTAAGGGTTTGGTGGAGAATGGCCCCTCTTCATTCAGTCAATCCCAAGCTGCACCTCCAATTCCATCAGAGAAAGGTAGTTGAACTCGTAAAGGGGGAAAAAGAAGTATTAATGTCTTATTAACACAGTAACATCTCATCATTTGTGGTAACATCCTGATATGGAGAAATCATTTGATCAGCATCCATTTACTCTTACATTAAGAAAAGAAAGATAATGATAAGACAGCAACAATAAAATAAAATAAAATAGAGAGAGGAGGGCTCAGATGTTGTACAGATAGAATGAATGATATGAGAGATGAGTATAAATGAAAAGTGGCTGGTGACCCAGAGATTTCAAACTTCCTTGGGTAAAAAGATGGTGGTGCCCTTCACAAAAAAGGGACATCAAAGAGGTTATTATTTTCCCATAGGAATGGGTGTCTATCATCAAACCTGGAGTCCTTTTCTGAGGGATCTTAATGAACTTCTACTACTAAAATCACAAGGACCAAGACTCAGGTCCATAGTATCAACATTGATAGAGTGAAGAGAAAAAGGTCTACCAAGAACTACCATCTGGTTTCTGTCAGGGTCGGATTCAGAATAACCATCCATAGAGTTTCTACTGAGGTCCTTGGATAAACTGGCCAATTCCAAGTCACAGTAGTATTTGACAAATTTGCTTCCTGCAAAAGATCTTTTGTCAAACATCTTTCTGATTACAAAGTGAATGATGTGTTCCTCCTTTATGATCTACTTTAACTTAGAAACACTTTGGGTAAATGGCCAAATGAAGATTTTTTTTCTTGGATGCTCATGATCCTTATAGTCTCAGGACTGTAAGTAATAATCCTATGGGATACAGAGATCATGCAGTATAGTATCAGCACTTTAGCACAACCACTGTTAAACAAAATATATTTACAATCCTTCCAGAAATTTTACAAAATCATAGTTTTTGTATTGTCTTGGGCAAGAGAGTCAAGAGGATCTATTTAGATAAACAGGACATTTTCATACATTTTTGATGAAAAGACCACTGGGAACAACTGATTTCTGTCCATGCCAATAAGGATATCTGTGGGGGCAGCTAGATGGCACACTGAATAGAGCACTGGCCCTGGGGTCAGGAGGACCTGAGTTCAAATCTGGCCTCAGGCACTTAACACTTACTAGCCATGTGACCTTGGATAAGTCACTTAACCCCAAATGCCCTGCCTTCCCTGCTCCAAAAAAAAGCAAAAAATATATAAGGCTATCTGTGCTTCCTGGGGTCACCTGGACTACCAGGAATATTGAACCAATGAGAGAACCTGCAGTGGGGCAGTTTCAATGAAAACTTCTACTGGCAATCCACAGCAACATGGCTGAACAGTAATACATGTCAGAAGTGGTTCATGGCTTCTGAGAGGTAGAATGTTCTTTGAGGGGTTGGTCTTAGGGTTGTGGGCTCTGGCATCTAAATCCCAGAGACCCCTTGTCATTCCCAAGGTACAGTTTATCTCCTTGCTGACTTTGAAAATCCTCAATTTTCTGCTTATGGCCTCAAGCACTTGAAATAGAGTTGATAACTCTAGTCCAGATTACCATGAAATCCTTGAGGTACAGTTCAGTAAATTTTTGTACAAATCAAACTTTCAAGTGGTCTCTGATTATCCAGCAAGCTGTGCTCCTTCAGTAACTTCTAGCTCAAACATGGACATCATGTTTGTTTTCTCAAAAACTTTGTTATAAAGACCATTAATTTCCCCAAAAGAGAAAGATCAGAAATATGGTCAAAGGATTCTCCAAACATTCCAAATGCATTATTATGATTTCTTTGTGATTCCCACCTTCAGCTTTTATCTGGTGCCCATTGAAGGAATTTGAGGAAATATATTTATAGTTCATTCCTCCATTTCAGAAATAGTTTCCCCTTCTCAGTACTGACAATGGCACATTCAGTCATGGCCCATCATCCTAGCATTTACTTTAGAAAATTCATTGTATATGAAGCTTTATAAGATGGCTTCACAGAGGAGGTGAGGCTTAAGCCAGACCTTGAAAGGTGCTGTGGGAGTTCAGAGGAAGGGAGCAATCACTTTCCACTTTTAGGACCAGGGGAAATTTCCTATTAGAGTTTATGTGCCTTTAAAATTATAACAAGAATTGAGTTTCCTCTGCCAATAGCATGTTTTTTTCATATGCTGCCTAGAGCCTGGTAGAAGATCAATGTTAACTTCTTCATTTAGAAGATGCAGAAATTGAGATCCAAGGAGTCAAATTATCCTTTTTGATTGATAGATTAGATTCTAATCTGTGTCTTTCAAAAATAAAAACTGGGATAACTGTTCTCAGAGGTCTTCCATCTGACATGTACAGAAAGAATACTGCTCCTGCCAAGCACCAGAGACTTATGCATGAGTAAATTCCACAAGATTAGCCAAGATCCCATTCTGGCTGCTCTTTATTATTTTTCCGAAGTGAGTGTTTTTCCAAGTGGATTGCATCATGTTCCAAAAGGAAATCAATCACACTTATCTATGCAGTCACAGAAGAGAAATCAAAATGATGGGGTGGTAGGTACCTAGGCCAAGAGAAAAACAACCAAAGGCTTACTCAAAAGAATCAGAAATTCTTTCTCTATTTTTTTTTCAAGAAAAACAAAAAAAATCAACTCTAGCATGATAAGACAGTAGTTACCTCTGAAAGATCTAATATTATAATTAGACCACTTGCATTAGTAGTAGATTCAGAGGAAAAAAACATAGTCTGCCTATTCAGATGCTCCCAGAAACTCTGCCAGACATAATGGGAATTTACACAAGACTGTTTTGTGTAACTTATCTTACCTTATTATAGTTATATATATTGCATCTCTCTTGTGCCAAGATGTACTTCAATTTTCTTTTATGGATTTATGTTCTTACTGACACCAATATAAGTTGCTTCCCTTCCATGCATTCTCATCTCATGTGATTCTTATCTATTTCTTTCCATAAATCCTTCCTAGAAGATGTGTCTAATGTACTGGAAACCTTACCAAGATGCCAGGATAGATTTGAAAAAAAAGCTAAAGTAATATTTAAACTGGGAAATATGGACAGCATACTACTAAAATAGTTTAAATGCAGGAAGTGTTAGTGCTATTTCTGGACGTTCTCAGAAAGATTAAATAACTAGTTCTTTAGCTTTCCCCCACAAAATCATAGAAGTTCAGATTTGTAAAATACTCTGTAAGTAATCGAGTCTAATTTCATAAGGTAATAGTTGAAGAAATTGAAGCCCAAATTAGATCATAGTTTCATAGATTTAGTACTGCAAAGCACCTTAGAGATTATCAAGCACAATCCCCACAATTTTCCTATGATTAAACTGAGACTCAGAGACATAGTTTGCCCACCATCACATTGTTGGTAAGTGAATAGGGTTGAAATCGAGGCCCTCTTGATTCCGGAGTCCAGTACTCTGTCCACTGCACCAGAAGAGTCAAACTCACGGCCATGTGGCTTGCAAAATTCCCAAGTGCAATCCAAATCAGAATAAACTGTAATTGAGAAGTGTTTGAAAAAATAAATAAAAACAAGATATAACATAGACAATTTTCATTTGCACTGTTCTAAGTCGATATGGATTTCATTCCAGAAACCCATGTCTTTTGACTGTGACTCTTCCAATTAAAGCATACTAACAATACTGAAGAAGCTGTCATTTAACTCTATTGCCCTACTCTCTGATTTGCCACTTTGTTTCATGATCAAATTCCTTGAACTGGTAGTTCAATTCTACTTGCTTTGATATGGACATTTTGCATAATTATCAAAACATTATGCACACATTTTTTCTGAAAAAGACAATTTTTTCTTCAACCAGTCATATTAAGAAATAGATATCTTAAAAATAAAAAATAAATAAAACTAGGACCATTTACTAATAGGTAAGAACACAAGTAGCTTCCAAAAGATTGTAATTAAAAACATTTTTGCTATCTAAGAAAGATTGCCAGCAATCATATGAAATCTTGAATAATGAAGAAAATGCAAATTAAATAAACTATTTCACTTCACACTAATTGGCTTGGAAAAAATGATGAAAGATGAAAACATTCAGTGGGAAAAGGAGGGACAATGGGAAAATGTGAACACTTAGTATCCATTGGTGGAGCTATAAATTGATCTGGCTTGAAAATCAATTTGTAGTTATGCAATACAAATAGCAAATTTTAAATATTTTTCACCCAGGGCTTCCAAAATTGGGCATATAATTCAAAGTGATAAAGGCAACAAAAAATGACAAACACATATATTTTCATAGAAACAATTTTTGAAGAAGCAAAATACTGGAAACAAATTAGTTGTCCATCAGTTGCAAAATGAATTAACAAATAGTATCATGTAGGTGACATGTAGTTGAACAATAGGCTATTGCAGGATAAGAAATGAAGGATATGAGGAATTTAGAGGAAGTTGGGAATAATTGCATGAAATGCTACATAACAAATTAAGCAGAACCAGGAGAACAGTACATGATGGCCACAACGTGATGTTCAAATAAAAACAACAAAAAATTCAGTCAAACACTGTTTATAATAACCAATTTTGGCCCCCCAGGCTCCTGAGAATTGATAATAGAAACATGATTAACTCTTCTTAGTAGAGGAGTAAGAGACCAATATGCTGGTTTTTCTTTTTCTTTTTTTGTTGTTAAAAAGGAAAGTTGAATGGTGCAGTTAATGTGAATTGACTAGTGTAAAAACAAAAGCCATTAATAAAATTCAAAAGAAAATAAAACACACACAAGAAAGAAAATATTAATCTAACTGTTCAAGTCCTCAAATTATACAATACCTCAGTCCTCCAATCTATATCAAGTAAATGTGTTTTAAGAACGTGTTAAAATTGTGAATTTTTTTCCATAAATACTCAGAGAAAATGAATTTGAATATATTTAGAGTCAGGTAAAATGGTTTTCAAATCCTTGCTTGGTCACTGTGTGGTTTTGGACAAGTCACTTGACTTCTCTATTTTCCTTATCTATACAGTAAGGGGATTGGATGAGATTATCTATTAGATCTCTGACAATTCTAAATCCATATTCCTAAAACTTTATAAGCAAAACCCACAGTATTTCACACTTCTAGCTCTTTTCTTCCTCTTTCACACAGCTGTTTTAGGAGGTGTATGCTGTTTCATGGGATCAAGTTCATCAAACATAAGTTCCCCAAGTTTCCCCTTTCACACTTTTAAGTAACCCATTTTTTCCTCTCTCTTTTAAGACTAAGAGACAATCCTTATTTTTCCAGTAATATTTACCCTCTTAAATTCTGCTATGCATGTCTATGTCTTTCTTGACTAATACCTATCACATCTAGAATCTGGTATAAACTCTGTTTTTCATTTAAAGACCTTAAAAAATTAACTTTTTAAAGTCTTATTATACTATTATAAAGTCTTATTATACTATTTAAAGTCTTATATACTATTTCTCTTCATGTATATGTGCAAGAGAATTTTAATGAACAATATAGCCATAAAAGGATAGCAGTTGATAAAACTTTATTACTACTCACAAGAAGAAGAGAACAGATGTCAGCAGGGAATAGTCTCTGTCTCTAGCTGAGGGAAGTACACAGTTTTCATAAGGTAGGCAAATGCCTTCAATTTATATGGCATTTTAGACAAAGGATCAACTTATACCAATATAAGATGGTCCTGGTATCCATAGGAGAAGAGAGTTGACTAGTCAGGACAGATGAAATGAGGATATTTTATAGTTTTGTTAATAGTGAATGATGATGAGCAGGAACTTAACTCTAACCACAACAATCCAAGAAGAGGATAGTGGCTAAGGACAATGGGTCTTTGGTTTTACTAGTCTTGGAATAAATGAAAACTAAGAGGCTAGAGCCAGTCAAATTAGTTTTCATCACTTCATAGTACACGTCATTCTATCTCTTGTATCTCCAATATCTTGTTTGTACCAGGTGCATTCATATCTGGAATTCTTTTCCTCATCACTTCCACATTTAAAATTCTCAGTTTCCTTAAAGACCCAGATCTTTTGCCGCCTTTTGGAAATACCCAATTAACTGCAAATGTAATGGATGCACTTACCCTTAAAATGGAAGAGAGAACAGATTAGAAAGCAGACTCCAGTGATGTTTTCCTTATAAGAAACAATTTGAAATAGAAATATTTACAGGGTTAAAATAAGTGGCTAGAGCAAAAGTGATTGTTCTTTAGGTGAACTAAAAAAAGAAAACAAGCATAACAATTTCAGTTTTGGACAAGGCAATAGTAAATGTGGGCAGTTAGGTGATGCAGTGGATAGAATGACAGTCCTGAAGTCAAGAGGACAAATTTTCCTGAGGACAAATCTGGCCTCAGACACTAACTAGCTGTGTGACTCTGAGAAAGTCACTTCATGCTGTTTACCTCAGTTCCTCATCCATAAAATGAGCTGGAGAAGGAAATCACAAGCTACAACAGTATCTTTACCAAGAAAACCCCAAATGAAAAGTCAAATATGACTGAAATGACTAAATAACAACAACAAATAGTAAACAGATATAATTTTTAAAAAAGATATTAGTGAAGAAACTACCTACGGTAATGAAAGGGAACATAATTAATCAACTAACATCAGTTCTTATAGATATTCGTTTGGGGTACAGGATATGTTCAGGAAAGATTAACACCTCTGATATGAGGGCTGTTGAACCCTTTTCAGGGTTGCTTTCCACCTTTGGTCTCCACTTGATCCACCTAACTCTCACCTGTAGTTCCAAGAAGCTGTAGCATGTGCAGTGACCATATTCTGGTAATACCAGCTTGAGGGAAACTGAAGAGTCTCAAATTTGTCAGTGAGTTATGGGGGGTATCTACCTCAACCATATGAAGACTTCCTCTGGTGGAATGGGCAGATGAGAACAAGTTGTTCCAATGACCATGAAGGCAGCTGAAGGAAGCACTGTGAAGAAGCTTGGTTAGATATCAAAGACATGAAGGTCATCCACTGCATCTCTAGTCATTGTCAATCATTTTCATTTTGTCCTGCCAGTGGACTGGAAGAGAGAGTTACAACTTAATGCTGACAAAGTTTTGCAACTCTGCCACACTTAAATAAAATCTGTGCACAAATAAAAAGACATAACCCATCCCATTTTTACCATTTTTGCCTATCTCAAAGTCCTAGACAATAGGCAAGTGATGAAGCATCAGGTGTGGATATACTGTGAGCCATAGTCACTACTCAGCACACAGTTGGCCAGGCCATACGGTCATCTTTTCATTGGAAGCAGCAGTGGGATTTGGCAGCTTCCTTGATGTCTGAGCAACCTTTTAAGGAGCACACTGTTCACCTCCTGGTGTGAGGAAGGATCTAGAAAAGGTGCCCTAAAAATTACTCCCCAAATACCCAATACTAGCCTGATTACTGTGGCAGGTGGGGATTCCACCCTCTTGTTGAAAAAACACACAAATTAGAAGGTGGAAAGGGAGCAGTAACTTTTCTAAGCCCCTCCAAGAATTCTGTTGCTAAACTTTTAAAAGTGAATTTGAATAGATTTTAGAGTAACAGAACCCATTAGGAGATGGAGCATGGTGGATTCCCAGCCCAGGAAAGTGCCTACATAGGTCTGGACAGGGGGAATGCCGAGCACACAGGGGCTGCACCAGTGCATATCTGAGAGCAGATTACATCCTCGTGAGAAGGAGCCCCAGGCAGTGGAATCATCCACCACAAGGGCTATTTGCAGCTGTCTCACCACAGGACAGAGGATTGTTGGAGATGGGTAAGAGAAAACACAGGGCTCACAGCAGGGACAGAGCCTCTCCTGGGGCTACCAGCCCACAGCCTGGATGTTTAAAAATTACATACCCGGAGATCCAGAAGTCAAGATGGCAGAATAGAACCTAGTTGCACCAATCCCCCCTGCCAGACCCAGAAAACCCAGAGATAAATGTCCCACCCACAGTAAAATCCTGAATTAGTGGAAACAGCCTCAGGCTTGGGAGTCATTGAGGAAAGGGGAAGTGAAACAGTCCAGAGTCTAAGCCCAGGAGGGTTGAGCCGGCAAGCACTAACAACACACACCCAGATGTGCCTTATCACCACCAGGGGAATCTGCAGACACCAGCTGCTGAGCCTGCCTGAGCTGTAGCCCAGACACACAGAGGTGGAAACCTGAAGTGCCAGATCACCCCTCCCCCATAGGCTACTCTGTCAGCCTTAGGGTAACTCAGGAGAAACACTGAGAGTCCTGGCCTTGGCCTGAGTCTAGACACTCAGAGGCTTCAGCTCACAGAGTTAACAATCAAACCCATACCTATCAGCCTGAGAAGCTCAATACCTCTGCACCCCAGAAGCAGATAGCCACTCTAAAAATCCAGGACATAGGCAATCACAATGGGGAAGAAAGAACCTGGGAGATCTAGAATCATAAAATCTTTTTATAGTGAGCAAGAACAACTAAATTCAGAGGACAACATGGACCCTATACTCATACTGGAGACCGCAGAAGGAAATGCGAATTGGTCTCAAGCCCAAAAAGTATTCTTTTAGGAGCTCAAGAAAGATTTTAAAACCAAATTAGAGAAGTAGGAGATAAATTTAAATCTACAGTAAACAAACTGGAAAAAAAATCTCACTGAAAGAATGAAATCTTTAAAAAGTAAAATTGGAGAACTAGGACAGGAGGTCCAAAATCTAACTGCAGAAAATATCTCCCTAAAAATGAAAATTGAACATATGGAAAAGGAGCTTCAAAAACTAATTGAGGAAATTAATTCACTAAAAATTAGAATCAGTCAGATTGAAGCTAAGGACTATATGATGCAGCAAGAGTCAGCAAAACAAAACATAAAGATTGAAAAATTAGAAGAAAATGCAAAGTATCTCACTGGAAAAACAACTGACCTGGAAAACAGATCCAGGAGGAATAACCTAAGAATTATTGGTCTACCGGAAAGCCATGATGAAAAAAGCAGCCTGGACAGCATCCTCCAAGAGATTGTCAAAGAAGACTGTCCTGAGGTCCTAGAATCAGAAGGTAAAATAGATATTGAAAGAATTCACCAATTTCCTCCTGAAAGAGATCCCAAATTGAAAACTCCAAAAAATATAGCAGTCAAATTACAGAGCTACAAGGTCAAGGAGAACATACTTCATGCAGCCAAAAAAAACCAATTCAAATATCGTGGAACTACAATAAGGATTACACAGGACTTAGCAGCTGCTAAATTAAAAGATATGAGGGATTGGAATTTGATATTTTGTAAAGCAAAAGAGCTAGGACTGCAACCAAGGATAGCAAAACTGAGTATAATCTTTCAGGCAAAGAGACAGTCACTTAAAGAAGTGAAGGACTTCCAGACTTTCCTGATGAAAAACCCATAGTTCAAAGGAAAATTCAATCTACACTTACAAGACCCAAGAAAGACATAATAAGGTAAACAAGGAAAACTTACACTCACATATACATGCACACGTGCATATAACTTAGGACTCAATAAGAGCAAGCTGTCTACATCCCTAAATGAGAAGTAGATACTTGTCAATATTGAAATTTGTATAATTATTGTGACATTTAAAAGAGATGTACATAGATAGAGGGTGTGGGTATCAATTAACTAATCTGAAGATAAAAAATATCATTATTAAGGAGAACAAAGGGATTGTAATGGGAGAAAAGGAAAGGATGAGGCAGAAAATGGTAAATTATGCCACATGAGGAGGCATAAAAACACACTAAAGTGGAGGGGAAGGAAGGATAGAAATGAGCATCATATGAACATTTTTCTCATTGGTTCTGATTCAAAGAGGGATCAATATAATCAGTTAAGTTTAGATCCTAACATGAAAAGACACAAAACTAATTATAATAGAGGGAAAAGAGGGAGGAAGAGGAACACTGTATGAAATTTACTAGCATTGGTTTGGGTTCAAGGAGGGAATAACATACTCCATTAAAAATAAAAATCTATTGTGCCCTACAGGAAGTAGGAGTGGTAAGGGGGAGTGTAAGAAGAGGGAGGGTGGTTAAAAGGGAGGGAAAGAATAGTAAGAGTATAAAGGGTAGGTAGAGGGGAGGGATACAGGGAGGGAATACTAAGGCAGTTGGTGGTCAAAAAGAAAACTTTTAAGGAGTGGAAGGGAAATGGAAGACACAAAGTTATAAACAGGGGAGGGAATAAGATGGAGGGAAAGTCACAGATAGTAATCATAACTATAAATGTGATTAGGATGAACTCTTCCATAAAACGGAGTTGGATAGCAGAATGGATTAAAAACCACAATCCTACAATATGCTGTCTACAAGAAACATATTTGAAACAAGGGGATACACAGAGGGTAAAGGTAAAAGGATAGACTAGAATACATTATGCTTCAGCTAAAGTAAAAAAAGCAGGGGTAGTAATCCTTATCTCAGAAAAAGGAAAAGCAAAAATAGATCTAATTAAAAGATATAAGGAAGGAAACTATATCCTGATAAAAGGCACCATCGAGAAAGAAGCAATGTCATTATTTAACATATACGCACCAAGCAGTATAGCATCCAAATTTCTAGAGGAAAAGTTAAGGGAATTAGAGGAAGAAATAGATAGCAAAACTATACCAGTGGGGGACCTCAATATACCACTCTCTGAACTTGATAAATCTAACCTCAAAATAAAAAAGAAAGAAGTTAAGGAGGCAAATAGAATTTTAGAGAGGCTAGATATGATAGACCTCTGGAGAAAATTGAATGGGTATAAAAAAGAACATATGTTCTTCTCTGTGGTACATGGCACATACACAAAAATCAACCAAGTACTAGGGCATAAAAACCTCACAATTCAGTGCAGAAAGGCAGAAATATTAAATGCATATTTCTCAGATCATGATGCAAAAAAAATTATATGTAATAAAGGGCCATGGAAAGATAGACTAAAAAGTAATTGAAAACTAAATAAATTAAATTGTAAAGAATGAATGGGTCAAACAAGAAATTATAGAAAAAATCAGTAACTTCATTCAAGAGAATGACAATAATAAGACAACATACCAAAACTTGTGGGAAGCAGCAAAAGCAGTTCTTAGGGTAAGTTTTATATCTCTGAATGCATACATGAATTAAATAGAGAAAGTGGAGGTCAATAAATTGGGCATGCAACTGAAAAAGCTAGAGAAAGGACAAATTGAAAATCTCCAATTAAATACTAAATGAGAAATACTGAAAACCAAAGGAGAGATTAATAAAATTGAAGTTGAGAAAACTATTAAATTAACAAACAAAACTAAGAGCTAGTTTTATGCAAAAAAAAAAACCACAATAAAATTGATAGACCTTTAATCAGTATGATAAAAAAGAGAAAGAAGAAAACCAAATTATGAGTATCAAAAATGAAAAGGATGAATCTACCTCTAATGAAGAGGAAATTAAAAAAATAATTAGTAATTATTTTTTCCAATTGTATGCACATAAATTTGACAACCTTTGTGAAATGGATGAATATTTACAAAAATATAAATTGCCTAGATTAATTGAAGAGGAAGTAAATTACTGAAATAACCCCATCTCAGAAAAAGAAATTGAACAAGCCATCAATGAACTCCCTAAGAAAAAAGTCTCCAGGGCCAGGTGGATTTACTAGTGAATTATAACAAACATTTAAAGAACAATTGATTTCAATATTTTAGGAACTATTTGGGAAAACTGAAGAAGAAGGAGTCCTTCCAAATTATTTTTATGGCACAAATATGGTACTGATAGCTAAATAAGGGGAGACAAAATGGAGAAAGAAAATTATAGACCAATTTCTCTCGTGAATATAGATGCAAAAATTTTAAATAAAACATTAGCAAAAAGAGTACAGCAACCTATCATGAGAATAATACACTTTGATCAGTTAGCATTTATTCCAGGAATGCAAGGATGGTTCAATATTAGGAAAACTATCAATATAATTGATCATATCAACAACAAAACTAGCAGAAACCATATGGTTATCTCAATAGATGCAGAAAAGGCTTTTTGACAAAATACAACACCCATTCCTATTAAAAACACTAGAAAGTATAGGAACAAATGGAGTCTTCCTCAAAATAATAAGTAGTATCTATCTAAAACCATCAGCAAGTATTACATGTAATGGGGATAAGCTAGAAGCATTTCCAATAAGATCAGGGGTGAAACAAGGATGTCTACCATCACCCTTTATTCAATTTGGTACTTGAAATGTTAGCAGGAGTGATTAAAGAAGAAAACAAAATTGAAGGAATCAAATTAGGCAAAGAAGAGACTAAGCTATTTGCTTTGCAGATGATATGATGATATACTTAGAGAACCCTAGAGAATCAAGTAAAAAACTACTTGAGACAATAAATAAATTTAGCAAAGTTGCAGGATATAAAATAAATCCACATAAATCCTCGACATTCAAATATATATATTTCTAAAAAAATCCAACAGCAAGAGATAGAAAGAGAAAATCCATTTAAAGTTATTGTAGACATTATAAAATATTTGAGAATCTACCTGCCAAAACAAACCCAGGGTCTGTATGAACATAATTACAAAACACTTTTCACACGCAAAAATGAGATCTATATAATTGGAAAAACATCAGCTACTTGTGCTTAAGTCAAGCTGATATAATAAAAATGACAATTAAAATTAAATTAAATTACATATTTTATGACATACCAATAAATCCACCAAAAAGTTATTTTATAGAGCTCAAAGAAATAGTAATAAAATTCATTTGGAAGAGCAAAAGGTCTAGAATATCAAGGGAATTAATGAAAAGAAATACTAGGGAAGGTAGCCTACCCATACCAGATTTTAATCTGCTTTATAAAGCAGCAGTCATCAAAACTACTTGGTACTGGCTGAGGAATATTGTAGTGGATGAGTAGAATAGATTAGGTTCACAAGACACAGCAGTCAATGATTATAGTAATCTACTGTTTGAGAAACTGAAAGACCCCAGTTTTGTGGATAAGTACTCACTATTTGACAAAAACTGCTAGGAAAACTGGAATATTGTATGGCAGAAAGTGGGTGTAGACCAATATCTTACACTGCATGCCAAAATCAATTCAAAATGGGTGCACAAAGGCTCACATTGTAAGCAATCTGGAAGAGCAAGGAATAGTTTACTTATCAGATTTATGGAGGAGGGAAGATTTTATGACCAAGCAAGAATTAGAGAGCATTATGAAATGCACAATGGATAATTTTGATTACATTAAATTTAAAAGTTTCTGTACGAATAAAGCCAATGTAACTAAGATTAAGAAGAAAGTAGAAAATTGGGAAAGTTTTTACGCCCAGTGTCTCTTATAAAGGCCTCTTTTCTAAAATATACAGAGAATTGAGTCAAATGTATAAGAATACAAATCACTTCCCAAATGATAAATGGTCAAAGGATATGAACAGGCAGTTTTCAGAGGAAGAAATTAAAGATATCTATACACATATGAAAAAAATGCTTCAAATTGCTATTGATAAGAGAAATGCAAATCAAAACAACTCTGAGGTACCACATCTCCCTGGTCAGATTGGATAAGAAGACAAAATAGGAAAATTGTAAATGCTGGAGAGGATGTGAAAAAATTGGAACACTAATGCACTGTTGGTGGAGTTGTGAACTGATTCAACCATTCTGGAGAGCAATCTGGAACTATGCCCAAAGGTCTATAAATAAGTGCATACCCTTTGACCCAGCAATACCACTTCTATAGTTGTATGTCAAAGGGATCATAGAAGTGGGAAAAGGATCCATATGTACAAAAATATTTATTGCAGCTCTTTTTGTGGTGGCAAAGAATTGGAAATCGAGGAGATGCCCATCAACTGGTGTATGGCTAAGCAATTTGTGGTATATGAATGTAATGGAATACTATTGTGCTTTAAGAAATGAGGAGCAGAGGGACCTCATAATAACCTGGAGAGACTTATGTAAACTGATTTTGAGTGAGAAGAGCAGAACCAGGAGAAATTTGTACACATTAACAAACACGATAATCTATGTGTAATGACTAACTTTAATAGACTGGGCTCCTCTCAGCAATGCAAGGCTATATAAGACAATTCCAAAAGACCCATGATGGAAAGAGATATCCACATCCAGAGAAAGAACTACAGAGTCTGAATACAGACTGAAGCGAACTACTTGCTCTCTCTGTCTCTGTCTCTCTCTCTCATTTTGTTTTATTTCCTGTTGCTCATTGTTCACTCCATTGGTTATAATCCTTCTTTACAACCTGACTAATAGTTAATGTGAAGGTATTTGTAGATCCTATATTTGATTGCATGCTGCTATGGGGGGGAATGGGAGAGGATAGGGAGGGGGAGAAAATTTGAAACTCAAGGGATTGGGGAACTGAATGTTGTAAACTAAAAGTAAATAAATAAATTTTTAAAAAAACAGTAAAGATATGTCTTGAGGGACAGGGGGAAAAAGTAAAGTACAAGTGAAATATAGAGAGATACAGGGTTCTTGGCTCAGTAAGAAGAAGAGGAAATTCAGTTTTATGTTGATAGTAACAATCCAAAGTGTTTTTATGATACCTTGAATGCTATTTATGGGTCAAAGACCTATGGTTCATCTCAACTACTCAGTACTCATGGAATCGTATTGATTAGTGATAAGGACATGATCCTACAGTGATGGGCTTTCTATAGTGTTCTCAAAAGACCATCAACAATCATGGACCATTTACCTCAGGCTGAAGTCAATCCCTCCCTAGCTGAAGTTCTAACCAAAGAAGAGATTTTCAATGCCATTAGACTCCTTTTGTGTGGCAAAACACCTGGTACTGATTCTGTTCTAGCTGCGATTTCAAACAAAAGGTGATTGAAATTTTCTGGGTTCCATGGCAAGAGGAAGTTATCTCCAAGGAGTTCAAGGATGCCTCCATTATCCATCTCTATAAAGGTAAAGGAAATAGACTGTCCTGTGACAATCACAGGGGGGGTGTCTCTGTCTTAGTCATTACTGGCAAGATTCTTGCCAGAGTCTTCATTAATAGGCTGATCCTTCAACTGGAAGATGGTCATGTGGCTTCAAGAAAGGCCAAGGAAGGGTAGATATGGTGTTTGCTGCCCAACAATCCCAGGAAAAATGACAGAAGCAGAATAGAGGTTTGCACACAGTGTTTGTAGATCTGACCAAAGCCTTCGATATAGTTGGTCATGAAGGCTTATGGAAAATTATGTCAAAATTTGGTTGCCCAGAGAAATTCATCAGTATTGCATGTCAATTTCATGACACTATCCTTGCCTGGTCTCTGAATATCAATGATGCTCTTGCACTTTCCTAGTCAGCAATGGAATGAAACAAAGTTTCATGCTTGCTCCCATGCTCTTTCGCATGATGTTTTCAGTCATGTTGTCAAAAGCCTTCAATGAGGACAAACATGGCATCAAGGTCAGCTATTGCACTGATGGTACCTTCTTCAACTTAAGATAGCTACAAGCCAAGACCAAAGTGGAGGGAGTATTGGTACTTGATTTTTTGTTTGCAGATGATTATGCACTCAGTACAGCCTCTGAAGCTCAGATGCAACAAAGTATGGATTGATTCTCTGCTGCTTGTGCTAATTGTGGTCTAACAATTAACACTAAGGAAACACAGGTGCTCCATCAGTAGGCACCACACCATATGTGGAAACATCAGTTACAAAGAATGGAGAAGTTTTTAATGCTGTGGATAACCTCACTTATTTTGGTAGTGAACTTTCCAGGGATGTACACATTGATTGTGAGGTGAACAATGCATTGCCAGAACTAGCTCAGTGTTGGGAGAGAAGAGGTATTAGACTACCAAACTGAAGGTTTATAGAGCCATTGTGCTGACCTCATTGTTGTATGCCTGTGAAACCTGGATGGTATAATCAGCACCATGCCACAAAACTGAATTGTTTCCATCTGAATTGCTACAGGAAGATTCTGAAGATCATTTGGCAGGATACACTACAAGACAGTGAGATCCTTTCTTGAACTAAATTGCCAAGCATTCAAAGTCTTTTGCAGAGAGTGAAACTTCCATGGCCTAGCAACATTTTTCAAATGCCAAATGTATGCTTGCCAAAAGACTATTTTACAGAGAGCTCACATAGGGTAAGTGCTCACATGGTGTCAGAAAAAGTGGTACAAGGACACTCTAAAGGTTTCTTAAGCACTTTGAGATTGTGTGACATGCAAAAACACTAGCACAGAACCACCCAGCATGGTATGCCCTCCTCAGCTGTGCTCTAGAAGCAAAGCAAAATTGAATTAACTCAAAAGAAACGTGAGGAGGCGGAGCCAAGATGGCGGCATAGCAGCAGCAATATATCGCAGCTCTCACATAGCCACCCCCAAATACCCATGGAATAGGACTCTGGACTAACCTAGAACTTCAAAAACGCACACAGATACCTCCCACTAAAGTCAGCTCCGCTACGAG
>CM053585.1:306935954-306962038 GCA_028646515.1 Pseudochirops corinnae | reverse complement strand
TATATATATATATATATATATATATACACACACACACACACACACACACACACACACACACTCATGTATGTGTTTTATATATATAGATATTCATATTTGTGTATTATGTATGTATGCATGCATGCATGTGTATGTATGTATATATACATGTATATATATACATATATATATTTATATATACAACCTACTGTTTCATTAGTGTGGGAACACTCTCCATCAACATGGTTTATAAATCATCTACGATTTATAGTCTCAGAGACTTGTCTGAGGTTTAGGGAAGTTAACAGATTTACCAATGGCCAAATGGATTATAGTATCAGAGGGAGGATTTGAATGGAAATATTCCTCTTCATACATTGTATTGTGTAGTGTTGTAATACACTACAAAATGCGAGTTCTCATATAAAACAAAATGTAAGTAAATTTTTTCATATGGTTGGACAGTGAGATATTCCAGAAAATTAAGTACTCTAATTTATGGACTGCATATGACAGCACAGCACAACATATATCATATCATAACACATCAGTTAAGTTATACATAGAGTTCTAGATCTGAATTCATGAAGATCTGAATTCAAATCCTGTCTCAGACAGGAAAATCATATGAAAAAATGTTCTAAATCACTTTAGGTGCCACATCACACCTATCAGGTTGACTAACATGACAAAAAAGGAAAATGATAGATATTGGAGAAGATGTGGGAAAATTGGAACACTAATGCATTGTTGGTGGAGTTGTGAACTGATCCAACCATTCTGGAAAACAATTTGGAATTATGCCCAAAGTGCTATAAAGCTGTGCATTCCCTTTGATCCTGCAATACCACTACTAAGTCTGTATCCAAAAGATCTCATAAAAAAGGGAAAAGGACCCACATGTATAAAAATATTTATGGCAGCTTTTTAGTAGTGTCAAAGAATTGGAAACTGAGGGGGTGCTCATCAATTGGGGAATGGGTAAATAGAATACTATCGTTCCATAAGAAATGGTGAGCAGGTGGCTTTTAGAAAAACATGGAAAGACTTACATGAACTGATACTGAGTGAAGTGAGGAGAACCAGGCGAACATTGTACAGAGCAAAAAACAATACTATGTGATGATTACCTACGGTTAACTTAGCTCATAGAAATAAATTGATTCAAGACATTTCCATAAGATTCATGATGAAAAATGCTATTCACATAGAGAGGAACAACTATGGAATCTGAATGCAGATCAAAATATACTATTTTCACTTTTTTTGTTTTGTTTTCTTTCCAATGTTTCTTTTTTCCTTTTGTTTATATTCTTCTTTCACAACATGACTAATGTGGATATTTGTTTAACATGATTGTACATATATAACCCTGTTGAGAACACTATGGAAGTGTTTAGCCCATCTACCCAGGATCATGTCCTTATCACTTATCAATGTGGTTCCATCAGCACTGAGTGGTTGAGATGCACCATAGTCCTTTGGTCCATAAATAGCCTTCAGGGCATCATAAAAACACTTTGGGTTGTTACTATCAGCATAAAACTAAATTTCATCAGTCTTCTTACTGAGACAAGAATCCTGCATTTCTCTAAACTTTGCTTATACTTTACTTTTGATGGAATTAAATGCTGCCTTCTTAGAAATGAATGAACTATCCTGTGAGTAAACCCTGTGGAGTTTTGTTTTTCATTTAGCAGCTTCTGAATTTCCCAATCATTTTTATCAAACCAGTGTTTGTGAGTGTTCTGATCCAGATAAGTAAATGCAGTGCTATACACCAAATCTCTGAAAGCTGTCCACTCCTTTTCTGCTCCACTCTTGCCAACTGTGTGTTGGCTCAACTTTCGCTCCAAGTTAGCAACATGCTATTTCAGCTCAGAGAAGAGCTCTAATCTGTTTACATCAATTCTTCTGATAGTCATTTTGCCTTGGGGGTCTCTGCTTTTGTTGAATGCAAATATTTAGCTTGGAGAGAATAAGTCTTTGATCAGTCCAGCACTCTGCACCACACATTGTTTTCATCACTCTCACATCCTGTCTGTTTCTTCTTTTGACAATCATACAATCTATTAAATTCTAATGTTTGCTACAAGGGTGCATCCATGAAGATTCATTGCATTTAGGTAGATGGAAGACTGTGTTGTTGATGAGAAGTCATAAGATGCACAAGTCTTTAGTAGCAAGTGACCATTCCTGTTGCTGTTTCTAACACCATTCCTCCCAAGGACTTACTGTGATTTCTGGTAGTCTCGGCCTGTTCTAGCATTAAAGTTTCCCAGAATCATAAACTTGTCCTCTTTTGGAACATTGATAATGAGGGCCTCCAGATCTTCATAAAATTTTTCTTTGATCTCATCAGAGCTTGTCCTGGTGAGAGAAGAGGCACTAATGACAGTGAGAGAATGTTTTCCTGCAAGTGGCAATTACACCATCATAAGCCTATTGCTCACTCCCATTGGTAGACTTACAAGCCTGTTGACTAGATAAGTTTCAATTGCAAAATCCACACCAGCTTCATGGTACTCCCCCTCAGCGTGGCCACTCTAGAAAAAATGTGTCTCCATCTCCAACTTCAGTAAGCTGGCCTTCATGTGTCAGCCTTGTTTTACTTGGGGCTGCTACTTGGATACAATACCTGCTGAATTTTCTTGCAACAAGAGCTGTTTGTCTTACAGGTCCTACTGGATTTTGTGTTATCCATTAGTGTGTGCACATTCTATTTACCATTGTACTCCAATGGTTTGTCCACCTTGTTTGAATGCAAAACACGTGCTTGCCAAAAGGACTATTTTATGTAAAACTGACACAAGACAAGAGTTTACATGGTGGTCAGAAGAATGATACAGAGACACTCTCAAGGTCTCTCAAGAACTTTGGTATTGATTGTGTGATGTGGGAGACACTGGCACAGCAACACTCAGCATGGAGTGCCCACATCAGAGAAGTAAATGCTTTGCTCTATGAGCAGAGTAAAATTGAAACAGCTCAAAGGAAATGCAAAATTTAGAGAATCCACCCCAAATGTTCACATGGACTATTTCTACCTGATCTGTGTGAGAACATCCTGAGCTCATATTGGTGTGATCAGCCACAGTCAAATGCACTGAAACTTGACTTTGGCATAGTAATTTTACTTTGATGCTCTTCACAAATGAAGGACAACAATCAACCAAACAACATATGTAACCTGTGTCACATTGCTTGCTATTCTGGGAAGGGGGAGAGAAGGAAGGAAGGGAGAAAAATCTGTAACTAAAATATTTTACAAAATGAATGTTAGAAACTATCTTTAGATAAAAAAGAAATAGCAGGTCAATTAATTGGGCATACAACTAAACAAAACTAGGAAAAGGACAAACTAAAAATCCACAATTAAACACAAAATAAAAATCCTGAAAATCAGAGGAGAAATTAATAACATTGAGGGTAAAAAACAAATGAATTCACAAATAAAACTGGGAGCTGATTTTAGCATTAAAATAAAATAGTTAACCCATAGGTAAGTTTGATTTTTTAAAAAGAAAAAAAAAACAAATGACCAGTATCAAAGATGAAAATAGCAAATATACCATCAATAAAAATTAAATCAATTATCAAGAACCATTTTGCCCAATTATTTGTTATAAATATAGCAATCTAAATATGGATAAAAATCTTAAAAACTTAAATTGCCCAAGATGAAAAGATGAGGAAATAGAATACCTAAACACTCCTATCTTAGAAATACAAATTGAAAAAGTCATTAATTAGCTTCATTAGATAAAATCTCCAGGACCAGATGGATTTACAAGTGAATTCTACCAAACATTTAAAGAACAACTAATTCTAAAATTATATAAACAATCTTTTTTAAAAATAAAGAAAGAGTTCTAAAAAATCCTTTCATGGCACAATTATGGTTTTTCTACCTAAACCAGGGAGAGCAAAAACAGAAAAAGAAGTCTATACACAAATTTAGTTAATGAATATTGCTGCACAAATTCTAAATAAAATACTATCCAGGAGATTATGGCAATATGTCACAAGGGTCCTACAATATCACCATGTGGCTTTTATACCCTGAATTCAGCACTGGTTTAATGTTAGGAAGACGTATCAATAACTAACACAGCAAAAATCATACAACTATCTCATCAGACACAGAAAAAAGCTTTTGGCAAATACAATATACATTCCTACTTAAAAAAAAACAGCCAGAAAACATAGGAATAAATTATACCCTTATTAAAATGATAAGTAGTATCTATATAAAACCAAGAGCAGCCATTATCTGTAATAGAGAGACACTTTAAAGCCTCCAAATAAGATCAGAAATGAAGGATGAACATTATCATCACTATTATTTAATATTGTATTACACATGCTAGCTAGAGTAAGAAGATAAGAAAAAGAAATTGAAGTAATAAAAAATAGGCTATGAGATAAACTATCATTCTTTACAAATTATATGATGTTATACTTAGAAAACCCTAGAGATTCAACTAACAAATAGTTTAAATCATTAACAGCTTTAGCAGAGTTGCAATATATAAAATAAACCCACCTAAATCATTAGCCCTTTTATATACTACCAACAAAACCCAGCAAGAAAAGATAAAAAGAGAAACTCCATTTAAAATAGCTGCAGACATTATAATATACTAGGGAGTTTACCTTTCAAGATAAATCCAGAGACCATATGCACACAATTACAAAATTTTTTTACACAAATATAGGCAGATCTAAATAATTGGAGAAATAGCAACTGTTCATAGGTAACTAGTCAACATATTAAATGATAACACTAACTAAGTTAATTTACTTATTCAGTGCCATGCCAAAATACCAAAAAATTATATAAGAATCTAGAAAAAGTAACAAAACTCCTCAGGAAAAAGAGAAGGTCTAGACTATAAACAGAATCAATGAAAAAAGTAAAGGACTATGGACTAGCAGTACCAAATTCCAAACTATATTTTGAAATAGTAGTCATGAAAATATCTGGTTATAATACCATGCAGATTCCCAAAAGAATGCTACTGCGAACAGCTTTTAAGGTTTGAATTATACAGTATAGTGAACACTCCATTTATTCCACTACAAATCAAGGCAAACATTCACAACAAATCACAATATAATATTCACTCAGTCATTTCACAACACAATAATCAATACTTAATCATTCAATCAATTCACAATACAATAATCAATCTTCCACTCATGGGACAATCATTAACTTAATCAGTCACTTATCTAGCAATCAGTCACTAAATAAAATCATTAGAAAATTACACAAACCCTCCACCCCTCAATGTCTAGTAAACTCGTTCAATATCCAAGGAGTAGCCTTTCCTTCATCTTGACTCAGGGTAGTCTCTCACATTCCTGGATCCCCTTCCATGGTCTCAGCTCCTATCTGAATCCACCAAACAGTCACCTGGTTTCAGAGACAGACAACTCCCATGTTCTCATCCAGTCAAGAACTCTGGGCAGTTCTTGTTACACATTGAAGTTCACAGAGTCCAGCACATCTCAAACCCTTCACCACTTCTATTGCCGGGAACTCAAGGATCCACCAAGCCACAAACACACAAAGGCTTATCCTGGTCATGCTTCTCAAGTCCTCTAGCAGTTCAGACGGCTGTAGGAACTATGATGAAATGTGCTATCCATCTCTGGAGAAAAAACTAACAAGCTCTGAGAGCAGATAAAACACACTTTTTAAACTTTATTTTTATTGGTTTATTATCTTTTTTGTTTTACAACACAGCTAATATGGAGATATATTTTGTATTTCTTCATATGTATAATTGCTATCATACTGATTGTCTTCTCAAGGAGTGGGGGAGGGGAAAGGGGGAAGAATTGGGAACTAAAATTTTTGAAAAATCAGTAAAAAATGTAAATGCAATTGGAAAATGAAATAAAGAGTTTATTCAGTGGAATAGATTGGGAACACCTTACAGAAGAACATGAGAGCAATAGAGCAGTGATTGATGCATCCAAAGATGCTTGCTAGTGGTGTCAATATTTAGTTTTTAAAAACTCCTGGGAACACTGCAAAGAAATCTAGCATAAATTATGTATAGACCAAATTCTGACATGATATACCAAGATAAATTCCACACTGGTCAAATCTCAATTCATTAGCCTAGGTCTCTGGTCCAAGCTACTTTTGGTCAAAACTAGCCTCAGTTGATTGCTGTGTTATTTCACTCAAGCTTAGCAGAGTGCACATGAGTATAGAAATATATATATATACATATATATATATATATTACATAATAACACTTGTATAAACTATATCAAGCCACCTACCATTTTCAGAAAAGGGAAGTGAAAGAAGGAGAAAGAAAAATTTGGAAATTAAAATCTTGTAAAATGAATGCAAAAAAATTTCTTAATATATAATTTGGAAAGATGGAGGCATAGAAGCAGGAGAACTCCATGAGCTTTCCCCATAACCACTTCAAATACCTATAAATATGACTCTAAACAAATTTTAGAACTCCAGAACCCACAAAATAACAGACAAATAAAGCTCCTGCTGAAGGTGGCAGGCAGATGTAAAGGGTTCATTGCAGCACTCTGGGAGCCGAGACCAGTCCCGCATGAACCCACAGCTTTAGCTCCAGGGTGGCCAAGACAAGCCACAGCAGGAGCATTCAGGAGAGTGGATCATTGGCAGCTGTGGCAGTTTCCAGAATTATAAACCCATAAGAGCCAAGGACAAAGTGAAAGGTCAGTGGAACTCTGCTAAATTTGGGGGAGAGCAGTGGGTCTGGCCCCTGCTCCTGGAGCTAGAAGTGGCCGAAGTGCTGCAGCCCTGCAGCCACCTTCACATGGCTGCTTCAGAGCTCCTGGCCTGCAGTTTGCAGGGGGGCCAAGCAACCATTCAGAGACTAAGTGCTCTTGCCTTAACCTGCCTGGATCAGGATTGTGGTCTTGGGTGGTGGTCCTGAGGATGTGACCAGTGAGCCAAAGCTGGTGGGGGCTGCAGAGATGGTGGCCTCCCAATAGCTCTGGCAGCTGCAAAAACCCCAGAGATTTGGGACAAAGATCCCCCCTCTGAAAGCAGAGTTCTATGGAGCCCAAAAATCAAGTAACTGACTGGCAACATGAGCAGGCAAAGGAGGCAAAGCAAGAACAGGAATCCAACTTTAGATTCCTTTTTTGGGGACAAAAAGGATCAAAGCATGGAATGGGAGGAAGACAACACAGTCAGAATTCCTGCACAAAAAGCTTCCAAGAAAAATGTAAACTTATTACAGGCCGTAGAGGAGCTTAAGAAGGATTTTTAAAACCAAATAAGAGAAGTGGAGGAAAAATTTGGAGCAGAAATGAGAACGATCCAAGAAAATCATGAAAAGATAGTCAAGAACCTGACTGAAGAAAATAACACCTTAAAAAATAGATTAACTCAAATGGCAAAAGAGGCTCAAAAAGCCAATGAGGAGAAGAATGCCGTAAAAAGCCAAATTTGCCCACGGGAGGCCGAAGATAATAGGAACTTTTTCTTGGAGTTGGAGAAGGAGGTGGAGGTCAGGAAGAGCATCCAGAGAGTAAGATGAGGCAGACAGAGGAGAAAGTCACCCAGGAAATATTTGGTAGGTTGCAGGTCAACAGCTTGCTCTCAAAAGATTAGAAATATCCCTGGTGGCATAAGCCAGTCCCTAACTCTTTCTGCCTCCTCCAGTCAAGGTTAGGTCCTTTTGCTTGATCTCTCCCAAACTACCCCAAACCCACTCAGGAAGGTTGTCTAGCCCAGTCTCTGAGGTACATAGATAGATATTCACATGTATACCTTTAAACTTGCATGACAAGATTTTCTTTCCTTAAGATTTTCTTACCTTTTTGCTTTCTGGGATATTTGGCAACCCTCTGAGATGTAAAGCAAATCCCAAATTCCTTTGAAGATGCATACATGTCAGGGTTCACAGCCCTGCCTAAAGGGGCAATAGGTACTTACTTTTACAATGGGGACGATGCTGGCATTTTCTCCTTTAAGAAAGTAAGGCTGGAGGGTAGATGTTTTAAGAGGGTTTATTGATGTTACACCCAGGAAGCCTTACAGCAAGACTCTAAGGCCGCCCACCCCTCCAAGGCTTGGATCCTTTTATCTACCCCAGATCCACACCCCACACGTGACACAGCCCAGCTGAGTGAGATTGAGAGAGGGGAGGTAAATTGTGAGAGGGGAATTGTAATCACAAGGGCATGAAGATCCCAGGGTGTGGAGACATCAGTCAGGAACCTCAGGTATGCCACATAAGAAAGTCTTGAGCAATGCAATATCCCCTGGCCAGGGATGGTGCAATATTCTCTGACTTCCACGTGACCCAACTAATTCCTGGGCCTCAAACACATCCCTGTGCCTCAACATTACCACTTGCAATCTGGCACCTATTTGTGACCCTTACAGATACACTCTACTTTTCTTACTGGGTACCACCATCATAGGTATCTGAAGAACTCTGGTGCATTCATTTCACTATTCATTCATTGTTAGATATACTCTATGTGAAGGCTTCCTCATGCCTAAGAAAATAGACTCTGGAACCTCTGGGCTTGTTGCCCCGTGGACCACCCCCTACCCAATATTGTCATGCAAATGCCACACAATTTCCATGAGAATAAGAAATAAATGTCATGTTTGTTCAAAAAGAAAAAAAGTCAAATTCACCAGATAGAAAAAGAATCTCAAAAGCTCACTGAAGAGAATAATTCCTTCAGAATTAGAGTGGAGCAAATGGAAGGAAATGACTTCATGAGAAATCAAGATAATATTAAACTGATCAAACAAATTAAAAAATAGAAGATAATGTGAAATATTTCATTGAAAAAAACACTGACTTGGAAAATTGATCCAGGAGAGACAATTTAAAAATTGTTGGACTACCTGAAAGCCGTGATCAAAAAAAGAACCTAGAAAACATCCTTCAAGAAATTCTCAAGGAAAATTGCCCCGATATTTTAGAACCAGAGGACAAAATAGAAATTGAAAGAATTCATCATTCACCTCTTGAAAAAGATCCCCAAAAGAAAACTCCTAGGAATGTTATAGCCAAGTTCTGGAGTTCCCAGATCAAGGAGAAAATATTACAAGCTGTCAAGAAGAAACAATTTGAATACTGTGGAAACACAATCAGGATAACACAGGATTTAGCAGCTTCTACATTAAGGGATTGAAGGGCCTGGAATATGATATTCCAGAGATCAAGAGAGGTAGGTTTAAAATGAAGAATCACCTACTCAGCAAAATTGAGTATAATGTTTCAGGGGAAAATATGGTCATTCAATGAGGTGGAAGACTTTCAAGCATTCTTGAGGAAAAAACCAGAACTGAATAGAAAATTTGTCATTCAAATACAAGAAGCACAAGAAGGTAAACATGGAAAACAAATCATAAGGAACTTATCAATCCAAGTCGAACTATTTACATGCTAACATGGAAAAGCTATAATTGTAACTTATGAAACTTTTCTCAATATGAGGATAGTTGAAGGGAATATAAATGTGTGTGTATATATGTATGTATACATACACATATGTCTATATAGGAGGGTATACATGAGTATGAATATGTATGTGAGTGTGTGCATGTATGTGTACATAGACAGAGGACACAGGATCAATTGAATAGGAAGGGATGATATTTTAAAAAGTGAAATTGAGAGGTGGAAGAGGAATATGAGAGGAGACAGGGAGAGGCAGAATGGGGTTAATCATCTTATACAGAAGAGGCAAGGGATAACTGTTATAATGGAGGGGAAGAACAGGAATGCCAAAGGGAATGGGTCAACCTTACTCTCATTGAATTTGGCTTAAGGAAGGAATGACAAGCTCTAAACTGGGTATCTAGTGTTGATTTAACACAAAGACCCCAGCTGCTGGGAGAAGACCTCACTATTTCACAAAATCCGCTGTGAAAACTGGTCAACAGTGTAGTGGAAGGCCAGTATCTTATGCTATGTACCAAGATAAGGTCAAAATGGGTACATTATTTAAACATAAAAAGTGATGCCATATGCAAAATAGGAGAAAAATAAATAGTTTATCTGTCAGATCTACGGAAAAGAGAAGAATTTATGACCAAATGAAAGAAAGAGCATTATGAAAAGTAAAATAGATAATTTTCATTCTATTATTTTAAAAGTTTTTGCACAAATAAAATTAATGCAAACAAAATTAGAAGGAAAGCAAAAAGCTGGGAAACAATTTCTATAGCACATATCTGTGATAAAGTCTCATTTCTCAAATATGTAGATAACTGAGTCAAATTTATAAGAATATGTCATTCTCCAGTAGTTTTGAAATTAAGAAATCAAAGCTATCTATAATCAAATGAAAAATGCTATGAATAACTATTGATTAGACATGCAAAATAAAACAACTTGAAGGTGCAACCTCACACTAATCATATTGGCTAATATGGAAAAAAAAAAAAGGAAAATGATAAATCTTATAGAAGATGTGGGAAAATTGGGACCATAATGGACAGCTGCCAGCCTCCGCCCCACCCCAGTAGTATTCTGGTAGTTAATAGTTCGCTATATAACCCTTGTCAGCTAGCTGAAAGACTCAGCAGATTCAAAGCAACTAAGATTCTTGCCTAACCCTATTTGGGCCTGGGGCTACAGCCTTAATCCACTCTGGGAATTTTGCCATTCTAGCTTTTACTGAATGCAAAGTCTTCTCTGAAAAGTCCTGTTATACTGGTTCTGCCCAGTTGGAAGACCTGGGGGCTAAATGCTTAATCTGGCCCCTGGTGAAGACGCTATTCTTTTTACAATCTTCAGCACTGCTGAGCCTGTAATCTGCTCTGGGCAACCAGTTTTAAGTCAGCTTTCTTCCTAAATTGAGATTGAGCCATATATCACCATTTCCTGCTCCCTGTTTGGAGCTCTGGAAGCTGATTCTCTCACTCTCTGGGCTGTGCCTTCATCTACTTGTGTCTTGCTCTTGCCTCTCTATTTCACCTGTGTTACTCTGAAATGTATGCTCACTAACCATTTTTGCCCTCAAATTTTCTGTCATTTGAGGAGGGTCTTCCAAAGTTTCTCTGATCCTTGGAAAGTCTTCCAAGTATCTGTGATCCCAGGAAGTATTTTTGAACATTTTGAGGTTTCAGTAACTGAAGGCTACTTGTCAATTTTTAAAATTAGACTCTCTACAATATACTGAGCATGACCATTAATAGGCAGGTTAATTATGTTATTAAAATATGTTGATTCAATCTAAAAGCTCTGAACTAAGCAGCATAAAGCCTATATGTCAGAAACATACAGGTATTGAATGCAACTTACAGAGACTTTATTTCTAACATAATAGAAGCAGAAGGATTAGAATATAACAATTATATGTGCCTTGTTATAAATATACCAGTGCAGGGAGGCTAGGTAGCACAGTGAATAGAGCACTGGCAAATGAAAAGAGGTCAGTGTGTTTATCTCTAGTCTTATAAATTGTCAGTAGTCAACACAATATACAATGTTATTTTATATGTGTGTGGGGGTGTGGGTAGTTCCTTGAACCCTGAGGCAGAGAAGAGGTGACAAAATGACCTAACTCAGAAATAAGTCTTGAAGTTGCTGAAATGACTCTTATGCTCACTAACCAATGAAGACACTGACAGAGGTGAGAAATGATAATTCTCCATCTAAGGTTTCATATTAAAAGAGCAATGATGCTTCCCTGAGGCAAGAGCAATAGCATAGAGTGTCAGGGGATAGAATAGTAAAGAAGCTGGGAGTGTCACCTTCAAAGTCAGATGAGAGCATCAGGGGAGTTGTTAGTCCTTCATTTTCAGAGGACCAACGACATCACCAGGTGATGGCTTGCTAATGAAATGAATTAAGTAAGGCAGTTGTACTCTGTACTCCAGAGTCATGGTCATTGGAATGAATTGTCTCATGCACCCATTCTGCAAAGGAGGTAGGCGGGAGTCTTCACATGCTTGGGACAAACATCCCACTATCTCACTGACAGGCTGAGACTTGTCAATTACCTTCAACCTGTTTTAACCTGTCTGCCAAGATGATTTTTA
Organism: Pseudochirops corinnae; assembly: GCA_028646515.1. Lineage (NCBI taxonomy): Eukaryota > Metazoa > Chordata > Mammalia > Diprotodontia > Pseudocheiridae > Pseudochirops > Pseudochirops corinnae. The sequence goes on along the minus strand of CM053585.1, from coordinate 306,950,031 downwards.
CCAGGGCACAGTTGCTGCCCATGCTACAGCTTCTTGGACCCAGAGATGACTGACTGGGTGACAGATGGATACCAAAGGTGGATGAGCAGCCCTGAAAAAGGTGCTTGTCCTCCCTGAACACCCTATACTGGTGTCTGAAGGCAAAGAACTCTTTAAATTCACAATTTCTGATAAATCTGATAGGTTAATTTATCCCCAGTAGAGTGGAACTTTAGCAAATAACAATTAAGAAATAACAAAAATCACAGAAGCAACACAAAGGTATGACAATGGAAAAACAAATGGCAGCGTTAGAGATACAGAACGTGGAAGATCACAGGTAGAACTCTAGCAGTAACAGCTTGAAAGACAGAGTAAAATGACAGAGGTCAGAAATTTCTCGGTCCCTGACAAAGAAGAACAGCTGGGATACAGAAATCTGAGAGCTGGGAGAGGTTTTCAAATACATAATGCCAGGCAAATAGCATGAAAGTGTTTCTCACCTCACAGAATAATTTTGCCCCATACTTGTCCCCTTTCCGGCGTATAAATCTATGGGAGATTGTGTCCGAGGGATCAGGGATTGAGAATGGTTCCAATGAATAGTTTAGCTACTATTTATTTTGGTATTCTGTTTAAGGCAGTTTGCCATTTGATATATGGGTGGTACTTGTATGTTTGTTAAGTAGGCATTCATTGGGGACTCATGCCATTTTTCTCCTCAGCACTGATCTCAAGCGACACATTCAAGATATGTATGCCAAAAGTTGAAGCAAAATTGAAGAGACAGCTAAAGGAAGAGGATGAAAGAAAACATATTTGGTACTGAAGGGATGGTGCTAGATTTGGAATAAGAAGACCTAGGTTTGAATCTTGGATCTTATACTTAAAACCTATGTGACATGGTACAAGTCCTTAATTTACCTAGGTCTCTATTTCTCATGCATAAATTGAGGGGATTAAACTAGTTGCCTTCTGAAGTTCCCATCAGCTCTTTGTCCATCTTTAATTCATCAATCTACAAATTTATTATGAAGTTTTAATAATGTGAACTAACCTTTTTATAATCCTAGGGCACAGGACTAGCTCCATTGGCCTAGCACTAACTCATATTAGAGCAAACTTCCATTCTGCAAGTCAGAAGACATGCATTCTAATTCTGACTGCACACTAGCAATGTGACTGGGTACAAGAAACTTCACTTCAAAATCTCTTTCTGAATATGCTTCACTCTGGCTATCATTCTGCTAATACTTGGTGGTGGTGCTACTACTACTCCTACTTTATCCCAGTTGGGGAGATACTAAGATGTATAGCTGGCCCCAGACTCCTGATCACACTTCATTCCAGCCAGTTTTCTATCATGAGCCTCACCCACTTTCCACTCCTTCTTCTGGAAACAAAAATAAGGAATAACATTGCCTCTGGAAGGTACATGTCAGTTCCACCATTCTTGTGACTTCTTAGATCAAAACACCTTTCCCTAACTACCATTCCCCAATATTCATTTTTCTCCCTATTAGAATATAAGCTCCTTGAGGGTTGAGATTGTCTTTTCTTTGTATTCATATCCTCAAAATTTAGTACAATTATATTAATGCTTTTCATTGATCCATTCACTTTTCTGGACCTCTTCCTCAGCTATAAAATGAAAGGGTTAGATGTTTAAGGTCTTACCCTGTAGTAATGTTGTATTATTTCAGGGACATTTTTCAGTTATCATCTCCACCAACTCTACGAGAGAGAAAGAGACAAGCATCATACCTGACCATTTATATGCAATGAGACTTCTGCCAGACATATGACAAGGGCAGAATTTGAGAGGGAGAAAAAAATGCAAGGGATAAATTGAATAAATTGAACAAGAATATATTAATGACTAGTTAATTAGTAAAAATGAACTTGAGAGAGGGAGTGGAAAACATAAGAATGAAATCAAAGAGACTTAATTATATATCATTATTGAAATTTATACTGAGTCATTGCTAGTGACCTGACTGTTTCCAGTGTGATTTGTCTTTCCCCACTGTTAATCAGTCTGTTGAGAGAGGCATCAATGAGGCATGTTGGATGAGGCAGCATACATTTTGATCTAATTTTCTTTTCTTTTGGGTGTCCAGGCAGGACCAGGACTTACTGAGCTAGGGCTGCTCATCTGCCTTTGGTGTCCACCTTTCACCTAACTCTTACCTGTGGCTCTAAAAAGCTGTGTAGCATGGACAGCGGCCAACTTGGTTTTCAAAATGGAGATTGCTTTTAAAGTCAACTTTTCATAATAAGAGCAAGACAATCCCAATAAGGGATGGGCAATTACACCTCAGTTCTTCCCCCATTGTGGCAACATAGGAAAATAATATTAGAGATAAGGGGGAAGGGCTGGAAGGCTGTTTGTTCTTCTTTTTGAAGAGGTCTAGCAACATCATGGGATAATGTCTTAACTATATTTTGATTTGCATGAATTGGATTTAAGTGAGACTGAGAGGCAGGACAAAAGTCAAGATGACTGGTGATGGTTCAGGACACAGTGGATGACCCTGGCATCTTTGATGTCTGATCAAGCTCTAAGAACTCCACAGTGCCTGCTTCTGCTACCTTCATGGCCATTGGAACAAACTGTTCTTATCCAGACATTCAGCTAGGGGAAATCTTCTCATGCTTGGGATAGACATTTGCCTACCTCACTGACAGGTTTAAGACCTGTTAGTTTCCCTCAACTAGTTTAGCCCTTCCGCTGAGATGGTTTTATTGGGTATGGCCAATTCCTGTGACTTCATATTCTAGCATAAAATATAAATAAAAATAAATATAAACCATTCTGTTTAGCTTTGAAAGCCCTACAACCTAGCTTTCCATCTTTACTGGACAATACTTCCCTTCTCACCTTCTGTAATTCAATATCACTAACCTCTCTAATTCTCCTATGACACTCCATCTCTGAAATCCATGCTTTTGCACTGGATAGTCCCACATGTCTGCAATACACATTCTCTCTTAATTTAAGATAAAGTTGAAGCACCATTTTCTGCATGAAGCCATTCCTGATCACCCCCTATGTACTCCTTCCCAAACTACCTTGTTTTAATAGTGAAGATTGGTCAGACTTTTCAATTGAATTAATTAGAGTTGTAAGGCCTAGGCATGAGTCTATCACTTTGCCACACTTAAAGTATCTATCTGGCCAGCTGAAACATCTCTTTTGAATCAATCAATCAAGGACATTAAACTAGGTAAGAAAAGTCCTTAAAAGATGAAATTGAGTGGCATTCTATTGGAAATGTATTGACATCAGCAGAGGAGACTCAAACATGTACTGTGAGCCTTCTATAAAATAGTAAACCAAGAGTTGAGATTCCAGTATCTGGTCAGCAAACAATGGTAGTGTTGAGGTTTGGGGTTTAGGGGTGCTCAAGATCCCAAAATAGCAACATGCTGGGTCCTGCTGAATGAATTCAACTCAAGTCTTCTCTCAGTCAAACTCAATAAAATTTATGAAAGATTCTCCATAATAGGTAGACTCTTAAGGACCCTAAGTATTTGTGACACTTGTATTGACAAGCTGGCCAGAACAATATGACACAGACTCAGTCTGAGGTAGATTGAATCTCAAAACCTTCATGGAGGCAAGATGGATCTTACATACAGAAAGAATGTGGGAGGGATCTAAAAGTGATCTAGAGGAGGGGGTTGGGGAGAGTCTTGAGGAGGAATCTAAGGGGGATCTTGATGGAACTGAGGTCAAACTCCAGGAATTCGATTAAGAGTGGGAAATAGCTGAAGGCTACCTGGAGATGACAGACAATGGAGGTCTAGGTTGGTTTAAGGGTAACAGAATTGAGTATAGGATCAAGAGTGGGAAGTAGCTGGACAATGGATGGCTAGGCTAGGTTAAAAGTAACAGAGATTTGGACCTAGCAATAATGAAAGGTTTATGGCCTCAGGCAAATGCCTCATCAAGTGGAAAGATTCAAGGGGTTTCCCAGAGCCTGTATCCCATCTTTTCTCCCTCAGACAAATGAGACCCAAATTCCTTTGGGGTAAAGGGCAAAGGTCTCAGCTTCTAAAAGTGCTTCCTGCTGGCAAGGGGTGTAGAGCTGTCCCTGCCTCTCTGAGTCCTGTTCAAGGGGTACTTAACCTGAGCAGTCACCTGGATGTTGATGGCTTGAACCCTGGAGGAGACAAACCTAACAAGGAGGTTAGATAAACAAGGACCAAACAGGTGTAAAGAAAGTAGAAAGAAAGAAAGAAAGAAAGAAAGAAAGAAAGAAAGAAAGAAAGAAAGAAAGAAAGAACAATTTCCCCCAAGAGAATAAAAGATGACTATGACAAGGTCAAAACATAAAAAGTCATGTTTGACCAGAGCCTATATTCCATCAGTAGAAGCAGTTTGAGTCACTCCCTGAAAATTAATCACTATATCTTACCCCTCAGCCCCTTAAATAGAGCATGGCCTTATGAATTTCAGGTCAAAAGATCTGGATTTGGGGGCAGCTATGTGTACAGTGAATAGACCACTGGCCCTGGAGTCAAGAGGACCTGAGTTCAAATCTGGCCTCAGACACTTAACACAAAAACTAGCCTTGTGACCTTGGACAAGTCACTTAACCCCAATTTCCCTCCAAAAAGCAAAAAAAAAAAAAAATTTGGACTTCTTATTGGTATTCTAGCAGCTTATCCCAGAAAATAAGTAGTGACTGCAATGAAAGCTGAGGAAACTGAAAGACAATTTCAGGATTCTAGAAAGAGCACAGAAGAAACCTTTATCATACCTAAGGAGAACATCTTGAGGATTTCTAGGAGTCCTTTACCACATGTATTCAACTAACCCAGCTTTCCCCAGACCTTGAATCTGTTTCTTGGAATATGTATCTTGTTTTTTCCCCTTTGGCATAGGGAGGGGGATTTTTTGTACCGACTGTTTCTAAAATACAACTGTAGCAAAAAAAAAAAAAAAATTCTTTCTAAAAGCTAATTAAATCTAGCTGATTTATTGATATAAAATGATAATCAATGAGGGAAGCATGCCAAAGGGACCTAATATATTAGAGGAATCTAATATATTACATAACTTCTCTCAGCATTTCAGGGTTATACTGTACCTAGAACTCTGGGTTGGGGGAGTGAGAGAGATGTAACAGTTGCCTCTGGGAACCCAATGTAGCAATGTAAGTGAGGGATGAATAAAGTAGCTCCAGAGCCTTGCTACATTGTATCCAACTACTTTGAATATTTTTATATTTATGCTATACAGGTTTGTGCATTTGCTTGTTTTCTCCCCATCAGAATGCAAGTTCCTTTTAAGTAGAAATTATTCATTCTTTGTACTTATGTTCCAAGCACTTAGATAAGCCCCCTAGCTCATGGCAACTACTTAATAAATGCTCATTTTATGCATAATATTTGTAATACAAAATATTATATATGTACGTATTGTGTAAAATTATAGGGATACATATGCTTAGATATACCTGTTTGTATCTATATACCTGCACACTCAGTTACAGATACATAAACATACCTATCTATTTATCTCTATGTAGATTCTAAATTGTAGAAAAAGATATGGATATATAAATATACAGATATATAGATAGATAGATAGATAGATAGATACATACATACATACATACATACATACAAACATATATATATATGTATATAGTGAGATATATAATAGATGTATAAAATGTTCTTGTCCAGGCCCATACATTCAGAGTGTGACTTTTTGGTTCTAAGGAGACTTAGATTCAAGTCCCACCTCTGAATATACTGGCTGCATGAGGGTTATTTATGCTTCTGTGTGTGTGTGTGTGTGTGTGTGTGTGTGTGTGTGTAATTAGCACTAGGTACAAAGTGTTTGGTTTGTTTGAAAGAATCCAATGCCAGTTTCCACCCAGAGATACTCACCTTCTTCCATTCCCTGTTGAAAAGATCACTCATATGTCATCACTAAGCTTTTACTGTTATTTTCTATGATTTTAACTCTACTCTTGATTGTCATACCATATGATTAAGGACCTCTCCTACTATCTACCCATTTTCATCCACAGCACTACTTTCTAAGAAATATCACTTCTTTTTCCTTCCTAAAACTTTTCTTCTCTACGACATTTCAGTCTGATCCTCTTTCATGATTCTTTCCCATAAATGTTTACTATTTGTTCCCTCAATGACCTTCAAATATGTAAAAGTTGTTAGCTTTTTCCTCTCCTTTTGACCAGACCAAATAAGAGTATTTTGGTGGGTTATTGTTGTTGTTGTTGTTTTAACTCTCCTCCTCTTCTTTGTTTCAGTGCTTTCCCACTCCAAAAAAAAAAAATCTTAATTGAGGACAGAGGTGACATGGTGCAGAAAAATAAGTTGTCTTATAATATTCTTTGTTCTCTCTCTCTGCAATTTTGAGTTCTGAATTCCCTGCTGGTTTTTTTTTTTTTTTTTTTTTTGGAATTTCCTTCTTTAGTGAGATTTCCTACTCTGTGTCCTAAAGAGTTGACTTACTTGTTTATTCTAAAAATTATCCTTTAAGAGCTCAAATCCACATTATTTCTTTATCATAACTATTTATTAAGTTTCTAAGATGTTCTGAAGATTCTAGTGGGAGTTCTATCATCATTTCCTCTGACATCCTTCTTGTTACAGAAGTTGAGTCTATATTATATCATTTTCACCACTGTTTGTTTTGACTTTTAATATTTATTCACTTTTTTAAGATTCTTTTTCATTGTTTGATCATTTTTTCAGTCTGTTTTTCCCAATGAGATTTTAATTTTGATAATCTTTCCTCTCTGTTCCCCACCTTTTGCTGTTTGTTGTTTAGTCAATTTGACTCTTTTTTTTTTTGCTGTCTTGTACTCTCTTTAAGTATGAACTTTCAGCTATTTTGCTAGAAAATACTCTTAAAAGGGAACCATCTCCTGAAAAATAGAATTTTTATTCTAATTACTCTAGAACATCAGTACAAGTTCTCTGAAATCTAACAATATCCTCCAATATAACTCCACTTCAAATGACAGACTGAGCCAACCACCAAAGAAAAACAACTATAATTATCCATAATCTTTCATAATTAAAGGAAGAGCTGTTCAGAAGATGAATGAGTAAAATTTTCTTTTCTAATTCTGATCTCAGAGGGACAAGGAAATAGTGGATAGCCAAGGGAATACTAGCATTTTTTAAAATCTCAAATGTTGTCCTTGATTCAGATCTTATATGGGAGGTTTTATAAACTTAACACAAACTCAGGTGTATTTTTTATGGGAAATAGGCTAATGGAACCACGTTCTCACTATAATCCATGCAAATGACTGCTGGAATGTTTAGTTTTGGAAAATATTAAGGGAATACACCTAAATATAAGAAAATAAGGACAATTTCACTTTTGAAATTTATTTTGTCAGATTATTGTTCTATTTTAATGACATATTAACGTACTATCCCAGACCTCTTCCACAACTTTTTCCAAATATAGTTTAGTGAGAAGAGAGGAGTGAGACTATCAACCTTCATATCAGTTAGCAAGCTCACCAAAAAACAAAAGAAGACAGCAAAATTCTTCTACAGTTGAGGATCTTCAGACAGTTCCCATGGGATTTTGATTGAGATAAGCAAAATTTGTAGGACTAATCAAATATCAAATAAGTTTACAAATGTTTTGGATTAAATGAAATACGTTTTGCCTTCAGCATTCTCCCCTTAATTTTAAAACCCTTGTATATTTTTAAGAGAAATATAATCCTCATATTTCTGACATTCACATAGAACATGTGAACATGTTATTTCATAAATGTTATTTGATGTCCATAAAGCCTTTTAAACCCTTTCCTCCAAAATGGTAGGAAGCTGCATGTTGCCAAAACTTGTGAATTTTAATCTGCAAAGACACATCTGGCTTGAAACTCAATTTGTTGAAACAAAAAGTTAAATTCAGCACTTTGTAAAAAACAAACAAACAAACAAACAAACTTCTTTAATCATTATTATTTTATTATAACTTCTTAAGCTTTGCTTTTGACAATAAAATAATTTAGGATATCATGAGGAACCAGTGAAAGGTATCACTAACTAAATTTTTACAGAGAAAAATAACTCCAATTTACTGACTATACCTGTGACCAATAAGAATAGGGATATTTTATCTTTCCTGTGTTCAATGCAGCCAGAGACTAGATTTGGAATTATCTTCCTTGATAATTCAAAGTCAAAAGGAGATAATATTGTTTACCTGGACTAAGCAAATAATTTCATAAGGTATCTCATGCTATTCATGTGGGAAAGATGGAAATATACAGGCTAGATTATATAATTGAAGAATTAAACAAATAAGCAAATTCAGTCCTGCATTACCCACTGGATTAAAATCAGATATTATTTGATATCAATTTAGAAGGTGATCTGCAGTAGATTCAGCAGTCTGTGCTTAACTCTTTGCTATTCAATACTTTTATCATTCATTTTGTTGACATCTTAGATGGTATTCATATTAAATTTGGAGATGACTCAGAGATAGGAGAAATAGCTAACAAACTGTACAATAGAGTTAGGATTCAAAAAATTCTCGATAAGATAGAAAACTGGACCAAATCCTGTAAGTGAAACTTTTTTTGGAGAAGTCATGTGATTTTCATTGGTACAAAGAAGTTTCAAATCTTTAGGATGAAAGTTAAAATGTGTAAATATGAGGGCTTCCATTTGGATTGGGAAAAAAAATAATTTCACAATTACCACATGGGAAAATTATGTTTAGAAAGAAATTTACTCAGAAAAGATCTGGGATTAACTGCAAACTCAATATGAGTTATCAGGGTAATATATCACACAAAAAAAGAGAGAAATGAAGCAAGCTCCTAAAGATATAGAGAAGACAGACTTGAAGGAACAAATAGAGGAGTAGTGGGCAAGAAGAGCCATCTCTTCTACAGGAGTACAGTATGGGCAAACTTTTAAAGGTTGGTTTTCTTCTGTTCTTATTTGTTTGTTTGTTTTGGTGCACCAGTCATGGTCATATTCACATGCAGCCTAAATGTAGTAATCATCCTTAGCCTGCTAGTTGACTCATTACCATATTCATTCTTATATCCCATATTTTAGGGTATTCTAGAGTACATCTGCAGATTTCATTATTATTTACTAAAATTTTAATAATGTCTCATTTAATTGTGTGGGGTGAAAAACACTATTCAGAATTTATTCAAGAACATGGAGGTTTCTCAGGATAAAAACAGGAAATTTTTATTCTTTTCCCCTGAGGGGAGAAGGCAGTCTTCCCCGTGACAGAGCAGGGAGAGGAGGCAAGTTACAGAAGAGGGAACAAGAATTTGTACTCTAACAAAGTCAAGCTCCCTCCCAAGGCTGTCCCTTCTTCCATTGGCTGAGAGGCAGGCTTACAATCTGAGTGAGAAATCTCTTCCAATAATAAGGAACAAAGAAGCCCACCACTATCCCCTATTGGCTGGGAGACAGGCAGGGAACCAGGGTATTGTTCATGTCCTTATTTGGCAAATGCCAAGGAGAGGGAGGGGAAAAGGTCACAAGCAAGGGTGGAGGTTGAAAACCCCTGAAGGGGCCTAATGCTGATGTGACAGTAGTAAAGAAGTAAGAAAGAAGAAGGAAGGGTGAAGCCAAAGCTCCGGCTTGCTCCCACAAGAAAACTTACCAGCTGAAAAGTTTTCACCTTTCCTATTCATAATGAATCAATCATCTGGGAGTCATCACTCCAGTTTATTAAATATAATTTTAATTAATTTAGTAAACAATTTATTTACCTTAAATATAATTTATTATTAAATATTTTATATCTAATTATCATCTATATAATAAACTAAAGAAACTTCTTTATAAAAGCAATTGTACATAACTGCCTATAAATCAAAATAATCCATTAATGGCATAAGGAATAACAAAACAGTAAGTAATTATTTACAATGTTTCAGTTGTCAGAAAAATCAAAGACAGAGTTATCTTTATCTCTTCAACTGCTCACTTTTTTTCAGCTCACTTCTGGAATATAATCCCACCATTTAACAGTAGTCAAAATTCTTAACATTACAATGCTCTAGTGATATTTAAAATGGTTCAAGAGACATAGTTTCTGGGGAATTTAACCATCTGGTTAATAAGACCAGCAGGTTATTAACAAAAGGATAGTCATTGGGCCATTTCTCTTAAACCAAAATCCCCTAATGACAGTAAAGTCACAATTTATCTATTCTTCAAGGAAGAAGTGTTCCAGAGGGGTGGCAATCAATTTGAATTAGTTAACAAAAAGGCAGGTGTGGGCTATGTTAGAATGAAGATCTTGGGATATGTCACTCAAATCTTGGTCAAAAAGACATCAATTTCCTTATCGCCTCTCTTGAAAACAGGGAGAATCAACACTTCCCCAGACCTGTGTGAGCAAATACAATGACCAGGAATATGTTCATTAGTTTTAAGGTAGAATTTATTTTGCTGTCTGATTCGATCTTGCCCTGGATAAATCTCTAAGAGAGATTTCCCACACTCACTGGTTTCTGGATGAGGAAGCAGAAAAGGGGGGAAAGCTTGGTCCTAATTCAATGATTAGTTATTAAATATAAGAGAGAAATACTCATTTCTCACATTCTTTATAAAGTTTCCTCATAAAATCAGAATTAAAATTGGTCTCTTTTTGAAGAAAATACTCCTTCTCATCCCCTGTTTCTCTGTGTTTCCCTCAGGTACTGATGTCCAGAGTGATAGTTTGTAATTTTTTTCAGTAAAGTAGGAAACTAAAATGTGCTCAGAGGTCAGGAGTGGAGAGAACATGTTGGAAATTAAAGGAGAAAAGGAAAAAAAAAAAGAGGATTTAAACAGCCATTGAGAAAACTGGGAGAAATAATTGCTAATGAAATAATAGAAGTCTTTCCATAAAGCAGTGAAAGCACAGTTGGGATCAGGCAACATGAATTGTTAGTGCATCTTATCAGTATACTTAGGTGACCTCTTCCAGAAACATTTAGCCAGTCCAAAATACCTAGTTAATAATAATAATAGTAATACTTAGCATTTATATAATATATTTAGGTTTACAAAGTACTTTACAGATGCTAAGAGTTTTGAACCTCACAATTAGTTAAGTGTTTAATAAATTTTCACTATGTAGAAAATATAATACTAAGTGCCATAAGGGATATTCAGAGAGGACCAGTGCCTCTGGTGTGAGGGCTTGCCAAACACTTTTCAGAGTTACATATCCATGTTTGGTGTCCACCTGTCACCCAACTCTCACCTGTGGCTCCAAGAAGCTGTAGCATCTGCAGTTACCACTCCCTGGTAAAACCTTCTTGGAGAGCAGGCTAACCCAGGCTGAAGATAACTGACAGGCTTCAAACCTGTAAGGTACAGAGATATCTACCTCAAGCATGTGAATACTTCCCCAGGCAGAATGGACTGATGAGACAATTTATTCCAATGGCCACGCAGGTGACTGAAGCAGGCTCAGTGGACTGTTTTGAGCTTGGTCAGACATCAAAGATGCCAAGGCCTTCCACTACACCCTGAGGTATTTCCAGTTGCCTTGATTTTTGTCTTGCCAATTATCTTGACTTTCATCTTGCCACTGGACTTTGATGACTCTTGAAGAAAGAGTGAGGCTAACAACTTTATTCAATTCTGCCTCATTTAAATTCAGTTCACGTTACAGTCACAAGACATCACCCCACAATGTCATTGGTCTTCTTCAAAAATGAAGGAATAACAGCAGTAACAATAATAGCTAAGTAATGGGAATACCAAGAGAAAAACAAGACAGTGACTTCAGGGAGCTCACGTTCTAATAGGGAAGACGACATATGGAGGGCTTCAGTTACAAGTTAAATGAAAAAGCCCAGTAGACCTTAGGATGTAGCAAGAAATAACATGTTAATGCTTTTTTTTCATGACATTTCCACCAATAAAATACCATTTGCCAACATTGAATTATTTCACAGTGCCAACAAATTTGTTTTCAAGATCTTTCTTTTCTGAGTCTTTAGTAGCTGTGGCAATAGCACCTACAAGAGCAATTGCCAGGCTGAATCTCCATAAGAATTACTTCTCAGGATGATTTCTGAAAAATTCCCAGGGTTCTTGGGTTAAGGTCCTGGGCTATCTCAATCAGTGTCTGAGGGAAATGGTGGTCTGGGGTTGTGGTGGTTTGACTTGCCTAGATCATATTGGCTCTAATTTCTCTCTCAGAGAGCTGTGCTACTTAAGTAGATTGGGTCATCTGCCCTATGGATCACATTTGATTGACAGTTGGTGGGAATAGCTGACCTGTTCTAAATAAGAGTTGTTGCCCTGAATATGGTAAAGATTGGGTTAGAAGTCAGACACGTGAAAATATCTTACTTTAGCTATTAGAAATGCAGGTCTGAATCTCAGAAGAGAGGACCAAACTATTCATTGAAAAATATTTTGCAAATAAATTAACATTCAAAGCCATGAAAATGAATGAAATGTATCAGGAGGAAAATACAGAGAGATAAGAAAAGTAGATCAAGTCATTTAAAATGGAAACCTTCATGAAGGCGCATGGGCACTAGCATTGTGGAGATCTGAGCATGTATGAAAGCAGAAGAAATACAGGAACAAATTAAATAAATATTACTTGAATGGATGGATAGGTGGATATCAAAGAATGAGACAACTCCAAAGGGGAATTAATTGAATGATTAGAAAATGTTTAAACTGAGAAAAACTTAAGGCATTTATAATAATGATACTAAGATATACCAAGTGCTATCATAAAGAAGACAGCTTAGATTTCTTCTTACTCCCCCAGGATAGAACTAGGAACAATGGATAGAAATTATAGAGATGGGGCAGTTAGATAGCACACTGAATAGAGCACCAGCCCTGGAATCAGGAGGACCTGATTTCAAATCAGGCCTCAGACACTTGACAAACTTCCTAGCTTTGTGACCTTAGGCAAGTCACTTAACCCCAATTGCTTTGTCTTCCCCCCTCCAAAAAGAAAAAAAAAAAAAAGAAATTATAGAGAAGTACGTTTGTGTTCAATATATTTTTAAAACCATTTTCTAGCAACAAAAGTCATTCAAAAATGAAGTAAAGAGGCAGTGAATTCCCTTTCACTGGCATTTAACTGGTGTTATGAGTATGTTTTAAAAGGAATTCCTGTTCAGGCATGGATTGAACTAGATGGCTCCTAGGATCCCATTTCTGTGTTCCTATGAAGTCTCTTTTCACTAACCACATCTAATTATGACAATGCATTTACTTTTCATAAATCTTTATAGTCTTCATTTAATCTTCTGACTATTACTTTAGTCTTCATACAACTCAGGATACATTCCTTTTTTGCTAGTCTCTTTTATTCAGTTATTTTCAATATTCTTAATCTCTTCTCTAAATTATATTGTAAGCTCTTTTTGGAAAGAGATCAGATTTTCTATTTTTTCTTTCATTCTACCACTACTAACTCCCAAACCCAACTCCTTATATGGTGTTATAGCTGAAGTAATTCATCATTTAAGGATATTTGCCAACCAACTAATACTTCAGAAAATTCGTTTGTATCAAATAACTACCAGTAAAAGTTAAAGATTCCTCACTTATATTGTTAAAAAAAAAAATCTTAGCAGCAGTTAGACAAAGAATAAAATAAAAAACTGTAAATAAAAAGTCAAACAAGGAAACTTACTAACTGCTGGAACAATAGACAATAAGCCAATATCAATATTAAATTTATGTGTTCAAATTCACTAAGATCTAAACTCATTTTAAAAAATTTAACTCAACTTCAAGAAGACACAATATAACAACAAAGAAAGGAAATTTTGATGACTCTCTCACGAGGTGGGAGGAGTGTTCAGGTGTTCAGCAAAACATGGCAGGAATTATCTTAAGTGATGCAAAGTGAAGTGAGAAAAACTGGGAAATCATTGTGCACAGCAGCAGCAGCAATGTTTAATGACGATTAACTGTGAAAGAATTGACTGCTGTAAAATATTTATTGCAGCTCTCTTTGTGGTTGCAAAAAACTGGAAATATAGGGAATGCCCATCAATTGGGGAATGGCTGAACAAGCTATGGTATATGAATGTAATGGAATACTATTGTGGTATAAGAAATGGGAAGGAGATGG
>CM053585.1:306912319-306935454 GCA_028646515.1 Pseudochirops corinnae | reverse complement strand
CTTACTTAGCAAAAATACATTAACAATACATTTCATTCCATAGGTTAATAGCCAACAGAATTTTACAACAACAACAACAACAACAAAAATAGCACACAATAAACACAGAAAACAGTATTTTAGCACAAGCTCCCCATCACTCTATCAACCTGTTTCCTCATCTGCAAAATGGTGACAACAATGACTTCTACCTCCCAATGTAACTGTAGGAATAAAATGAAATCGTATTTGTAAAACATTTTCCGAACCATAAAGAGTTAGGATTCTTTCCATTTCTATTTTACCCTTTGGTTCTAGAATATCAGGGCAATTTTCCTTGAGAATTTCTTGAAAAATGATGCCTAGGCTCTTTTGTTTTTATTATGGCTTTCAGGTAGTCCAATAATTTTTAAATTATCTCTTCTGGATCTGTTTTCCAGGTTAGTTGTTTAACCAACGAGATATTTTACACTGTCTTCTATTTTTTTATCTTTTGGATCTGTTTTATAATATCTGGATTTCTCATAAAGTCATTAACTTCCATTTGTTCTGTTCTAATTCTGAAGGAATTATTTTCTTCAGTGAACTTTTGGACTTTCTTTTCCATTTGGCCAATTCTGATTTTTAAGGCATTCTTCTCCTCATTGGCTTTTTGCACCTCTTTTGCCATTTCAATTAGTCTATTTTTAAGGTGTTGTTTTCTTCAGTATTTTTGGGAGGGTCTCCTTTAACAAGCTTTTTTAAAGTCAAACATGAGCAGCTCTCCTGAAGATTGCTACTGCGCATAACTTTAAGGTGCTGATTGCATAGTATAGTGAACTCTCTATTTATTCAGCAATAAGCTAAAGCAAAACATTCACAACAATATAACATAACAACTTATTACTAAGGTGGCCACATAGTCTTAAACAAAAGATAGCATTCAGTAAGTCAAAATCTCCTGAATCAATATAAAAGACCCATCTAAAGTATTCTTTCATCTTCATTGGAGGCTGGCTTCCAATCATGCTTAACTCAATGAACCTTAAGGAGTAACCTTAAGGGGTAGTGGAAAGTACAAAGGTCTTCCACCCTTGGGTCGCAGTAAATCATAATCTTGTCAGTCAGCACTAAGGACCCAAGTAAAGGTACTTTCATCTTGACTCCAGGTTGACTTCCAAACTCCACAGCTCCTTCAGCTTGTGGGGCTAGCTGCTCCCAGTTTTTCCCTGGATTCACTCCACTGTTGCCTGGATTCACAGGTAGGCAATTCCCCACTCCTGTTCCATACTGAAGTTCACAGTGACTAATCAACTAATCTGCAGTTTCTGTTTCTGAGAAGACAAAGCTTAACAGAGCCAAGACAATATCTACACACTTGAAGCTTAGCAGAGTTACAACAATATTCACACACATTGCCAGCATTATCATCTCTGTGAAATCAACATAGACTAACAGACTGGGCTTCTGTCTGAGAAACCAAACACAAATCCCAGTAAAGTCCCAGGACTTCTGAAAACAGCAGTAAAGTCCTCCTTCAGGACTTCTGTAAACAGACAGCAATAAAATCCTCTTTTAGGGCTTCTGAACCAACAGTAAAGCCCCAGAGCTTCTGCAACAGCAGCAATGTCATCTGTCAGCAGACAGGATGATTTGTTCTGACAAAGTAACATCAACACAGACAGAACAGACAGACAGAGTGCTGACACCAAAAGCATCCTTCCTCCCAGTTCTGCTAGGCTCCAGCTTGTGTGAGCTTTCATCTACTTTCTTTTTTGGCAAGTTCCTCCCACTCTGGGTTCCATATGATGACATTAGGCCTACTAAGGGCAACACAATGTATACTGTTTCCAACTTGAGACTTCCAACAAAGATTTGACACAATCCAAAGTGAAGCTCAAAGGCACTTGAATAGCTGAAACAAGGAGCCAAGTACTTGAATAACTAAGAGACAAGGATTAAAGTACTCCTTTGCTTGCCATTACAACTGTTGACTTGATTTTCTTGCGTCTCTCTCTTTTGTCTTCCCAATTTTTCCTTTACTTCTCTTACTTGATTTTCAAAATCCTTCTTGAGCTCCTCCATGGACTGTGACTAATTCATATTTTTCTTGGAGGTTTTTGATGCAGCAGTTTTGACTTTGTTGGCTTCTTCTCATTCTATGTTTTGATCATCTTTGTCACCAAAGAACAATTATATAGTCTGATTTCTCTTCCTCTGTTTGCTTATTTTGCTAGCCAATCACTTGATTTTTGAGCTCTTTGCCCTAGTATAACTCTGCTTCCAGAGTGGAGAGTGCTGTGTCCCAAATTTCTGGGGTTCTGTGCAGCTGTTATCAAAACTACTTCTAGGCATCTGCCTCAGAACTGTGTGGAGGACTACCTCTCCACAGCCAGCATAAGGTCTGCCACACAAGTGCTCTTCCTCACCCCAGGATCACCAGCCAAGACTGTGACCTAGATCCAATCAGGGCAAAGCAAGAGAATCCTGCCTCAGTGCCAGCAAAGAGATTCCTGCAATTGCCCTCTGATCAGCCACTTCGTCCCCCCATCATCTGTGGGCCTGGAGCTCCAGAATCAGATACCCCACTGCCACAGCCACTGCCACACCACCTCTACCACATGGGCAGGGGCTGAACTACTCTCTTCTCTCACCCTGGTCCAACGGAGTTTCCCCACTGACCTTTTACTTTCTCTTTGGTGTTTATGGGTTGAAAAGTCTGGAAACCACCACAGCTGTCAGTGATTCAGTCCCTTGAGGTCTGCTCTGCTGTAAAGCCAAGCATGAGCAGCTTTCCAGAGGACTGCTGCTGTGGACAGCTTCAAGATTCTGATTACATAGTATAGTGAACTCTCTATTCAGTAATAAATTGAAGCACAACATTCACAGAAATCAAAGTACAGCATTCACCATGTTATAGCATAACAAGTTATCACTAAAGTGGCCACATAGTTTTTCATCAAAGTGGCCACATAGTTTTTCACCAAAGTGGCCACGTAGTTTTAAACACAGTATATCATTCAGTAAGAACTTAACACAATCATCCTTAAGGAGACTTGCCTCCTTAATAGACACAAAGTACAAAGGTCAAAGTTCTCCACCCCTAGGTTACATAGTCTTAATCTCTCAGTCAAAAAGGCTTCTTTCTTCTTAATTGGAGCTTAGTTTCTAATCATTCTTAATTCAGTCATTCAGAAGAGGTAGAGGAAACAGTACAAAGTCCTCCCACCCCTAAACCACAGTAAATCATGATCTTCTCTGTTTGCATTGGATACCCAAGGAGATATCTTTTCGTCCTGACTCAAGGCTGACTCTCAGATGCCATGGTTTCTCTTCCATGGTCCAGCTCCTGCCAGAATCTATTCAACTGTCACCTGGATTCAAAGGCAGACAGCTCTCAGGTCTTGTCCAGCTCCTTGTCCAGCTCCTCATTCACTTCCTTGTCCAGTTCCTCATCTACTTCCTTGTCCAGTTCCCATTCCATATTGAAGCTCACAGTGTCCAGTCCACTTCAAGTTCTTCACAGTTCCTGCTTCTGGGAAGACAAAGCTTAACAGAGCCAAAACAACATTCATTCACATTGCCAGCACCATCATTAATTCTCTATCTGCCTGTGAAATCAACACAGACCCACCAACAAGGTACAAGAACTCAACACAAATAATCAGTATAGAAATCAACACAGACCCACAAATAAAGCCCAAGAGGACAACACAAATAATCAACATAGAAATCAACAAAGATCCACAAACAAGGTCCTAGAGGTCAACAGAAATCATCAGTAAAGCTCCAGAACCTCCAAAACCCTCCTCCAGAGCTTCTATAAACAGACAACCAGAAAATCCTCTTTCAGGGTTTCCAGTAAGGTCCCAGGGCTTCTGTAGAAAGTATCACAAACAAACATCAACATAGACAAAACAGACAAACATAGAGTGCCAAGATACCACAAGTGGTCTCCTCCACCACAAAAGCTCCCTTCTCAGTTTTGCTCTCTCCAGCCTGGACCTCTCCTTATATATGGTCATTAGCTCCTCCCCTTCCTGTTGCATCAACAACAGGAGTTCACAAGTTCTAGGGTTCACATGTTGTGGGATTTTCAAGTTCTACTCCTCAATCATGGGCAAGGCTCAGGAGAAACTTGAACTGAAACAAGGCATCAACTAAATAGCTGAAACAAGATGTTAAGTACTTCTTTGCTTGGCATTACATCTGGCCAGTCTGTGCTGCCTATCTGTGCAGGCAGGCCCATGCATGACTGCACTCCACTCCCAGTGTGATGCGACAGACCCTTCCTTTCAGTTTGCCAGACTGACCTCAGCTGGAGGTACATTTCACTCTGTCATTTTGTGGGTTCTGTAGCTCTACGATTTGTTTAGAGTCATTTTTACAGGTATTGGAGGTAGTTGAGGCACAAGTTCAAGATAGTTCCTTCTTTTACTCAGACATCTTGACTCTGCACCAAGCTATTATTATTTTAACATAGATCAATAGGAGTCATTAATAATAGGAAAGAGATTTTTATGTTTCATCAAAAATTAAGAGACTCTAGAGAGTTAATTAATAAGAACTGATTACAAACTGATCAATGAAAAACAAATGTTCTAATATATCCCTTAAGTAGCCATATAGTTCATAATTAATAAATTGAAATTTTGGCCATTAGTGAAATATCAGGAAAACACTGAACAAATCAACCAGTCAAGTGTTGTTAGACCCCAGACTACTATAACTTCCTAGAGGTATAGATCGTGTTTTTTCATATCTATTACATATATATGTACATGTATATACCTATGTGGATATTATGTATTATTGAGAGTCTTTTTTCCATGATGTAAATGGTCTTCTGAGGAAGAATTTCTAACCATTAACAATCATATGAAAGATTACTTCAAATTCGTAATAAAAAAAGAGAAATGAAGACCAAAACAACTCTAAAATTTCATCTCACACCCAATCAGCAAAGATAACAAATTTTTAAATTAGTTAATGTTGGAGGTGTTGTAGGAAGAAAGACATATGAATATACTATTGATGGAGCTGTGTAATCATCCAACTATTCTGTCAAACAATTTGGAATTATGCTAAGAAAGTAATTAAATGGTCACACATCCTTTATCATTTATATCATTAGCTGAACAAATGGTTTTTCTATCTTTATCACTATGACTTAATTGACCTACCATAAATATGCTCATATTCAGTATCTTCCTGGCATTTGTTAAAAATAGGAATGTGTTAAATATGATACAGCTGTACTTCAGGCTCGTTAAACCCAGAGCATGAAATTTTCTTCCACTCAAGAGCCAATGTATATTTGGGTGTCATATGGAATGGCAGAACCAAATATGGTTTTACAAATTTTTTTGCTGAAATTAAGTGAGAAATTAATATTTATAACTCCAAAGAAAAAAGTGATGTTCTTTTTAGCATATTAGTGTGAAATTTACTTAGAATACTATTTGTTCTGTTTTGTACTTTGCCAATAAAGTTCATTTTAAAAATCAAATGATATAAGGCAAGCAGATCTGGACTGGATATTCAGAAATATGGAGGTCTAGACCCAGCTCTGTTATAAGTTACCTGTGTGATCTGAGATAAGACACTTAACCTCTATGGACCTCAGATTTCTCTCCCAGTAGACCATAAGTTCATTGACATCAAGAATATTTTTTTAAATTTGTTTACATCTTAGCCCAGTTCATGAGATATATTAATGATGTAATAAATGCACGTTGACTTGATGACTCATCTCTCAAGTGCTTTCTTGTTCTAACAATTGTGATTCTAGGTCCCTTGATCTCCAAGAACTGATCTATAAGGTCCCTTCTAGGTTCTCAGAAGTAAGCAAAATAAGGAGGGAGCTGTAGTTTGCAATTACCTGTGTTCAAATCAAAATTTTCAATTCATGGCCTCTCCTATGGTCTGAGGACTACAAATAATTTTCATTAACTTCTTTAATTTGTGATAGCATCAAGTAAAAAGCATGTTTTATACTTCTAGTCAAAAATTGTGGGCTTTTTGAAACAATGGCACACACCTTTACACTGTCTGACAAAATCATTTGTACTAAGGCTGTGACTTCACCTGGTGCCTTTCATTTTTCCTTGCACAAAGACAGGGTGCAACAAAGTAATAGAAAAATGGAAAACATCTTTGACGGAAAATTAGATTGCAGCTGTGTAACTGGAGAGCACAACCATAAATCAGAATGTCAAATCCAAAACACATGACATTTTGCAAGTTCTCCATGTGTGTTATAATGTGATTACAGCCTGGATGCTATTATGATTTAAAACAAAGTCTTTCATGCTAGAAACAAAATGTGGAATGTGAGGGGCCCAGGGGGAAAGGACTAGGAGCTAACAACTTACCTCTAACTGTCAGAGATGTAGGCCAAAATATTCAATATTTTAAGAACTTGTTTGTCATGAGAGAGAGAGAAAACAAATACACGTGTGTGTGTATGTATATATATAATATATGTGTATATGTATGTATGTATGTATAATATGTGTGTATATGAATATATATACATTGTCTCTCTCTCCTGTGTACATCTCCTGATACACACTCACATACACACACACACACACACACACACACACACATAAATGTAGAAGATGAAGAAGAAGATGAAAACAAGAACAAGAATAAGAACAAGATGAACTCCTCAAGGCAGAGATCTTTCTTAATATAAGGGACAAATTAGTGTTCAAATCTATCTGAATTTTTTTATAAAAGCAAAATCCTGGAGCCAAATATGAAAATTACAGAAGTCATTCTTTCCTGTCTATCACATAAACAAATGACCCAGCTATTATTGCTGAGATTCCAGTTTTAAACTTGGAATTTCTTGTATAAACTTCGATGTAATGGTATTAAAAGTGTCATAGGCAATGAACATCTAATCCTACTCAATAAATTGTAGGCTCATGGTATGAACTTCTAGAACTGTTAAAGACTTCTGGGCCTTTTTTTAGTTTAAGTAATTTCAAAATTGGGCAGTTAACCAGTTATATTTTTAAACAATATAACCAAGAAAATATAATATACTAAGTCCATCAACCATAGGAAAAAATTCCAAAGGAGAAAAAGCTGAGGTAGAAGACAATACAAGTACCAAACGATCACCCCAGGGAACTTGGAATCAGATCATTTAAGAAAAGGAAATGTTTTAATTCTAACAGATGGAACAATGAGCTAATCTCTGTTCCCAAGGGATCTTAACCAGTCCTGTTTCAAGTCTGACTGTCTTTGGAGATAGAGTGGTTATTTTTAGGGGTGGTAGAGCATATAATTAGATTTCACTATGGGTGGGAGGAGAACAGGAAGGATTTGATGTGTATGGAACTGCTAGGGGCTAATCAAGTGCTCTGAGTCCTACCGATGTGGAGAAAATTTGAAGATGATGCTTTACCAAGCTTTTAAAAAGTGAGGAACATGAGGAGAGAACCAGCCTCTTGCGTTCCTTTTCATTTTAGATACATTAGCATCTACATATTTTTAGTGGTTTACACCATTTCTAAAATGAGAAAAAGGTATGAGAAACGAGTTGCCTTTCTGTGACATCAGTTGAAACTAATTCTCAAGGAAACATAGAGTAAGAAGCCACCTCAAAAAATAATTTCATTGTCCTAGTAAAAAGAGCTGAAAAAACAAGTTTTCATTTTGGGAAACTAATACAGAAATATTACATGATAGAAGCAAATTGACTGTCACAGTGGTAGAAGCAAATGAATAAATTCAGAGAAAAAGTAAAGGGTCATAGTAGCTCTTTTTGTAGTGGCAAAAAGGGGGAGAGGAAGAATTAGGAGATGGCCAGAAATTGAGGAATGGTTTTTTTTTGGCATATTAATATAATAGAATACTATTGTTCTCTAAGAAATTAAGAAAAATATTTTCAAAAGATTATGAAATGACTTATGTACTGATGCAACATGAAGTAAGCATACCCAGAAGAATGATATATATTATAGAAATAGCATAATAATAAACATTTTAGGACTTTTCACAAACTCATGAAAATGAGTAGAACTAGGTGAACAACTGATCCAATAACAACAATATCACAAAGAAACTTCTGAAAGTTGTAAAAACTACGTTCACTAAAATGACTATTCATGATTCCATGTAACCGATGATTAAATATGCTATCAGTGACAGAGAGATGATGGATTTACTGTGGAGAATGAGGTATGCATATTTTTGCATATAGCCTCAAGGGAATTTCTTTTGCTTGACTAAGCACATTTATAATATGGATTTTTTTTTCCTTTATTTTCCCCAATGGGGTGAAGAGAGGTGGGAGGGGGGAATGGGTTTCTGTTCATTTTCAAAACAGAGAGATGGGGGAATGCTATAGATATGAAATTTTGTGTGCACTTTCAGATGAGGTCACTATTGTTAGTTTTACTTAATTATTTTATTTTATATACTTTATATATTTTGTATAAATATATTATATTATATATATTATCTGCTTCATATATTTTGCTTTATAGACTTCTCACAGAGCAGGGATAGTCTTTAAATTTTGTAATGCAAAAGAAAACCCATCAACAAAAGCAACAGCAATCCCTTACCAATGCATTAGCCATAGCTAACTATGGTGAAGTTACATGAGCTGATTTCTACTCAACTCAGTTTATTGGTCCTTATCTAAACTTTGTATCCCTCTCAACAACTGGCATGGTGCTGAGCTCACACTAGGTACTTGACCAATGTTTATTTCATTTTATTAATGTTGTATTGCATTCATTGCTGGTGGGACAAAAATACTTCAGCCTGAGGCTTTAAAAACAATAGGTTGGTAGATGCAGACGTGGGAGATTTATTTTGACAAGTTGGGGTTTCAATAGATAAAAATAGCAGAAATAGAGGAAACCTTGGATATCATCGAGTTCACATCATTTATTGCGTAGATGATGAAGTGGAGGTTTAGGGAGATCGAGCAATCCACACAAGGTTGCAATGCCACACTTCTAACAAGTAGAGTTGACTTTTGAATCCAGGTCCTTTGACTTCAAACTCAGTAAACTTCACACTTCACCACATTACTTTAATGACACTTTAAGCTCTCTCTCAACTTGATGATTCTTTGAACACATCTACTCAGAGTTTCTTTTTGTTTATTTTCACCCTTTCCAGTCACTCTGGACTTTAGTAAGTGGAAAGGCAACTAAGTTAGGTTAAAAAAAAAATGTTTAACCAAAACAGAACTAGATTTCCCTGGGTTATTTCAGATTACATTATCAAGAGCACATGTTATTACTTAGACACAGCTAAGAAGGGTTTCATTTCTCTCATCTTAAAATGTCCTATATTAATGATCCCAAATACTAAAGGTGATGGTAATGAGATTTCTAAGGCTTAAGGCTATTTGCTGCTATGATTGTGGAATTTTTCTTTTTGGTATGGATTTTCTATTCATTATAGTACAACACCCATTAAACCTCTCTTTAATTTTAATGAAAGGGAAAGGGAATGAAGGGCACACACCCCATGGAATGAAATGGTGGGATGGTTTTACTTTTATAAAAAATCTGAAAACCAGAGGAGAGAATGAAATTATTAAAACCATATTCTGTTCGACTTTAATTTTCACCAGCGTTTTCCTAGTTTACTTTAACAAGTAACACTTGATTGAATTCAGGCCTGCTTTTGTTTACAAAATGAAATGAGAGCCAGAAAGAGTCATGACCTGGCTAATTTGCACACATACTGCCTCATCAGTCTCATCCCCTTTAAATAAAAGAATTATTTTTTTTCCTCTGTGTGTGTGATTTTGACGACCACCCCTACCCTTTACTACTGCACTAAGCAGTCTTGACAAAACTAGAATATATTTTATTTCCTCCTTAACTCCTAATATTTCATGTGCCAATGAGAAAAGGTAAAGTCTGAACTCATATAATGGGAAAAAGAAATTAAGATCCCAACAATCCACAGTCAAAAAAGTAAAAAACAACTTTTGGGGGACCAAAATGAAGAGGGCACAGGAACAGTAAACATGAAAGTGGTAAACAATGCGGTGGGAGTTCATTTTTAATTGCTAAAGTGTCAGGCTTAATGTCCTACTAGAAAACCTTTATGAATAACTGTTTATAGTTTCTTTGTTTTCCATTGACTTACTTCTATTTTAAAGTGACTTCTTTCTAGATTCAATGATTCTTTTTTGCCTTCTGGAATAGGATAAATGAAAGTTACCAATTAACCACTGTGGTTGCTACCAGATCCATTCCTTAGGTACAATAAGTAAGAACCAAGAGCTCCTTCATCCCTTCTCTGCACTCCTTTTTTTTGGGTATTCAATAAGGACTAGTTAGCACTTTGTTACTGTTGTTGTTGTTCAATCATTCAGTCATGTCCAGTTCTTTGCGACCCCGAGTTTATGGAGTTTTCCTGGCAAAGATATTGGGGTGGTTTGCCATTTCCTTCTCCAGTGGGTTAAGGCAAACATAAGTTACACCAGAATCACACAACTAGAAAGGATCTGAGTGAGGCCAGTTTGAACTCAGGTCTTGCTGACTATAGGCCCAATGTTCTACCCACTGAGCCACCTAGCTGCCTCAGTTAGCACTTCAGCTAGTCTTAAAAACAAACAAACCAAAAAAGATACAAATTTCATATGCATACTATCAATCTGATAACTAAAACCAATGTAAATGGCATTCTCACACTTTCCCAAATCCCAAAATTTGCCTAATCATCCACAGTCACTTAGTTTTCCCTTCATAGCTGAAGGAAATTAGTGTTTATTTTATTCTAATTTCAACTAATACATTTTTTATGTGTGGAGAGGTAGATGACCATCCCAGGCAAATTCAGAACTGGGGCCACTCAGTTATACTATTTTTGTATTCCAGAACTATAGAATTTTAGAGCTAGAAGGAGCCTTAGAAATAAGCCCATTTTTTTGCAGTTGATTAAACTGAAATCAGGAAGAATTGAGTGATTTATTCTAAGGTAACATAAATAATTAGTGACAGCCAAGTTAAGAAACCAAATGACTAAACTCCTTATTCAGAGATCTTTCCCCTATTTATTGAATGATAGTCTTTTCAAACTAGACTTCAGGGATTCACCCTATCCAATTTTGCTTCCCACTACATTCCACAATGTGATCTCTGCTCTAATCAAGTTGTTTTCTCCACCATTCTGCTGTGTTCATTTCCACACAGAAGAAGGCCTGGTCACTTCCCACCTTCATGCTGCTGTTGTTCACAACATTTAAAGGGACACTCCAACTTTAGCACTGAGGCCTGGGGAGAGCAAAAGCAGCAAAAGCATATGGAGGCATTTAGTAGCCTGGTTTTGCTTCTGACTCCCACAACTTCTCCATGCCCTGGAACCCTGAAAAGTGTTTCATCCCCTCCAGACTTATCATTGTGAAAGATCCCTCAACCCTATTACCCTTTCTTCTAATTGGTTCTGAACTTTTCCACCAAACTCCGGCAGGGACACCTTCTTCACTCACCCACCTCTATCGAGTTTCTTTTTATGTGTTATCTTCCCCCATTAGACTATAAGCTCAGATCCTTAAATGAAGGAGCATTCTTCCTTTTTGCTTATATTTATATTGCCAGAACTCAACACACATTGCCTGGCAAATAATAAGTGTTTAATAAATGTTAATTGACCTAGACATCATTGTTTGACTGAGAGAGTTCAAGAAATGAAGAAGGGGCAAGTTGTAGGCTTCTCAGTGTTTTGATACCATGTCCCACATCACAAACAGATAAAAAGATTAAGAGGATGGACAGCAACCAAACAGTAGCTAAAAAGCCACCCTAGATCATTATGCCTTATTGTTTATGAGATCTTGCGATATTGACTACCCAGATATCTTAAACCATCACCTTATTTCCAGTCAACATTTCATCCAAGCCTTTCTTTCGGGGAACATCAAATCTCCTGTTATTTAGTATGTCTAATTCTCTTTTCAAGATCCTAAAAGGTGGGTACCAGGTCTTAATGGGGTTTTTTCCCTAACCAACAGTACAGTGGAGCACACATAACTGACTAGTCCTTATTTATTCTTTGACAATATCCAAATATAGCCATAAAGATTAATAGGCAGGGAAGATCTTCAAATTCCCATTACCATTACAACTTTTTCCTTTCAAGCCCTTCTGATCCAAATAGTCAATCAATAAACATTGATGAGGCACCTGCTATGTTCTAGCCACTGGGCTAAGTGATGGGGATATGAAGGAAAGTAAAGAACAGTCCCTGTTCTCAAGGAGCTCCACCTAAGTTAGGAGAAAAAGTGCAAACAACTATGTACACACTAAATACAGAGTAAATTGTGGGAGAAATCAACATAGAGAAGGACTTAGAACTAAGGGGAATTGGGGAAGGCTTCCTGTACAAAGTAAAATTTTAGCAGATCAAAGGTAGTAAGATCTGCCACAACCAACTGTGACTGTTAGGAACCAAAATTCTGTTTAATTGACAACAAATATTTTTAGTTATCTTCATGGTGGATTCTCTTGAACCCCAACTGGATGCTTTTAAATTTATTTTAAAAATAAAATAGTCATAAGCTCTCAGAAACTTTCTAATTTAAAGAGAAAGTAGCAACCTGTGTTGTTAAAGGAAAAAAAATAAGGAAGTTTTTTGTAATATTCATGTTACATTTTCCAATTCTTTTCTGATTCCTTTCATATAAAATCTACATTTTTTAGAAGAAATTTACTTCTTTATATTACGTGAATCAATTTCTCTGTCCCCCCCCCACTCCCCCTACATACACAGAAAAAAATGAAAAAAATTAATAAGTCCCACCTGATACAAACTTAGAAGCTAAAGACAGAGATATAGATCCTACACAGGCTAATTCAGCAGATTTTACTATATTTCTTTAATCACAGTAAGTGTATAAGAGAGTGAATTCATACAGCATACTAAATTGGCCCTCTCAGAAAAATTATGTCATTTTCTAAAATCAGCAGGTAGTACAAATCAGCAAGGCATTTCAAGCAGTCATCCACAGAGCCAGAGACCTACTGAGCATGCTTATACAATTAGGTTATCTTTCTTTCTTATAGTTGGGACTTCCCCAGCAGCCATACCTTTCAGATATATGACTTCTGCAGTTCCAATGTGATATTCACAGTGCCTACAGCAGCTATGACTATGTCAGAGTAATTCTGAATTGCAAAATATAACAGACTCTCCATATAGAAGACAGAAGCAAAACATTCGTTCTGACACCAGAAAGCCAAATCCCAACACCAGAAAAGCAAATCCATCATAGCAACAAAGAAATCCATACACAATAACACTGCAAGAGCAACACCATCCCAAACCCTTCCTGCAAACAGATACTCACAAGCCTAGCTGTGTCCTTGCCTGAGTCCTCTCTCCGCTCTCTGTTCTATCTGCTCTTATTCCTAGCAACCTCTGGGCTCTGCTCCATTCTCCCTGCTCCATCAGTTCATCAAACTCCTCCCACCACGTGCTCCATGTGATAACATTTGGCCTATTAAGGGGCAGGGAAAATATTCAAATTCCTACTGCCATTACATTCTGCCCCCAAGGTCTTTCACATCCCTTACATAGGTCAATGGAACTTTAGAGGTAACTGTTGTCAACAGAATGTTGCAACAATAAAACAGGTATAATGCAAAATAAGGACATAAAACAATATCTTAGGGTGGGGCTTAAGCATAAGCACCCATAATTCCCCCCTCGAATGAATGAGGCCCAAAATATTGGGGTAAGGGGTGAAGGTCTCTTCTTCCATAGCTACTCCCTGCTGAAATTGCACATAGAGTTGTCCATGCCCCCAAGAGGTCTGTAGTGCCAATGCACCCACGATCACAATAAAGACCATGACTATATGTATTTCATGACATTCAATTGCAAAATATACCAAACTCTCCAGATAGAGAATAGAACTGAAGCATTTATTTAGACACCAGAAAACTGAATGCCAAAACCAGCAAGCCAATTCCATCATAGTACCAAAGATATTCAGAAGCCACAGCATTTGTCAGGCTTCCCACAAACCAATACAAAACCAATATTTACTCACAAACTTCTCTATCTCCTTAACAAGCTTCCTCTCTCCCCAAGAGGCTGGCTAGCTCTCGCCAGTTTCCTGTGGGCTCTGCTTCCCTTCAGCAAAACTCCTCCCACCACAGGTTCCATGTGACTACATTCAGCCTATTTGGAGCAGAGTTTACTTTCAAAGTAGGGGAGGTCTTCAAATTCCCTCCTAGGTCTCTTAAGGAGCAGGGAAGATCTTTAAATTCCCATTCCCATTACATTCAGCCTCAAGATCTTTCACGTCCCTTACACAGCAAAAATATTTTAACAATAAATTAGAGTTTAGAGGTAGTGGCGGAAAAACTGGTGTCAACAGAACTTTGTAACAATATAACAGGTAAAGTAGACAAACTTTGCACATAAAACAATAGCTTAGGGTGGGTACTTAGGCACAAGCACAACATCCTTCCCTCCTCAAATGAATGGGGCTCAAAATCTTGGGGTAAGGGGAGAAGGTCTCTTCTCCAAAACTACTTCAAGCTGAAGTTGGACATAGAGCTATCCCTGCTCCAAGAGGTCCCATTCAAAAGTTCAGTTCTTTAGCTGGAATCTGGAGCTCAGTCAATTCCAGGTCCAGAGGTGGCACATCACAGTCATGGACAGGGGGTGACATGCAGCTTAAGTGATCAGCCATCTGCAGCTGGAGGGTACCAATCTTGCAGAAAAAAAATCTTGCAAACAAGTTTAACAGACAAAAAGTCAAAAAGAAACAAATATAGCGTCAGCTGTGCCTCTGGAGTCCATGAACTCACAATCATAACCTCATTCACAGTCAAATACATGATTTAAGGGTATAATTTGACAATCATCTTCTCCTGAATAAACAATAGCTACATTATTGTCTTTCCCATGTGCTATAATCTCTGCAGCCTTTGGAACTTCATTTGGTTTCCACTTTACCCATACTATAGCTCCAAATTTTATTCTATTAGTAGAACCAAATTCTTTAGTTCCTCTGATAGTTATTTCAGAAGGAGGGCCAGTTTTCACAAGTGGTATTGTTTCACAAGGAATAATAATCACTTGAACTATTATATCATTTTTACAAAACTATATGGGTTCTTCACCCAAATTCTCCAACATTACAATAATTTCTACTTGATAATTAGAATCTATTACTCTAGCCAATACATGTATGTCTCAAGCTGCTAACCCTGATTTAGGTAATATCTATCCAAAATGATTTTTAGGGATTCTCATACATACCCCAGTAGAGATGTTTCTTGTCTCTTTTCTATCCAACCAAAAGTCTTCTAAACAATGTAAATAATACCCTGCCAAACCAGGTGTTCCTGGATACAGTGCTAGGACATCTTGCCTCACAGTTCAATACTCAATATTTGGGATCTTATGTGTCTGCTGTTTTCTAATTTACAGATTTGAGGTCATGATTCTGGCTAGAGACTTACTTTCTCCCAATGGTCTATTATTCAAATTACATAGAGCAGCAAACAACTTATCCTTCCAAAGTTCATATGAATTATTAAAACTTAACTTTCTTCACTGTTCTTTCAATAATCCATTCATTCTTTGAATTAACCCAGATACTTGTGGATAATATGGAATATGATATATCTCTTCTATATTGTTTAATATACAATATCTCTTCATTTCATTACCTTTGAAATGTGACCCACTATCACTTTGAATTTGCACTGGGGCTCCATGATATAGACTTATGAGATCTAGAGTTTTACAGGTGTTTTTCTGGCTTGCATTTTTATAAGGACAAACCACCAGTACACCTGAATAGGTGTCAACACAAGTACATGTAAATTTGCATCCTTTTTCTTGAGGTAGGGGACCAATATAATCTATTTGCCAAATTTAGACTGGGACCTTTCCTCTTGCTATCTCCCCAGTTACTACACAATGAAGTTTGCTCCTTTTCCAATTGATATATGTGACATTCTTCTGCTGTCTGTTTTAACAATGAATGAGAGATACTAATACCTCAATCTTGTGGCCACAGGTGTGTGGCATGGACCCTTAAATGGCCGGCCATTTCGTGGACCCATTTTGCTAATACTGGATCATCAGTTGTTGTCAAAGTAGGGACAATATGTTCAGTAGCAATCTTCGCTAGTCAATCAGCATGAACATTATACTCAAGTTCTGGTGTGGTGAGGGCCACATGAGCATCTACATGAAAAACTGACAAATCAGTAACCAAAGACATGTCCCATATATCTTCCCATAATTCTTTTCCCCAGATTTGTTTACCATGAAGTTCCCAATTTTTATTTTTCCACATGGGCATCCATGTAGCTAACCCATTAGCTGCAGCCCATGAATCAATAAATACGTGACACTGTCTTCCTTTTTCTGTTTTGATGACTTGATGTACTGACATAAGTTCAGCATATTGATTACTTCCACCTATCCCAGTACTTTCTAAAATCCTTCTAGTACATAGGTTATAGGCTACTGCTTTCCAATGTCTCTTTCGGCCCAAATATTTTTCTGTCTCATCAGTAAACCATGCATGTTTCTTCTCTTCTTCAGTTAGTCCATCATATCCATCATTCCATCTTACCAAGGACTGTACCAACTGTTGCCTTGGTTCAGGGGATGTATCATGTCCCTCATTACCAATGTTAGCTATAGATTCACGTAGGGTGGAAACTCCACTTTTGCCAGTTTTAGCTCTATTTTAAATATATCACTTTCATTTAATTATGCTGGTCTCTTTGGCATATCCAATTCTGTGAGAAGCTGGGGTACTCATTACCCTGGTCATAATCGGGATTGCAAGTGTAAATGTCACTTCATGGCCCAGAGTCAGTTATTCAGTCTCTACCAAAGCCCAAAACACAGCTAATGACTGCTTTTTGAAAGGTGTATATTGCACTCCAGATGAAGGAAGTTTCCTGGACCAAAATCCTAAAGATACATTTTGGCTTTGTTGTTTCTGTCATAAACTCCAGTTTGCATAATCATCCTGTACAGTCATTTGTAATTCCACTAGACCATTCTACACAGGGCATAAATCTAGAGCCAATTGTGTAGCAGCTTTGGCTTCCTCAAAAGCTTTACTCTGCTCAAGTCCCCAATCAAATTCATATTTCTTCCTGCTAACTTTATAAAAGGGTTTCAAAGTCTGTCCCAGGTATGGAATGTGATGTTGCCAATATCCAAATATTCCTATAAACTTTTGGGCCTCTTTTTCATTGGTAGGAATAGGAAAATGCTAAATCTTTTGTAAGACTTGCTGTAGAATCTCTAGCAGTTTCTTATTCCACTGTATTCCCAAAATTTTTACATTTTTAGCTGGTCTTTGAATCTTTGCAGGGTTAATTTTCCACTCTTTGCTTTTCATATATTCAATCAAAAGTGTCAAACTCTTCTCTACTTCTTTTACATTTTTTCCTTGTATCATAATATCATCATTGTAGTTGGTAAGCTGTATAGCAGGTAGCTTTAATTCACCCAAATGTTCAGCCACAATCCTATCACAAATAGTGGGACTATGAGATATCCTTGTGGCCAATGGTTAGAAGTATATTGTCTGCCCTGCCAAGTAAAAACCATTTGGTTGCACTGTTTAGAGTCTATTAGGATGGTGAAGAAGACATTGGCCAAATCAATCACTGCATACGAAGTCCCATCATATTTCTGAATCCTTTCTATTAAAGTGATGGTATCTCTAACAGCAGCATACAATGAAGGAGTCACCTTATTCAATTGTCTATAATCCACAGTCATTCTCCATGTCCCATCTAATTTTCATACTGGCCAGACAGGATTATTCCATCCTGTCTTTGTAGGGACTAACACTCCTGCTTCAACATATTCCTTTATAATATTGGCAATTTCATCTTTCCCACCTGACACACGGTACTGCTTTAAAGTAATTACTTCAGAAGGTTCTGGTAAAGTGATTGGTCCATTTATATTTTTCCCACTAAAACTGTATTAATTCTTATCTTCCTTGTTGCAAATTGGAATCTTCCTTCAGGGTCATACCTCTCAATATATCTCTTCCAATTATGTATTCATGAATGGGCATAATAACCACAGTATATTCTTTCTTAGGTAATTATCCAATTTTCATCATTAGTTTGACTTGTCTGTTTGATATTTCAGCCCCTCTCAGTCCTGTGATGGAAATAGGAGTTCCATGCTTGAACTTATTGTGGTTCCCATAAATAAGGGAGGCCTCCACCCCAGT
This sequence comes from Pseudochirops corinnae, assembly GCA_028646515.1. NCBI lineage: Eukaryota > Metazoa > Chordata > Mammalia > Diprotodontia > Pseudocheiridae > Pseudochirops > Pseudochirops corinnae. Next base: position 306,917,270 of record CM053585.1, on the reverse strand, counting down.
ATCTAACAAGGCCCTGGTTACAGTATTTGATCCATTTTTCTAATACATAGTCAGATTAATATGGGGTCTGCAATCTTGTCTGTGTAATTCTTTAATCTGAGCTGGGGCTTGGCCAATTTCCTATTCTACCTGAAGGTGTGATAAACTTGGATACAATGGTTCAGGAGCATCTGTAGGAACAGCCCTTACTTGTCTATTCTGTCTGACATTAAGCCCGTGATCACAGTACATTTTATATGGTTCATTAGCTGGAATACCATCAATTTTTCTAAAATCAACCCCTGCTCTCAGTAGAGCAATAAACAACTCTTTTCTTGGCAATCTATTCTGACTTTGAATTCTCTGGCCATTTACTTTTCTCTCACAAGGAAATTTATCTTTTTCCCATTCTCCTAAGTCACTTAGCGGTGAAATCTTATCCAGTCCCTCTGACAGAGGGTGTCCTACTTCACCAATTAATAGAGTCAGAAGTATGTGCCTATAAGCAGGAGGTGATGTCTTCACCATGATATTTCTATAAGGAACTGCTAAGGAGATTTCATGATATGTATCTACATCTCCAGCCATGACAGCAGTTTTCATTACTTTTTTTGGTCAAGTTTCTCATACAGTCTCTAAGTCAGCGGTTCTCAACCTGTGGGTCACAACCCCTTTGGGAGTCAAACGACCCTTTCACAGGGGTCACCTAAGACCATCAGAAAACACATATTTCCGATGGCCTCAGGAACCAAGATACTGCTCCTCTATCCATCTCCAGGCAGGTCTGCCCACATGCAGATACACCCACATATGAGTATTAAAGGGTCATAGCCTTAAGAAAATTGAGAACCACTGCTCTAAGTGAATACCAGGGTCGGCCTCCACTAGGCCACACAGAATCAGTGGAATACATTCTATTGCATCCATCAGCAGCTAAAGCTAACAGATTTAAAATGAAACTCTCTAAAACCCTGCTGGACAAAGGATTCTGGCAAATACTTAGAGATTTCAAGCAGTCTGCTCTATCTATCACTATCCCAGCAGCTCCTTCACACTGATTCTTACCATCCAAGACCCTAAGTGTTTTCCCATCCTTTCAGTGAATCTGCTCAAAATATCAGTAATGTGTTAAGTGAAATCCTCAAGTATCTCCTTAAACACTGCTTGCCCTCCCTGACTCTCCTGCCTTCTTCTCAGTATGGGGCTAGCTTCTGCCTCTGTAAAAGCTCCACCATGATACGATGTATCTCTTGCTTCCCAATGCACTGTCTTGGGAGTTGTCATAGCAACAAGGCTCAGACTCTACCAAACCTATATGAACTTTCTTCCTGTTACTTTTTTGCCTTCTCTGCTTCTAGGGACTGTCCAGTACTGTCCAGTTCTTCCACCTGAGACTCTCCAGGTTGCTTTTCTAAAGAAGGGTGCAAATGCTGGCACTTAGCCAACTCTTGTAACAACTTTTCTCTGCTTTTACACACAATATGGTAGTGTGTCAGCAAAACCCAGACTGTTCTAATCACTGCCTCTAACTCTCTCCCAGGTTTTATTGGTATTCTTTGCAAACATGTTCCTAATCTCTAGGTTCTCCCTGAGGTAGTCTCTGTTCCCAGTTTTCACAGAGCCATGTTCTTTTAGACCAATCCTTTGCTAGGGAGGTATAAGGCAAATCCTCCCATCCTGGAATAAGCCATTTTTTTCTAAATCCCTTCTGTTCCCAACTAGAGGGCTTATATTTCATGATCTCATCCTTGTTGCCAAATGTAGTGCCAATGCAATATTTACAATACCCATGATCACAATAAAGACCATGATTATAAGTATCACATGACGTTCAATCACAAAATATATCAAACTCTCCAGATAGAGGATAGAACTGAGGCATTTATTTAGACACCAGGAAACCAAATCCCAAAACCAATAAGTCAATTACATGATAGTACCAAAGATATTCAGAAGCCATAATAACACGGAGACCCACTGCATCCTTCAGCCTTCCCACAAACAATTACAAGATCAATATTTACTCACAAACCTCTCTATCTCCTTGCCTGAGCGTCCTCTCTCTCACCCACCATCTGGCTAGCTCTGACCAGCTTCCTTTGGACTCTGCTTCACTTCAGCAAACTCCTCCTACCAGAGGCTACATTCAGCCTATTAGGGGGTAAAGTTTATCTTCATAGCAAGGAAGCTCCCTGTGGGCTCTGCTCCACCCTTTAGCAAATTCCCTCCATCACAGGCTCAATGTGATTACATTCAGCCTATTAGAGGGCAGAGTTTACTTTCAAAGCAAGGGAGGTCTATTCAGGGACAGGACAGATCTACAAATTCTCATTCCCATTACAAGGTCCCATTCAAGAGGTCAGTTCTTTAGCTGGCATCTGGAACTCAGTGGACACCAGGACCAGGGGTGACACATCTCATGCATAGGGGGTGACATCTGGCTAAAGTGATTAGGCATCTGCAGGTGGAGGATATTAAGCCTGAAGAAAACAAATCTAGCAAACAATTTTAACAGATAAAAAGCAAAAAAGAAACAAGGAGAAGATAACCAGAAGCAGGGTAGATAGGGGGTCAGCCATGCTTCTGGAGTCCATGAACCCACTATCATAGCCTTATTCATTACTTTTTACTGCTTTCTAAATTGTAGTTTTAGGGTCATCATTCTGGCTAGAGATATACTTTCTTTAATCTGAACTGGAGCCTGGCCAATTTCCTATTCTCCCTGCAGGTGTGGCAAACTTGAACACGATGTTTCAGGAGGATAGGTAGGGGCAATTCTTACTTCCTAGTTCAGTCTAATATTAAGCCCCTTTTCTTGGTACATTTTGAATAGTTCATTATTTGGAATACCATCTATTCTTCCAAAATCTACCACTGCTCTCAATGGAGCAGTAAACAATTCTTTTCTTGTCAATCTATTTGGACTTTGGAGCTTCTAGCTATTTACTCTTCTCTCTCAAGGAAATTTATCTTTTTCCCATTCTCCTAAGTCACTTAGCTGCAAAATCTTATTCAACGTCTCTGAAAGAGAGTACTCACTCTCCCTAATTAGTAGAGTCAGAATTAGGTGCTTATATATTTTACTATAATATTTCTATGAGGAACTGCTACAGGGATATCATGATAAGCCTCAGCATCTCAGGTCATGATAGCAGTTTTCATTATCTCCTCCTTTAACTTTCTTATACAGTTCCTAAGTGAGTACCAGGATCTCTCTCCACTAGGCCATATACAATCAGTGGGATACATTGTAATGCATCCATCGGCAGCTAAAGCTAACAGATTAATCATATTGTCACCTCCTAGCATATGAGGATTCCCTAAAAGCTTACTGTACAAAAGGATTCTGACTAATAACTATAAATTTCATGTAAATTTCAATGTTATCTATCTATACTCCTCTGGCTCCTTCATCACTGATTCTCATCATCCAAGATACCAAGGACTCTCCCATCCTCTGGGTGAATAGACTTAATATATCAGTGACCTCCATATGGAATAAACATCTGCCTGAGAAGTCTCATCTAATACTGTTTAATTTTCCTCCCACACATTCTTAGAGCAGTTGATGTAGTGGGAGCAACTAGGCTCAGCCTATGCAAAAGCTGCATGAACTTTTTGCTGGTTTTTTGCTTCTTTTTGAGAGCTAAACACACAGCAGCCTTCTATTCTGCCACATGAGACTTTCTAACTTACTCTTCTAAAAGAGAACCCAAACGTTGTGGCAGAGAAAGATTCCCATACAAACCAGCTAATTCCCCTTCCATCTTAACTTTCTCTTGCAGCAGTTTGTCTCTGCTTTTACACAGAAGGTGATAACTTATTAGCAAAACCTAGCCTCTCCTACACACCCTTGCCAGTTCTTTTCCTGGTTCTATTGGTATTCCATGCAAATATCTTTCTAAATCTCGGCGTTCTTCCTCCTGTAGCCTTGGTTCCCAGTTTTCACAGGGTCTGATGCTTTTAGCCCATTCCCTTGCTAGGGAGGAATAAGGTAAATCCTCCCATTCATCTAAAATCCTTCTGCCTCCAAAGAGAGATCTAATACCTTGCAATCCCATCCTCATCACCAAATGTAGCACCAATGCAATATTCACAGTCCCTACAGCAAATATGAGTATGCCAGTGTGATTCTGAATCACAAAGCCTAACAGACTCTCTACATAGAAGACAGAAGCAAAACATTTATGCAGACACAGCAAGCCAAATCCCAACACTGGAAAACCAAATTCATCATAGCAAATCTATACACAATAACACTGAAGAGAGCAACACTATCCCAAAGCTTTCCCACAAACAAACACTCACAAACCTAGCTGTCTCCTTGCCTGCATCCTCTCTCCTCCCTCTTTTCTAACTCCAGCTTCCTCTGGGATCTGCTCCACTCTTCCTGCTCCACCAGTTCTGCAAACTCCTCCCACCACAGGCTCCATGTGATTACATTCGGTCTATTGAAAGATGAACAGCTCTTATTGCAAGAGAACTCAGCAGGTATTGCATCCAAATAGCTGCCTTGAGTGAAACAAGACTGGCAAATGAAGACCAGCTTACTAAAACTGGAACTGGATACACATTTTTCTGGAGTGGTCACAGTGAAGGGTAGTGCCATGAAGCTGGTGTAGGTTTTGCAATCAAAACTAATATAGTCAACAAGCTTGTATGCCCACCAAAAGGAGTGATGACAGACTTGTAGCAATGCAATTGCCACTTGCAGAAAAATGCCATGCCACCATCATCAATGCTTATGTTCCCACCATGATGAACCTAGTACCATGTTAAATGGTAGTGATAGAAATGGGCATCCTTGTGTTAATCCTAATACTACTGAAAAGGGCTTTGACTTTACTCTATTGCATATAATGTTGGTCTTTGGTTTTAAACAAATAGTATTTACCCTACTAAGGAAACATCAATTTATTCTTATGCTTTTTTAAGTTTTCAGTTGAAACAGGTGCTAGATTAAAACCTTTCA
>CM053585.1:306886124-306911819 GCA_028646515.1 Pseudochirops corinnae | reverse complement strand
TTGGATTGCTGGGCTTGCTTTGCTTCCTTTGCCTGCTCATGTTGCCAGTCAATTACTTGACTTTTGGGCTCAGTAGAGCCCAAAGCTCTGCTTCCAGAGGAGAGAGCTCTGTCCCAAATCACTGGGCTTTTCTCAGCTTCCATAGCTATTTGGAGGCCACAGTCTCTGCAGCCCCCACCAGCTTTGGCTCACTGAAAACGCACCTCAGGATCATCACCCAAGACCATGATCCTGATTCAGGCAGCTCAAGGCAAGAGCACTTTGCCTCTGAATGGTTGCTTAGCCCCCCTGCAATCTGCAGGCCAGGAGCTTCTGAAGCAGCCAAGTGGAGGTGTCTGCAGGGCCCCCATTTCTGCTGCTTCTATCTCTGGAGGCAGGGGCCAGATCCTCTCCCCCAAATTTAGCCCAGTTTGACTGACCTTTCACTTAGTCCTTGTTTCTTATGGGTTCATAATTCTGGAAACTGCCACAGATACCAGTGAACCACTCTCTTGAAAGCTCCAGCCATGGCTTATTCTGGCCATCCTAGGACTCCAGCCACAGGTTCATGTGGTGCTGTTCTGGACTCCCAGCATGCTGCGATGAGCCCCTTCCTGTCTGCCTACCAGGCTGCTTTCAGCAGGAGCTTGGTTACTCTGTCATTTTGTGAGTTCTGGAGCTCTAAAATTTGTTTAGAGTCATATTTTATAGGCATTTGAGGTGGTTATTGTGGGGAGCTGAGGAGTTTTGCTGCTTCTACTCTGCCATCTTGACTCTACCCCCCAGCCCCCAGTGATGGTCTTTTACATCAGGATAAATTTTAAGCTGTTTTTGAGAAAAAGAAATACTAATAGAAAGGCATGTCAAGCAAAAAAAATCTTTTGTGTGACTTTTAGAAAGTCTGATAAATTTTATTTGCTAGTTAATTTATTGTCACTATTTGATAGTATTGATAACAATTGTGTGTAGTCCTGCAGTGGTTGGAAAGACTATTGAGGTGAAATCTTTCTGGGACCCTGAATAGTCTTTTTGAGTTTCATTCTTAGGTTGTTGTGTCATTGGTTCAGCCTTAAATGAGTGCTTCAAGGAAAATGCTAGTAGCTCAATGGGAGATCTAATCTGAGATCTAAGGCTAGTGGCTATCTGTCCATGGAAACAAGGTAAGGAGGGCGACCTTAGGAAAGCTAAGGTTGGATCTCATAATTCATTTTCCCATACAAAATATCTGTCTACCTGGTTCTATATACTATCCCTACTTCTTTCTCTAGAAGAAAATTTCTCTAGCTAAGGCAGATATGATAATAAAAGAATGCTATTAAGCAACCCTATGGAATTGACGTCGATGAACAGGTGAAGTTCTCATAAGAAAGGTTGAGAGAATGACTCTTGCCATAGACTAAGACAAGATTCTCTTGACTTGCCTTCCTCAGTATAACATTTCCTCTTGAATGGAAAGTATGACTCTAGCCTGGTATTGAGATAAAGATGGGGTTAGTTACCGTGTAACTATGTTCCTATTCTTTTATGACAAGTATAATTATGTTAGATGATCAGTATAAATACAATATTAGATCTTTATCTCATAGACTAATACTAATCCAGTGTTCCAATGTGATTCAGTTCTGGTAAAATACCTCCAGAGCATGTGTTAATGGATGTAATCCCTAGGTCTGGATCTCCAGATTACCTTGACCCAGGGATGTTTAAAATAAAATATTTAACAATCTCTCTGAAAGGAAAAAAATGTACATATAATACAGTTTTAAGTTTAATCTATGTTATTAATATTTTCTTAATCACTTTATTAAATCTAGATTACAAAAATTTCAATCACTGTTTTGTAGTGTTTTGTGTATTTCTGAAGTGTAAATACTCACACTGAAGTGTTAACAGGGTTTTGGTCATTGCACTGCCTTATTTATATAAGTGACATCTCTACTTATTTTCTTCAGTGTTCCACAAGGAATACAAATTATACTAACTAACTGATTTGTTGATATGTTTATTTTAAATATTAATGGATCCTGTAATACCAATCCCACTTCTTCCACAAAGTCTTTTCTAATGATGATCCTGTGACATGGTGATTCTTCCACTCATCCTTACCCTGTGCGAACAAGCAGTTTTCAAACACCACTAGAAACTCCCAATCTTACTCCCAAAAAATGGCTTGAGGAGAACATAAATACTAAGATTTATCTTATATTTTTATTATTTTTATTTTTATTTCTTTGATGATAATTTTAATTATTTTGTTTATTGTAATTTGCTTAAGATATATATGATTTTCTCTATTTCTATACATCCTTTCATATGCTTCCACATACCTGCTCATATCTGTTATTTGGTTTTTCTTACATAGTAGGGAACAATCTAGGGACCTTCTCCTCTGCATGCCCTGACTACCACAAATTTGCTGAAATAAGACTCCTCTCTTGAAACCAGTCATGTGTGTTATGAATCTATGATTGTCTCCTTGAGTGCATAGGGAGTCTGTAAGCTCTTCCCAGGAACTGTAACAAGGTAGAGACAGAAGATCTCCCCTTTTCTACTCCTTCCTTTCCCTAGAAAGGCAGTGATAAACACATGGTGGTGAGAACATGTAAGTGAGCCTAAAAGGGGATCTCAAGGCCTTGCCCTGCTTCAGTCCACTGGTAACTGGGAAAGTGTGAGAGCACAGTGGTCTATGATGCAGAATCCATGTAAGCATTGTCATGAAACTGAGGTACAACAGTGATGAACTTCTCTCTTGGGCAACCAAGTTTTGCCATGATCTTTCATAAACCCTCATGACTGTCAACATCAAAGGGCTCGATCAGAATATGAAAACTGTATACAGATCTCTGTTCTGCTTCTGATATTTCTCGTAGAGGTGTCATGCAGGAAATACCATTTTGATCATTCCTCGACCCTTTCTGAAGCCACACACTAGCTCTTGGGTAGATGACCATATTCCAGGTGAAGGATCAGCCTATTGAGAATTCCTGCAAGAATCTTGGTGGCAGTGACTAAGAGAGAGATACTCCTACCCCCACCCCAACTCCATGGTTGTCACAAGACAGCCTCTTTCCTTTTCCTTTATATAGAGAGACAACAGAAACATTCCTGAACTTCTAGGAGAGAAACTCCTCTTACTATATAACCCAGAAGATTTCAGTCCATTTTTATATGACCAATGGAAGCCCTCTCTCGTAAATCTCAGTTGGAATAGAATAGATACCAGGTACTTTGCTACACAAGAGAAGCCTAATGGTATTCAAAATATCCTCTTCAGTTGGAAGTTCAGCTAGAGAGGGAATGATTTCAACCCAAGGTATACAGTCAATGACTTCAGCATTGACTGATGACAGTCTACTGATAACCATATGGAAGTATTCAGCTCATCTCTCTAGGATCATGTCTTCATCACTAATCAACGTGGTTCCATCAGTGCTGAGTAGTTGAGATGTGCCACAGGTCTCTGGCCCATATAGCCTTCAGGGCATCATAAAAGTGCTTTGAATTGTTACTATCAGTGTAAAACTGAATTTCATCTACCTTCTTGCTGAGTCAAGAATTCTGCATCTCTCTAAGCTTTGCTTGCATTTTACTTTCATTGGAGTTAAATGCTGCCTTCTTAGAGATAGCTGGCAAAACCTGTGGAATTCTTATTTTTTACTTAGCAGCTTCTGAATTTCCCCTTTATTTTTATCACACTAATCTTGCTATTTGTGAATGTTCTGGCCCAAACAAATCAACGATGTGGTGTATACCAAATCTCTGAAAGCTGCCCACTCTCTTTCTGCTCCATTGCCGCCAACTCTGTGTTGGCTCAGCTTTCCCTCCAAGTTAATAACATACTGTCCATACTCAGAAAAGTGCTCTAATCTGTTGATAAAAGTCTTCTGTTAGTCATCTTACCTTTGGGTTGTCTCTTTTTATTTTTGGAGGGGGGGAAGGCAGGGCAATTAGGGCTAAGTGACTTGACCAAAATCACATAGCTAGTAAGTGTTAAGTGTCTGAAGCCAAGAGTTGTCTTTTGTTAAATGTGACTGTTTAGCTTGGAGAGGATAAATCTTGTATCATTTCTGTGTATCATACTGTGTCACATATCACCTTCATCATTCTCACAACCTATCTGTCTCTTCTCCTTACAATGACATAGTCTGTTAAATGTCAGTGTTTGCTGTGAGAGCATATCCATGAAGTTTTATTGCATTTATGTAAATAAAAGACAGTATTGGTGATGAGGTCATGAGATGCACAAGTCTTCTTCACCGGTAAGTGACCATTGCTGTTGCAATTGCTTCCAAAGATCCCCTGCCACATCTGAGGGTCTGTGTCTACTCTGGCAATCAAAATCACACAGAATTACAAGCTTGTCCTCTTCTGACACATTGATGATAAGGGTCTCCAGGTCTTCATAAAATTTTTCTTTAACCTCATCAGGATACATCATGACGGGAGTATATGCACTGATAATCATGGCATGGTGCTTTCTTACAAGTGGCACTTGCGTTGTCATGAGCCCATTGTTCATTACTTTCGAGAGGCATATTGGTTCATTGACTAGACTTGATTGCAAAACCTATGACAGCTTCATAACACTCTCCATGACTACCACTCCAGAAAAACACGTATCCATATTGGTCTTATATTGGACTGAACAGCCAGTGTTTCCTATGTCTCAAAATCAATTCCAAAGATCTTCAGATCTTTAGAATGTCTTTCTATCACTTCTTCTGACCTCCATATAAGTCTTGTGCAAATTCTCTGAAATAGTCCTTTAAGTAAGCATACATTTGGCATTCAGGATATGTGGCCAGTCCATCAGAATTGCATCCTCTGCAGTAGTGTGTGAACGATTGGCAGTTCAGCTTGAGAGAAGATCTCAGCATTTGTTGAGGATCATGGGCCAGTGGGACTCTGACCCTGATGGCTGAGTAAGCCTTCTCAGGTGAAGGGGCTTGCTGCCAGGCCTGAATTGGTTCCCCATCCCCCAGGGAAGAGTTCTAGCACTCAGGTGTGAGGATTGGATCCTCGAGATAAGCATGGTGGTTTTGCCCCCGGCCTAGAAACACTGTAGTGTGCAATGTCCACAGGGGAAAGCCATTAGGAAGTGTCCTATAAAAGGCTTGCACTTAAAACAATAAAGGAGACTCTATTTTCCACCACTCTTTGAGTCCCCATCTCTCTTTTAACTCACCATCTCTCACAGCCTCTGGGTAGATAACTCTCTTGACCCTGCTGGGTGATAGCAGGGCCCCCACATTCTCTCAGCCCTGCTGTGGGATGGCAAGGTTCCCTGCCATGGCCTACCACAAGCAATCATATTTTATCTGGCTAGGTGATCTTCAGAATCTTCCTAAGACTATTCAAATGTAAATAGTTCATTTTTCTGGCATAGCATTAGTAGACTGTCTGGGTTTCACAGGTATACAACAATGAAGTTAGCACAACTGCTCTGTAGACCTAAACTCTTCTTTCAGAGTACTCTCTTTCAGAGCCCCCAAACACTACACTTCTTATTCATCACTCAAAAACTGTCAGGAAAGAGAAAGTCTGTCCATTTGGGCCTCTTGTATACCCATTAATTTCTAGTTCATTACCAGGCAGTAAATTAATAGAAAACAGTCAGAGAATATTTGCAGCAGCTCTTAAACAGGGACAAAAATGTGCTCCTCCATTATGCATTTCTGGAAGTAAAGTCATTAAGCCCCCATGTGAATGTGTAGCAGCAAAGGATATGGCAAATACTCTGAATACTTGATTCTCATTAGCCAGTCCTCTCATTATAGCCATACAGAGCAGTGGTTCTCAATCTGTGGGTCACAATCCTTTGGGGGTCAAACGACCCTTTCATAGGAGTCACCTAAGACCATCAGAAAACACATATTTCCAATGATCTTAGGAACCGAGACACTGCTCCTCTATCCATCTCCAGACGGGTCTGCCCACATGCAGATGCACCCACATATGAGTATTAAAGGGTTATGGCATTAGGAAGGTTGAGAACCACTGATATAGAAAGAAGGCTGTGATGGTATTGTATAGTGTAGAAAATGAATGAAAGATGATATTCAATTTTCCATGGAAGCTGACAAAATTGTTTTCTTTGGTATATCCTGTTCTGCCAGATTTTTTTTTTTTTATTGCCCTCCAAATGTAGATATTAGAAAGCTCAACACAGTAGTATTTAAGTCTTACTTCCATGTCCCACCCTATTTGAAAAAAAACAACTTTAATGTGTGTAACATAAACAATATCATAAAAGTGGAGAATTAAAACAGTCTGGAAACAATATTCTTCCCAAGCAAGAAAGAGGATTCTAGCTTCTTTACTTTTTTTTGTTATTTACTCACAAGATTAATTCACAATTCTTCTACTTCTGCTCATTTTTCCTCTATTATGAATATTAAGAATTATACTTTCACAAAGTTATTACAACATATCCACAAATAATTCATTTTATCAAGCCCACTATGTTGGTTGTTGGAGATGGGTTGCTTAAAATATCTAGAGAAGGTTCATTACTGTTAATTATGACCTTTCTGTTAACATATCCATGAGAAAGGAGCCAACAAACTGCATATTTCTGCAACCATTTCCAGGAAGAAGCAGTTTCCTGACTTTCACGCAGTGTCAATAATGTAGGTGTGATAGGGGACAATGCTTGTGAAATACTAACTACGTTTACAAGACCAGCTACATGCAAATTCAGACCACCTGTAAGTGTGATGCTTGAAGTGGGTAGGTATGCTAATTCTTGAGCATTCATTATGGCATATGCTAATGATATGCTTTAATCTACATATTCAGCTTACTTGACACAAAATTTCCTAACAATATTCTCCCCCTCAAAAAAAAAATTTCTTCATAAGTAAGTTTCAAACACTTCCAAATAAATTTATTCTCTTTAGCAGCCAAAATTCATCTTATTCATCATGATTGGGGTGGGAGGGGAGTGAATGTGTGTCATGGTATTTGTGTTAGATAATTTTCATTCTTTCCAATAAAAACAAAGTAGAAAAGATTCTGGGAAGATGGCAGAGCATATTAAAAAACATCTCTAGGCTCTCGAAATTTCCCCCACAAAAAAAAAGACAGAATATGAGCTCAAAGTGAATGTAGAGCAGCAGAAATAATTAAAAATTCAGGTAAAACAATTGTTCTTCTAAAGCAATTTGAGTAGACCTTAGGAAAGACAACCTCTAGTGGCTGGAGATTTGGCCTGAGTGAAGTGAAAACACCTCCAGGATGACTCAGCTGAATCAACAAAAAACAAGCCCTGGCACCAGTTGGGTCAGGAGACAGCCCTAGGCATAAGGAACTTTCACCTCACTGACAATGTGAGGGTTGAACAGCTGAGCAGGGGAAGATGCCAGGCACAGCTATGCTGACCAGTTTCAGTCCCAGGCTGTGGCTACTGACAAGAAGGAGCATGCACACACCAGATGAGTGTGATAGCAGAGGGGTTACACCCTGCTGGCTGTGGGTACTTACAGGAGAATGGAGTCTCTGATTTTGGTTCCAGGACAGAGGGTAGACATGAAATTTGCAGACTCAGGAAGGCCTTCAGGGAACAAGAGTGTTTACACTCTCGGTGGCTAGGAGCCCTAGCCATGGCTTAGAGGTGGAGAGAAGAGTCCAAGATTCTGCCTCCAGAGAGAGTTCAGAAAAGTAATGGTAAGAAAGACCTGAGGCACCATTCCCCACAACTCAGAACTAGAGCCTGATTACAGAAATAAGCTGCTAAAAATAAAATAAAATATAACAATATAAAATTGAATAAGCAAAGGAGAAAGAAGCCAACTATAGACAGCTACTATGGAGATGGAGAAGATTTGGGTTCATATTTAGAGGAAGATAGTGAAGTTACAAAAAAAAGGACTCCTACTTCAAAGAGAAAAATAAAATTGCCCAAAAAGAGTTCTTGGGAGGACTTCAAAAGTCAGATAAGAGAGATTGAGGAAAAATTAGGGAAAAAAATAAGAGCATTCCAAGAAAACCAAGAAAATTATGAAAAGAAAGTCAACCAACTAGAAAAAGAGATCCAAAAACTTAGGAAAGAAAATAACTTCTTGAAAACTTGAATTGGGCAAGGAGAAGCTAATGATATATTATAAGACACCAAAAAATAATAACACAAAATCAAAAGAATGAAAAAATAAAAGAAAATGAGAAGCATCTTATTAAAAAAAAAAAAGTGATCTGGAAAACAGATCAAGGAAGGACAATATAAAATCTGTTGGACCACCTTAAAGTTACAATCAAAATAAGAGTCTTCATACAATATTACAAGATATTATTATGGAAAATTGCCCTGAAGTTTTAGAAAATATAAATAAAGCAGAAATACAAAAAATCAACTGATCACACCACCTGAAAGAGATTCCAGGAATATCATAGCCAAGTTTCAAAGCTTCCAAGTTAAAAAGAAAATACTGAAAGCAACAAGAAAAAGCCAGTTTAAATACTGAGGAGCTACATAAGAACTAGAAGTTTATACTTTAAAAGACTATAGATGTTGGAACATTATATTTTGAAGAGCAAAAGAGGAGGTTTTGACCAAAAATAACTTACCCAGCAAAGTTGAGTATAATCCTGAATGAAAAAAGAAATGGACATTTAATGAACTGAAAGACTTTCAAGTATTTGTGACAAAAAGACCAAAACTCAATGGAAAATTCCAGGAGAAAGGTAAACATTAAAGATAAATTATAAGAGACTCAATAAGATCAAACTGTTTACTTCTTATATGTAAAAATGTTACCAGTACTCTGAAGACTGTCATTATTGGGTAGTTTGAAAGAAAGCCTTAGATGAGCTGAGTATATTGGGAACCAGGTTAAAGAGAGAAAGAACAGGGGTGGCTCAGTGGTGCAGTGAATAGAGCACCAGCCCTGGTGTCAGGAGGACCTGAGTTCAAATCCAGCCTCAGACACTTAACACACACCCCATAAAAAACTAGCCATGTGACCTTGGGCAAGTTGCTTAACCCCAATTGCCCTCCAAAAAGCAAAATAAATAAATAAATACATATTTTATATATATATATGTGTATGTATATATATATATATATGTAAACTTGATAGAACCTACTAAAAAAAAGAGAGAGAGAGAGAGAAAGAACAACATATTCATCTGTAATGGTAATGGGAATTTGAAGATCTTCCCTGTCCCTTAATAGTCCAAATGTAATCACATGGAGCCTGTGGTGGGAGGAGCTTGCTTAAGGGTGGAACAAAGCCCACAGGAAGCTGGGAGTTAGAACAGTTAGAAGGAGGGAGGAGAGAACATGTAGGCAAGGACACAGCTAGGCTTGTAGTGTTTGTGTGAAGGCTAAAAGGATGCTGTGGCTCCCTACTGTGCCATGGTATAGTAACTTCTTTGTTGCTATGATGGATTTGACCTTCTGATGTTGGGATTTGACTTTCTGGTGTCTAAATAAATGTTTTACTTCTGTCTTCCACATGGAGAGTCTATTATATTTTGTGATTCAGAACTTTGCTGCCATATTCAAAGTCACTGTCAATGCTGTGAATATAGTGTTGGTGCTACATCATCTACAAGAATGTAAAAGTATTCTAAATTTATAAATAAATGAGAGGTCAAGGGAATAAGATAAGGGAGGAGTTTTTAGATGTGTGTATAGATTAAGAATTAGGAAGGACTCTTAGAGATAGATTAAGGGGAAGGAGAAGAGGAAGGATAAGGGAAGATTTCTTAGATGGATAGGTTAAGGAATAGGAGGTCAACATAATGGTTAGAAGTAAATTAGTCACATGAGAAAATAAAGATAAAGAGGGTAAGAAGGATAAATAATAAGGAAAAATAAAATGGAGGGAAATATACAAGTAATAATTATAACTTTAAATGTACATGGGATGAATTTATCCATAAAGTGGAAATAGCAGAATGGATTAAAATCTGGATCTGACAATATGTTGCTTTAAAAAGAATATGATTTTTAAAAATGAGAGTTATGCACAGAATTAAAATAAAGAGCTAAGTAGAATTTTTTATGCTTGTTCTGATATAAAAACAAGGGTAGCAAAGATCATTTAAGACAAAGTTAAACCTAAAATAGATTTAATTAAAAGAGATTTTTTTTAAAGTGACACTATACTGTGTCACAAATGTTATTATTCTATCTTGTTTTAGAAATGATAGCAATAGCAATAAGAAAAAGAAATTGAAGGAATTAGAATGGAAAATCAAGTAATAAACTATCTCTTTTTGCAAATGATATGATAATATATTTGAAAATCTTAAAAATTCAACGGAAAAGTTAGTTAAAACAATTAATAATTTTAGCAAAGTCATTGGACATAAAATAAACCCAGCATTTTTATATGTCACCAACAAAACCATGCAAGAAGAGATGGTAAGAGATACTCCATTTAAAATAACTGTAGTCAGTATAATATGCCTGAGAGTATACCTCCCAAAACATATCCCAGGAACTACATGCACATAATTATAAAATACTCTTTATGCAAATAAAGGCAGATTTAAATAATTGGAGAAGTATTAATTGTTCACCACCCTTAAGCAAAACCAATGTAACAAAAATAATAATTTTACCCAACTTTTTTTTTCAGTGCTATTCCAATTAAATTACTGAAAATTTATTTTCCTGAGTTGGAAAAAAATAACAAAATTCATTTGAGAGAATTTCAAAGAAACTAATGAAAAAGAATGTAAAGGAAAGAGACTTAGCAGTACCAGATGCTAAACTATATTATAAGGCAGTAAACAATCTCTGGCTAAGAAAAAGAAAAGTCAGTAGGTGAAACAGACAATACAATGCACAGTAGTAAAGGATTTTAGTAACCTTGTACTACTAATGCATATGTAAAGATTTAAGTTTGGGGAATAAGTTCATTATTTGGCAAAAATTTGCTTGACAGAAAATAAGAATAAAACAATATCTTATCATTTCTCAAATATATAAAGATCTGAGTCAAATTTATAAGAATACAAGCCATTCCCAATGGATAAATGGTCAAAGGATGTGAACAGGCAGTTTTCAGATAAAGAAATCAAAACTATCTATAGGCATATGAAGAAGTGTCCTAAATAACTTTTGATTAGAAAAATGCGAATTTAAAAAACTGTGAGGTGCCACCTCACACCTCTCAGACTGGCTAATATGACAAAAAAGGGAAATGATGCATAGTGGAGGGATGAGGGAAAATTGGGATACTAATGCACTGTAGTCTTCTAGAGAACAATCTGAAACTACGTCCAAAGAAGCAATGAAACTGTGCATACCCTTTGATCCAACAATACCGCTAATAAGCCTGTATCCCAAAGAGATTATAAAAAAAGAGGAAAGGACCTACATGTGCAAAAATATTTCTAGCGCCCCTTTTCTTGATGACAAAATAATGGAAATTGAGGGGATGCCCATCTATTGGGAAATGTCTGAACAAGCTGTGGTATATGAATGTAATGGAATACTATTTTGCAATAAGAAATGATGAAAAAGCAGATTTCAGAAAAACCTGGAAAGACTCGCACACACTAAGGCAAAGTGAAATGAGCAGAAACAGGAAGATACTGACCCAGCACCAGCAACATTGTGTGATGATCAATGACTCAGTTCTTCTCAGCAACACTATGATCCAAGATAAGTAAGGACTTGTGCCATCACATCCAAAGAACTTCAGAGTCTGAATGCATATTGAAGCAAACTTTTTTCACTTACTTTATTCTTTTCTGTGGGTTTTTTTTCCTTTTGATCTATTTCTTCTTCTACAACTCTGACTAATATGGAAATATGTTTTACATGATAGCACATGTTTAGCCTATATCAAATTGCCTACCATTTTCAGAAGAAAAGGAGAGGGGAGGGGGAAAGAAAGAAACATTTGAAACTCAAAATCTTGTAAAAAAAATGAATGCTAAAAATTGTCCTGATGTGTATTTGGAAAAAAACAAAATACTATTAAAAATGAAAATAAAATGCTCAGTTAAAAAAAAAAAAAGAACATCTTAAACTATTTACCAAGGTCAGGTCAAAATGGTTACATGACCTAGTTGTAAAGGAAGATAAAGAAGGAAAATTGGAAGAACATGGAACATTTTGCCAAACAGACTTATGGATAGGAATATAACATGAATAAATGAGATAACATTGTGAGGTATAAAATGGATAATTTCAATTATATTAAATTTAAAAGTTGTTTGGTTTTTTTTTACAAATAAGGTCAATGTAGCCAAGAATAGAAAGAAAGCAGAAAATTGGGTTGGGGAGCACAGAATCTTCATAGATAGTTTCTCAGATAAAGATCTCACTTCTTAAATATATAAAGAATTTTGTCAAATTTATAAGAATACAAATCATTCCCTAAATGATAAATGATCAAAGGCAGTTTTTCAATGAAAAAATCAAAACTATATATATTCATATGAAAGAATATTCTAAGTCATTATTGATTAGAGAAATTCTAATTAAGACGACTTTGAGATATCATCTTACAGCTATCAGATTGGGTAAAATGAAAGATGCCCTACAACTGGGAAATAGCTAAACAAGTTGTGATATATGATTGTGATGGAATATTACTGTGATATAAAAAATGATGACCTGGTTGAATTTAGGAAAACATGAAAAGACTTGCACGAAATAATGAAAAGTGAAATGAGCAGTACCAAGAGAATGTTATATGTAGTAATATAGATAGTATCATAAGAGAAACTTTGAGTGACTAATAACATTTTTAGTATCATAAATACCAAAACCAACCACAAAAGACCAATGAAGAAAGGTGTTCTCCACCTCCAGAGACAGAACTGATAGATAGAAGTATATATAATAATGTTTTACATGTGTGTATGTATGTGTATGTGTGTATATGTATATACGTGCATGTATATGTTTACATTTGATTGAAGGGGATTAAAGCTTTCCAACTTAAAACAGACTGAGGCAGAGTTCTGCACCAATGGCACTTTATTAAAGGTTTCCATGATCCCCTCTAATGAAGTGAACCTCAGATCTTCCTTCTGAGATGCCCCCCTCCTCCAAGCACCTTGTTTTTATAGGGTTTGATACCCAAATATCCCAAAGAGGCATGGCAAAGTACAGAATCTCAATGGTTTATAGACCTCGCTCTTGAGGGACAAAAATAACGCATCAGCAAAGGGGTCACAGGTTGGGTAAAGTCTGGAGCATCTCCACTGATTAAGATAGTCAGTTATAAGATGCTCATCTGCTCATGTTGAACAAGAGAAAATTATCCAGAGGTACAAAAATAAATTGGGGAACTTTCCAGAACATCCCACTCATGCTGGGTTTAGACATGGAATTTGAGCAAAACAGCATGGAGATATCTTTTTCAGCATTCTCATGGCTGCACAAATGAGCCTCATAACATTGTAAACAAGTAATAGACATTACATTAAAGTTTTATGCCTACTATAAAAACCTATCTATCTCTATGATTTATATGGAATATCAAACTAATACTGATCGGAATACAGTAGAGGTCCAAATGAATTATTTCTCACATATGTGTATGTATTTCTGTTTAATTGTAGTCTACTCTAGGGCAGAATGGGGAGGGAGGGAGAAAAGTATACAGCACAGAGAAAAAGAAAAGTTAGAAGGAATCACAGAAAAGTAGGGTAGCTTTGAAAATAAAATATATTTATTACATAAGGTTTTTTTTAAGTAAAAACAGTCTGAAATGGAAAAAAACAAAGTATCAATGTTACTATGATTTAATATCATAATTTAATTATTTCATTGACATTTATTAGCCCCAGGAAGTTCAACCAACATGAAGACTCCCATCAAAACTTTTAGTTACAATGATAGTTCTTAAATTAGTTTACCACACTGACCTCCAATTTGTGTGTATACATACATATATGAAGATATATGTATATATATATATATAAACTTTTTAAAATGTTTTTTCAAGCAAAAATAAGCTTTTTCTCCTCTCACCATTGAGAAAATCAGAAAAACAAAACTCCTGTGATAAACATGAATAATTAAGAAAAACAAAATTTCTAATTGACCAGTTCCACAAAAAGAAAATTTCTGTCTGTGCTCTGAGTTCATCACTTCCGTGTCAGGAGGGGGCCAGCATGTTTCATTGTGAATCCTCAGAAATTCTAGTTGGTCTTGACAGAGTTGTGAAGCTTTATCTATCTCCATATGTGGATGTTATGTATATATTATATTACGTATAAACAAATATACATATAAACACATAGTATGTGTATATTAGATAATATATATATAATTTCAAAGGACTCATAATGAAACATGCTGACCCCCTTCTGACAGAAAGGTAATGAACTCAGAGCTCATGTTGAGACATATTTTTTTAGACAACCGATGAAAATTTTTTTTGCTTTGGGAGAGTGAAAAGGCTGATTATACACATACATATGTATATATTCACACACATGAATGGTACATGTATGCATGTTTGTGTGCATATATATATATACAGAGTTGTGTATGGAAAGAGTAAGAAAGGAGAGGTGAAATTAGAAGGAGTTGAGATTAAGAGAGGGACTATTCCTAGACAAAACAAATTCTAAGAATATGAAAAAAATGTTTACAACTCTTTCTGAGGTGCCAAAGAATGGGAATCTGAGGAAGTACCCATAAAATGGGAAATAGATGAGCAAATTATGGCATATAAATATGACAGAACACTACTCTGCTGAACTCATCAGTATAATGACCAGTGGATTCCAGCAGACTAATGTTGAAATATGTTATCTACCTCCTGATAGAGAAGTAAAGGACTCAGAATACAGAATAAGACAGTATTTTTCTAGTGTAATGAGTTTTACTTTTCTTGTGTTCTCAATGAGAAGTTGGGGGTCAGGCGGAGAGGTAAAGTCAATTCTTGGATTATTAAAACAGTATATATGTTTAATATGTGTATCTCTACATATATGTGCACATAAATATATTTATTTACATATTGTGTTATATTTACATGTGTGTATAAAGCTCCTGCAGTGGATGACCTCAGCATCTTCCATATCTGATCAAGAGACTGCTTCAGCTGCCTTCATGGCCATTGGAACAAATTGTTCTCATCACCCCATTCCACCAAGTCTTCACTTGCTTGAAGTAGACATCCCCTAACTCACCAACAGGTTTAAGGCCTGTAAGTTGCCTTCAACCTGTTTTAGCCCATCTGCCAAGATAATTTTACCTGGGGGTATCTGCTACACATGGTACAGCTTCTTGGAGCCACAGGTGAGAGTTGGGAAACAGGTGGACACCAAAGGTGGATGTATTTGACCCATTATTGGTGGGATGGAGGAAAAAGAGAAACTAAGTTACAATTGGTGGAGCATAACCCTGCAACTAAATACTCAGATTCACTCTCCTTTTTTCTAAGTCACATCCAGCAGGAAGACAGATAATCTATTACACAGGCCCAACAAATCAGGGTAGAACTCACACCAATTTAGAGGCACTGATCATTGCATGATACATCTTGACAGAATATTAGCAAACCAGCCATCTTTCACTTTCACCCTGCCCAAGGCCTCACCTACCTTCCTAGGAAAACAAATTTGCAGCCCAGGCCACTTATTGGTGTCCTACAACTACCAAATAGTGGTCATAAAAGTAGTGGGACCCCAAGTGACATAGCAATCTAGTGGATACCAGCAGATGGTGATAATAGATCCTAGTGAACATAGTGAGAAAGGGAACTGGAGGTACCTTATGGAGCCTCTCCATCAGGCAGCTCACTGACAGCCTGGTGGGAAAGGAACTGACTAGACCAATAATAAAGGATGTCAGCTGGTAGGAAGCCATAGCCCACATTTTCCCTTGCTTCATCCCCACAATTAACTGGACACTGACTGAGATGCTCAACTCCATTTTCATTGCTCCCGTGGACTAGTTCAATTTCTAGTTGACCTTCAACCCTGGTCATCAGCTATATGATGAAGGCAACCAGATACAGGGCCACAAAGGTGCTCCCACTTTTTGCAAGGACATTACTGTGTTTGTGTCCCATCCCAAATAACTATTTGTGGAACAAAACACTGAAGTTCCTGCCACAACTCAACTAAGAGAAAAAGCAGCCAATTTCAGCAACAAATGTACCTGTAACCCAGTTCTAAGAACACCTGAGGAAAGTATTTGAAGTGCCTTCTAAACCACAGCCCTTTGTATGAAAGACATAGCTATAATCCTGATCCTGAACCACTGTGTGCTCCAATGAATCTAGCAATAGCCTAATTAATTCCTTCATGTTCTACCTTATTCATGCCTCTTATTTGAGAGCATTTGATCCAGAAATGGTAAGCTGGGGCTTAGGGTTTGGGGGATTGCTAGCCCTACACTTCTGAATAGTACTTTTTGTTCTAACTTTTCTATTTCCCTGTCTTTCATTCCTTCTTTCCTACTTCCTCATTCTCATTCCAACCTCCTTATTAGGTAGTCTAGAAAATATCTTTATTTTGTTGGTACTATAGATAAGAAGACAGTCACTCATTATCATACTGGCCACCCTTCCACTACCACCTTCCCACCAACCCTTCATGGTTGGTGTCCATTGCAGGCATGGAAGCCACACACTGAACCTGTCCCTTTTATGAACTGTTTTCATCCTTCCCCTGTAAATACCAATAAAGTTTGTTAAAGCTATCTATGTGGGGGATGATACTTTTTATCTGAACTGTCTTGTGCTGCAACAGTCCTTTGTAGAAATGGGAGGTCCGCACATGTTGCATATTGCTCATATTTTTAGACTTTTTGGAAGTTTTCATAATTTATGCTGATTGTTCTCTTCATTCTCTCTTTTTTCATTTTTAAAAATGCTTTTTTTTATATGGGATGACTTACTGGGAGGGGGATACAGAGGAATGGGGAAAACTATATAAAAGCATTTTTAAAGTGAGTGAAACATTCTTTATCTGTAGCACTCCTGCAACCTCTCTATTTAAATTATTTTTTTCAAATTAACAGAAGTATTTTTTTTAAAAAGGAACAAAATAAGCCATTATTAAGTATTTACTATGAAATAGATGATTATTTACAAAACTATTGAACATCCAAATTAATAGCATATGAAATATGAAATTTAAACAATCCAATTTCAGAGAAAGAAATTGAACATATCAGTGAACTTTCAAAGAAATGATAGTATACAAAAATTTTGGAGATGCAGCCAATTCTAATTAACAAACTAGAGAAAGAACAGATCAATAAATTAGAATACAACTTACAATACTAGAAAACCAACACATTCTAAAACCTCAAGGAGACACCAAATAAAAATCCCAAAAATTAAAATCATAAATTAATAAAACCAAAAACAAAAAAATGAATTAATAAATAAAATAATCTATTTTTAAAAAGACAATCAATTAGTTAATTTGATCAAAAAGAAGAAAAAAGCAAACCAATTCCCAGCATTAAAAATGAAAAGATCATTGTGCAATATATGAATAAAAAATAGATTTCTATGACAAAAATGATTTTGTCCAATTATATGGTAATAAAACTGACAACATAAGTGAAGCAAATATTTACAAAAAATATCAAATACTAAAATCAACAGAATAAAAAATGGTGAAATTTTAAAACCAAGCTTCAAAAGAATATATAGAACATGCCATAAATCAACTTCAAAAAAAATTACTTCCAAGGCTACATGGATTCACAAAAGATTTCTATTAAAACATTCAAAGAATAATTAATTTCAATTCTATGCATTCCATTTGCAGAAAACAACCAAAGAAAAGATGCTACCACATTCCTTGACTTTTTTTTAAATCATTATTTGTTTGTTTTTGACATTCAGTTTATATATGATCTTGGTATATAAAACCAGAAGAGTAAAAACAGAAAAATAAAACTATAGATTGATATCCCTAATGCATATTGGTACAGAAATTTAAGTAAAATATTAGCAAAGAAACTGAAATAATAAATAATATGTATATAATAAATAAAAAATAAAAAAATAATGTCACAAAGATTAGACACTATGGGCAGGTTGGATTAGTACCAAGAATGTATCTTTAGTAGTTTAGTATTAGAAAAAATGCTAATTTAATTTTATTAGTAACAACATTTTTTAAATGTGAATTTATCAATTGACACAGAAAAAAACTTTTTAAAAATGATACCTATTTCTTTAAAAAAAATACTAGAAAATAAAAGGATATATAGACATTTCCTAAAAATGATGATATGAACCTAATATTATAAATTACTTTTTATATATAACAGAGATAAACTAGAATTGTTTTCCAAAATGTGAGAAATAACTCATTCAGTCTCAGGAGAGGTAAAGATAAAAGAAATAAGTTTTTTATGCTACTGCAGTGGCAGGTGTCTCTTAAAATAGTAACACACACCAGAAACAAAAGTAAACTTTAAAAACCAATGCCCCACTGCTAAGTCCCTCTCCTGTCTCCCCAATGTCTGGGTAACATAGGTGTACAACTTTCCAATATGGCTACTACACAGTTCCCCTTCATATGTTCCTCCTCCCGCTAAATGTATTGTATGACCATTAAAATGAACCTTTAGTCCTACCAAAGGAGGAGAAGTTAATATTCATAAGTTTATTACACATGAGCGTTCCAAGCAAGACCTAACCTTTACTGTATTTAGCTGACTTCTAACTTCAAAACAAGAAAAAACCAGTTGGATCCTTGTTTTGCCTGTTATCTTCTATGTGGTACATAACTCATTCATTATGTCTCCCATTCTGCTGTTTGTTATTCTGAACTTATGGAAGCAAATTTTTCCATTATATCTCTCAATTTCCCTCCTCTTCTTCTAGAAGATAATCAAGTACTAATCTATGTTGATAGATTAAATGTCTCATTTAATGGTGTCTGGCACTGCCAGGCCTCCTTTGTTCCCACATCTTTTCCTTAGGTCCTTTGAGATTCTTGACTTTAAATGTCACATTCTTGATAGCCATAGGCAGAGAAATTCTCTTAGGTATGCCGATTAGCCTGACAAGTGAAAATGTTTAATCAACATTCCACACTGCTTTCTTCTACATTCAATTTATTTTTCTGCATTTGCTGCAAGTCAAAAGACTTTCTGGTATATATGGATCCCTAAATTTCATAAGTCATGTATTACATAATTTCTGTGGAAATAAAAGTTTTAATCATTCCTCACACAAAACATCCAGGGTAAAATGAAGATGCACATTATCATCACTCCTATTTTATGTAATACTAAAAATACTGGCAATAGCAATAATCAAAAAAATTGGAGAATAAATATTGGTAAAGCAGAAACAAAATTACCACTTTCTGCATATCATAATGTGTGTACTTAACTCTAAAAAGTCAACTGAAAATTAATTGAAATGATAACTTCAAGCAAACTTGCAGAGTATAAGATAAATCTACAGGAATTATCAGCATTTCTATATAACACCCATTAAATTCAACAAGAAATGTTAGAGAAATTCCATTCAGAATTGCCATACAATGTATTAAATATTTGGGAATCTACCTACACAAGAACAAGTGATAAATACAACTACCAATCAACATTTACAGAAATAAAGTCTAAGCTAAATAACTTGAAAAATATTAATTGCTCATGAGTAGGACGTCAATATAATAAAAATGGCAATTCTACCTAAATTGATTTATTTACAGAATGTCAAGATACTACTTTATAGATCTAGAAAAAATAATAAAAATAATTTGGAGGTAAAAAAAAAGTCAAGAATCTCAAGGGACATAATGAAAAGATGTGGGAACAAAGGAGGACTTACAGTGCCAGATACCAAACAACACTACAAAACAATAAATTTTATTTCAAAATAGTTTAATTCTGCTTAAAGAAATCAAAGTGACTTTCTCAAGGTCAAATAGCTTGTTAAATGGCAGAACTAGAATTGACATTCAAGGTTCTTTCCACTGGTCATGCTGACTTCATCATAGTAGAATATTACTTAAGGATAAGTATCCTACAAGTTTCCTGTGAGCAAAACATTTGATAAATAGATACCTCATTTTAAGAAATCAATAGAAATAAAACAATAAAAATGTATAGCATGGAGATGGATAAATACCTTGTGTTACCATGTCTATTGATTTCACGTAGTCACCCAATAAAGCCAGGGTATAATGTCACATAAAACAAGGTCCTGGAGAACCTGACCATTTGGCTGTTCTATAGGGCAAACCAGATATTTTAGTACAGTGACTGGTTCATTATTGTTCCAGGAAGAGTGGCCAAGGACATTCCATTCCTCATGGCTCTAACAACGTGTGAACAGTAATCTTTAATCAGAATATGACTACATTTACTAATTCAAAATTTTGATATACAATTAAAATATGTGCTAACCAAAATATTGGAACCAGAGGCAACTATACTTAGGCTTTCCCTATTTAATTTAACTGATATATTAAGTTCCCCTGTGACCTGGATATAATAACAATATTATTTGACATTTTATGCTTTAGGAGGACTTTAAATCTTTTATCTCATTTGATTCTTATAAAAAACCTTGTAAGGCAGATAAAACAAATAGTATATATGGAGCACTTTACAATTACAAAGCATTTTAAAACTATGAGATAGGTAATGCACAAAATACATGTAGTCCATTTAACGGATGAGGAAACTGAGACTCAGAAAGTGTAAAAGATGTATCTAAGGTCACATAACCAGAAAGGGAAAGAACTGGGAAATCAAGACTTCCAACTCCACTTTTTCCTTTAAACGTTGCTGCCTTTCACTTATAAGTTTCATTAAAAATACTCAACTATCTATTCTGAGTCTTTGTGATACTTCCAACAAAGTACCAAATGCTACTGTTTTATCTCTGGACACCTGTAGGAGTATCACTGACTCCTAGAAGAGATAACCCTATAAAACTGTGCATAAACATAAATATTATACTTTGCAAAGCAACAGAGTAATAGTCCTCTTCTATTTCAGTCAACACAGTTCTGTTCTCATTGTTTTTAGCACATTCTTATTCTATTGGCTGAAATTTTCTTCATTATTCTCTAATTCCTAGTATGTCCAAATTCCTACCTACTGAACATAGTGAAATGATGTGCATTCCACTTCTCAGAGAGATAAGACATTCATGTCTTTTCATCTTTGCTACTTAAAAATTTGCCACATCTCAGAGATTTAGCAATAACATTGACTAAAGAAAGAGTATACCAATAGAGGACTAACAGCAAAGACTAATTCAATTGTAGCAGAAAGAATTGCAGTCAGATATTAGAATGACTTTACAGAGTGTTGCATGAGAGCTGAATATACTAATGAGCAGGCTATAGATCTATCTATGAAGAATTTTTAAACCAGTATAGACAAATGGCTTTCTGAAATGTTTTGAGTGTAGCAGCAAGATGGACTGGATACCTTTTCAAGGTTCCTTTCAACCCTGTAAGTCTGTTGACAGAGAAGAAGCAAAGCAAGTTTTACGATTTTTTCTCCCATCTTAGATGGGGAAAAGTACATTCCAAACAAGAGGCTTATGCTAGGTCTAATAGTCTTACTACAATTTTTAGCAGAGCTCACACAATTTTGATTTTCTTGGCTCATAGTAAGCATCCTGCTGAGCTGTAAAGGTTATTCCAGACAGGACTTTATGTTTACAGAGATTCCAAGCAGCAGGAAGAATGATAGAAAATGAATATATGAATGTATCACTCTAAAGCTGCTTTCTACTCCTGCCATTTTTTTCTCTTCCTCTTCTTTCCTTCCATATCCCCATCTTCATTGCCTTTTTTGAATCTGTTATCATCTAGTTTGGACTGAGTAGTTTAGTGACATTGACAGCAAAGTTCTTTAAAATAAAGTTAAACAAAGGAAAGTAAAACTGGAAAGAAACAGAGGGCAAAGGAAAGTAGAATAGAAATCAAATGGCTATGTAAAATAAGTGGGAAAACAAAACAAGACTCAAACTGAGTTGGAATGTCAGCTCTAAATAATATTCTTAAATGTCTCAGAGAGCAGAGGTCTCTAGAGTACTTGACTATAAATTCATGAGTGGCTTCCATAAGCCACATATTGCATATCCTTGGGAGGCAGCCAAATTATGTTTGGAAAAAGCACTGAAAATCAGAAGTCTCATTCAAAATTACTACACAATGCATAAAATGTTTGGGAGTCCCAACTCCTAACTCTATGATTATAGGCAAGACTTAATCTAGTTACGCCTCAGTGTCCTCATCTTAAAAATGAGGAGAACATTTGTACTATCTACATCAAAGGATTGCAAAGAGAGAATTTTGTAATACTTTAAAATGCTGCATAATTTCTTTTATTATTTTAGCCCTCAGTTGATATCTTGGCTTATTTCTGGTAATATGATAGTTTATATCATATATTCACTATACCTCCAAGAACCCCAAGCACATTTTATCATTAAGTTCAATGAATGCAAAGGATTTTCTTAATGTTTTGAATAGTTTTTCCTACATCTTATTCAACTTCTAGGACACCTAAACTAGAAAAATCCCTAATATCCTGCTCACCACATGATTGGGTTCAGTTCTATGAAACTATTTTGTAAGCATTTATTAAGCATCTACTATGTTCAATAAGTGTAATAGGTCCTGAGGTACAAAGACAAAAACAAAATAGTTTCTGTCTTAAAGAAGTTTAACAGGAAGGATATAATATCTCTCTACAACTACCGTAGTACAGGTTCTTATCACCTCATGTTTGACTATTACAATATCATTCTGTTTAGTTTCCCTGACTCAAGTCTCTCCCTATTACAATCCAACTTACACCCAACTGTCAAACTGATCTAAATTAGATGTCCCATGTTACCTCCCCTATTCAATAAACTTCAATGCTTTACTGTTATCCCCAGGATCAAATATAAAATCCTACGATTGACTTTTGATGTCCTTTATAATTGGTCCCTTTCTACCTTAACAGGATTCTTACCCTTTTCTCCCCTCCATATACTTTGGAGTCCACAGACACTGCCCTCCTTGCTGTTCCTTAAACACCACACTTGAAGAGTTTTAACTGACATTCTCCCATGCCTGAAAGGCTCTTCCTTATCTCTACCTCCTCCTTACCTGGGTTCCTTCAAGTTTCAGCTGAATTCTGCAAGAAATCATGCTTAGTCCTCCTTAATCTTAGTGGGGATTTTTGTCTGACTAACCCCCAATCTTTCTTGTATATATCTTGTTTATAGATTAGTTATTCATATGTTAGACTATGTATTGCTTGAGAGTAGAATTGAGATGGGAGGGGGTGGTTGGCCCTTCTTTGTACCCCAGTGCTTAGCACAGTGACTGGCACATAGTAGGCAAGAAATACATGCTAGACTGACTTATTTATAAATGTAGTATCCCAAATTGCTAAGGCTATGAGAATCAAGCAGATGCTATTACAGAGTTCATCAATTAATCAATAAACATTTATTAAGCCAGGCACCGTCCTAGGAGCTGGGGATACAAAAGACAGTACATGTCCTCAAGGAGTTCCCAATCTAATAGGGAAGACAATAAACAAATATATACAAATTATATACATACACACATATGCATATATATGTATACATACACACAACAAGATAAATAGGAAACAACTGATAGAGAAAAGGCACAAGAACTAAGTGGAGTCAAAGAAGGTTTCCTATAGAAGGTAAGATTTTAGCTGAGACTTGAAAGAAGCCAGGGAAGCTAGGGAGTGGAGATGAAGAGGGAAAAAATTCCAAGAATTGAGTACAAAAAAAAGCACTAGGAGTTGGAGTGTCAACTATGGGACAGCAAGAAAGTCAGTGTCACTGCACTGAATACTATATGGAAGAAAGTAAAGTATAAGAAGATTAGAAAAGTAGGAAAGTGCTACATTATGAAGAGCTTTGAATGTCAAGCAAAGGATTTTGTATTTGTTCCTGGAGACAAAAGGGAATCAATGGAATATGGAGTAGAATGATGATACAGTTAGATCTGAGTTTCAGAAAAAAATTACTTTAGTGACTGAATGGAGGATGGATTGGTGTGAGGAAAGACTTGAGACAGGAAGACCCACCACACAGCTGTTGCAACAGTTCCGGTGTGAGGTGATAAGGTTCTGCACTAGAATGGTGGTACTATAAGAGGAGAAAAGGGAGCATATTTGAGAGAAATTTTAATAGTAAAAATGACAAGCCTTGACAACAAATTGGATGTGTGGGGTGGAGGGAGAAAATGAGGAGTCTTGAATGACTCCTAAGTTGTAAGCCTGAGGGACTGGGAGAATGGTGTTGCCCTTGACAATAATGGCAAGATAAGAAAGTGGGAGGGTTTAAGGGGAAAGATAGTGACTTCCATTTTAGGAATGCTGAGTTTAAAATACCTATCTGGATATTCAGTTTGAGATGTCTCAAAGGAAGTTAGATATGCAAAGAGTGGAGATCAGGAGAGAGGCTGGGAAAGATTTATGCTGAGAAGAGTTAGAACAGAATTGGCAATTAAATCCATGCAACCGGAAGAGACAATCAAATAAAGTAGCACAGAGGGAAAAGAAAAGAATACCCAGGACAGAGCCCACTGAGACATGTACAATTAATGAAAGTATATGACCTGAATGAAGAGCCAATAAAGACAAAAGAGTGATCTGACATGACCTATGACACATTCTACCACAAATATTTACTAGTTTGATTGTCCGGGGTTTTCTGTGGACTGACATTTGAGAAAAGTCTCAAACTGTCCCAAATCGCTCCACATGAAATGACTGAATGACACAAATGTATATGAAATCTAAATATATTCTAAGCTGCCCCCATAATGCAGCATTTCCTTCAGGGTTAGCTTGCTTGAGTCTTTTGCTAGCTATCTTCTCTACTTCCAAGATCTCCTTCCTCTAAGACTTGGGTGCAACCTTTTATTGAGTCCAAGTTTAACAGAACAAATCCTTTTATTAAGGGATAAGTCTGGATTAAGTTAAAGGGTATCACTTGAAGACCTAGAGGGCTTCATGTGACCTTGAGGCTGCAGGTTCCCCACTCCTGCCTAAACTTTTTCCTCCTTTATGTGACTGAATTCCTATTATGCATATCTGTCTGGAGTATACATCAATTGAGCCTCAAAATAAATTTTTTTAAATAAATTTATTTATTTATTTTCTTGTTTACATCATTGATTTTCATGAGATTTTGAGTTACATATTTTCTCCCCATCTCTCCCCTACCCACCACCTCAAAACAGCCATCCCACTGTATAGCCCCTCCCCCAATCTGCTCTCTCCTATGTCCTCCCCAATCTCCCCTCTGACTTTCTGGTAGGGTAGGATGGGTGTCCCTACCACAGTGCCTGTATATCTTAATTCCCAGTTGCATGTAGTTAATAACAATAACATATACATATGTGTGTATATATATATATATATACATATATATATTTTGACATTTGATTACAGTACTTTAAACACTAGATTCTTTCCTTTCCTCCCTTGTCACCCACCTCCACTGGAAGGACAAGCAATTCAATAAGGCTGTACATGTGTAATTACGCAGAACCTCTCCACAGTGGACATATTGTCAGAGACTGATTATATGTCCTTCCTTCCCATCCCTACCTGCCCGCCTTGTTCTATTCTCTACCCTGTCCCTACTCCTATCCTTTTACAGAAGTGTATGCTTCCAGCAATCTTTCTCCCACATGCTGCACTCCCCTCCATCAGCCCACCTCTCATCCCCATGCCCCTATTCTCCTGCGTAAAAAGATACCCAGTTTAGAGTTTATGTCGTTCCTTCCCTAAGCCAAATTCAATGAGAGTAA
>CM053585.1:306864556-306885624 GCA_028646515.1 Pseudochirops corinnae | reverse complement strand
ACACATATGTCTATGTAGGAGGGTATATAAGAGTATGAAACGTATCTGAGTGTGTGTATATATGTGTACAGGTATGCATAGACAGAGGGCACAGAATCAATTGAATAGGAAGAGATGATATTTAAAAGGTGAAATTGAGAGGTGGGAGGGGAATATATCATGAGAGGAGACAGGGAGAGACACAATGGGGTTAAGCATCTCATATAGAAGAGGCAAGGGATAACTGTTACAATGGAAGGGAAAAACAGAAAGGCAAAAAGGAATGGGTCAAACTTACTGTCAGTGAATTTGGCTTAGGTAGGGAATGACATACACTCTAAATTGGGTTTCTTGCCCTACAGGAGAGTAGGGGGGAAGGGCATGAGAGGATGGATGATGGAGAGGAGGGCAGGTTGTGGGGGATGGTTTTTAGAAGCACACACATTTGTAAAGGGACAGGGACAAAGTAGAGAATAGAACAATTGGAGGTGGGATAGGATGGAGGGAAATATAATCAATCTTTCACAATATGTTCATTGCGGAGATATTTTGAGCTAACTACACATATATGGCCTGTATTGAATTGCTTGTCTTCCCAGTATGGGAGGGTGATGAGGGAAGAAAGGTAAGAATTTGGAATTTAAAGTTTTGAAATCGAATGTTTAAAATATATATTATATATTATTTTTATCATTATTATTTACATGCAACTGGAAAATATGATATACAGGCACTCTGGTAGGGAGATCCATCTTATTCTACCAGAAAGTCAGAGGGGTGATGGGGAGGATATAGGAGAGAGCAGATTAGGAGAGAGGGTATACAGTGGGATTGCTGTTTTGGGGTGGTGGGTAGGGGGAAGGTGGGGAGAAAATTTGTAACTCAAATTCTTGTGGAAATGAATGATATTAACTAAAAATAAATAAAGGTTAATTTACAAAACAGAAAAAATCCACTGATCACCAGCTGAAAGTGATCCTATGAGGAAAATCTACAGGAGTATTATAGTCAAATTCTGAAACCCCCAGCTCAAGAACAAAATATTATGAGGAACAAGGAAAAAAAAAACATTTTAAATATGGTTTGCCACAACTAGAACTACACAAGACCTAGCACTGGTGACTCTAAAAGGTCACAGGTCATGGAACATTACATTTGGAAGTCCAAAAGAACCAGGCTTCTAACCAAAATATACCCAGAAAAGCTAAGCATAATCCTGAATGGAAAAAAAAAGATGTCTAATGAACAGTCAGACTTTCAGGACTTTGTTAAAAAAGAAAAAAGCAGACAACTTGAACTTAATAGAAGATTTGACATACAAGAACCAAGAAAAATATAAGGTACATATCAAAGACTAATTACAAAGCCAGACAGCTTACCTTTTATGTATCTAAAATGTAAAATGTATGTCTAAGATTGTTACTAGTATTTAGGTAGTTGGTAAGAAAGATTGGTAGACCTGAGTACAATATGACTTTTAAAAGTAAAACCATTTAGGAATAGGTAAAAAGGGTAATTATCTTATACAAATGAGGTATGAGAGGAAGGACTGAGACAGAGGAATTAGATACGGGAGGAAGGCTGTTAGTTCTGGATATCTATTTTCATATTGAATGGGTTCAAAAGAGACAGAGAGATAGAGATAGAGATAGAGATAGAGATAGAGATAGAGAGAGACAGAGAGAGAGACAGAGAGACAGAGAGAGGAGTATTAAAGTCTAAATTCAAAAAGAAATAAAATGCTAGGACAATAATGAGAGGGAGAGAATAAGGTGGGATCTCTAGAAGAGAGGGTGTGAGAATAAGTTAAGGGGGGTATAAAAAAGTGTTTAGATTAATGGGAATGGGGGGGACAAGGGAGGGTTGTAAGTTTAATAATAGGTGGGCAAGGTATCATGTAGAAGTAGAGAGTAGGAGTTAGAAGGGATAGGAAATGAGAGATATACACAAACATAAAAACAAAGATCAGAAGTAGAATTTGTTAGGGAAAGTATGTGTAAAGATGCATCTAATATTTATATCTATATATAAATACATCCACTATGAATTGTAGCCTTCTTGGGGTTGAGGGGAGGAAGGGAGAAAAAGAACAAAGTAAAAAGTGTGCTGTAGAGAACAAAAGAAATCTAACAAGGAAGCAAAGAATACATGGACAGCTCTTAACACAATACATAGTATTTATTATACAGGCTTTCTTGAAATGGAATTTTTTGCTATATATTTTGAATATGCTCTTATGTTCCACTGTGAATATGACATGCTTTTTTCTTTTCTAATTTTGTATTTAAGTTTATAATAGTTTTCTTTTTCTTTTCTTATTGTGTATTTAGGTTTCAGTAATAAAAAAGTATAAATAAATAAAGCAGTCACAGATGATAATCTGGAAACTAAAAAAAGAAAAAACAAAATGGATTATATTTTATGAGTAGGAAAAATGTGTTATTGATATACGTGTTATTCTTGAATTCACTGTCTTCATATAGTCAGGATTAGTAAAAGATAAGAAGAAATAATATTAATGAGAAAAAATATATGGGATACAGTTCAAACTACTGGATCCTGAACTATTTAAATAAGTAATTGACAATCAAAAAGGGAAACGAATAGCAGAAATATTGATACCAATTATAATAGTTTTATTAAGAAGTTTTACCAGTGTGAGTTAATTGCTACCACAGCTGACTTGTCAGATAAAGATTGCTACAAAAGGATACACTGAGTTAAAACTTCTCTGCAAGATTTTACAAAAGAAGGATGGTAAACTATAATAAACTCATGTTGTCTTACAAAGCAGAGTGAAGAAGTGAAGAATAAAATCAGTTTTTAAAAAGCTTGGTAAGACATACAACTGAGCAAAGATATTCCAAAGACATCCTAAAGGATGAAAAAACAAGAACAAAAAGTACAACAAATTTGAGGAAACATTATTTTAACTGAATTTTTCACCAAGAGCAATGGAACGTTTTGGACTCTAACATAATAGTTCTATATGTACTTAGAGGAGAGGGAGGAATGACACCAAAGAGAAAACATATGGGGAAAAAATGTATTGAGAGAAAATCTATGGAGGAAGCAACTGTGAGGACATTGACGGACGTATACAAAATGAGAAGAAAATATCAAAGTTGTGGGGTTTTTGGGGGGAGGGGGACTCTCATACCTCATTAATACCCCCAAAAAGTTATCTGAGAGAATTTCAATAATTATTTACCTGTATCCCTACTCTCACATTTATGTAAAAACTTCATGAAGAACAGCTATATACAAATCAAAGGTATTCTTTTGCCTACGATATTCAGCTTTGAACCAGCATCCTTTCCACTTCACAATTTACTGTGAGATGAATAGAATAAAGGGTCTCACTATACCTATTATTTATTGATTATATAAAAAATCTTTCTATTTGGTAGAAAATCACCCTGTTACTTGATTCTGCAATCATTAATATCATGTGAGGACTAAAGCAGATGAGATATATGTTCACCAAAGGTATTCACCACTCTGATGGAGAAGATCCAATACAGAATTTAAAACTAAAGAGATATTCCTTATGGATGGTGAAGTCTTCTAGATATTCCTACTCATAAATGGCATTGTGGTAATTTTATCAACCCCTAGATCATTTCAGAGTCTCCTTAGAGAGATTCATAACCACTTAAAAGAGTTTGACCTTATCTTCCTCATAGGAAAGACCACATGGATGACAAATATTTTTTGCCCAGTTTATAATATTCATTTGAATGAACTACCTGCGATGCTTGTCCATCAATGTGTATATCCATGACAAATAGTATAGATGGATGATAAATTGGGCCCAAAGTAAAACTGGAGAAGCTATTTTGAAGCTAGATTGCCTATACTGCAAAACTCTTTTAATGACCCCTAAATCCCATAAAAGCAGACGTCCATCTTTTTGATAACAATATTCTGCCACTTTTGCTATATGTGAACAAAAAATGAATAAAACATACTCCAAAGAACAATGGAAAGGCACATGGTAGGTATGTGTAGGCCACAGTATATAACCAATGAGAAATATCAGAGAAGAGTAGGAATTTTTTTAAAAAATCAAGAAATTGGATGATAAGAAAACAATAGGTCAGTCACATGCCAACAGTGAGAATGGTGGGTGGGCAAAGTACTCCATTTACATCCGCAATAGAGAAACTGAGGAAGACCTCCAGTACATTACGACCTATGGGAAATTTATAAGAGAACACAAACAAGAATAATAGATCCAACTGAGTATTGCCTGTAGAACCTAGGCCAGGCAGTGCCTTGTAACTTAATAACTATTCACTGAATTTAATCTATTCACTGAATTTGTTGCTCAGCAATCAAAGTAGTATATGAGACTTGCCCTAGGAAAATCATAGTGTGTCATGGGAGTTCAAAAATAGAATAATTTTGGTGTCTTTGATGTCTGATCTGTTAGAGTTTCAGATAAGATTTTATGACCTCTTGAGATGAACCTTAAAAGATTGGTAGAATTTCCAGTTGTAGATGAATGATATCATTCCAGCCAGAGGGAATGGCATGAGCAAAATCATAAAGGATAGAAAGTGTGGGAATTACTTGGAGAAGAGTGACTAATTTAGGTAATAAAAATTGACATCTATACAATACTATAGAGTTTGCAAAGCCCTTCCCTCCCACTTCACTTGGTAAGTTTTGCAGACATCATTATTGTTTTTATAAATGAGAAGATAAAGGTGCAGAAATGAAATGACTTAAGATCATAAATTGATAAAACATCCAAGGTAGGATTCAAATTTAGTTCTTTTTAGATTTTAAGTCTAGCACTCTTTTCCACTAAAGCCGTTTTGCTTTTCTCTACAGTATGTAAACAACAAACCTAAAACCCATCAGTGTGTTAGGATAATGTCTACCCTAAGCATGTGAAGACTATCTCTGGCAGAATGGGCAGATGAGAACAATTGGTTCCAATGGCCATGAAGGTGGTTGAAGCAGGTGCTGTGGAGCACTTACACTTGATCAGATGTCAAAGACACCAAAATTACCCACTGCATCCTTGGTCATCTCCAGCCATGTGCCTTTTGTCTTGATTCTGGACAAGAGAGTGAGGCTGAGAACTTTGTGCAACTCTGCCTTGCTTAAATTTCATTCACAAGCAAGTCAAGACATCACCCAATATCCTTGGTCCTCTTCAAAACAAAAGACAAACAACTATATAGGTAGAGATGTAGTAAGAAATAAATCAAGAAGAGTTAATTAGAGCTATATTCTTTGGGCCCCTGAATTCCAAATGTGAGTTTTAATTTAAGAAGCAATGAAGTTAGTGAAGTTTTTTAATAAGGAAATAGCATGAGCAGAACTTTAGGAAGATTGATCTGTCAGTGGAATGTAAGATGAATGAGTTAGAAAGCTAATATGATAATTCAGAAAAGAGGTAAAAAGACAATAATTATGGTGGTCAGAGTGGCAATAGAAAAGAGGAACTTTTCATTCCATTTTTACAATCTAGAAAAAATACTTAATCTTGATCATTTCATGAATTATTCATTAATAGCAAATTAGCCTAAAAGACTGGAATTTCTATGCTGAATATTTATAGCAGCCTAAATTTGTGGTAGAAAAAAACCTGGAAACTAAGGGGATACATATTAATTTAGAAATGGCTGAAGAAGTTGTGGTATATTAATGTAATGTATTATAAGAAATGAGGAAATAAATTATTACCAAAAGACATAGAAAGACCTTAGGAAACTTCTTGTGATACCTGGAGCTTCACCCACATCTACAAACATGATACAAATCCAAACATGACATGGCAAGGGAATACAACAAGGATGAAGATCCAGCAGCATGAAGAAGGAAAAAAAAAAAGCTACTATGCCAAACTCCATCAACAAGAAATTGAGCATGAAAGGGAGGTAGCAGAACAGTTTTGGGACCATGCCAAAGAAGAGAGAGATGGTGTGAACAAGGATATGAGGAAACAGAATTGATCAGAACCACTGCTAATTACAGAGCTATGAAATCTACTGCTGAGGCTGACAGATCCACTGCAGAGAAGAGGGAGCAGCTGATCCAAAAGTCCAAGCTCTTGGGTGGTGACATGGAACATACTCATTTGGTGAAAGACTTGGATTTTGTCCTTCTCCAGAAGGTTCAAACTGAGATTGTGAGTGAAGAGAAAGAAGAGGAGATGATAAAGAATCCTCAGAAGGAAACAAAGAAAAATGAAGATCCTATGAATGAGATTGCATTTAAGATGTATTTGGTCTGTATTGTTTGTCAAATGCTCTTCAAGAATAATGCTTGTGAATGAAATGAGCTGTTTCTGCCAGGTCACATGGTCTATGTGGTAAAACTGAATGATAAGTATGCAGACACAGATATCCCCATTACACTTATCTGGAGCAAAGTTGATTATCCTACCATGGATGCCAAGACCACACTGACCATAAAGGATATCATTATCAGCAACCTGATACAAGTCCTTTCCTACTTGTGACTGCACCAGGAATAAGAAGCTGAAGGAAAAGGACAAAGAAAAGTTGGATAAGAGAAAACCCTTAGAGTCTGATGTGAACATTTTTATAGACTTCGGAGATTATGTATCATCAACAACTAAGGTTCTAAGGGAAAAAGAATGGGAGCAATACTGTGAAAGATAGCAAGATTGGAACTGATAACAGGAGAGAGAGGGAGAACAGGACTGGGAAAGGGACCAAGAAAAAGAGCAGGATCGGGAAAGAGAAGAGGAGAAGAAAGAAGCAACACAGCTGTTTTGAGAAACCCAAAATGGATGAGAACCCATCAATACTGCCAAGAAAGTCTATCAGTGAAAGTCTATCAATGAAAATAAAGTCTATTAATGAAAAGTTTCTTGGTTCTGCTCATTGAGAAGGTGGTGAATCACTGAAGAAACCAGAAGATATGAAACAGCTGGGAGATTTCTTTGGCATGTTCATTTCCATCTTTAAAAAAAAAAAACAAATTAGAATAAATTCTTGTTATTATGAGGAAGAGCATTCCAGGAAGAGGTAACAGCATGAATAAAAGCACCAAAGCAGAAACACATGAGATATATTCAGGAAATAGCAAGTTTTAATGTAATATACCTAACATACCTATAACATTTAGGAAGGAAACAAGTATTAAGCACCTGTTATGTGGCAGATACTATGCTAGATACCTCATTTGATCCTCACAATGACCTTGAAAGGGAAGTGCTATTGTTATCTACATTTTACAGTTGAGGAAATTGAAACACAGATTAAATAACTTGACCAGGGTCACACAGCTAGAAAGTGTCTGAGGTTTGATTTGAAATCATTCCTTCCAGACTCCAGGCCCAAAGATCTACCCACTATATCATCTAGCTGCCTCTATTTAGACAAGTTACTTTTTTTATTCACAAAGCACAAAATACCATGTTCTCTCCCTCAGTGAGAATAAAGATTAAAAAAAGAAAAAAAACTATAAAGTCTCAAGTAAGTAACTTGCTGTAAATTTAGCTGTTACAAGATTTAGGTTCTCTAATTTGTGTATTTCTCTCTCTGCATCAATCAATTAATCAATATTTATTAAGTGCCAATTATGTGTCAGATACTCTACTAAACACTGGAAATACAAAGAAAGGTTAAAAATGGTCTGTCTTCTATAAGAGAACTCAGTCTAATAAGGGAGATGCTAGACAAACAACTATGAATAGACAAGCCATGTACAGGATCAATTGAAGATAATTAATGGAGGAAAAGAATTAGAATTAAGAGAGATCAGAAAGAGTCTTCCTCTGGAAAGTAGGATTTTAGTTGGAACTTGAAGGAAACCAGGAAAGAGAGGAAACATAGAAGAGAACAGTCCAGGCACATGAGATAGCCAGAGAAAATTCTTAGAGTTCAGAGATGGAGTTTCATGTGGAAGGAACTTTAAGGTACATAAAATGTAAGAAGACTAAAAAGGGGGCAAGGCAGATTATGAAAGATTCTGAATGTCAAACACAGTATTTTATATTAATTCTGGAGATGATAGAGAATCATTGGACTTTATCAAGAAGAAGGTGGTTGGTATGGTCAGACTTCCACTTTAGGAAGATCAATTTGACAGGTGAATTGATTTGAGTGGAAAGAGAAATGTGGTATGCAGACCAACTGGCAGGTTATTACAATAGTTTGGGCATGAGGTGATAAGAGCCTACACAATGTGGTAGCAATGTCAGAAGAAAGAAGGGGCATATACAAGATATGTTAGGAAGAGAAAATCAGTTGGTCTTGGCAAAATATTAGGTATGTGGGGAGGTGGGGTGAGAGAGTGAGAAGTTGAGAATGACACCTAGGTTGCCAGTCTGGGTGACAGGGAGGATAAAGGCACCTTCAGCAGAAATACAGAAACTGGGAAGAGGGGAGGGTTTGTGGAGAAAAATAATGAGTTACATTTTGGACATGGTGAGTTTAAGATGTATACAGGACATCCAGTTTGAGATACCCAAAAGGCAGTTGGAGATGTGAGACTGAAGGTCAACAGAAAGGTTAGGACTAGATGAAAACTTTGAGAATCATTAGTTTAGAGATGATAATTGAATTGATGGGAGCTAATGAGATTACCATGTGAAATAATATAGAGGGGAGAAAAAGATGACCCAGAACAGAATCCTGCGGGATACCTATAGTTAATATGTTTGACCTGGTTGAAGATCAGGTAAAGGAGATTGAGAGAGAGATAAGTAGATACAGATATAAGATATAGAGACAGATATAAGATAGAGAGAGAGATAAGTAGATAGAGAGATAAGATAAGTAGAAGGACAATCAGGAGAGAGTAGTGTAATAAAAACCTAGAAAAGAGAGTATCAAGGAAACAAGGGTGATGGACAATTGCAATGTGAAGGGAGGTCAAGAAGGATAGGGATCAAGAAAAGGCCATTAGATTTGGTAATTAAGATACTTTTAACAATGAGTTCCAAAGTTAGACTATAGAATTAAGCAGAAAGTTAGAAAAAAGGAAGTGGAGGCACTATTGTAGATGATTTTCTCATGGAATATAGATAGGAAAGGGAGGAAAAATATGAAATGATACCTAGTGGGGCTGAATGGTTCAAGTTATTTTGTTTTGTTTTGATAGTGGGGATAATACAAGCATTTTAATAGGTAGTAGGGAAGTAGCCAACAGACAAGGAAAGATGGAAGATAAATTAAAGCAGAGATGATAAAGGGAGTAGTCTGCTGAGAAAGATGAGATAAAATGTGATCACTTATGTATATAGAGGATTTCATCTTGGCAAGGAGGATTTTCACCTCATTATGTGAGTCAAGGTTGAAGGTGGAGAAAATGGCAGAAGGCACCTGGAAGATATGAGTTGAGAAGAAAAGGTAAAGAGAAAACTCTTGGGGAATGACCTCAATTTTTTTCAGTGAAATATGAGGTAAAGTTCTCAGCTGAGAGGGTGAGGGAAGATGAACCATGGGAAGTTTAAAGAAAAATTAAAATTTTTGACGATCCTGTCAGGCACCACGGCACATGGGTTCCCACCTTTTCCCACCACCGCCACCCCCCCCCCCTCCCCTCGGCCCACGCAAGCCCCCTCCGCTCCTGATTCCTTTCCCACAGTGCGCTACGCTGGCGGTGGTGGTTTCGCGCCCCCGTGCCCCCTGCTTCTGCCTCTCGCCCCCAAATGGCGGACACAATGAGCCAGAGCCGAGCCTGCTTGCCCTGAGGCGCCCGTGAGAAGAAGCCTTGCGGCCCAGGCTGAGGGACAACGACAACAACGATGAGGAAGTAGATGAGAAGGGGGACAGCGAGCCAGCCGCCCCGACTCTCCTTGGATGTAGCCTCGCCTCCCCAGGGGGCCCCGCCCCGGCCTCCCTCGGCCCTGGCGGCCACCTTTCCTACTTCCCGCCACCGC
The DNA here is from genome assembly GCA_028646515.1 of Pseudochirops corinnae. Classification (NCBI taxonomy): domain Eukaryota; kingdom Metazoa; phylum Chordata; class Mammalia; order Diprotodontia; family Pseudocheiridae; genus Pseudochirops; species Pseudochirops corinnae. The sequence goes on along the minus strand of CM053585.1, from coordinate 306,875,774 downwards.
TGCCGATTCCTCGGGCGCTCCCTGCTCCTGACCCTGTCGCGGCCTCCTCGCCTTGCGGCTCAGCCCCGGCGCCATGTGCTGCGGAGTTTCCACGTGGCCGAGGTGTTCCGAGAACTCGGACAAGATCAACTGCTTCGACTTCAGCCCCAATGACGAGACGGTCATCTCGAGCAGCGACGACGACTCTGTCGTCTTGTACGACTGCCAGAGGGCAAACCAAAGAGAACACTGTACAATAAGAAGTATGGAGTGGACTTAATCAGATACACACATGCAGCAAACACTGTTGTGTGTAGTTCTAACAAAATAGATGATACAGTCCGCTACCTGTCCTTGCATGATAACAAATACATCCGGTACTTCCCTGGACACCACAAGAGGGTGGTAGCCTTTTCCATGTCACCAATAGATGACACTTTCATTTCTGGGTCCCTGGATAAAACCATCCGACTCTGGGATCTTCGGTCTCCTAACTGCCAGGGCCTAATGCATCTTCAAGGAAAACCTGTTTGTTCTTTTGACCCACAAGGATTAATTTTTGCTGCTGGCATCAATTCTGAAATAGTTAAACTTTATGATCTTCGCTCCTTTGATAAGGGGCCATTTGCTACCTTCAAAATGCAGTATGATAGGAACTGTGAGTAGACAAGCTTAAAGTTCAGCAATGATGGTAAGCTCATCCTTCTATCTACCAATGGCAGTTTCATCTGCCTGATTGATGCATTTAAGGGAGCAGTAATGCATACGTTTGGGGAGTATGACAACAGTAAAGCTGTCACATTGGAAGCCTCCTTCGCTCCACATTCTCAGTTTATTATGATTGGCTGTGGTGATGGTAAGATTCATGTCTGGAATGGAGAAAGTGTCATAAAGGTGGCTGTGTTGGATAGGAAACATACTGGTCCCATAACCTGTTTGTAATTCAATCCCAAGTTCATGACCTTTGCCAGTGCATGTTCTAACATGGCATTCTGGCTGCCTACCATTGATGACTGATCATTTGTCAGCAACATCTGCACATTGAAGGGCAGCCACTAAGAGGAGGAAAGGGACTGAGTATTGGGATTATGTTGTTTTCCTGACCTGAAACATCCTTCTAACTAGCCCTTCTCATGGACATCACTGTCTTTAAAAAAAAAAAACAAAAAACTCCTTTGCTGCATTCCTTCAAAAGGACTCTTGGTGCTGCAGACCTGAAGTTGGATCCAGATTTTCTAGTTGTGGCCTGTATCAAGCTCCTCCTGAGGGGTGAGCTGTGTCAGGCTCATGGGTATCAGTGCAGACCCTTGGCATAGCCTCCTCTTTTGAATGTATAGGGAGCCTATAAAATCTTGACTCCACATATCTTCTTTCCTGCACCCTGTCCCCATAAATGCATGAAAATCTAGTTCTGGTTTTGAGGTACTAGTGCAGTTTCCCCTTTTCCCTCTGCATGTGTCATGACTGCATTTTCCCAGTATTTTTGTGGCTTTATTCCATAGCCATCATGTTTCTTCTATGCCAAAAGTTTAAAACTAATCAGTTCAGATGTCCTAGGTACAGAGGGAAGGACAGAGCTAGGTATGGTCTTGGTTTGCAAGGAACTCGAGGAACTCTGCAGATTGTTAGGGTGAGGGTGCCAGGTATGGATTTAGTTGTGTAGCTAACTCAAACCTGGTGCAGTTTGTTTCTCACTGACATGGAGAGCATAGAGAGGCCAAGGAGATGTGAAGAGGTAATAGATCAAGTGCCTCCAATAGTCAAGGAGGCTTGCCTCCTTAGCAGGCAGGGGGCTAGCCCTGTGTAAGCAAATGGCAGCTGAGCTGGGATACAGTCAGGTTGTCTTTGTCCAATGATCTTTTGTGTGTACATATTTATGAGGGGGTGGAGGTGGGAGTGGGAGCCTATTTTTTTACTTTAGAAATCAATAACTATTTCATGTGGGCCAGTATTGTGGAATGAGTCCAAATTGTTTACCCTTAATGCTTTCTCTCCTCTACCCTTCTTCCCCCCCCACCCCATACCCCAAAAGCCTGTAAATAACCTGCAGATAGTCCTACCCCCATCTCCAGCCACCTAAACCCACAAAGCTGATTCTGGGCTTGTATTTTTGTTAGTGTCTAGCCTTTTTATATGACTTTTTTCTTATTTTACATTTCAGCTCTGTGTGTGCACCTTTGTTTTAAAACAAAAACCTACATTGTAACATCAGGCTTTAGTATAATAGTCTTGTTCTCACTTGATTCTTGGTGTTGTCAGTTCTTTAGCTGGGCCACAGGAGAAATGCTCTCGCATTTGAGTTGAAGAACAGCCTGCTTTTCTGCCTGAGAGTGTTGCCACAAGCGTTAAAAAAAGTTTTTCCTCTTTTCCTCTTTCTGTTTCTTGGAGAACAAGTACGGTTACTGCCTAGCCTGTAGACCATTGATTGGCTCCCTCAGGTGATCACTGGCAAGCACACAAGAGTGACTATTCTGTATTTTCCAAGTCTTTATAGTGGAAACCTCTCCAGTGTTAATCCCTGTTGTACTTTAGCCTGTTCTGTCTTTGCGCATGTGGTGTGAACAGAAGTCACTCTGCATGATAATGTCTCAGAAATTGTGATTCCCAAACTTTGAGGTTCACATTGCAAGCGGTTGTGTCATGCCACAGGGAAGTGTTTGAGGCCTGGGAATTAGTTGGGTCACGTGGAGGACAGGGCATATTACACTGTCCCCCGCCAAGGGATACTGCATTGCTCAGGACTCTCTTGCGTGGGGTTACCCTCTGTTTCTGATTGGTGTCTCCACACCTTGGTGCCTTCATACCCTTGTAATTGCACTCCCCCTCTCACAATTCTGTTCAGCTGGGTTCTATCACATATGGTAGATGGATCTAGGGTCTATTTAAGACCTAGGGCTGGGAGACATCTTTGGAAGCCTGCCTTAGTATATGGCTTTAAGGCTTCCCGATGGAGACACCTTAATAAACTTTTCTGTTTAGACCTCAGAGCTGTGACTCTTCTGTTCCTGAAAGGAACGCTAGCATCGTTGAGTTGCGTGGGAAACTGGTTGCCTCTGCTGGTAAGTTAGGGCACTCTAAGAGAGAACCCTGACACCAAACCAGTGGTTTCACTTTGTGAATAGCCTATGTGCTAATTATATTGTGCACACTTAATGCTTGAAAAAAAAAATGAAAATATTGGAAAGAAAAAAGATTGTGTTGCTGAAGTGAGGGCCCAGTTGAGGTTCTGTTATCTAAATATGTACTGGGTCCAGTCAGAAAATTTTTGTGACTTTCTCCACTTTCATTTGTCAGTGTGCGAGTAGGAGGGAAGACAACAGATATTAGGAATAATCCAAGAATAAAGCTTGGCAGGAAAGTTCAGCAAAACTATAAGGGGGCAAGAGGTTCAAGAGAAGATGATATAAAATTGAGCTAAATGCACTAAGTGTTCACGATGTGGAAAAGGAGGGGAGTGCAGTTCAAACAGGGATGACCTGGGAAAGAAGGTTAAGGGGTTAAGTTCACAGTGAGAATGAAGAAAAGGGTTTCAAGTTGCAAACAATTCATAAACATGGTTGTGGAGCATTTGTGGGTGATGTCAAGATCAAGAGTGTATCATTTCTCTATGTAGCTGAGGTGAGGTGGAGATCATGGGAAATGATTAAGTTGAGGAACTAGGAAGTTAAAATGTTTGAGGGAATAGCAATATATACATTGAAGTCCCCTAGTAAGAGGGTAGTATTTGGGGAGGAAAGACTGTGAATCAGGTACTAAATTCTTTGAGGAAAAAAGGGGAACATTTTGAAGCTCAGTAGACAAAAGCTATCAGAATTACAACTGGGTGAGAGAGACAGATTGACTGAACCTCAACAAAGAAGCTACTGAATGGAATAGATAGGAGATCCTGAAAGTGTCAGTGGAGAACAAGGAGTATTCCAACTCGCCAGCCTTGATCAATGAGTTGGCAGGGGAATGAGTACAAAGGACATCCAGGTGCAGAAAGGTTGTTTGGGAAGACTATCATCAGAAGGGAGTTAAACCTCATTGACAGCTAAAAGATGAAAGAAGTAGGAAAGGAAAAGAGTTAAGATGAAAGTAAGTTTGTTACCTGTGGAGCACCCATTCTAGAGAGTACAGTGAAAAAAGTAAGTAGCCTTAGAGTTCATTATTGGGAAGGTTTGGTTTAAAAGGGGTGGGAATAAAAGAACAGGCAGTAGGAGATAAGAATGGAGTTTTTATGATAGATGAAAGTTCAGGATTTGTGGAATGGAACAGGTATGACCGCTGGAGAGTTTGTTAATCATTGCCAAATTAGTTCAGTTCATAGAAATTTCTCCATGTTTCTATGAATTCCTTATACTTATTGTGCTTTATGGTGAAATGATATTGCATTGCATTCATAAATTATTTTTATAAGCTTTAGTTTTTGCCCAACTCTTATTTATAATATGAAAGTGAATTGCCTCAACAGTTTTTAGCTTTTCACTTGCAATACTAAATACATTAAATGTACTTTTCCACTCACCCAGTCTAAACCACTTCTACTATTCTCTAGAGCTCTAAGGTCCTATGTTTTTCACTTTCCTCCAAGTGTCTCTATGTTGCAAAGGTTTGGGGGATTATAAATTTTATTTATTAATTAAAATAAAGATTTTATTGATGCCTTTTCTTTAGTCATAGTCATTTTTTAATATTAGCCTCCCCCCCCACACACACACAATATCCTCAGTGAGATTTTTTTAACAATCTTTTTTTAAGTTAAATGATAACCTGTACCTTTCCAAAGAAGGTTGGAAAATGCATTTTCTTACTTCTTCTTGGGGGCCAAATAGTGATGATTATAATTAGAAAATTACCTACTTTGTAGTCATGTATATTTCTCCTTCCTTCTGTTGACTTCAATATGTATTCATTGTTCCCATGTTTCCTTGAATTTGTCATATTTGTTGTTTCTTATAGTGTAATGATATAGCATTACATGCATATTGACTAAAAATTATCCGGTTCCAACTACGCCCAATTTATTTGCTCCATTTTTCTTTGCTTCATTTTAACACATAATCTCTTTAAAATTTCAAAACTGTTATCCTTTCTGAACATCACCAAATAAAACAAAGCATTATTTTTACAGTTTAAGTTATTAAATTAAATTTACAGTTTAAATAGATTTCCTCATAGTATGTGTCAGTGAATCTGCTATATTGTTCAAAACCACAGATCTTTAAATGGCAAAATGACATGACAGAATATTTTAAAATATGATATGGATTCAGAACTGTATGCATGTATATACTCTTCTAGAATACTTTTCTGATGTTTAATTATAGTATGGAGGTGGCTGCAAGTTCTCAAAGGCTATGCCAGTAAATTATAAATAGTACTTGTGAAGCTGAAAAACCCTTTAAGAAGAGCAGTTTGTTGTCCGAAGTCAAGACTAGCTAAATTAGCAGGCTAATAAATTTTGGGGCCATGACACCTCTCAAATACCACATGGAGAGAGTCTAATCTGTATACTTGGATGGAATACCCACAGCAATGAGATCACAGATCATTAAAGTATGAGGGTACTGACTTATGAGTGTGCATACATACAGATGTGTTAGGTAAGTAACATCAATAAAAATTCAAGTTTCAGGTTTTTTATTAATGTATAATTGCTAATCATAATGTGTACTTTTTAACTGTCAACAAAAACAATCAAATAAACATAAAACAAGGGACAAATTCTTCCCAGATTCTTTCCTAGCCTTTAACAAGGCAAAAGCAAATTAATTTATAAACAACCATAAGATGTTTTGTTCTGCGTCCCCTTACAGGTCTATTCAGAATTCAGAACTTTACTCCTTTGGACCATTTTCTAACACTTTGTCTCTCTTTGTCTCTGTTTCTCTGTCTCTTTCCCTCTTTCTGCCTCTCTGTATATCTGTCTATGAATCTAAGTATCTATGTATCTATCTGCCTATCTATCTATCTCTATCTCTTTGTCTTTTTTCTTTACTTCTCTCTGCTTCCTTCCCTTTCTTCCTTTCTCCTTTTCTCCCCCTTTGTCCCTCTTCCCCCTTTCTTCCTACTTCCTTTTCCCCTTCTTTTATTCCTTCCCTCCCTTCCTTTCTTCTTCCCTTCCCTTCTTGCCTCCCCTTCCCCCTTTTCCCTCCCTTCCTTTCCCACTTTTCCTTCCTCTTCTCACTTCCATTCTTCCCTTCCTTCCCTTCCTTCCTTCCCTTCCTCTTCTTCTTTCTTTCCTTTCCTTCCTCTTCATCATTGCCCCCCCCCCTCCTTTTTTTCTTTCTCCTCTTTCTCCTGATTTTCCTTCTCCTTTCCTACCTTACAGGGTTGTTGTAAGAGATAATAGAGAAATAAATGGAATGATATTTCTACAATGCTTTGCAAGTCTTAACTTGCTATATAAATGCTAACTATTTCTTCATGTAGATAGTCACTACATACACAATCTTACTTTTTTCTCTGCCTTCATATTTATCCTTTTCATGTCAATATTCTATAATAAGATACATACAAGTATTTATATGTACATATGTTATATATAATGAAATGTATATCATCACTTTAGAATGTTTTTTAAAATGAAAACATTTTAAATATTCATGTAAGCTTAAAATGTGTGAAAGTATGGCTCAGTCTCAGAATATGCTCCATTTCACCTGAATGTCCATATAGAAAGGGCATTAGAAGGCTGAAGTCAGTAACCAATGAGAAAATTCAGGCCCACCTGCTACTGAGGAAGATATGGGGATCTGAATTATTCAAACACTTTCTGCACACTCGTCAAACCCACTACCATCTTCACTCCTTGATTTTCCTTTGTATTGACATAATCTTTCTTTGGGGATAGAATCGCCAAAAGACCTCTGACTTTAACTCTGAGTAGTTTCCTGTCACTAGGCTTCCTTGGTTGAATTATCAACCAAGGAATCTTCAAATGACATGAGGCATAACTAGTAAAATAGATACAAATAAAAGTATCAAATTCTCCAAATTCCAAGGAATTTAACTTATCTTAAATGATGTCTTTTTGGAGACTCAAGGAAATTTATCAGCTTTACAATCAATGTTGTCATCCTCCTAGCACCTTTGGGAGACTAGCAAATAGGAAGCAAGGAAGAGGAGTGGAACAATGAATACCACTGCATCTTGACATGGTGAAATTACTTCTTAATCACAGCAGGTAAGCAAAAAAGAACATTTGAAATTCCAAGGTCTCTTACTCATTTTTATTAAGCTTCCTTGTGCTCCAAGCAAGTTGATCAGGGTTTAGAAATTCATTGGGAATTTCAACATTTCAATCCTTTGAAGTATTCCATTTAAGTGCCTTTTTTGCCTTTAATCTACCCAAGTATTTTTACCAGGCTTCCAGGATAACTGCAGCAAAGGTTGAAAAATTCAGATTGGTCCAGGGGACCCATATGAGATTGGAGGCTCAAGTTTTCAGAAAGTTATATAATCTTTGGTTAAATTTATGTGTAGCCCCGGCTACTCTTTAAAGATACCCAGTTTGTTTAACACAGAGCCCGCTGCATCCCCTACTACCTGGGGAGAGGTAGCTTCCTTTAATTGACTGCTTGAGTCTTTTAAAACTGGTGAGACTGAGCTGGTTGCCCTCTTTTCTACCATCTTTTTGACTGTGCTCTTTTCAGTGACACCTCTCTGCTGCACTAAGCATGAATATAATTAATTGAACCAGTGAAAAGGGTTTTCCCTCCTCTCATTACCTCTCTTTTATTGCTAACTCAGAGAAATGGATCAGGGGGTGTATGTTTCTGGTCTGTATTGTTTGTCCTCAGTTTCATATTTTGAGCCATGGTGACTTTGGAGCCAGGATTGCAGGTACAGCCTGGCCAGTGTGGGAGCCCTGAGGAACCAGAGTGTCTGGGACTCAAGCCCAAGGAAGCTTTTGGACTAAGGATTGGGACTGTGCTCTAGGCTAGGGAAACCAAGCTAACTCTGAACCTGATCCTTTCCCTCTCTGCAGGAAAGGAGGAAAATTATGTTTCCTATGTGTTAAAGAAAGTGAATTTGGGTATCTGTAATTATACCTTTTGAAGTAAATATTTCTTAGTAAAAACTCCACAGTTTTACATATGTAATGCCCCTTTGACTTCTACACCACCATCACTCACCATTCCCTGTCCATTTTTGGTGATATTGACCACATCTGGTAGAAGAGGCAGTTTTTGCATGACAACCTTCATGTATGTAGCCTTCAAAGTGACAAGAAGGAATTCTTTATGACTAATGGTAGCAGAGGCTGTTGCTCTCAGTATAGAGTAGAGATTTAGCTTGTTCCAAAACCTCCTTAGTAGCATTTACCTCTCTTGTATTTTCTTCTTTTAGCATTGATCTTGTAAACACATTGAATAGAAGAAATTCTATTCTCAAATGGAGAAATTATAGTAGCAGTATGTTTAGTAAGGTGGAGGCAATTCCTTCCAAATAACGATGGCAGACAGCACTTTGACTGCATGGTTTGAATAGCACCAGAAAGAAAATCAAGGATACTTACATGTTTAGACAACTTCCACTGCAAAAGTAAAGTAGTTAATTAACAGAACTATCCATCTTTCTGTGGAGGTGGATAGCATTTTTCATCATGAGGCTTTGGTAATTGTCTCGGATCATCCTATTGATGAGAAGAGCTAAGTCTATCAAAGCTGATCATCACACAATGTTGTTGTTAGTGCCCACTCTTTTTTTTTTTGCTTTTTTGAGGGGAGAAGGCACTACAGTTGGGGTTAAGTGATTTGCCCAAGGTCATATGGCTAGTAAGTGTTAAGTGTCTGAGGCTAGATTTGAACTCAGGTCCTCCTGACTCTGGGGCCGGTGCTTTATTCACTGTGCCACTTAGCTGCCCCAACAGTACCCACTCTCAAAGGCCTAACAATCTAAGAGAAAAGAAAAGAGATGTCAGGAAGGCTAAATCATCAGGCCTTGGCAACAGATCAGATATGTAAGGGTGAGAGAGAGTAAGGAATTGAGGATGATATCTAGGTTGCCAGATGGGGTGACAGGAAGGATGGTAATACTCAGATAGTGAAAGTGAAGTTAGGAAAGGGGGATGGTTTTTCAGAAGTGGGGGAAATTGTGAATTCCATTTTGGATGGGTTAAATTTAAGATGTCTACAAGGCATAAGAGTTTAAGATGTCTGTTGAAAATCTGAGACTGTACATCAGTAGAGGAATTAAATTTTGAATGAGTTGTTGAAAATCATCAGACTAGAAATGACAATTTAATCTACAGGCTCTGATGAGATCATCAAGTGAACCAGCATGGAGGGAGAAAAAAAAAGACCCCAGAAGAATCCTGTCCCTGGCTGAAGATCCAGGAAAGGAGAATGAAAAGAAACAGTCAGATAGATAGGAGGAGAATGAGGAAAGATTAGCATCACAAAAACCTAGAGAGAAGAGAGTATCAAGGAGAAGAAGGTGATTAACAGTGTTGATCTAATCTGAAGGGAGGTCAAAAAGGATGAAAATTGAGAATGGGACATTAGATTTGGCAATTAAGAAATTTTTAGTTAACTTCAGAAATAAACAATTTGGGTTGAATGAAGAGATTAAAAATCAGACTATAAGAAGAGAGTTCAGGAAAGAAAGTGGAGGTATCAGGGAGTTTAGTCACAAAGGAGAGGAAAGATATAATACCTAATGGGGATAGATGCATCAAATGAGGTATTTTTTTTTGAGGATGGGGGACATATAGGTGTGTTTGTAAGCAATAGCAAGGTTAGCAATAGAAAAAGAGAAATTGAAGATAAGGGAGAGAGTAGGGATGATAAAGGTGAGAGGAAGTTTGTAGGATCCTTTTTCTACTTTTTTTTCATTCTGTAATTTTGGAATTAATTGTCCTTTAAATGTTCACTTGCAAATCCAACTGGTACCCATTCCATCCTCCACATCCTAGCTCTGCCCCAACACTTTTTAATTTAACTAATCACCAAAGTTAATTAGCTAATTTATGGCTTTTGAAATTTTTCTTTCTAAGATTGGCTTATTTTGAGTCTCCATTTGTTCTTCAGTTAGTATGAGCATTTTAAGGGCTGCTGGATAGCACAGTGGATAAGGCACTAGGCCAGGAGTGAGGAGAGCCTGAGTTCAAATCCAGCTTCAGATACTTATTAGCTGTGTGACTGTGGGTAATCACTTAACCCAGTTTGCCTCAGTTTCCATATTATAAAATGACCTGGTAAAGAAATGGCAAACCAGATGTAGAAGCAGGATGACTCCACTTCTCCCCCCATAACCACCTCAAATACCTATAAAATATGACTCTAAACAAATTTTTAGAGCTCTAGAACTCACAAAGTGACAGAGAAACACATCTCCCCCTGAAGGTGGACAAGAAGGGTTAATCGCACACTGAGAGCTGAAACTAGCCTGACCTGAAACCGCAACAGTAGCCCCAGGGTGGTCAGGACAAGCTGCAGCTGGAGCATTTGGGAGAGGGGATCACCAGCAGCTGTGGCAGTTTCCAGAATTCTTAACCATCAGAGCCAAGGACAAAGTGAAAGGTTGGTGGAACTCGGCTAAATTTGCAGGAAAGGAGCTGGTCCCGATTCTGCCCTCAGGGCGAGAAAGCAACAGAAATGGTAGCCTGTACCTGCCTCCACATGTCTGCTTTCAGAGCTCATGGCATGCAGATTGCAGGGGGGGGCCAAGCTATCATTCAGAGGCTAAGTGCTCTTGCCTAGATAGAGACCATGATTTTGGGTGGTGGTCCTGAGGTGTGTGACCAGTGAGCCAAAGCTGGTGGGGGCTGCAGAGACAGCGGCCTCCTAATAGCTCCTGCAGCTGCAAAAACCCCAGTAGTCTGGGACAAAGCTCTCCCCTCTGGAAGCGTAGTTCTGCTGTGGCTCAAAAGTCAAGTTAATTGACTGGCAAAATGAACCAGTAAAGGAATCAAACCAAGCTCAGCAATCCAATTTTAGATTCCTCTTTTAGAGACAAAAAGGATCAAAGCATGGAATGGGAGGAAGACAACACAGTCAGAACCCAAAATACCAAAAATTTCCAAGAAAAATGTAAACTGCTTACAGGCCACAGAGAAGCTTAAGAGGGATTTTGAAAACTAAATAAGAGAAGTGGAGTAAAAATTGGGAAGAGAAATGAGAATGATGCAAGAAAATCATGAAAAGAGAGTCAACAACCTGACTGAAGAAAACAACACCTTAAAAAATAGACTTACTCAAATGGCAAAAGAGGCCCAAACAGCCAATGAGGAGAAGAATGCCTTAAAAAGTCA
>CM053585.1:306839146-306864056 GCA_028646515.1 Pseudochirops corinnae | reverse complement strand
CCAACCACATATATTTGATACTAACAAATAAGAAGTGATAGCTAGGATAAAAATAATAACAATAATAAAAAGAACCTTGGGAATAAGTGATTACTTAATCAAGAAATCAATCAGTCACCATTTACTAAGTGCCTATTATGTGCCAGGCACAGTACTAAGTACTAGCAATACAAAAGGAAGCAAAACATAGTTTTCTCCCTCAAAAAGTTTACAAACTAACTGGGGAGAGAACCTACAAACAAATATATACAAATCACATTATATATAGGATAAACAGGAAATAATTAAAAGAGAGAAAGCACTGGAATTTAGAGGCATTGGGGAAAGCCTCCTGTAGAAGGTAGGATTTTAATTAGAACTTAAAGGAAGTCAAGGAGGTCAGTAATCAAAGTGAAGGAGGAAGAGTATTATAAGTAGGGGGGGCAGTCAGAAAAAAAGTGCTTGGAGCCAAGAGATGGAGTATCTTACTCAAGAAAGAGTCAGGAGACTAGTATCACTGGATCCAAGAGTACACATCGGCAAGTAATATGTAAGAAGTCTAGATAGGAAGTGGCTAGGTTATGGAGGGTTTTGAATGCCAAACATTTTGTCTATTTTCCTGGAAGCAATAGAAAACCAATGGAGTTTATTGAATAAGAGGGTAACATGATGAGATCTTTATTTTAGGAAAATCACTTTAGTGGAAGAATGAAAAATGGATTGGAGTGGAGGGAGACTTGAGACAGATAGGTTCACCAAAAGGCTATTGCAATAATCAAGACATGAGATTATGAGGCTGTGAGCTAGATTTGTGGCAGTGTCAGTGGAGAGAAGAGAGCATATTCAAGAGATGTTGCAAAGGTTAAATCTACAGGCCTGGGATATTGGTGGAAAGGGATAACAAGGAAGCCAGGATGACTCCCAGAAAGAGTCTGACATGCTGAGAGGATGGTGTCACTCTCTACAGTAAAAAGGAAGGTAGGAGGAAAGTAGGGTATAAGGGAAAAATAAAGAGTTCTGTTCTGGGAATATTGAGTTTAAAATGTCTACTGGATATACAATTTAAGATGTCTGACAGGCATCAATGCAAGACTGGTGGTAATCCAAGAGACTGGGTAAAGACTGGTAGATTTGAGAATCATCAGCATAGAGATAGTTATTAAGTCTATGGGAACTGATGAGATCACTAAGTGATATATATATATATATAGATATGTAAATATAGAGTAATAAGAAAAGAGGGTCAAGGATAGAACCCCGAGGGACACCTAACATTAGACAGAATGATCTGGAAAGAGGATCCAGCAAAAGAGACTGAGAAGCAGCAGTCAGATAGGTAGGTAGAAGGAAAAAAAGGAAAGAGTGGTATCCCAAAAGCCTAGAGAGAAGAAAAATATCAAGGTGGAAAAAATGATTAACAGTGTCAAAAACTGCAGAGAAGTCAAGAAAAATGAGGATCAAGAGAAAGGATCACCAAATCTAGCAACTCTGAGATCGTCACAAAGGGCAGTTTTGGTAGAATGGTAAGATTGCCTAGCAGAAGTGAGGGCCCAGGTAGGTAATGTAACATAAATTTGTAGTGTACCCAGTCAAAACAATTGCATGATTTTTGCCAACTTCATTTAGTAGAAAGTATGTAGGAGTAAAGGTGACTAATGATGGGAGGGATCAAAGTCTGAGGTTTGGCTGGACATAAGTGGGAATATGACAAGGGGGATAAGGATTCAAAAAAAGGAAGACTTTGAAATGTTGAAATGTTTCATCAAGTAGACAAGATGAGGAGAGAAAAGCCAGTAAGTCCAACATGTATCCTAGATATTGACGGAGAATGTTTCAAAGGGTTTAGAGAAAAGAAACATAATATCCCAGAGATACTTACTATCTCTAGTTGCTGATGATTCAAGAGTATACTTGGGAAACCTCCTAGAGAATCAGCAAAGATACTAATTGAGACAATAGCTTTAGCAAAGTTGTGGGTCACAAAGTAAGCCCTCAAAAATCAACTGGATTGAGGCAGAGCCAAGATGGCAGCATAGGAGAAGAAAGGTTCCACAGCTCCCACATAACCACCTCAAATACCCATAAAATATGACTCTAAACAAATTTTAGGGCTCCAAAACTCACAAAAATACACCTCCCACTAAAGGCAGATCAGCAGGAAGGGCCCATGACAGCTCCTGGGAGCCGAAACAAGCCCAGCTTGAAACTGTGGCTTGGCTCCAGGGCAGCCAGGATGAGCTGCAGCTGGAGCCTTCAGGAGAGTGGATCAATGGCAGCTGTGGCAGTTTCCAGAATTATCAAGCCATAAGAAACAAGGACTAAGTGAAAGGTCAGCAGAACTCAGCTAAATTTGAGGGAGAAAAGCAGACTGGCCAAACTGTCTCCAGGGCAAAGAAGCAGCAGAAGTGGCGGCCCTGTTGCTGCCTCCATGTGGCTGCTTCAGAGCTCCCAGCCTGCAGACTGTAGGGGGCCAAGCAATCATTCAGAGGCAAAGTGCTCTTGAGTTAAGTGGCCTGGATCCAGATCATAGTCTTGGGTGGTGGTCCTGGGGTGTATTTTCAGTGAACCAAAGCTGGTGGGGGCTGCAAAAGAATGGCAGCCTCCCAATAGCTCCAGCAGCTTTGGGACAGAGCTTTGCCCTCTAGAAGCAGAATTCCACAGAGCTAAAACTTCAAGTAACTTACTGGCAACATGAGCAGGCAAAGGAAGTAAAGTAAGAACAGCAACCGAACTTTAGATTCCTTCTTTGGGTACAAAAAAGATCAAAGGATGGAATGGGAGGAAAATAACACAGTCAGAACTCCTGCACCAAAAGCTTCCAAGAAACATGAAGACTTCCTAAAAGCCATAGAGCAGCTTAAGAAGGATTTTGAAAACCAAATAAGAGAAGTGGAGGAAAAATTGGGAAGAGAAATGAGAATGATGCAAGAAAATCATGAAAAAAGAGTCAACAACCTGACTGAATAAAATAACACCTGAAAAAATAGATTAACTCAAGTGGCAAAAGAGACCCAAAAAGCCAATGAGGAAAAGAATGCCTTCAAAAGTCAAATTTGCCAGATGGAAAAAGAATCTCAAAAGCTTTCTGAAGAGAATAATTCCTTCAGAATTGGAGTGGAGCAAATGGAAGCAAATGACTTTATGAGAAATCAAGATACTATTAAACAGATCCAAACAAATGAAAAAATAGAAGACAGTGTGAAATATCTCCTTGAGAAAAACACTGACCTGGAAAATGGATCCAGGAGAGACAACTTAAAAATTATTGGACTACCAGAAAGCCATGATCAAAAAATAACCTAGAAAGCATCTTTCAAGAAATTCTCAGGGAGAATTGCCTGGATATTCTAGAAGCAGAGACCAAAATAGAACTTGAAAGAATTCACCGATCACCTCCTGAAAAAGATCCCCAAAAGAAAACTCCTAGGAATGTTATAGCCAGGTTCCAGAGTCCCCAGATCAAGGAGAAAATATTACAAGCTGCCAAAAATAAACAATTTGAATACTGCAGAAACACAATTAGGATAACCCAGGATCTAGCAGCTTCTGCATTAAGGGATTAAAGGGCCTGGAATATGATATTGTGGAGATTAAGGGAGCTAGCATTAAAACCAAGAATCATTTACACAGCAAAATTGACTATAATGTTCCAGGGGAAAATATGGTCATTTAGTGAGGTGGAGGACTTTCAAACATTCTTGCTGAAAAAAACAGAACTGAAAAGAAAATTTGACACTCAAATACAAGAAGCATGAGAAGGTCAGCATGGAAAAGAAATCATAAGGAACTTATCAAAGTTGAACTAGTTACATGCCAACATGGAAAAATGATAATTGTAACTTATGAAACTTTTCTTAGTATGAGGATAGTTGAAGGGAGTAAAAATACATGTGTGTGTGTGCATGTGTATGTATACACACATCTATATAGGAGGGTACCTATGTGTATGAATACATATGTGAGTGTGTGTATATATGTGTACAAGTATTCATAGAAAGAAGGCACAGAATCAATTGAATAGGAAGAGATGATATTTAACAGGTGAAATTGAGAAGTGGGAGAAGAATATAATGAGAGGAGACAGGGAGAGAAAGAATGGGGTTAATTATTCCATATGGAAGGGGCAAGGGATAAATGTTACAATGAAAGAGAAGAAGAGGAAGGCAAAAGGGAATGGGTCAACCTTACTCTCATTGAATTTGGCTTAGGGAGGGAATGATATATGCTCTAAATTGGGTATCTTGCCCTGCAGGAGAGTACGGGGGAAAGGGATGAGAGTGGGTGATGATGGAGGGGAGGGCAAATTGGGGGGAAGAGTTGTTAGAAGCACACACTTTTGTAAAGGAACAAGGACAAAGTAGATAATTGAACAAGTGGGGGGGCAGGATAGGATGGAAGGAAATATATTTAATCTTTCACAATGTGTCCATTGTGGAGATGTTGTGCATAACTACACATATACTGCCTGTATTGAATTGCTTGTCTTCCCAGTGGGGTTGGGTGACAAAGGAGAAAAGGAAAGAATCTAGAATTTAAAGTTTTAAAATCAAACATTTTAAAAAATATATCATATGTAATAATAATAATAATAATAATTAGTTATTATTATTATTATTATTATTATTATTATTATTATTTACATGGAACTGGGAAAATAAGTTATACAGGCACTGGGGTAGAGAAATCCATCTTGCCCTAACAAAAAGTTAGAGGAGTAATGGGGGAGGATATAGGAGAGAGAAGATTGGGGGAGGGGGTATACAGTGGGATCACTGTTTTGGCATGGTGGGTAGGGGAAAGACAGAGAGAAAATTTGTAACTCAAAATTTGGTGGAAATGAATGATGTAAACTGAAACTAAACAAAAGCTAATTTTTTTTTAAAAAGAGTAATTATCAGGAGCCAAAATGGCAGGACAGAAGCAGGTATTTTTCTAAGCGCCTCTGAGAATTGCATCACTAAGCTTTAAAAAGTAAAACTGAAAGGATTTTAGAGTGATAGAATCCATTGGGAGATGGAGTGTGGCAGATCCCCAGCCCAGAAAAGTGCCCACGTACATCTGGGCAGGGGGAGTGAGGAGCATGTGAGGGCTGCACCAATGTGGACCTGAGAGTAGACTACAGCAGAGTGAGAAGCCAGCCAGCAAACTCACCCACCCCAAAGACAATTCACAGCTGTCTCACCCCAGGATCAAGGATTGGTTGGAGCTGGGTAAGAGAAAGAACAAGGCTTGCAACAGCAGCTTCTCCTGGAGCTATGAGCCCACAGCCTGGATGTCTAAAAATCACCTACCTGAAATTTAGGGAGCCAAGATGGCAAGGTAAACCCTAGCTGCTGTGATTCTCCCACCTTGACCCAGAAAGCCCAGAGATAAATGTCCCACCCAGAGTAAAATCTTGAAATAGTTGAAACAGCCTCAGTCTTGGGAGTCATTGAGGAAGGTTGTAAATGAAGCAGTATGGAATCTTAAGTGAAGGGCAGGAGGCATCCCAACAAGCCCCACGTCAGCTGACCAGCAGGAGCTCCCAAAGTCTGGGGTGAGTGGAACCAGCAAACACTAACAAAACAAGCCCAGATGTGCCTTAGCACCACCAGGGGAATCTACAGACATCAGCTCTGCTGGCCACCAGCTGCTGAGCTTGCCTGAACTGTAGCCCAGGGGTACAGAGGTGGAAACCTGAAGTGAGCAGACCAGCCCTCCCTCACAGGTTACTCTGTGAGCCTCAGGGTAACTCAGGGGAAACACTGAGAGTCCTGGCCTTGGCCTCAGTCTAGACACCCACAGGCTACAGCACACAAAATCAACAAGCAGGCCCTTAGCTCCCAGCCTGAGAGGCCCAGTCAGGAAATAGGCAACCACAGGGGTAAGAAGGACGCTGAGAAACCAAAAGCAGGAAAACTGATCCAATCTTATTATAGTGAGCAAAAACAACCAAATACAGAGGACAACATGGACTCTATACTCACACCTGAGAAAACAGAAGGAAATATGAACTGATCTCAAGCCCAAAAAGCATTTTTAGAGGAGCTCAAGAAGATTTTAAAAGCCAAATTAGAGAGGTAGAAGATAAATTTAAATCTACAATGACCAAACTGGAAAAAAAAATCAATAAAAATGAAAACTGAACATATGGAAAAGGAGCTTCAAAAACTAAGAGAGGAAAATAATTCATTAAAAATTAGAATCAGTCAAATTGAAGCTAAGGACTCTATGATGCTTCAAGATTCAATCAAATAAAATATAATGATTGAAAAATTAGAAGAAAGTATAAAACATCTTGCTGGAAAAACAATTGACTTGGAGAACAGATGCAGGAGAGATAATCTAAGAATTATTGGTCTAGCAGAAAGCCATGATGAAAAAAGTGGCCTGGACAAACAGTCATAAAGAAAACTTTCCTGAAGTCCTAGAATCAGAGGGTAAAATAGTTATTGAAAGGGGAGTGGTAAAAAGGGACGGGTGGTTAGAAAGGAGGTGAAATAGTAGTAAGGGGAAAGGGCAGGTAAAGGGGGGGCATAGGAGGGGAATACTGAGGGAGGTGGTGGTAAAAAGGAAAACTCTCAAGGAGGGGAACAGTGGAGGAAGAAATAAAAACAAAAACAAGGGAGGGAATAGGATAGAGGGAAAGACACAGATAGAAATCATAACTGTGAATGTGAATGGGATGAAATCTCCCATAAAACAGAGTCAGATAGCTGAATAGATTAAAATCACAATCTTACAATATGTTGTCTAAAAGAAACACATCAGAAACAAAGGGACAAGCACAGGGTAAAGGTAAAAGGAGGGAGCAGAATATGTTGCTAAAAAAAAAAAAAGCAGAGGTAGCAATCCTTATCTCACGTAAAGGAAAAGCAAATATATATCTAATTAAAAGAGGCAAGGAAACAATATCCTGCTAAAAAGGAACCATTGAGAATGAAGCAATATCATTATTTAATATATAGGCACCAAGCACTATAGCATTCAGATTCCCAGAGAGAATTTAAGGGAATTAGAAGAAGAAATAGACAGCAAAATTATACTAGTGGGGGACTCAATCTCCCGCTCTCTGAACTTGATAAATCCAACCTAAAAATGAACAAGAAAGAAGTTAAGGAGGGGAATCAAATTTTAGAGAGGCTAGATATGATAGATCTCTGGAGAAAATTGAATGGGGATAAAAAGGAATATACCTTCTTCTCAGTGGCACATGGCACATACACAAAAATTGACTACCTACTAGGGCATAAATACCTCACAATTCAGTGCAGAAAGGTGGAAATATTAAATGCATCATTCTCAGATCATTATGCAATAAAAATCATATGTAATAAAGGGCCATGTAAAGATAGACTTAAAACTAATTGGAAACTGAATAATTTAATCCTAAAGAATGAGTGGGTCAAACAAGAAATTATAGAAACAATTATTAATTTGATTAAAGAGAATGACAATGATGAGACAACATACCAAAACTTGTGGGATGCAGCAAAATCAGTTCTTAGGGAAAGTTTTATATCCCTGAATGCATACATGAATAAATTAGAGAAAACGGAGCTCAATAAATTGGGCATACAATCAAAAAAGTTAGAAAAAGAACAAATTGAAAATCTCCAATTAAATACTAAATTAGAAATAATGAAAACCAAAGGAGAGATTAATAAAATTGAAATTAAGAAAACTACTGAATTAATAAATAAAACTAAGAGCTGGTTTTGTGAAAAAACCAATAAAATGGATAGACCTTTAGTCAATATGAAAAAAAAAAAGAAGAAGAAGAAAACCAAATAACTAGTATCAAAAATGAAAAGGGTGAATCTACCTCCAATGAAGAGGAATTTAAAACAAAAGTTAGGAATTATTTTGCCCAATTGTATGCACATAAATTTGATAATATTAGTAAAACGGATAAAAATTTACAAAAATATAAGTTGCCCAGATTAAGAGAAGAAGAAGTAAATGACTTAAACCCAACTCAGAAAAAGAAATTGAACAAGCCATCAACGAACTCCCTAGGAAAAAATCTCCATGGCCAGATGATTTACTAGCAAATTCTATCAAACATTTAAAGAACAATTGATTCCAATACTCTACAAACTATGTGGGAAAATTGGTGAAGAAGGAGTCCTACCAAATTCTTTTTATGACGCAAATATGGTACTGATACCTAAATTGGGAAGAGACAAAACGGAGAAAGAAAATTATAGAACAATTTCCCTCATGAATATAGATGCGAAAATTTTAAATAAAATATTAGCAAAAAGACTACAGCAACTTATCACAAGAATAATATGCTTGGATCAGGTAGGATTTATTCCAGGAATGCAAGGATGATTCAGTATTAGGAAAACTATCAGTATAATTGATCATATCAACAATAAAACTAGCAAAAACCACATGGTTATCTCAATAAATGCAGAAAAGGCTTGTGACAAAATACCACATCCATTCCTATTAAAAACACTAGAAAGTATAGGAATAAGTGGAGTCTTCCTTAAAATAATAAGTTGCATCTATTTAAATTCATCAGCAAGTATAATACATAATGGGCACCAACTAGAAGTATTTCCAATAAGATCAGGAGTGAAACAAAGATGTCCACTCTCACCTCTCTTATTCAATTTGGTACTAGAAATGTTACCAGAAACAATTAGAGAAGACAAAGAAATTGAAGGAATCAAGTTAGTTAGAGAAGAGACTAAGCTATCACTCTTTGAAGATGATATGATGAAATACTTAGAGAATCCTAGAGAATCAAATAAAACACTACTTGAGACAATAAATAAATTTGGCAGAGCTGTAGGATATAAAATAAATCCATATAAATTATTGGCATTCCTATGTATATCTAACACAATCCAACAGTAAGAGATAGAAAGAGAAATCCCATTTTAAAGTTACTATAGACAATATGTAATATTTGGGAACGTACCTGCCAAAACAAACCTAGGACCTATATGAACACAACTATGAAACACTTTTCACACAAATAAAGGCAGACCTAACTAAATGGAAAAACATCAATTGCTTATGGCTGGGTCAAGCTAATATAATACACATGAAAATTTTACCTAAATTAAATTACATATTTAGTGTCATGCCAATCAATCTACCAAAAAATTACTTTATTGAGTTAGAAAAATAGTAACAAAATTCATTTGGAAGAACACAAGGTCCATAATATCAAGAGAATTAATGAAAAGAAATGCTACAGAAGGTGGCCTAGCCATATCAGATTTTCATCTGCATTGTAATGCAGCAGTCATCAAAACTACTTGGTACTGGGTGAAGAATAGAGTAGTGGATCAATGGAATAGTTTGGGTACGGGATACTCAGCAGCCAATGACTATAGTAATCTACTGCTTGATAAACCCAAAGACCTCAGTTGTGGGGATAAGAATGCACGATTTGACAAAAACTGCTGGGAAAACTGTAATATAGTATGGCAGAAACTGAGCATAGACCAATATCTAACACCGTCTACCAAAATCAAGTCAAAATGGGTGTACAATCTAGGTATAAAGGCTGATTATATAAGCAATCTGAGAAAGTGAGTAGTAGTTTACCTGTCAGATTTATGGAGAAGGGAAAACTTTATAACCAGAGTTAGAAAGCATTATGAAATGCAAAATGGATAATTTTGATTACATGACATTGAAAAGTTACAGTACAAAGCCAATATAACCAAGATTAAGAGGGAAGTGGTAAATTGGGAAAGAATTTTTACAACCAGTGTCTCTGATATAGGCCTCATTTCTAAAATATACAAAGAATTGAGTCAAATCTATAAGAATACAAGTCATTCCCCAGTTGATAAATGGTCAAAGAATATGAACAAACAGTTTTCAGAGGAAGAAATTAAAGATATCTATAAGCATATGAAAAATACTCTAAATCACTATTGATTTGAGAAATGCAAATCAAAGCAACTTTGAGGTATCACAGCTCACCAGTCAGATTTGCTAAGATGACAAAACAGGAAAATTATAAATGCTGGATAGGATGTGGAAAAATTGGAACACTAATGCATTCTTGGTGGATTGATTGGTGAACTGATTCAACCATTCTGAAGAGCAATCTGGAACTATGCCCAAAGGGCTATAAATAGGTGCATATCCTTTGACCCAGCAATACCACTTCTAGGGTTCTATCCCAAAGAGATCATAGAAGTGGGAGGAAGACCCGTATGTACAAAAATATTTATAGCAGATCTTGTTGTGGTGGTAAAGAACTGAAAATTAAGGGGATGCCCATCAGTTGGGGAATGGCTAAACAAGTTGTGGTATATGAATGTAATGGAATACTATTATGCTATAATAAGTGAGCAGCTGATGGACTTCGTATTTACCTGGAGAGACTTATACAAACTGATGCTGACTGAGAAGAGCAGAACCAGAAGAAATCTGTATGCAATTACAGACACAACATATGTGTGATGACAAATTTTGATAGACTGGACTCTTCTCAGCAATGCAATGTTCTAAGACAACTCCAAAAGACTTGTGATGGAAAGAGATGTCTACATTCAGAGAAAGAACTAGAAAGAACAGAGTTTGAATGCAGATTGAAGCAAATGCCTGCTCTCTTTCTTTTTCTTGTTTGATTTTGTTTCTTTTTTGTCATTGTTCATTCCATTGGCTACAGTCCTTCTTTACAACCTGACTAATGTCTAATGTGAAAGTATCTGCAGATCCTATACTTTATTGCATGCCACCATGGGAGAAGGGAGTTAGGAGAGGGAGGGGGAAAAAATTTGAAACTCCAAGGATTGTGGAACTGAATCTTGTAAACTAAAAGTAAACAAATTAATGAAGAATTTTACCAATCAAAAAAAAGGGAGTATATAGGGGGAAAAAAGAGTAATTATCTTATACAAATGAAGTACAAGAGGAAGAACCAATACAGAGAAATTAGATGGGGTAGGGGAGCTGTTAGTTCTGGAAATCTACTTTCATTAGAAATGAGTTTAAAAGGTGGAAATATATACACCTCTAGAAGAACATAAAAGTCTTCTAAATTCTGAAAGAAATAAAACTCCAAGGGGATAGGGAGGGGGGAGAGGATAATGGAGGGATCTTTAGAGGGGAAGCTGGGGGAATAGGTTAAAGGGGATCTTTAGATTTAGGGGAATGGGAGGATAAGGGAGGGATTGCTGGAGTGGGGTCAGTTTAAGTAATAATAGGACAAGTTACCAGGTAGAAGTAAAGAAGAGGAGTTAGGCAAGATAAGAAAAAAAGAGATACACAAACTTAAATACAAGATTAGGAATGCAATCTCTTAGTGAAAGTATATGTTTCTGTATGTATGTATGTGTATATAGGTATACTTGTATGTATATGTCAATACCTATATATAAATATATCCATGCTCAATTGTAGCCTTGGGGTATGAGGGAAGGGGAAAAAAAAGAATAAAGTAAAAAGTGTACAGCAGAGAACAAAAGAAAACCTATAAGGAAGCAAAGAAAAGATGGACAGCTTTCAACATAATGCACAGTATTTAATGTATAAGCTTTCTTGAAATGATGTTATTGCTATGTATTTTTAGTCTTCTATATTCTGCTATACATATGACATGCTTTTGTCTTTTATATTTAAATTTATGTTTCTTTTCCTTTTCTTATTATGTATTTAAGTTTTAGTATTTGTCTGAAATAAAAAATTTAAATAAAAACATTTTAAAAATAAAGTGTACGTCACTTATTTTCCCAATTCCCCCCTAGGTAAACTCCAGTGACTCCTTGATTAAATATAAAGTCTTCTATTTGATTTTCAAGGACTTTCATAACCTCTCCTCCCCTACCTCTCCAATCTCCTTATACCCCATACTCTACCATGTACTCTGCCAACCAGTTACAATGACCTTCTTACTAGTTGCTTGAACATGACACTCCATCTACTGGCTCCAAGAACAATCTCCTTCCTACTATCTGTCTCCTCTCTTTCCTGGCTTTCTTCAAATCCCAGTTATATGTATAGGTAGTCTTTTCTGATTATCTTTAATTCTTGGGCAGTGGTGGGGAACCTGCAGCCTTGAAGCCACATGTGACTCTCTAGCACAGTGGTTCTCAACCTTTCTAATGGCTGCAACCCTTTAATACTCGTATGTGGGTGTATCTGCATGTGGGCGGACCCGCCTGGAGATGGATAAAGGAGCAGTATCTCAGTTCCTAAGACCATCAGAAATATGTGTTTTCCGATGGTCTTAGGCAACCTCTGTGAAAGGGTCATTCGACCCCCAAGGGGGTCACAACCCACAGGTTGAGAACCACTGCTCTAGGTGCTCAAGTGCAGCTGATTTTGTCAGAGGGTCACACTTGATGCCTAGAGGGTCACATGCAGCCTCAAGGCTGCAACTTCCCCTGTCTAAGGCCTTCCTTCCATCAATTATTTCCTATTTATTCTTTTTTCAGTTGAGCTACTGAAATTCCTAAAAGATGATGCTGTTAAAGTGCAGCCCTCAATATGCAGCAAATTCAGAAAATTCAACAGTAGTCACTGGATTAGAAAAGATCAGTTTATATCCCAATCCTAAAGAAGGACAAAAGCATGGAATGTTCAAATTACCAAATAACTGAACTCATTTCACACACCACAAGGTTATGCTTAAGATTTTGCAAGCCAGGCTTCAGCAATATATGAACCAATAATTACCAAAAGAGGCAGAGGAACTCAAGAACTGTATGCAGATCAAGAAACAACAGTTAGAACCAAATGTAGAGCAATTGATTGATTTAAGATTGGAAAAGGAGTATGACAAGGGTATGTATTGTCACCTCATTTAATTTATATGCAGAATACATCATGCAAAATCCCAGGCTGAATGAATCAAAAGCCAGAATTAAAGTTTCCAGGAGATATATCAGCAATCTCAAGTTTGTAGGCAAGACTACTCTGATGGCTAAAAGTGAAGAATTAAGAAGCCTCTAGATTGGGGTGAAAGAGGAGAGTGTAAAAGCTGGCTTGAGACTTAACATGAAAATTAAAAAAAAAACACCTAAGATCCTGGCAAAGAGTTCCACCATTACCTGGCAAATAGAGGGAGAAGAAATGGAATCATTTGCAGAGTTTATATTCTTGGGCTTAAAGATCATTTCAGAATGCAACTGCAGCCATGAAGCTTAAAAACACTTGTTTCTTAGAAGGAAAGGTATGACAAATCTGGACAGCACACTAAAAAGCAGAGATATCACCTTGCCAACAAAGATGTCAAAATTATGGTTTTTCTAATAACAATGATGGCTGTGAGAGTCAGACTATATGGAAAACTGAGCACCAAAAAATCAACATTTTCAAATTGTGGTGCTGGAGAAGACTTTTAAGAGTCCCTTGGACAACAAGGAAGGACATCAAATCAGTCAATACTTCAATTCAGACTCTTTACTGGAAACCTAAATACTGAAGCTAAAGTTTAAATACTTTGCATGGTGAGCAGACAAGACTCATTAGAAAAGACTCTGATGTTGGGAAATATTGAAGACAAAAGGAAAAAGGGATAGCAGAGAATGAAATGAATAGATAGTGTCTTGTAAACAATGAAGATGAACTTAGAAATATTTTGAGAGGTAGTGGAGGGGACTGACATGCTATGGTTCATGGGGTCACAAAGAGTTGGACAAGACTGAACAACTGAACATCAAAAATTTATCCTGTACAAAGCTCGTTTGTACATAGTTGTTTGCATAGTTTCCATTAGACTGTAAGCTCCTTGAGAATAGGAACTATCTTACCTTTTTCTGTATCCCTGGCACTTAGTAAATGCCTGTCACCTTAAGAGGTGCTTAATCAATGTTTATTGACTGACTAACAGACTGAATGAACAATACAATAAAAAGAGAATGGCAGAACGGATATTTTTAAAAAGCTAAAACTCCAAATGGAATGCTTACAAAAAACTATAAAAAGCAAAGACACAAATAGAATCATCAGTGTAGGAAACTTTCAGAGAAGAAAATTCTTTCCCCAATGAATGTCAGAACCTTCACTGTAACTTACAGACTTAGACAGGACTGAAAGGTAAAGTAATTTGTCCAGGGTCAAACAACCAGTGTATGTCGGAGGATAGACTTGAACTCAGGTCTTCCTATTTCCAAGGCTGGCTCTTTAGGTAGTATGTCATTCTGCTTTTCTATCAAAAAAAGAAAAGCAGAAGTAAAATTCATTATATCAGTAGAGATAAAATAAAGAATTTAAATTACATTTAAAGCAACCAGATAGTGAAATAATATAAATATTGAATATATATGCATGAAACAGCATAGTGTGTAAACATAAAGTGGAAATTAACTGAACTATGAAAAGTCACCACAAATGTCTTTAGAAATTTAAAGAGCTTCACAGGGAAGAGAAATTAAAGCTGTTCTTCTTGGCCACAGGACTTCAGATTCTTTCATCTCCTCTAGTAGGATATCTGCTGATAGCCTACAATGGGGGGAAAAAAACACTTTAGAATCACAACAGATAACTTACAGAATTCTACAGGTGACTGGAACAGTTCTTTCACTTTCCATAGAGAATTTCCATACATTTTCCATATAGAGAAGTGTGGGAATTCTCAAAGAAAATCAGTGTCCTTTTGTTTCCATGGCACACTACCTGATAGGTATACCTGTTAGCTACCACTGGCTCCCAAGCGTGTAGCATCTAAACCACTAATTTAAAGTCACTCTGCTGCCTTCTCATACAATTCCATGTGCTATATGAAACGCAGTTACAAACACACACACACACACACACACATACTTTGTGGTATCTCCCCAGATAGAAATACTATAATTTGGGGCTATTTCTAAGAGCTCTAACCAAGGAGCAAGTAAGTTTATCTTTATTGTATGTTCTGGTTTGATCCTGACCTTTAATCCCTACCAGCAGTCTTCTAAGATTCTGTAGCAGTAATGAGATTTGAAGTTCCTTTTGTATTGCTAAGCTGAGAGGTACTTAGCACCTAGTTCAGATTAAGTCTCTGTTAAAGAAACAGAAGGTATGAACTCTTGTCTCCTGTTGCTGATGTAACAGGAAGGGGCTGAACAGGAAGGGGCAATACTGTATATAAATAAAAAGCCAGAGAGGGGGAGTCAGATCTTACTGGAGCAAGCTCTGTGGAGGCAGAAGCTGTGGCTGCAGGGGATGCTGAAGAGGAACTGAGGGGGCTGAAGAGGAAAGTTCCCCTTCCCCCCCAGGCTGGAAAGAATGATTTTGATTTTGAAAACCTGGATGGAGTGATTTTGATTCTGGGAACCAGCTGAAACTTCTGCTGAATCTGAGGGCCAGCTGGAGCTGCTAAAGAGTTATTGAGAATTTCCAAGGGTCAACCTAGCTGCCTAAGACTGAGGAAGGATGACTGTGATGCTGGCACTTTGCACGAACCTGTTTGTGGTTTTGTTAAGTCTTGACTTCCCAGGAACAGAGACTATGAAGGATTTAAAGTGGACTGGACACTGTGAACTTCAGTGTGGAGCAGGACCTTCATGGAGAGCTGGGCAAGGAACTGGGAGCTGTCTGCCTTTGAATCCAGGTGACTGTTTGGTGGATTCAAGTAGGAGCTGCCTGCCTCAAGTCAAGATGAAAAGACCTCTCTCCATGGGTACTGAGTAGTGATGAAATTGTAATTTACTAGTGACCCAGGGGTGGATGGTATGTGTATTTTCTGATGTTTGAATAGTGAAATTCAATAGGCTGATTGAATGCTCGAGTTGATTGAATGATTGATTGACTAAATGATTGTACTTAGTGATTGATGACTGAATAAGTGACTGATTGAGTTAACTTAGTGTGCCCCATGAGTGGAGAGCTTTGACTGCTGTACTTTGTTTGTGTTCCTTGAGGAGGCAAACCTCCTTAAGGATGATTGAATGATTGAGTTACTAAATGATTGTTCTTTGTTGAAAACTTTGTCACCACTGTGGTGGAAACTATGTGACCATTTTCTGTGATAAGTTGTAACACTGTGAATGCTGTACTTTGATTTACTGTGAATGTTTTGCTTTGATTTGTTATGGAATAGAGTGTTCACTATATTGTGTAATCAGAGCCAGTAGCATTCTTCTGAAAAGCTGCTAGTGCCCCAGTCCCAGATCACCTTCTGCATTAGCCAGGCCTGAGATGGTAGAAAATGAATTCCTGAATGGCTTTCAATTCTGTTCTTTTCTTACCCAGATTTCTTTATGTTAGCTTGTGTTTGGGTGTAGGTAGAGGATATCACTTAGAAAGAAGAGTTAGGGGGAAGGGAGACTAGTATTGGGAGTGAAAGATAAATCATAACCTGGAAATCTAAGAATCTAGGGACAATTCCCTTTAAAGGGGTATCAACTTATGTCTAGAGTCTACCATAGTCTAGAGTATTCAGGGCAAATGTCAGGATTTTTTGTTACTAGAAAATAGCTGTAATAAAGAGAGGAATGTGAACCTACTGAAATATTATCTGCTTCATGGAACTTTTGTCCTGGCCTCTAGTTTCATTTAAATGCCAGTAAAAGATCTTGAGAAAAGAGCAAGTCTCAATGCCCCAGCTGTCAAACAGCTTTCCTCATGGTTCGAGAGGACCAGGTGGAATCCCTGAAACACGTTTTGAAGACATAGGCATGCAAGAAAGTATTTAACAAAAATTATAGTAACTATAGTGTAAGAAGTATGACATGCATGTGCCCTGGCTGTTATGTACCTACATGTATGTTCTGCCCATTTATTCCCTCACCACATGTGATCCTTCCATTTATGTTTCTTGATCATTCATGTCCTTTTTTTGAGTCCTTTCCCTACTAGTAGTGTGCTTACCAGTAAAAGAGTATATGTCAAAGTGTGCATGTGGGTGAGAGGGGAGGAGGAGGAAACTTTTCTTATCTCTTTTTTCTTATGCTGCTTGATTAAACATATTTTATTTTAAATTAATGAATATTTTGGGTGATAAAAGTAAATAGTGGTGGGAGTTTGTAAGCTATGATTTTGAACTGAACAAGAAAGTGCCTCAAACTTGTGATAGCTCTTGTTGGATCCCTTGTGTGAGAAAGAGCCCCAGGTGCTGTGTATAGGATCATAAAAATTCTTATGAGTAATGTAGTCTGAATCCTTCATTGTAAGGCATAAAAGTCGGGCAGGATCTGATTCTAAATCCAGTGGGTTGTGGTTGTTTGCTTCTCCCCAATGGTGCCAAGTCAAATCTAGTCAAGAGAAACTGAATTTTCTTTTAACAAATAGCTGTGCTTTGTTCCCTTGCTTCTATCACAGAGTAGAAAAAGATTATGGGTCATCTCAAGGTTGACCACATCATTTTAAAATGCCAGGTCCTTTCAGAACTAGGCCATCACATGACTGAAAGAAATCATAAATCTTGTCACCCTCTCTGGCCAACTTTCTGAAGATGAAACTTTTTAAACTTTCTGGTTTTCAGGGGACAGTCTTTGTCCAGTACTCTAAAACTCTCTATCTTGGGTCTTGACAGTATCCTAAAGCAGTATAAACTACTAGAACCTAGGATTACTTCCACTGCATGTTGTATTCAACTGGTTGAGGACTTCAGCAGAGGCATCTAAATACATGAATAGTTATCATAATGATGACCAGTAATCAGGTATCCTCTAATGCTAACAGAAATGGATTTGAAATGCATCATAAGAATGTTAGATTTGACACTCAATTCAACAAATATTTATTAAGTACTTTCTACTACAGAGTACATAATCTCCACCCTCAGAAATAAGCAAGAGTTACTTTACCTGATTGATGATGTTAAACCCTGGAAAAGCCAATAAGTAATAGATTTTGCAATTTCTAGAAAGCTCTAAGGTGAAGGAAAAGAAACATCTTGGATGATTCAAGTGTTTTATTGGAAACAGAATGAAGTATTATATAAACTTTTGTCTTTGAGTATGATTCTATACATGTAGACAACCAATTTTTCTACTTGCAATTTCATGCAGAGTTAAGCTGCTAATCCTGAAAAATGGTCTTGTTAGCTTGAAATTCTATATTCATAGGTATACTATTTTCTTAAATGTCATAACTGGTACAATTTAATCATGACTCAGATTTTTTTTTAAATGATGTGACATAAGCTGGTGGGGAATCTTGCTAAACCCAGAGATACTACAAATGAGATATGGGGTGTGTGTGTGTGTGTGTGTGTGTGTGTGTGTATGTGTGTGTGTGAATTTTTAACTTTTTTTTTGCTTTTTGGAGGGGTGAATTCTGGGAAATTGTGGTTAAGTGACTTGCCCAAGTTCACATGGCTAGTAAGTGTTAAGTGTCTGAAGTCGGATCTGAACTCAGATCCTACTGACTATAAGGCTAGTACTCTATTCACTGCATCACCTAACTGCCCCCTTAACTATTCTTAAAACCAAAAGCTGGACTTAGCTGCTGACCCATTTTGCTTCTCTGCTCTTAAGAAAGAAGCTGCTTCCTTCTCTAACAAAAAATAAACAAAATAAAAATATCCTTCATGTTATTTATGGTACTTATGGTCCCAGGATATCACTTGGCTCCCCTACCACAAGCCCAACTTGTTACTATATGTTAAAAATGTGCAAAAGTAATTATGGGATATGAGAGCCAGTGTCTTATAGGCATGACCTGCCAAAGGGTGAAATGACAGGAAATGTGTGTTCCTTGGTGCTGCTCCTTCACTTCACATGCTTCTGACTCCAAAAAAGTAGGATCTATTCCAAGAAATGAAATTTGCTTAGTGATCCAAAAATATTCTTGCTTTGAATGCGCAGTAAATTGGCTCCTATTTCTTGATTCCTCAGTTAATGAAACGTTCTAGACATTTAGGACATTCAATTTATTCATGGTAATTCAAGTGCCTGCTTGCATTGGTTTGTTGGCACTAATCATATTATAGATTAGAGACAGCATGAAGTTCCTAGAAGTACTACATACTATAGATAATGTCTTAAGACCCCTAGACATAGTTATTAGGATCCTGACTGACTCTGCACATCCTAAATTCTTGCTTTAACCTGTGAAAAATTACCTGTCCTATCTCTACCCTTACTCCTCCACATGTTCCTCTGTGTCTGCTCTGGACATAACTCTTCCTCCATGCTGACCTCATTGTGCCCACCAAATCTCGCAATGTAAGACAGAATCCAATCATTTGCAAGCCTCTAGAGGTCTTCCAAATGTTCTCAGCACTCTTAGCTATCCTGGGAAGATAAGATTTGCCATTATGAAGTTACTGATTTTCCTCTACCAATTTTTTTTTCTTGAAACAAGAGACAGAAATTAGAAGGGATAAGCAATTTATATCTTTAATATAAGGGCATCAGACCAACAGGGTTATAAATTGTGTCCACAAAAGGTCAGACTTCCCAAAAGGCTTCAATTTGTACCAAATGGCCTATGTGACCCCCAAAAAAGACTTTTAGAAGATTCCTATCATCCTTCAAAATCTTTCCTTTTGTAAATAAATCTGGGACAATCAGATGGCACAGTGGATAGAGAACTGGTCCTAGATTCAGGAGGAAATGACTTCAAATAATGCCTAGATACTTACTAGCTGTGTGACCCTAGGCAAGTCACTTAATCCCAATTGCCTCCCTGACAAAAAAAAAAATTAAGTAAATAAAGTAGAATTCTATTTCATTATTTGGCTTCTATCTATGTACACAACTTAATGAGGAAGTGGTATACATTTACCCATGAACAAAGACAGCTAACAGTGGAATCAGAGAATTCTTCTACAAATGTGGTTGTTGTTTTTTTTTTTATGGGAAAATCTAAGCTTATATTTTAAGTACAGTGAAGTTGTATCAACATTGCAGTATTCACGATGCCTACAGTAACTATAAATATGCTGATATGGTTATTAATCACAAAATGTTACAGGTTTTCTACACGAAGAATATAGTTAGAACATTTATTCAAATACCAGAAAACTGAGTCCCCAAACCAGAAAATCAAAGCCATCACAGCAGTTATGAAGTTGGCACATGTAGTTAATGTAGTAAACACCCACATTCTCAAGCTTTCAAAACAGGACAGGCTACCTCAGGCAAAGATCCTCCTCTCCTCACTCATGGCAACTGCTCAGTGTCCATGCAGCTTGTCCCCAGCAGCTCTGGCTCCCCACAGTTCCCATCCCTGGCAGTCCTCAGTAGGAGTCTGAAAGTCTGGCTGGCTCAAAAAAAAGGAGTTCATGCCACAGCCACAGCCACAGCTACTGCTTCCAGTCATTCCAGTCACTGCACTGACTCTAGCTTGGCTCCAGCTTCTTCTTGCCCCACCCCTTCCTGCTGCATCAACGAGTTCAAGGGGCATTGAAGATCTTCAAATCCCACAACCATTATAGCAGTAGACCCCAGGGTTGTGGGTAGGAGAAGGTAGTTATTTTTAAAAACATGCCCCAAATAATAATTCACTGACTGAATCTAATCTTTTGGTGATTAATGCTATGAGAGTACAGAATGAAATTTCAAATTATAAAAATATCATGTCTCAGTTCTAATTTCACACACTGCAGTTTTTGAAGTTATTTTATTTCTATAAACAAAACCTTTACTTCAAAACTTTATAAACCCCAATGAGCCTATTTTAAAACTTTGTATCACAATACTCAGATATAATTTAAATTAATTCCTCTATAAATAAGACTTTAAAAAATAAGAGACTACTTACGAGAAGAAAATACAAGATGATAATTGTCTTTTCAATGTACGGGCAGAAGAACAAAGCTGCTTCAGCTTTCCACGTTCAGAGACTGGCTTAGAGCTTTGTGAAATGCTCTATTTTTTTTAAGCCATAATCTTATTTATGTGATCTATCCCGATATTCCTTCCTCCTCCCTCCCTTTCATCTTTTGCTCACAGTAACTTTGCCACCGTAGTATCCACAGCGCCACCTGCTGGGTCCTTTGAACAGCTTATTTCCTCCCAGCTCAAACTTCCAAGATTTGATTTGATGCTTCAATTAAACCAATCAACTGTTGGTAAAGTCACAGCAAACTGTCTCCTTTGTTACAGGGAATAGGGAGGGAATTATAATACAACAGCAACTCATGGATTCTATAGGAAAATTCTGGACATTTTAAAATCATAATGCACCCCACTCCTATTTGAAATTTATGTCTAGGATTTGTAGAGTACCACCATGTGACACCCAAATGTCCTAAGACTGGTATAACTTGACTATCCCCTTTGTTTTCTCTTTGGAAAATATATTACGCTGTCAGAATACTTACTCTTTACTTTC
Organism: Pseudochirops corinnae; assembly: GCA_028646515.1. Classification (NCBI taxonomy): domain Eukaryota; kingdom Metazoa; phylum Chordata; class Mammalia; order Diprotodontia; family Pseudocheiridae; genus Pseudochirops; species Pseudochirops corinnae. Next base: position 306,842,909 of record CM053585.1, on the reverse strand, counting down.
CTGGACAATCATACTTTAGCTGTTACCAAGGGAAATGGAAATGAAATCGAACCCTACATAGTGATCTCAATAAACTTTAGTTCAATCCTCTATGTCATTAATGTTGCAGACACTGGGTCAAATATTGCATATATACACCTAAACAAAGGTTAAAGCTGAGAGAGTATCTGAGAGTATCTGAGAGTAAATGCAAAATCTCCAGAGAGAGTTAACCTCCATCCAGGACTGCAGATGTCAACACTCCCATTTGCATGGAAAGACAAGAGCTGATAGCCTTAGAGTCCATATTCATTAGAATATGAACCAGGTCTTCCTAAAAGGAAAGAACACACTGACTATTAATTAGACTTTGCACATTTTTGCTTCAAAGAACTTTGCTTTGCAATCATTAGGTCATCAAATCATTAGATAGTTGGCTGGAGTGGCTAAAGGCCCCAACCTCCATTTAGCAAGTAGGTAAACTGAAATGCCCCAAAGTTAAATTGCTTACTAAGGCAATTAATGGAAAGTGGGATCTGGACAAACAAATGGCCTCTGACCATTTTAGCAAAAATTCCTTACCATTGATATTGTGTAGTGAGCTGCTCAATGAAAGGAACTTCTCAATGACTGTAAATATCTAAAGGGGATGACAGAAAAACTACACTTTACTGAAGGTGTAGTGAAATATCCATCATATGTTACTGTTGGATGTTTTATCACTGCAATCCTATTGTAGAAATCTAATGGAATACTTGAAAAAAATATCTAAGTGCTTTAAATGATGACTGACAAGTGATTTTAAATAAAAGGAAGTTCATCCTTGTGAATTTTTCTGTTAAAGCTCAATTTGAAAGATGCAATTGGGAGATAGATAGACAACAAACACCAGACTTCTCTCTCCAGCTAGTAAATTCTTCCATTTTTGTTTTGTTTGCATTCTGTTCTCCCTCCTCCAAAAACATAAACCAATCCCTGACATTTTCCTCCCTTTCTTACAAAATTTTCTTTTTTACAGAGACATAATGTTTTCTGTTCTATTGGCACAGTTCCAATCAGTCCATCACCACTGCAATTAAAGTGATTTTCCTTCTCAATATAAGGGTGAAATGGAAAAGAAGTCAATCTAGGACAGTGTAAGGTTTTTTTGGGTATAGGTTGTTTGTTTTTATCAGATCCCTCGTTGAGTATACTTTACAGTCACCACAAACATTTACAGATCCTCACATATATAAGTTATTCTAGGAATTCTGAATCACAGTCACAACATAAGGAGAATACCAGATTTGAACATTTTTTAAAGAACAAAAAAAGGAAGAAACAATGGTTTTGTTCCTCTTCAAGTTCAACTTGTTTTTTAAAATGAGTGATTTCTAATACAAAGGGGTGATAATTTATTCAACCTTGAACCAATACTGTTGCAGGAAACATCATTTCTGCTAGAAAGGAAATATAATTTCTGCTAGAAAAGCTTCAAAGCTCAAACATTTTTTTCATTTAGCTGACACAGGATTCACTTTTCAGATGAGAAATGTCTTAGTAATGGTATACTTAACACTCAACAGTTGGCTATTTGACCTATTTTACTAATGGGTTTGGGAAAGAGGTTGATCAACAGGGAACAGTCATATTCTTAAGCTTAATTTTTTCCAACAGGCCAGTTCATAAAAGGAAAAATTGAGTATGTATTGAAGGAAGCAAGCAATTAAGTTGCACAAATAGCAAGCCCATTGAACTGCAGCTGACTTCTATCATGTCAAAGAACAACTAAACACAGAAGCAATAAAAAGGCTGTTGCAGCAAGGACCACTGAGAATTGACTGGTAATAAAGATAAATAACTTCCTACTCGAAGATTACTGATTAAAGCTCTTTAGAACTCCTTAGAAACCAAATGTTACAATAGGCATAAATGGAGCAAAATATTTTAATGCCTGTTTGGCAGGTTCAGAAACATTTTATGTTCTAATTTAAATAAAGTTTTATACAATAGTGGTAAACTACTTAAAATAACCTTTTTCAATAGCTTTTTCTTCAAAAGCTCACTGTTCTTCAGGAGGGCTGGAAATACACTGAAATATGGAAGTTCCTTGTCCCCCCCCAGCCTTACCCCCAATTCTGAAGGACCAGGTCCCCTGAAATCAAAACCCAGCAGCAGGGCAAAACAGACTCATTTGGATGCCTGTGGCTGCAGAGATTAGTGAAAATGGCTTGTCCTCCCACCTACTGCATTAACTTTTAAAGTTTCTCTGTCCTGTTAATCCCCGGTTCTCTAAATCAACCCCCTCCCCCCCCCCCCCCCACTCCTACCCATTATATAAGCTACCAGAAAGCAAAATTTTAGCCCAGGCCTAACACTCAGTTTCAATAGTCATCAAGATGAGTGCAATGAAACCAAGACAGATTGCACAAAGTTTTCCAAAAGAATCTACTTGTAAATTGTAAATGTATGTGGAGAAGTTTGGAGAGAGTTTATCTGATCGTAACAGTTATAAGATAGACACTGTTCTAGTTACTGTGAGACTTTATCAGAGAAATAAAAAATTATGGTATAATGGATGTTATACTGAACTCAAAGCCAGGAAAATCTGGATTTAAATCCTACCTATGAGACATTGGCTGTGTGATGCTGGCCAAGTTCCTTCGCCATTCAGTGCTCCAGGAAACTCTAGACTTTAAGACTACAGACTTTAGATGAGGGGCCAAGCTGCATTGGTAGGGTTTCCTCACCTCTGAGTTCCCTATTCCCAAACTTTCTTCTTAACTTTAACTTAAGCATTGGGCCAAGGGGCATTCCCAGCTATTTTATCCATGTTGTTCATTTCACTACTGCCCCCAATTAGAGAGAAGTGAAATGTTAGTTAAAAGTGGAAAAAATTTTCTCCTTTTCTCCTTTCCCTACTCCCTGCTACTTCAGCCTTTAAATTTTTTTTTAAGTCAATTAATTTATGGAATTGAAAGAGCTCTCTTTCTTTCTGAGAATTTCCATTATTTTATGCTTTTTTCTGTTTTAAGAAGAGATCATGGTTAAGCAGTATGACGGTTTCATTTTCTTCTCTCATTCCATTTTTCTATCACTCACAAAACATTGTTGGTTGACTTCTTAGGGTGAAGAATTTTTTTTTCTTTTTTCATGATTTTCTTTTTTATTTTTTTTTTGAATGACTTGTTTATTTACTTTTAGTTTACAAGATTCAGTTCCACAATTACTTGAGTTTAAGATTTTCTCCCCTCCCTTCTACCCCCCCCCCCCCGCCATGGTGGCGTGCAATCATGTATAGGATCTGCAAATACTTTCACATTGTATAATAGTTTGGTTATACAGAAGGATTGTAACCTATGAGTGATCACTGGGAAAAAAAAACAAAACCAAACAAGGGAAAGAACAATAGCATGTTATGCTTCGGTCTCCATTTAAACTATAGTCTTTCTATTATCTTTCTCTGAATTTAGATATCTCCTTCCATCCTGAGGCTTGTAGAGTTGTCTTTAGCTGGCCATTGTTGAGGATAATCCAGTTTATCAAGGTTGGTCATCATATGTACGATGTGTCTGTGATTGTGTACAAGTTTTTCCTGGTTCTGCTCTTCTCACTTAGCATCAATTTGTATAAGCCTCTCCAGGTAATTATGAAGTCCATCTCCTTCCCATTTCTTATAGTGCAATAGTATTCCATTACATTCATATACCACAACTTGTTCAGCCATTCCCCAATTGATGAGCATCCCCTATATTTCCAGTTTTTTGCAACCACAAAGAGAGCTGCAATAACTATTTTTGTACAT
>CM053585.1:306788422-306838646 GCA_028646515.1 Pseudochirops corinnae | reverse complement strand
AGCCACTTTAACAAAGGGCCTAGGGGCAGGGAAGATCTTTAGATTCCCATAACACACCACAACCATGCCTCCTCCCAGTTCTCCTCTCTTCTCATTTCTTAGTTCTTCTCAATTCTCAGTTCAGTAGTCAGTTCTCATTTCTCTTCTCAGTTCTCAGTTCAGTTCTCAGTTCTCTTCTCTCTCCAGCAGTAGCAGCCTACCCTCCAGAAGCTCACTCCAAGCAGTTCTCTCTCTCTTAGCAATTTTCATTTTCAGCAGTTCTCTCTCTCTCTCCAGCAGTAGCTGCTCTGACTCCATGATACTTGCTCCCAGAAGTTCTGTCTTTCTAGTTTGGGCTTTTCTTTATATAAGGTATTAGCTCCTCCCTGTTCACCCCTTGCTGTTACAACAGGAAGTTCCTCCCACTGTGGCATTCACAAGTTCTGGGTCTTAATATTTAACACAATCATGAACTTGGAGCTAAGTGCTAAGTACCTGTTAGCTTGCTAACACAAGGGGATCTTCAAATTCCATTGCTATTACAGGGGAACAGCTCGGAGGAGAGCTTTGTTAAAGCTGTGTGAAAGAGTATTGACTACTGAACTAGAATGAGCTGCCTACTCAGATCTTAAAAGAACTATCACTCTCTTATCTCGTCAAGAATGTTAGTCAAACAGCCATCTCTCTCTGAGGCTTCCTATAAAATATCTTATAGGAACATCTGTCAGTTATAGCAACTTTAAATACACATGCATCATAGGTGAGGCTGGATGAGAATCTCAATCCTCCAGTCATCTCTTCTGTTTTGCATTTCTCTCCTTAAATGTAGGTGCCCAAAAGTTCCTAGAGGGATCCACCTACAGTTATAGTAACACTTCTTGGAGAAGACAAACAAAGATAGAACAAGAATCTCTCAGCCAGGCTTAAGAGAAGATAATATCCTTGAGGGAACTGTTCAAACAATGCAACACTGAGGCAGAGGTGAAATGTCTATTCAACCATCCTACAAAATGCCAATTTTTTTGATGTTTTAACTATCAATTAAGTATGAGTATATTATTATAGTAATTATAAGTAACTACTCCATGGTTTGTTTTTTTAAGTTCTCATCAATTCAGTTTGAGACTTTATTTGTGTTTCAAACATTCTTTTATTTTTGGAAATAAATAGCTTTCCTGTACCTAATCTATATTGTATGTCAAGTACCCTCTGTATGAGTCAAATCTAAACTTTTCAAAACTGATTATTCCCAAGGCCCCAAGGCTGGTACATAAAGAGAGAGGAAGATCAAGAAAACAAATCTGATCTTCCTTTAGGAGTCAGGCTCCCCTAAGACCAAAGCTTGTCCGCACACAGGGATCCAGAGCAAAGACTCTTTTATAGTGAATGCATAAGAACCTCTGTCCCCCATACAGTCCAGCTATAGTGGTATACTAGTAATTTTTTTTTAAGGAAAAAAGTCTGCACTAAACACTTTTAATTTAATCTACATTATTAACATATTCTCCATCACTTTCTGTCTAGACAATCAACAAAATAATAAATCTTGTCCAATTTGCAGCATTTGCCAATTTCCTAGGTATAAATGCACACACTGAGAATTCAAAAATCATCCAATTAAAACTGGCTCCAGCACACCCCTCCTCCAATAATAGTTTTGAGCTATTCTATTTTAATAATACCTCCTGACAAGGTCCTTTTTTGGTCAGAAGTGTGTACAAAGAGTGATTGGAGCAATATGCTGGGAGTTTGCAGGCCTAATTTTTACTTTTAGCATTCACTCAAGTTGACTGCTTTAGTCTCTCCTTCAAAAGAAAAATAAAATTTGTTCTTAAAACAAATTGAATACCTGTATCAAATACTGACTACAGAGTGGATGTAAAAGGTCTGAAATCTCAAACTGAACTTCTAGAGGATAAACATGGACTCTCTCTAATATATATTGTTTGTTTAACATGCAGCATTGAGGCTCCATACAAATATTTTTGGTCACTCCCATCAAGCTCCAACTACACCATAGGGGATTTATCTTTCTCACTGGTCTTGCCTCACTTTGTAGATAATTATTCTCTATATTTCCATAACAATTTTATCTAGGATCTCAAGCCATGTATAGATATTAATAAAGTTTTTTTCCATCCTAGGACACAATAATATTTCAGAATATAAATACCTCAGAAATTTATTTCAGAAAATAAATACTTTATTCTAGAACATTAATTGTTCTAATCACAAAAGGGAATGTGGAAGAACAGAGCAGCTAAAACATTTGACCAACAAGTAAATTGCAGTACCTTGCATAACAACATTAATGATACCCATAATATTTTTACAGCCCTTAAATAATTAGCAAAGAGAAGTCATGCATTATAACAGAAATACTAGTTATCTCATAATGAGAAGATGCAGATTTGAATCTCACTTTGCCATGAGCTTGTTACTTATATCATCTCAAGCAAATACTTCACTTTCTCTACCTCTATTTTTTCATTTGTAAAATGAAGCTTACACCACCTACTCCTCCTTAAATGGTGCTTACACAACGTATTTCACAGGAGGCAGTCTGGGGGGCAGGGTTTGGTAAGGATCAAATGTAGCAAAGAAAAGAAGTTTTGTTTGTTTGTTTGTTTTAACTCTAAAGTGCTACTGTAATCATTCCATGATACAGAGTTAACCTAGGGCAACTATCTTACAAATACATGTCCTTAGTCACAGGTGAGATTTACCTACAGTGTGGTTGGATCATTGCAAATCTATTCCAACGCTAGGGGGAAAAAAACCCAAGATATGTTAATCACTGCTGGTGTATCCATAGCGTTATGTTCACATACTAGGAACTATATGAAAGGAACAATACATATATTCCCTGCAGAAGACAAGCAATTCTAAAATAGACCAAACACTACTGATTTTTACAGTGGTAAACCTCAAACATACTAAGTATAGTGTGTGTCACGGAAATACACTGTTGGAAAAGATCCCACTGTTAAATGGCCTTACCAAGTCACACACAGAGACACATACTTCTTTGTGTTCTGTTGGACTCAAGTTATAAAACAGTGAAATACTAACTTCAAGATAGCCAAATGATTTTATTTTTTCTGTGCCTTGCTCCCCAAGTTGTCTTTATCATATCTTTGTCTAATTGCTTATCAAAGAGTGTTTTTTTCCACATTCATTTTAAAAAGAAAGGAAAGAAACCCTTTTGAGAGAGACAAATTAGGATTAACATTGTTGGCAAAAAAAACCCAGAGCTTTCACAAAGCCTTCTGCAGCTCCCTGCTTATTCAGGAAAACTGAACCACAGAGGTTCTCTTAAGACAAGCAGTAAGCAGATTTGAATTCAAGTCTTAAATCCCCTTGCTGAACTAATTTTTGGTTTGCTTGTCTGCAATATCAGAAATATCTCTGTTCCTACCCTGTTCAGAATTAATTATAATGCAGTAAACCAATGGACTCATAAATGTTCCTTAGCACTTACTATACCCAGCACTTTTTTTGACACAAAGAAACATTGTCCCTACTGTCAGAGTACATAATATTGTTATTAGGACTAATACAAAAAGGCATCTTAAAGTATTCTAATTGTGTAATGTAAGCTACAGCTACAATGAGTTGGATATAAGGAAAGATTAATATACAATAGAGTAGTCAGGATTTGAGTAGAGCTTTAAATGATTTGGATAAGTAAAAAGAAGACAGGACAACACAGATATGGGGAGAGAACAGGAAAGCTAGTAAGAACTAAGGACTAATGTATAAATTAACAGTATTTAAACCATGAACAGTGAGGAAACCAAATGACTCAGATGAAAGTTCTATTTTAGGAGTAGTTAGAAATCATGTCAAATCAGGCAGAGAGGAGGTAGGTTATGGAGAATCTTGAAGGCCCACAGAAGACTATAGATTAAGAAGTAAAGACAAATAAAGAGTTTTTTTTTTAATTTATATGGAAAAGGACAAATAATTTTAGATACTAATGTGCTGTACATTCTAAATATGGAATTATAGATAGCTTCCCAAGTATTTTTAAGGATAATCACGAGGGACATACAATGGCACATTTTCAGGCTGGTCACCTACCAGTATTCTAGCAAACCATAATTCATGGGATACAAAATATTAATTCCATTTTAAAGGAATTATGATGCAGATCTTACCTTCATATTTAGTATAGATCCCTTCAATTTCATATTTCCAACAAGTATTCATTACCTACTTACAGTTCTCCTAGCATTGTATCAAAGATGTGGATTTTTAAAAAATATTACACTTTTGAGGAGAGATACAGTCCTTGAGTTTAGCCCATTACACTTATGTGAAAAAAAAGAACATGACATAGCATTCTAGTGTGAGATTCCTCAAAACCCTACCTCAAAGAATAAAATGTAAGATTATCATTCTTTGTTTTCCCCAATACCTCAATATCTTGGCAACTGTCGAACAGAAGAATCAGAAAAGAAAAGACTTGCCTCTAAAGTCTCTGACAATGTTCAACATCAGAAATCACTGTGATTTAATCAGTGGGAATGGCATTAAAGGAGAGTGACTGCCATCTGCCTTGTGCTGAACTCTAAAAACAATGAGACTTTTCCATCTGATCAATAGCTGACATCTTCCATCTGTATTATCTCCCCTATTAAAGTATGAGCTCCTGGGGGGTAGAGCCAAGATGACGGAGTAACAGCAAAAACTTGGCATGGGCTCTAGCTCCAACCACATCCAATACCTGCAAAAAAAATTACTCTAAATAATTTAAGAGCTACAGAACCCACAAAGTGACAGAGAAAACAAATGTCCCACTGAAGGCAGCCCAACAGGAAGGGTCTATTGCAGCACAATAGGAGCCAAGTTGAGTCCCACATGAGCCCCAGGGTGGCCCAGACCAGCCACGCAGATTTCAAGAGAATGAATCACCAGGAGCTGTTGTGGTTTCCAGACTTCTCAACCCTAAATGCCAAAGAGAAAATAAAAGGTGAGTAGGGAACTCTACTGGAAAGGTGTTGGAAGAGGATGGTCTGGCCCCTGCCCCCAGGGTAAGAAGTGGCAGAGGTGCTACAGCTGAAGCTGCTGCCCTGTGGCTGCTTCCAGAGCTCCTGGCCTGCAGATTGTAGGGGGACCAAGTGACCATTCAGAGGGTAACCACCCTTGCTTTCACAAGTGTGGATCTGGATCACATTCTTGAGAGGTGGTCCTGGGGTGTGTGGTCAGTGTGCCAGAGCTTGTGGGGGCTGCAGCCAGGGTGCCCTCCTAATAGCTCCAGCAGCTGCAAAGACCCCAGTGATTTGGGACACAGCTCTCTGCAAATCTGGAAGCAGAATTCTACCATGGCAAAAAGCTCAAAAGTCAAGTAATTGGCAAAATGAGCAAGCTGGGGAAGCACAATCAGACCATACAATCCTTTTTTAGGGACAAAAAGAATCAAAGCATGGAACTGGAGGAGGACAATGAAGTCAGAAGTCTTGCATCAAAAGCCTCCAAGAAAAATATGAATTGATTACAGGCCATGGAGGAGCTCAAAAAGGATTGTGAAAATCAAGTAAGAGAAATGGAGAAAAAATTGGGAAGAGAAATGAGAATGATGTAAGAAAATCATGAAAAGAGAGTCAACAGCCTGCTAAAGGAGACACAAAAAAATACTGAAGAAAATAACACCTTAAAAAGTAGACTAACTCAAATGGCAAAAGAGGCCCAAATAGCCAATGAGGAGAAATTTGGCCTTAAAAAGCCAAATTTGCCAGATGGAATAGGAATTTCAAAAACTCACTGAAGAGAATAATTCCTTCAAAATTAGATTGGAGCAATTGGAAGCTAATGACTTTATAAGAAATGAAGGTACTATAAAACAGACCCAAACAAATGAAAAAAATAGAAGGCAATGTAAAATATCTCATTGGAAAAACCACTGACCTGGAAATTAGATCCAGGAGAAACAATTTAAAAATTATTGGATGACCTGAAAGCCATGATCAAAAAAAAGAGCCTAGACACCATCTTTCAAGAAATTATCAAGGAAAATTGCCCTGATATTCTAGAACCAGAAGGGAAAGCAGAAAGTGAAAAAAATCACCAAATACTTCTTAGAAAAAGATCCCCAAAAGAAAGTTTCTAGGATTATTATAGCCAAATTCCAGAGGTCCCAGATCAAGAATAAAATTCTGCAAGCAGTCAGAAAGAAACAATTTGAGTATTGTGGAAACTCAATCAGGATAACAGAAGACCTAGCAGCTTCCACATTAAGGGATCAAAGGGCTTGGAATATGATATTCTGGAGGTCAAAGGAGCTAGGATTAAAACCATGAATCACCTACCCAGCAAAGCTGAGTATAATGCTTCAGGGGAAAATATGGGCATTAAATGAAATAGAGGATTTTCAAGCATTCTTGATGAAAAAACCAGAGACGAACAGAAAACTTGACTTTCAAACACAAGAAGCAAGAGAAGTATGAGAAAGTAAACAGGAAAAAGAAATCATAAGGAACTTATTAAAGATGAAAAGTAAGTCTGTTCCTGCTCTTAAGGAGTTCAAACTTTTTTTCTCTTTTTTCCCCATTTTATTTATTTTTAATATTCAACATTCATTTCCATAAGATTTTGAGTTACAATTTTTCTCCCGATAAGTATGTATGTATAGGAGGGTGTTTGTGTGTATAAATATATGTGTGAGTGTGTGCATATTTGTGTACATGTATACATAGACAGAGGGCACAGGATGAGTAGACCACAAAGGGATGATATCTAAAAAATAAAATTAAGAGGTGAGAGAGGAATATATTGGGAGAAGGAGAAAGGGAGAGATAGATTAGGGTGAATTATCTCATATAAAAGAGGCAAGAGAACAATGTTACAATGTAGGGGAAGAGCAGGAAGGTAAAAGGGTCAACCTTACTTTCATTGAATTTGTCTTAAGGAGGGAATAACATACACTTTCAAATGGGTGTCTTACCCTACAGGAAAGCAGGGGGAAAGGGGATAAGAGTGGAGATGATAGAAGGGAGGACACATTGAGGGAGAGGGCAGTTAGAAGCAAACACTTTTTAAAAGGGACAGTGTCAAAATAGAAAATAGAATAAGAGGGTAACAGGATAGGATGGAGGGAAATATAGTCTTTCAATATAACTGCCGTGGAAATGTTTTGTGTAACTACACATGTACAACCTATGTTTAATTTCTTTTCTTCCAAGTGGGAGTGGGTGAGGAGAGAAGAAGGGACAGACTCTGGAAGCCAGAGTTTCAAAAACAAACGCTAAAAAATGTTGTTTTTTACATGCAACTTGGAAATAAGATATACAGGCACTAGGGTATAGAAATCCATCTTGCCCTAGAAATTTAGGGGGGAAATGGGGGAGGATATAAGAGAGAACAGATTGGGGGAAGGGATATTCAGTAGGCTTGCTATATTGGGGTGGGGTGGGATGTTCAGTAATGACTAGCACATCTGATGTGAGGGTTTACCTTTGGTGTCCACTTGTCACCCAACTCTCATTTGTAGCTCTAAGAATCTGTAGCATGTGCATTAGCCACATGCCAGTAAACTATCTCAGTAGATGGGCTAAACCAGATAGAGGGTAACTGACATTTCTCAAACCCATTGGTGAGACAGGGGGATGTCTACCCCAAGCATGTGAAGACTTTCCCTGGTGGGATGGGTGGATGAGAACAAAATGGTTGAAGCAGGTGCTGTGGAGTGCTTTGAACTTGGTCAAAAATTGAAGATGCCAAGGTGCAGAGAGTCACTGACAGTCAACTTGACTTTTATCTTGCTTTTGCACTTCAAAGACTCTGGAAAAGAGAGTGAAGTTGACAACTTTGTGGAACTCTACCTTACTTAAATGTAATTCATAAGCCAATCAAGATGTCAACCATTATCCACTATTTTACTATCTCCCAACCTGGGGTCAAGTCTTCCAAACTTGTATTAGATTGATAAGTCACAACAGAACATCCTGATACCAACATCATGACATCTTCTTCTAAAATGAAGAATGAAAAACAACTTTGTCCATAATTATCACTTAGTAAATTATTTATTTATTCATTCAAATTGACTATGGCATGTGGCTTAAAGATTTGGGCATTTCTCCTGACAGATATACTGGAAAGTGGTCAAAAAATAATACCTTGAATTCAAGAATAAGAACACTCATCCTTATGATTCATTAGAAAAAAGAAGAGAAGTAATAACTTCAGACTCTCCTTAAGAAGAAAAGACATGGAATGTGCCAAACTGAATTGGTAGAGTAGTTTTGCTCATATGAGAGTTTCCTATATCAATGTAATCACAGAAAACATTTCCTTGTAAACTGTTACAAATTCTACTGAATCATACTTTTGTCATTAAATGATTATGTGACACAAGCACCATCATCAGTCAATCAGCCAACTGAAAAATATTTCTTGAACAAATTCTGTGTGAACAGCACTTTCATTTATTCATCCACTCAATATATATTTATTAAGTATCTATTATGTGTAAGGACCTTTGGAAGAATGTGTGGGAAATCACAATTAATTTTCATTTTCCTCTTTTGAAGTATTTCTAATTGAGTATTGCTGAAGAGAAGACTATAACATCTTCTGTTCTTGCCAAATTTCATAATTTCACGATCAGGTATGGTCAGTATAATAAGACTAGGCAATAATAGGAGATTTCCATAGGATGAGGTTACATATTCATATTCACATATATACACATACAAAACAGGTCTCTACCACTCTATTATGCAGTGCACTGTAAAGAGCTATAGATTATAGATGCTAACAGAAAAGAAAAATGGAAATGCATAATTTGAAATATTAAATGGTCAAAAAATCATTTAGTTTATCTTTGGAATTCATTATCATTCACTAATTGGGCTTTTGAGGCTGTGGAATGGCAAGCAAACAAGTACTTAGCACCTTGTTTCAGTTGAGCATTGTCCATGATTATATCAAGTCTTTATTAAGAAATAGAACTTGTGAAACCCACAATGGGAGGGACTTGCCAAAGACAGGAACAGGAAGGACATAAGAGATGGGCAGGACAGGGAGGAGCTAATGACCAGATAAAAGCAGAAACACAAGCTAGGAGAGAGCAGAATTGAGAAGGGGACACTTGTGGTGGCCATGCACTCTCTCTGTTCTGTCTGTGTTGAATTGTTTTTGTGATATTATCTACAAAAGCCTTTAGACCTTACTGGAAGGCCTGAAAGAGGATTTACTTGTTGTCTGTTTACAGAAGTCCTGGAGGAGGATTTCAGAGGTCCTGGGACTATACTGATAATTTGTGTGGAGTCCTCAGATCTTGTTGGTGTGTCTGTGTGGAGTTCTCTGACCTTGTTTGTGGATCTGTGTTGATTTCACAAGCAGATAGTGAATTGATGATGGTGCTGGCAATGTGTTTGAATGTTTGGTTTTTTTTTTGGCTCTGTTAAGCTTTGTCTTCCCAGAAAGAGAAACTGCTAAGGACTTTAGGTAGACTGGACACTGTGAGCTTCAATATGGAATGGGAGCTGTATGAGGAGCTGGACAAGGAGCTGAGAGCTGCCTGCCTGTGCATCCAGGTGACAATTGGGTAGATTCATGCAAGAGCTGGACCCATCGAAGAGGAACCATGGAATTTTGGAGCCAGTCTTGAGCCAAGATGAAAAGACCTCTTCTTGGGTAATTAATGCTGACTGAGAAGATCATGATTTACTGTGTGTGGCCTAGGGATGGGAGAACTTTGTACTCTGTACCTCGTACCTCTTAAGGATGACTGAATTAAGGATGATTAGAAATTAATCTCCAATCAAAAAGAAAGAAGACTTTTTCACTGAGAGATTAAGACAATGTGACCAAGTGGTGGAGAACTTTGACTTTTGTATTTCATATACCTTAAGGATGCTTGCTAAAGAAGACCCCCAAAAAATACTTAAGAAAAATAACACCTTAAAAAATAGACTAAGGGCCCCTAGGTGGCCCAGTGAATAGAGCACCAACCCTGGAATCAGGAGGACCTGAGTTCAAATCCAGCCTCAGACAGTTAACACAAAAACTAGCCATGTGACCTTGGGCAAGTTACTTAACCCCAATTGCCCTTTCAAAAAAAGGGCAAAAAACAAACAAACAAAAAAATAGACTAACTCAAATGGCAAAAGAGGTCCAAAAAGCCAATGAGGAAAAGAATGCCTTAAAAAACAGAATTGGGCAGATAGAAAACGAAGTCTAAAAGTTCACTGAAGAAAATAATTCCTTCAGAATTAGAATGGAGCAAATGGAAGCTAATGACTTTATGAGAAATCAAGATATTATAAATCAGATCCAAACAGATAAAAAAAAATAGAAGTCAATGTGAAATATCTCAGAAAAACAACTAACCTGGAAAATAGATCTAGGAGAGATCATTTAAAAATGATTGGACTACCTGAAAGTCATGATCAAAAAAAGAGACTACACAGCATCTCTCATTTCAAGAAATTATCAAGGAAAACTGTACTGAAATTCTAGAACCACAGGGTAAAATAGAAATGGAAAGAATTCAGTGATTACCTCTTGAAAAAGATCCCAAAATGAAAACTCTTAGGAATATTATAGCTGAATTCCAGAGTTTCCAGGCCAAGAAGAAAATATTACAAGCAGTCAGGAAGAAACAATATAGAAACACAATAGGATAACACAAGACCTAGTAGCTTCTACATTAAGGGATCAAAGGGCTTAGATTATGATATTCCCAGAGGTCAAAGGAGCTAGGATTAAACCCAAAAATCACCTACCCAACAAAACTGAGTATAATATTTCAGGGGAAAATATGGACATTAAATGAAATAGAGAACTTTCAGACATTCTTTATGAAAAGACCAGAGCTGAACAGCAAATTTGACTTTCAAATACAAGAAGCAAGAGAAGCATGAAAAGGTAAAAAGGAAAGAGAAATCATAAGGAATTTATTAAAGTAGAACTTGGCATTCCTACATGGAAAGATGATATTTGTAACTCATGAGACTTTTCTCAGTATTAGGATAAAGAGAATGTGTGTGTGTGTACATACACATGTATGTATGTATGTGTATATACGTATATATATGCATATATATGTGTATATGTATACATAGACAGAAGGCACATGGTGAGATGAATATGAAGGGATGACATCTAAAGAATAAAATTAAGGGGTGAGAGAGGAATATATTGGGAGAAGGGGAAAGGGAGAGATAGAACAGAGTAAATTATCTCATACAAAAGAGGTAGGAGAAAGCAGTTACAATGGTGGGGAAGAGAAGGGAGGTGAAAGGGAATGAGTCAACTTTATTCTCACTGGATTTGGCTTCAGGAGCAAATAACATACACACGCAGTTGGGTATCTTACCCTACAGGAAAGTAAGGGGGAGCAGAATGAGAGGGGGGGTGATAGAAGGGAAGGTAGATTGGGGGAGGGGGCAGTCAGGAGCAAACACTTTTGAAAAGGAAAAGGGTCAATAGAGAAAACAGAATAAATGGAGAGGTAGGATAGGATGGAAGGAAATATAGTTAGTCTTTCACAATATGACTACTATGGAAATGTGTTGCATAACTACACAGGTATAACCTATATTGTATTGCTGGTCTACTCAATGGGGGTGGGTGAAGAGAGAAGAAGGGAGCAAATATGGAATTCAAAGTTTTAAAATCAAATGTTAAAAAATTGTTTTTACATTCAACCAGGAAATAAGATATACAGGCAATGAGGTATAGAAATCCATCTTGCCACAAGAAAATATGGGGGAAGGTGGTAAGGAAGGGAATGGGAGTATAGAAGAAAGGGTAGACAGAGGAAAGAGGTAATCAGTATGCTTGTCATCTTGGGGTGGGTGGGTAGGAGAGAAATGAGAAGAAAATTTGGAACTCAAAGTCTTGTGCAAATGAATGTTGAAAACTAAAAATAAATTAATCAGTTTTTTTAAAAAAGAAAGAGACTTGTGACAGACCAATAGCTGAGCAGATATGAGGTGATAAGAACATGTACCAGGGTGGTGGTGGTATCAAAAGAGAGAAGATATTTGAGGTATCTGGGTGACAGATAGTGATGAATCAAGGATAGTGCCTAGGTTGCAAGCCTAAGGGACTGGGAGGGTGGTGGTACACTCAAAAGTAATAGGGAAATTGAGAAAAGGGAAAGTTTAAGGGGAAATATGCCCAGTTCAGTTTCAGACATATTGGGTGTAAGATGTCTCCTGGACATCCAGTTTGAGATGCCTGAAACTCAGTTAAAGATGCCAAATTAAAAATCAGCAGAGAGATTAGGGCTGATTTTTTTATTTTTTGGTAAAATGTGAAGTAGGGTAAGAACATAGTGGGATTGAGAATAGTGGGAAGATTAAAGAGGGATAAAAAAAATAAACTCAGAAAATTGTTGTGTTTAAGGTAATAGAGAATCAATTTAGGTGCAATGAGGACCTACATGAAATTACATAACAAACTGTAGTGATCCCAAATTGGCAAATTTCTTTGATTTTTCTTCTGTTTATAAAGAAGTATACATATTCATCAGGGGTATACAGTAGCTTTGCAAAAAATTAGGGCACAAAAATTTCATTTGCTTATGAGAAAAGCAGAAATACTCAACACTTTTTTTTATAGTCCACAGTGCAACAAATATTTTATTTAATAGAGAGCTGGTCAAGAAATGATTAAAAATTAAGTGGAGACTAAATAGCTTAGTACTAAAGAAAAGGAAAAGCAAGGAAAAAAACATAGGGACAATAGATAATTTCATTAAAGTAACTGAAACAGATACCTAGATCAGGAAGAGAACTATGGAGAAAGAAAACTAGACTAATATCCCCTAATCAACATAGCCACAAAAATTTTAAATAATATATTAGAAAAGATTCTGTAACAACTTATCAAAAAGATCATACGCCATGACCAAGCTGGATTTATACCAGAAATGTAGGGTTTGTTTAATGTTAAGAGAACAATAATTAATCATGTTTATAACAAAAATAACAATAAGCATATGATTATTTCTACAGACAGAAGAAGCTTTTCACAAATTACAATACTCATTCTCATTTAAAAAAAACACTACAAGACATAGAAATTAATGAATTAATTAATTTATCCTTAACATAGTAAATAATATCTACCTAAAACAAAAAAGCAGCATAGTATGTAATAGAACTAAACTAGAGTTCTTACCAGTAAGATCTAGGGTAAAGTAAATTGATTCATTATGACAATTACTTTTCAAGGCAGGTTATAAAATTCTAGCAATAGTTATAAGGCAATAAAGAGAAACCAGGGAATAAACCAAGGCACAAAGAAAGCAAAATTATTGCTCTTTGCAATGATATGTTGATGATATATTGGTTTACTTAGAGTACCCTTAGAGAGTCAGCTAAAAAATTAATTAAAAGAATAATGAGGAGTGAAGCCAAGATGGCAGAGTAAAAGCAGGAACTTGCTTGAGCTACTGCTCCAACCACCTCTAATACCTGTGATGACTCTAAACAAATTTTTGGGCTACAGAACCCACAAAGTGACAGAGAGAAACAAATCTCCCTTTGAAGGCAGCCTGGTAAGCTAACAGGAAGGGGCTATCATACCGGCTGGGAGCCAAGCACAATCTCACATGAGCAGTATGTGCCCACACCCGGGGCAGCCCCAACCAGTGGCACAGACCTACCTGAGCAGACTTCAGGAGAGTGAATCACTGGAAGTTATGGATGTCTCCAGAATTTTCAACCTATAAACACCAAAAAGAAAGTAAAAGCTCAGTGGGGAACATTGATGATCCAGGGTGAGAGAAGAGCACAGTCCAGCCCCCGCCCCCATGGCAGAGAAGGTGACGGCAGCTGCTACTGCATCTGGCTTCTGGCCTACAGATTGTAGGAGGACCAAATGATTTTCCAGAGGGAATTTGGAGGAATCTCTCTGCTGGCACTGAGGCAGGATTCTTCTGCTTTGCCCTGCCTGGATTTCGGTCACAGTCTGGGGTGGCGGTCCTGGGGTGAGGAGCACTGGAGTGGCAGAGTTTGTTGAGGCTGTGAAGAGAAAATCCTCCTCAGAGTTCTGAGATAGGTGCCTGAGAAAAACTCTGACAACAGCTGCATAAAACCCCAGAAATTTGGGACACAGCACTCTCCACTCTGGAAGTGGAAAAAGAGCTGAAAATCCAAGTAATTGGGTGGCAAGATAAGCAAACAGAAGAAGCACAATCCAACTATAGAATCCTTTTGGGGGGGACAAAGAGGATGAAAACAAAACCAGAAGAAGACAACAAAGCCAAAACCCCTTCATCAAAAGTCTCCAAGAAAAATATGAACTGGTCACAGGCCATGGAATAGCTCAAGAAGGATTTTGAAAATCTAGTAAGAGAAGTAGAGGAAAAATTGGGAAAAGAAATGGAATGATGCAAGAAAATCATGAAAAATGAGTCAGCAGGCTGTCTGAAGAAAATAACACTTTAAAAAATAGAATAACTCAAATGGCAAAAGAGTCCCACAAAGCCAGTGAGGAGAAGGTTGCCTTAAAAAGCAGAATTGGTAGGATGAAAAAGAGATTTCAAAAATTCACTGAAGAGAATAATTCCTTCAAAATTAGATTGGAGCAAATGGAAGCTAATGACTTTATGAGAAATCAAGATACTATAAAACAGATCCAAACAAATGAAAAAATAGAAGGCAATTTGAACCAACTCACCAGAAAACCACTGAATTTATAAATCCGGGAGAGATAATTAAAAAATTATTAGACTACCTGAAAGCCATGATAAAAAAAAAGAGCCTAGACATCATCTTGCAAGGAATTATCAAGAAAAATCCCCTAATATTCTAGAACCAGATGCAAAATAGAAAATGAAAGAATTCACCAATTGCCTTTTGAAAAAGATTCCCAAAAGAAAACTCCTAGAAATATTATGGCCAAATTCCAGAGTTCCCAGGTCAAGGAGAAAATATTGCGAGTCAGGAAGAAACAATTTGAGTATTGTGGAAACACAATTAGGATAACACAAGACCTAGCAGCTTCTACATTAAGGGATCAAAGGGCTTGGAATATGATATTCTGGAGGTCAAAGGAGTTAAAATTAAAACAAAGAGTCACCTACCAAGCAAAACTGAATATAATACTTCAGGGGAAAATATTGACATTCAATGAAATAGAGGACTTTCAAACATTCTTGATGCAAAGACCAGAGCTGAACAGAAAATTTGACTTTCAAATATAAGCAAGAGAAGCATGAGAAGGTAAACAGGAAAAAGAAATCATAAGGAACTTATTAAAGATGAACTATTTACATTCCTACATGGAAACATGATAATTGTATCTCATGAGACTTTTCTCAGTATGAGGATAGTTGAAGGAATATATATGTATATATGTGTATACATACATACATGTATGTATAGGAGGGCATATGTGTGTTTTTGTATATGTGTGTGCATGCATATACATAGACAGAGGGCACAAGATGTGTTGAATATGAAGGGATGATATCTAAAAAAAAATAAAATTAAGAAGTGAGAGAGGAATATATTGGGAGAAGGAGAAAGGGAGAAATAAAATAGGGTAAATTACCTCACATAAAAGAGGCAAGAGAAAACTGTTACAATGGAGGGCAAGAGCAGAAAGGTCAAATGGAATGAGTCAACCTCACTCTCATTGAATTTGACTTAAGGAAGAAATAACATACACACTCAACTAGATATTTTACCCTACAGGAAAGCAGGGGGGAAGGGGATAAGAGGGGGATGATAGAAGGTAGGGTGGATTGAGGGAGAGGGTCATTAGAAGCAAACATTTTTGAAAAGGAACAGGGTCAAAGGAGAAAATAGAATAAATGGAGGGTCAGGATAGGGTGGAGGGAAATATAATTTTTTTTCACAATACAACTACTATGGAAATGTTTTGTTTAACTACACATTGTACAGCCTATATTGAATTGTTTGTCTTCCCAGTGGGGGTGGTTGAGGAAGGAAGAAAGGAAAGAATCTGGAAATCAGTTTTCAAAACAAATGTTAAAGATTGTTTTTTTACAATAAACAGGGAAATAAGATATATAGGCAATGGGGTATAGAAATCCATCTTGCCCTCAAAGAAAGTAATGGGAGCTAGGGAAGGACCAAAGAGAGAACAGATTGGAGGAAGAGGTGTTCAGTATGCTTGCTATATTGGGTTGGAAGTAGGGGAGAGATGGGGAGAAAATTTGTAACTCAAAATCTTGTGGAAGTGAATATTGAAAACTAAAAAAAAAATAAATAAATTTTTAAAATGAGGAAAAAAAACAATATTGAGCAAAATTTTGGAATATGTAACGAAACACCAGAATTTCTGCATACTACAAACAAAACCTAGCAAGGAGAAGAAAAAATATAAATTCCATCTAAAATAACTAAAAAATGAATGAAATGCTTGGAAGTCCAGGAAAATAAAGATAGATATTAATATCAGAGAAATACTAGTTGCTTATGGGAAGGCTTAATCCTATCTAATAAAAATAATGATACTACCTCAATTAATTTATTTATTCAGTGTTATAAAATCAAACTATCAAAGAATTACTTTATATACTTTCTAGAGCCAAATAATAACAACAATGATTCATCTTGGGAGAAAAGGTCAGGATTCTCAGAGGAAATAATGAAATATAGTAGGAAGGAAATGAACCTAGTGATAGCACATCACAAATTATACTACAAAACAAATAATCATCAAAATGATTTGATAAAAGTTAAGAAATAGAGATTGCCAGAAGATTATATCAAGTATATAAATATGCAGAAGTTCATGAGCACAGTATTTGATAAGCCCAATGATCTCAGCTAATAAAGTAAAAACTTGCTATTTGACCCCCCCAAAAAAATTTTGGGAAAATTGTACAAGAACTTGACTGAAATAAGGTACAGATCAACTTTATGTACTGTATACCAAGATAAGCTCCAAATAAATACATGGCAGTCATGATGGGTGGCAGCATAAACAAGTTAGCAAAACAAAGAGGAAAATATCTCTTGAATCCATTGATGGTGGAAGATTTCATGACCAAATAAAAGATAGAGGATAACAGAAGATAAAATGAGCAATTTTGATTATATAAAATTTTAAAATTTATATTTGTAACATAGAAAACTAGTGCAGCTAAAATTAGGAGGGAAGTATTTAACAGGGGAAAACCCACACAAGTTTCTCTGATAAAGATCTAATTTTCAATATAAATAAAGAATTGATTCGGAGTTATAAAAATGAATGCTTCTGTAACTGATATGAACATGCGGTTTTCAGAGGAAGAACCCTAAGTCATTAACAGTCATGTGAAAAAATGCTCCAAATCACTAATATTTAGAGAAATCCATGTTAAAGCAAAAATCAGATTCCACTTCACTCCTATCAGATTGCCAAAGGTGACAAGAGAGAGAGAGACAGAGAGAGAGAGAGATACAGAGAGAGAGAGAGACAGAGAGAAGCAATGTTGAAGGTGCTGTGAGAAAAGATACATTAATGAACTATTAGATCATCTAGAGTATATTCTCTCACAAATATACAACACATCTATCTAAGGAGTAGACACAAACTTCAAGTGTAATGGAAGTAGGCACATAAACAAGAAACACAAATGCAAAGGCAATTCACAACTCTAAACTGAAGGGACTTCATATTTATTCTCTTCTTTTGTAGTCCTCATTGCAACTTACTCTTGATTGCCTGGGCTACTTTTCTGTTTTGCTCATTCTTTTTTGAATCTTGGTGCCTGTAGTGCCAACACAATATTCATAGCACCAACAGCAACTGTGAATATGCTGACATAGTACTCAATTGTAAAATATAACAGACTCTCCACATAGAAGATAGAAGCAAAATATTTATTCAGACACCAGAAAACTGAATCCCCAAACCAGAAAGCCAAATCCATCATAGTAGCAAACAACTTAATAAGCCATAACACCACAGAGAGCCACACCATCCTTTAGCCTTCCCACAAACCAACACTCACAAGCCTAGCTGTCTGCCTGAGTGTGTTCTCTCCTCCCTCTGTCTCTAACTGCTCTGACTCCCAGCTTCCTGTGGGCTCTGCTCCATGCTTCAGCAAACTCCTCCCACCACAGGCTCCATGTGATTACATTCAGTCTGTTATGGGGCAGGAAAGATCTCCAAATCAGGGAAGATCTTCAAATTCCCATTACCATTACATTCAGCTCCAAAATCTTTCATGTCCCTTACACAGCAAAAATACATTAACAATATATTTCACTACAACTGGTAGAGTAGCTGGTGTCAACACAAATTTGCAACAATATGACAGGGATAACAGAAAACGAGCACATAAAACAATATCTTAGGGTGGGGACTTGAGCACAAGCACCCTATCATTCCCTCCTCAAATGAATGGGGCTCAGAATCTTGAAGTAAGGGGTAAAGATCTCTTCTCCATAGCTACTTCCTGCTGAAATTGGACATAGAGCTGTCTGTGCCTCAAGAATGAAGTCAATTCTTTAGCTGACATCTGGATTTCAGTCGAAGTCAGGTCCAGGGTGAACAAAGAGTGACGTCCAGCTTAAGTGATCAGGAATCTGAAAATGGAGGATACTAAGCCTGCAGGAAACAAATCTCTCAAACAAGTTTAACAGACAAAGAGTCAAAAAGAAACAAATATAGGGTCAGTCATGCTTCTGGAGCTCATGAACCCACTATCATAGCATCATTTACAGTAGCATATATGAGTTAAGGGTACAATTTGGTAATAATCTTCTCCTGAATAAACAACAGTTACACTATTATCTTTCCCACGGGCTATAATTCCCACATCCTTTGGAACCTCATCTGACTTCCTTTTCAGCTCCCAATTTTATTCTGTCAGTAGAATTAAACCCTTCAGTTCCTCTGTTAGTTATTTCAGAAGGAAGGTCACTTTTCACAAGGGGTTTTGTTTCACAACGAATAATAATCACTTGAACTATTCTATCATTTTTACAAAACTGTATAGGTTCTTCATCCAAATTTTTGAATGTCACAGTAATTACTCCCTGATAATTAGAATCTATTACTCCAGCCAATACATGTATTCCTTGAGCTGCTAATCCTGATTTAGGTAATGTCCCTCCAAATGATTTTTAGGGATTCTCATAGGTATTCCAGTGAAGATATTTCTTATTTCTTTACTATCCAACCAAGTATCCTCTAAACAATGTAAATCATATCCTGCTGAACCAGGTGTTCCTGGATACAGTTCTAGGACATCTTGCCTCACAGCCCAATACTCAATATTTGAGATCTTATGTGTTTGCTATTTTCTAATTTGCAGATTTGGAGTCATCATTCTGACTAGAGACATACTTTCTCCCAATTGTCTATTATTCAAATCATGTAAAGCAGTGAATAAATTTTCCTTCCAATGCTGATATGAATTATTAGAACTTAACTTCCTTAACTGTTTTTTTCAGTAATCCATTCATTCTTTCAATTAACCCAGATGCTTGTGGATAATATGGAATATGATATATCCATTCCATATTATTTAATATACAATATCTCTTCATTTCATTACTTCTGAAATGTGATCCACTTGTCACTTTGAATCTGCATTGGGGTTCCATAATACACACTTATGAAATCTAGAGTTTTATAGGTGTTTTTCTGGGTCTCACTCTTATAAAGACAAGGGCTCTGCTCCACCCTTCAGCAAGCTCCTCTCACTACAGACTCCATGTGATTACATTCAGTCTATTAAGGGGCAGGGAAGATCTTCAAATTAGGGAAGGTCTTCAAATTCCCATTACCATTGCAATGCCATAGATCACACTCTGAAGCTACTTCTGACCTCAAGCGACTATTTTCACTATTCCTGTATCTGTCTGGAGTATATCTTTCTGTTCCTTCAACCGTGTCTTGAGATGACTCTCCAACTTCTAAATGGGGTTCCTGTTTCTGGGTGAAGCTCTGCCTTTAGATGCCATAGAAAGTGGGAGAGGGAAGAGGAGATAACATTCCTTCCTTTCTCAAGCAGCTTCTGGCTCTCTCTCTTCAACTGACTTGACCTGACTAGACTATATCATACAAGAGTCACTATGGTGGTGCCCATTTTCTCTCTTCCCACCCTCAAGGAATCTATTCACTTTGTAACCCAATCATGCAGTCCAGGCTTGGTAGAGTCCTATATGGTACTAATCATCTAGGAGAAAGATCAAACACCTTTTACTTAAACTTTTGACTTGTTACATTAGCACCCAGGCATCCTTGGGGGAAATTACTTAAAGTTAAGCTGTCTTCTCCAAAAGGAAGAAGCAGAAAAGTCCATGTACAATATGAATTAGATATAGGACAAGTGCTTATTTCCTGTACCCTAAAGGAATGATAAATACAAAAGGCTCTCAAAAGTATGTATCGACAGCAAATTTAACAAGCAGCAGCAATAACATTCCTATTTATCCTGCCTTGGAGGTTGATACTTAAAATATTAACACATGATACAGTTTGGGGGACTGCTGAAAAGGCATGTTTCATCTCATCTCAGCTCTGTACTGTCCAAATAATTCCCTCCATATTTGTGTCTTGCTACAATCAGTCTAGGGATTAGGTTCACCTTTCTAGTTATGGTCTCCTTCTCTGATGAAGAAAATCAGCCAGTTATCTGACTTATGGACCCAAGATCTCCAAATTCTTGGTCTTACAGAGCTGTCTTCAAGACATGTTCAAATGTTCAGTTCAACACTTCTATGGTGTTATCAATAATCACACAAAGAAATTCAAAACACAAGAGGCAACCAAAGAGGCAGGCTTAAGCTTCCCTCATTACCACCTGAGAGTGAATGCCATGCTGTCAAAGTGGTAACCTCCTCCCTTTGTTCCTAACCCATGAAATCTGCCACTGGAAAGAGAAGAGATAACTGAGGATGGGCCACTCCATTTTAAAGTCCATTATGTCATCATCGCTTCCTGTTCAGTGGCCCATAAGAGTATTACTTCATCATCCCCAAATCATTGTAATCATTTAGCCCTGAAACGCACATGATCAGAAGTAGCCACGGACTTCATCACACCCAAAGCTCCTAAGCACTAAGCAAGGGCTCATGGTCAGAAAAAGAAGTGCTGTTTGCCCTGTTTTAGGAGCATCAAACTTTCTTAGGCACCATCTCTCAGGAAAAAAAAAATTAACTGTAGCATTATATGAGAGATAAATGGGATCAAACCATTATAAAATGCTTAAACTATTTTGCCTGGCCTGAGATGGACAACCAACCTCAAATATAAAAGAAAATTTTAAATACTGGTACTCCAGGTGAAATTTTCTCAAGTGGGAACAATACATGTAGCAAAAATGTGACAATCCTTCTGGTAAGGTTTGGACTGACTGCTTTGGAAGGAGGTTAAGTCACTAAAGATGCTGGGAGTTGTATTTCCTGCTGGCTCAAGAAGAGAGAGAGCTATTGTGGAACTGGAATTTCAGTGTGAATTTTTCCAGTATGATAGTAGTTTTTAAATCCCCCCAGAAAAGAAACTAGAGAGAAGAGAGAAAGAGAAAGAAAGCAGTAGGAGACTGGGGATGTTTTCTAGGAGATTGAGTTTAAGCCTTGTAGAGGGTAGAGTCTTTTCCTTTCTCCAGTTAGCAATTTGTCCTATTAAGGGAATCTATTAAGCAGTAATTGAATAAACTGCTGGAACAATACTAAATCCATTCCACTTCCTGTTCTCCCCTCTCTGTTTTATTACCATATGCAATGGGCAGCATGGCTGATTAATGTTTCTTTGATATTTTAAATTTTACTTACTGGCCATTTACGTTTTAACACTGGTTTACTATGCAAAGATAAAATCATTTTAATTGCATCCTGAATGTGTGTTTTGCTATAGAAAATGTCATAAAGTAGAGGGTAGAGTGAGAAGGCTGTGAATAATTCATTATACCAAATACAATTTTCCTGAGAGATCACCCTGTTCTCAGATCAGAAATTGACAGATTGTTTGGTGGCTCAGAGAATTTTATTTTAATTCTGTATTTTTAAGCTTTTTTAGCTTTGCAGAGAAATGAAGTCATGTATAACCTAAGCCTTTGTTCCTAGACTAAAATTCTCACAAACTAATTTCATTATTTCCAAATAAGACCATTCAATTCACACCAGAGTCTTTATTTTGTTTCAATTTCACACACACACACACACACACACACACACACACACATACACACACACACTGTACCCCAATATGATATTCATAGTGCCTACAGAGGCTATGAATATGCCTGCATAATTCTGAATCACTATATATAACAGACTCTCCAAGTGGAAGACAGAATCAAAACATTTATTCCAATACCAGAAAGATGAATTCCAACACCAAAAAGCCAAATCCATCATACCAACAAGGAAATCTATGCACAATAACCATGCAGGGGGCAGCACCATCTTCAAGGTTTCCCTCTGCTATGTCCTTCCCACAAACAAACACTCACAACTCTGCCTGCTTTCTCTCTCTTCCTCAGTTCTAACTGCCCTGACCACCTTCCTCTGGGCTCTTTTCCACCTTTCCTCCTCTACTCATTCAGGAAACTCCTCCCACCACAGGCTTTGTATGATTCTCCCTCATGTGACTTAGGCTTCCGTGTGACTTAAGCAGGTCACATGGGCATATTAATGGATGAGAAAGATCTACTCATCTACATTACCATTACACACACACACACACACACACACACACACACACACACACACACACACCAAGGAAAAGATCGAGAAAGAGGATAGAAGCCCAAAGAAAAGTTCATGCCCTAAACCAATCCCAGTGGGTGGAGATAGGTATGGTCAGTTCCAACTATTGCCCCCAAAGGGAGGGGGAAAGAAAAATGCTCCTCACCCAAACTGCTTTCCAAAGTGACCACTACTCAGCTGCACAAAGAAAACTCATCCAGGTGGTACTATTTTTCTTAACCCTTTGAGCAGTCTTTAAGTTTTTCTGATGTTGTCATCTTTCTGCCCAAGTGAACTCACAAATCAAAATATGAGATGTTCCTCAAATGTCAGCTTCTTCCAGACTCTTAGGACCTATGTTGTTCTGCTTCAGGGTGAGCCTAGGGTACTAAGCTGAAATTGCTTTCACCCTGTCAGTCCTTGCAGGTTACCTGTGTATTAGAGTGGCTGGAGTTCATTTGGTGCTATGGTTCTTTCATTTTTTGACATATGTATCCAATGTCATTCAGGTTTAAATGTTATATGAACAATGAAGATAACAATCCATCTGAGGTCAAGGGTAAATTTTCTCTGGTGGTTTTGAGGGGTGCTTGGGTACCTGTGATAAGACCCCAATTCCAAAATCATGTTTCTCCCTAGTCTCAAAACGCTATCCCTAGCAGGTTCTCTCCAGCCCAAGGACATTATGCCTAGAAATTGTCAGTACCCACTAGACTATACCAACTCCCTACCTCATTATATACATCCTTGACTCCTTGTTATGTATATCTTAGACTTTAGACATATGTATACTCTCTACATCTATCTTGTCAAAGAAAACCTTGATTGGTGGCAGACTCAGCGATCCTCAGTTGGCCCTGACTGCTAGTTAGCTTTGTGACATAGCAGACCTAAAACCATACCTCCCTGTGCCCCTCCTTAATCCCCCACCCCCATTTTTCCTGAACTCTGAATAAAACACCTGCACAGTAGATACAAAAAGTGCATATTCCTTTAAGAATTGACCACTCCTTAACCATTTCCTAATCCCCCAACCTGAATCACCTAATTAGCATACTTGGAACATGTTTTATTATAGTTTTTCCTATATAAACTTTAACTGTACTCCTCTAAGGTTGCAGGATCCTTAAGAACATTTGCTTCCCGAATAGCATAAAAAGTAAACTTTAGCCACCTTGGACAAGCCACTTAACCCCTATTGCCCTACCTTCCCCCCTCCAAAGAAAAAGCCAAAAAAAAAGGAGAAAACAATTCTTGCCCTCAAGAAGTTCACAAGTAAATGGGGAGGAGGGAGTGAAGGAGGACAGGGAAAACACATAAAAAAAAGCTCAAGGAGAGTCCAGAAGTGCAGAAAAATGATCTGAGGAGGTGAGAGTTTCAGAGCTGATTTCATTTTGTAGAATGATGAATTTCTGAACATCATGAAATCCAGTAAAGCAACTGGGTAGGAAATGATGAGGTTAATTTCCAGGGTTCCCTCCTCAACTGAGGATCTAGGAGGAACTCTCAATTGTCTACTCCTTATCCCCTCCCCCAATCAGGAGGGCTGGGCTCCTTAGAGAGTGCTGAGGAGTTGAGAGTTTCAGAGTTGAGTTCATTTTGTAGACTGGTGAGTTTCTGGAGATCATGAAGTCCAGGAAAGTAATCTTGTGGGAAATGAAGAAAGAAAGCAGATACCAGTTATCTGGGTGGAGAAGACATCAAAGAAGAAGCTGTCCATTACAAAAAAAAAATCATTGGTCATTGGGGGAATAGGTAAGAATGTCGGTTGGGTCATAAACAACTAGAAATTTGGGTATTACTATGAATTCAATTACACAAGATTCTCAAATAGCCTTTATCATTTGACTTCTTCCTTAGAAGAATGGAATGTTATAAAGACTGTTATATGGGGAAATATCTCCTTGCACTATCAAAGACTATTAAAGGTCGGCCTCCTGCCTCCACTTGGAGGTTTAATGGATAGTGAAGGATTCTGAACAGTAGCTTATGGTGACAGTGAGAAGCATTATGCTTGATGACTAAACCTCCATGGCAGTGGTAGACCAAAGAGAGGGGCTGATGCTATATATATATTTTTTTAATTCTTGTTATTTTGTCACAAGATGGGGTAGAATTGGTAGAGTTTGGGCTCTGAGAACTCCCTTGAATTTTCCCATTTGATGAGGCATTTGCCTGAGGTCATAAGTCTTTCTTTATCTCTAGGCCCAAATATCCATTACTCTTAACCTAGCCTAACCCTCCATTGCCTAGGTGCTTCCCACCCTTGATCCTATCAAAGTATCAATACCTGAATCTGTTACCCTTAAACTAGCCTAGCCCTCCATTGTCTATCATCTCCAGGTAACCTTCAGCTATTTCCCACCCTTAATCCCATTCCTGGAGTCTGACTTCAATTCCTCAAGAAAGATCCTCCTTAGACTCTTCCTCAAGACCCTCCCCAGACTCCTCCTCAAGACTCTCCCCAAACCTCTCCTCTACACCACCTCTAGATCCCTCCCACAGTCTTTTTATATATAAGATCCATCTTGCCTCCATGAAGGTGCTGAGATTCAATCTAGCACATACTCAGTCTTTGTCAGATTGTACTAGTTGGCTTGTCCAATACAAGCATCACAAATGCTTAGGCTCCTTAAGTGTCTACCCATTATGGTGAATTTTTAATAAACTTTGTTTTACTTTGGCTGAGAGAAGGTATAAGTCAAATTCATTCTGTAGGACCCAGTGTGTTGGTATTTAGGGGTTTCAAGCACCCCTAAAACCCCAAACCTCAACATAATCTTGTACAGAAAGAAAAGTAAGCCTTCTATCACACCTTCATGCTGTATACAAACACACACACACACACACACACACACACACACACACACACACACACACACATATATATGTGAATGGTGAATTAGGAAGTTGAGTAGAAGGAAGGAGTATGAAGTGCTAAGTGGTCCTAGAGATACAGATCATTATGGGGAAATGGGATAAGGCATAGGAGCAATAGAAAAATCCATTGCCTGAATGTTAAAGAAACAGAAGAAAATCTGTCTTTTGGCAGAATGGAATGTTACTCCTATGTGTACTAAAATGAGGTTAGTTTTCCATTAACAAAGTGATTTCCCTTGTACTGCTAAGGGATAATGGACGAAGTAAAAGTTATCAAATTTTCATTAACTTCATTATATCTTTATGATTAGACACTCTTGAAATATAAAGAGCCTGGTTTACTTATTGCAGGTTTGAGGGATTCCTCCAGTGTCCTGTCTCTAGTTGAATATATTCCCTGGGTGTCACTAGCCCTAGTTTGGAGTGGTGTCCTAAGCCTTCTCCTAAGTCTCTGTTTTCCATTCTTGTTTCCCAGATCAACCTTTGGCTTTTTCCTATTGGATTTTCAAGTTGTTGCATTTGTAAACTCTTCTTGTTTTTCTTCAAGTTTTTAGCTTATTACACAATTGGAGGCAACCTTAAGTACTTTATCTATTATTTTTGCTTGCCAACCCAGATACATCTTTCAAAGAAATTTCTGATCTTATACCTTGTATTTATGCTACTGATACATTTTCCTCATGTTTTATTTTGGATTTTCTTTTTGCTGTAATTGTTGGAATAGGGCTACATGTAAGGCAGCAAGAGCTTCCTGGTTTGTCCTGTCTACATACAAAGATCTTGCTCATTTTTCTTTCTTAGGGGAGGCTTCCATACCTCCCTCAATGAGTCCATCATATACTTCTTTTGCTTTTGTGATCATTGTTAGGGTCTTAGATTTCAAAGCCTACTGTGATGGTAGCAAAGTAGTGGTGGCAAATAATTTTTGTAATTGGTCTTTCCTACCATCAGAGTCTAAGTAACTGAATCATGGCTGGTAAGTGTTTATCACCAGATTGAATTCCTCAGGCAATTTTTCAGGGTTTTCATTAAATTTGAGAAAGTTTTTTGCAATTTGATTTAGTGGAACCAGATATTATAGTCCAGTCATCCTTCCCTGGATACTTTCTTAAAAGGGCAATAATATCCTGCTATTCCACTTGATATATTCTGTATTCTGTTGTAGTTTCTTAAGTAGCAATACTATTAACTAATGGCTTCAAATTTTCTATTTCCTGGACCTCCAAAGCTGCTTTCTTTTTAAGTTTCTGGGCTATTTGGAGACTAACTTTGACAATGTTTGGTTTCATGTGACCATTGTAAGAAGCCATATAATTGGGGAGAGGGGGAGGCATACAAATCTATGTCTATACTTGTTAATAACCCATCTTCATCACCATCATCTCCCTGGGCTCCTTCCTCCTCTAGCTCCTGTAATGATACTGGGATTTGAAGATCTTCCATGCCCCTTGAACTTGTTGATGTAGCAGGAAGGGGTGGAGCAAGAGAAAGCTGGAATCAAGCTAGGGTCTGTGGCGTGGTGACTGGAAGCAGCAGCAGAGACAGTGGCTGTGGTTGCAGTGCAAACTCCTTTTTCTTTGAGCCTGCCAGAATCTCTGCTAAGAACTCCTGCTGAGGACTGCCAGGGATGGGAACTGCAGTGGGGCGGAGGCCACTAGGAGCAAGCTGCCTGGACACTGAGCAGTTGTTGTCAGTGAGGAGTGGAGGATCTTTGCCTGAGGTAGCCTGTCCTGTTTTGAAGGCTTGAGAATGTGGGTGTTTACTACTTTAACTACATGTGCCAACTTCATAACTACTGGGTTGGCTTTGACTTTCTGGTTTTGGGACTCAGTTTTCTGGTATTTAAATAAATGTTTTAGCTATATTTCTCATGTAGAGAGCCTGTTACATTTTGTGATTTATAATGATATCAGCATACTTATAGTTACTGTAGGCATTGTGAATACTGTATTGTTGATACAGCTCCACTTAAGTATATGGTGGTAACTTGGTTTAGAGAAAGGGAGGAGAGAGGAGGAAGAATAGAGGTGAGTTAGTCAGGTCTGAGGATTTTGCCATAAACATGGGAAAAGATATTTTAGTACAAGGTTTCTTAACCTGGTGTCCAATAATACTTTTCAAGAAATATTTTGGTAACTATATTTCAATATAATTGGTTTCCTTTGTTACTCTGTGTATTTTATACATTTAAAAAATTATTCAAATGGAAATATGTCTGGCATGACTTCACATGTATAATCAATATCAATTCACTTGCCTTCTCAAGGAGAGGGAAAAAGAGTGGGAGATAGAGAATTTAAAACTCAAAATTCTTTAAAATGAGCACTAATTTTTTTTACATACAATTGGGAAATATTTAATGAAACAAATCAAAAATATATTGCAAGGAGAAAAACATTATTTGGAATTCATAGCTTTCACTAGACTTCCAAAGGAGTCCATGATACACACACACACACAAAAAGGTTAGGGACCCCTGCTGTACTATCTAATTGTCTCATCCAACCAATCAGAGGATGGAAACACAACTTTGTTGCTAGTATATAATGTTTTCCTGTCTTCTCTAAAGATGCATTATATAAAAAGTCTGAGCTGGTCTCACTGGGTTTAATTTAAGGGGAAGGCTGACATTTCAGATGAAAGGAATATTTTCATTTCAATAAGAAAACTTTAATTCTTTAGGCAGCTGATTTTCCTTTTACTAAAACAGATTTACAAAGCAAATGATCATTTTGGAATTTGACGAGTCTCTTACCTAAAATACTTGCTGCCAAAATGGAAAAAGCTTCTTGTGAAATTCTTTAAAATGTTCTGAGAAGTCTCATAAGTGGCAAGTGAATATGCCTTAAGGTAAAGTTCAAAATTTTTTTCAAAATACAAACAAGATCATGGGCTATATGAATAAAAGAACTAAAAAGAATAAAAAGTAAGTAGCAAGATGCCTTAATATAAGTAAGCAT
Source organism: Pseudochirops corinnae (assembly GCA_028646515.1). Classification (NCBI taxonomy): domain Eukaryota; kingdom Metazoa; phylum Chordata; class Mammalia; order Diprotodontia; family Pseudocheiridae; genus Pseudochirops; species Pseudochirops corinnae. Next base: position 306,810,211 of record CM053585.1, on the reverse strand, counting down.
TTTGTTATTTTCTTTCAGTATGACAGAAATGTAGTTGCTCTACATACCATAATAATGTATAACAAAAAATAATCATTAATAGACAAGTTAGAAAATCCCAACACATATTTTGCAAGTTTATATTATACATTTGTTTTTGTCAATGGGACTTGATTTCTCTTTGCAAAAAGACCAATGTATAGGCATAAATCCTGTCTGTGAAACTTTTTGAAGACCTAGAACTTCAGGGGCTGAAAGGGCCTTAGGAGTTCTACCAAAAATAATCAGTTAAAGAAGAAGGGTATAACAATGGGTCCTGACTCCTGGAAGATATATCACTGCAAATGGAATTAGTTAGAGATAATTGACAGAGATTTCTAGAGTTCAAAGTAATATAACATTTATATGCAATGCATGTTTCCACTCAATTTGCACAAGTGCTCTCTGATATTATATCAAAATTGGAGGAATAACAATTCAATTGGATTAGGGTTAGATGGACTAGGGTTCACTTTTTTCCCTTTAGATGCACACTAAATAAAGCTAACACTCCTGAACTGGTACAGTTACAATAGAAAATGTATGGACCTTGAAGTCAGAAGACCTAGGTTCAAAGCCCAGCTCTGTCAAGCTCTGTGTGACCTTAGACAAGTCACTTAACCTCTATAGGCCTCAATTTCTTCATTTATAAATTGAAGGGGCTGGACTAAATGTAGTCCCATGTCTCTTCTAGCTCTAAACCCACTATCCTATGATGCTAATTCTGATGAAAAGACATCACTCACGTAGTCTTATGAATGGAGGAATTAAATTCTCCATTATCACAATTCCTGGCTTTCTAACAAACCCTCACTGGTGTCCAAAAAAGTGTAAATTATATCATTTAGTTGTATCCAGTATCTAAGAGGTTTCTCCAAAAGAAAAAGAAGTTAGAAAAAAAGTACTACATGTAAAATATGAATCAGGTACGTGACGGGTAATTTATCACTAAATGTGGGAGAATCACAACACAAACAGAATTAACAAAATAAACATTGGTTTAGCAAACTTCATAAACAACTCTGATTAAAATCTGTTGGGAAACTAATATTAAACAAGCCTCAGTTGAAAATGCAGCAGTTGTGCAATATCACTAATTAGGAATTTCCTATTACATCTCTGCACTAGACACTTTTGTTCTTATTTTTCATAATGGTGCACTCAAGTGTAGGCATTTCTCCTACCAGTCTCTGCTGTTCTGGTGGATGACTACCGCCATTAAACTCCAATAGGAACTCCGCTCTCCTTCTCCAGATCTTCTGAATTCAAAAAGACAAGTTGTTCTCAGAGTATTTGTTGACCTAATATTAGGAGATAGCAAATACAAAAGGACAAAGACCCCCCCAACAGTCTTCAGAGCAAGTTAAACTAGTAGAGCCCTCATTCCTAACTCCACCTACTGTGGGGAGTGGCAGGCTCTTCATGATACTAAAGTAGAGGAGGAACATTCTTTTTCATCCCTCACTGGAATCACTTCTGGTTACCTGAAGAACTGCAGTCCAGAAGCTAGAAGCTATTCCATCTTTTATATGATCCCCTGAGTCATCAGCTCTTTTGACTTGGCAGTCAATTAGAGAATTCTTCATCTTCACATAGTACAAGCTTTTGGGAATGACTGGAAACAAGTTCACTTCAGGGACATACTATGGTCCAATGTCTCTGGTCTACATGAGAAAAGGCAATGGAGGGCAAGCTGTACATCTCTCCTTAAGGAAAAAAAAATGCACAAGTTATCCCTAAATTATAGGAGTATTTGGTTCTTTAGTAATTTCATGATACAAATGACAAGGGAGGATCTCCTGGAAACTTCTTATTAGAAACCCAGCATTTCTATCCATACCACTTCAATTAATTAAGACAATCTTCACCCTTCCACTAATTTGTTGTCTTCTTACAATGTTGGTTCTAATCATCTTCTGCTAGTCTCTTTAAAATAGAACCAAAAGGGGTGGCTAGGTGGTTCAGTGAATAGAGCACCATCCCTGAAGTCAGGAGGACCTGAGTTCAAATCTGGCCTCAGACACTGAATACTTCCTAGCCTTGTGACATTGGGCAAGTCACTTAACCCTAATTGCCCTGCCCTCCTCCCTCCAAAAAAAAAAAAAAAACCAGAACCACAAGCAGAAGTAGATAAACATCCAGAAGCTTTGGTAGGAGTCTAAGATGACTAGAGTGGTTTCCTGAAAAAAGATACGTTCAATAAGAACATGGCTTACAGTAGGTGCTAAACAAACGTTTATTAGTTGATTCACTGATACCCTTACAAAACCCAAAACACCATGGTTTCCTTTATTTCATACCCAAGCAACTGAACATCTCTAAAGTTAGGATTTTTTATCAGTATAGTAGCAAAATGCCAACAGACTATTTTCAGGAATTTCTTTGATAAAACATCTTATTCTCTCTCTAAGATGTAACAAAAGGTAGAAAACTAAGAACAGAAAAATGTTTTTAAAAGGTGAAAACTCTGCCTTAGTAATTATAGAAAGGGAGAGTAAATAAAGGTCATATTTGCTTATACTATGTCAAATCTTTCTAAATAAGAATTTGTCTTCATGTAGGATGAGGTTGACTGAGATTTGCTTCCTCCAAAGGCTATATCTTGATCTTATAGATTATTTTGTAATTATATACAAAAAGTCAACACAGGTAGTTAACATGTAACCAACCTCTATTTCTGTAAAAACTGAGACATATATTTTGCAAACTACCTTTCCTATGCCTGTAGTTTGCCACGTGTTAATGCTGTTATCCAATTATCATGTAAGCAGAAATGTCAAACACAATGCAACTCTCCAGAATGTGGTCTGAACAAGATTAAAGTGTAATTGGGAAATAATTAGCATAACTAATAAAAAATATAAAGAACATGTGTTGTTATTGACTCATTTCATTCATGTCCAACTCTTCATGACCCTATTTAGGTTTTCTTGGCAAAAATACTAGAGTGGTCTGCCATTTCCTTCTCCAGCTCATTTTACAGAGGAGGAAACTGAGGCAAACAGGGTTAAGTGACTTACCCAGCATCACATAGCTAGGAAGAGGTCACATTTGAACTCAGGAAGGTGAATTTGTCTGACTTTAGACCTGGCACGCTGTCCCCTGCATATAATAGAAAATAAATAATGCTAATATGTAGTTTTCTAAGTTAATATGTGGCCATTAGGGATCCTTATAGATGGTTTGGTGGTCTCTAGTTTCTGTTTCAACTTGAGATCATTCTTTACTTATAATATCTGTGTATTTGCAATTGCCTTTATATACTGGAAATGCCCTGCCCTCACTGTCATTCTTCTGTACCCAGTCATTACTGTATCCTACCCTCAAAAGAAAGAAGAAAAGACCCTTTGGAGGCTCAGAAATATATAGGAAGCCCTAATCTTGATAGTTTATTTTGGAGTCCTATACCTGTTTCCTTAGATATTTGTCTTCCTTAGTGACTTGCATTTCAGAACTTTATCAAGTATTCCACTAAATTATGTTTAAAATGTAAATTTATCATACTAACAAATTTTTCCTCTATATTTATTTTAGTTTATTAACAAGCACATATTTTGAGTGGGCTCATATCTTCTGAATCATAAAAAAGGGAAAAATGTAGACTATATTACCATTCATCAATAATAAAAGTTGATTCTCATGGTCAAGAATAGTACATTAACATGAAAAATCATAGCAGAACTTATCTCTTAGGACTTCAGAAGATAAAGGACACCAATGCTACAGGAAGAGCAGATGGTCCTAGCCGTGGAGACAAAAATTAAATTGGTTTCTAGGTCAATTCAGCAATGGGGGGGGAAGGGGTGATGGTCTGAGCTAAGGTTATGAGGTCTGAAAGGTAAAGGCTAAAGAAAAGGGGTGGGTTCCTGTCAACAAGCTGGGCCTTTTAGTGAAGACTTGAAGATCTAGTTCTTTGAGTAAATGAGAAGAGAGACAGACAGACAGACAGACAGAGATGATAGGTCTTTTTCTTTCCCATTGTGGACACTGAAATCATAGATCTCTTCTTGGGGCCTTCTGTGAAAGGTCATTAAATCACAACACAAGCATTTAATAAGTTTCTACTATGTGCTAAATACTGAGATTATAAAGACAAAGCAAAAACAGTCCTTACCTAGAGAAACTTACATTCTAGCAGTGGAACTGTGTATGTGTGTGCACATGTGCACATCTACACATATGTTATATGCACATAATATATGTGTGTGTAAATATATACATATGTATGTATACACACATATTTATATATAGTTGTGTTTGTCCTTTGTTTTTGAAGAGGACCATTGTGTCAGGGAAATGATTACATGACTTAACAGTCGATTTTGATTTAAGTGAGGGAGAGCTATACAAGATCATCAGCCTCACCTTCTCCTTCAGAGCCATCTGGATCCAGTGACCGGGTATTCACCAGGATAACTAGAGATATACATAATATGATAAAGAGTACATATAAGATATAATGAGAGTAGAAAGCACTAGCAGCTATGGAAACTGAGAAAGGCCTCTGAGAGGAGGTAATATTTGAACTGAATCTAAAACGAAGTCAGGGAATCTAAGAGTCCAGGATTGGGGAAAAGTGTTCCAGGCAAGGAGGACACCCAGTACGAAGATATTGTTTGTCCTTCGTTTTAGAAGAAGACTAATAACATCACAAGATAATGTCATGACTAGTATGTGAATTGGATTTAAGTTAGGCAGAACTGCACATCAAACTCACTCTTCCAGAATCATTGAAGTCCAATGGCAAGACAAAAGTCCAATGAATGACCCTGGATGCAGTGGATAGTCTTGGTGCCTTCAGTGTCTTACCAAGGTCTCTGTTGAAACAAATTGCCTCATCTTCTCATTCCACTGGGGAGAGTCTTTACTTGAATGGGTTAGACATCTCCCTACCTCATAAATGGATTGGAGGCCTGTCTGTTTTTCTTAACCTGGTTTAGTCTATCTGTCAAGATGGTTTTATTGGGATGTTTGTTGGGATCGCAACTTGAAGCCAATGGTGAGAGTTGGGGGATAGGTGGACAGCCCTGAAAAGTGATCAACAAGCCTTCATACTGGGCATGTTGATAGTCCTCCTTCAACAGCCCACACACTCCCAGTACAAAGGCTGTGGTTTAGTTCTTTCAGTTATATTCAAGTCTTCATGACTTCATTTGGGATTTTCTTGGAAAGTGGTCTACCATTTCCTTCTGAAACTCATTTTACAGATAAGAGCATTGAGGCAAATAGGGTTAAGGGACATACAGCTAAATGTCTGAGACTAGATTTGAACTCAGGAAGATGAGTCTTCCTAACTCCAGGAACTGCTCTACCCACTGGGTCACTTAAATTACCTAATACAAAGGCACAGAGATGCAAAATGAACCTTTTTGTAAGAGTAACAGTAAGTAGACATGTGTTACTGGATCACAGAGATTGTGAAGGAGAGTACAGTGTCAGAAAGGGAGGATGGGGCCAGGTTGTAAAAGGATCAAATGGAGGATTTCATATTTGATCCTGAAGGTAATAGGGAATATCTAGAGTATGTTGAGTAGGAAGGGACATGATTGGAACTATACCCTAGGAAAATTACTTTGCAAGTGAACGGAGAATGGATTGGAGTTAGGAGGACTTGAAGAGGGGACTCCAATTAGAAGGCTATTGCACCAGTGCAAAAGAGAGGTTATGAGGGTCTGAATAAGAGAAATTTTTTGCTTTTTACTCTGCACCACAGAAATACAAATGAGACAAACAAATACACTAATTGAGGAAGGCATCAGTAATGAAATAAATTAGCCAGGAAAAGAAAAAAAACCTAGAAACTAGGAAAAGATCCCTATGGGATTAACAACAATAGTAATAACAAAAGAATAATTGAGAAAGCATTAAGATATTTCTATCTAAAAGCATATAAAATAAGGATTAAAGCAGAAATCAAATAGAAGTGATGGCAGAAGACCAACATCACAAGCTTAGAACAGGTGAATCTTTTTTTTTGTGGGATGAAGTTACAAAATGTGAGGATGCATAATAAGAGGGAAAGATAAAGGGAATATGGAATGTACCCTAATACAGTCAAAGATTAATACTGAGAAAATAAGCCCTGTGTTGTCTGAGGAAGAAGAGGATCAACAAGAGAATGGGCAAGATGGCAAAGGTTGAGACTAAAGGAGCAGGAAAGAAAGGGAGAATCTCATTTCAGTGGTAGAAGGGGCTCCCAATGAAAAATGTTCCTGGTAGAGAGAGATATTTTATAATGGGAGATGAGGACTTCACACTGGGAGATCATCTACAGGGATGAAGTGTTTAGAAAAACCACTACTTTTGAGAGAGTGCTGTGTCTCCATGAACACAGCATCATGTTAAAGGAGAAGAGGAATCAAAGCTCCTGGGGAAAACTGATGTCCAGAAGAGTGAGCAGGCATGGACACAAAGTGATTTCATGACCAATGGGTAAAGGGTAGTAAGTAACTACACCTCAGAGAGATGGGGAAATCCATACCATGGGGCAAAACATTTATTCTTTCTTTCTCCTGCAGGAATTGATACAAAGTGATCTACAGACCAATAACATAGAAATTATTTAGAAGACAGAACTCAAAATAAGTATTTCACAAGCTTTAATTCCATGAAGAACACAGAGAATAAAAAAGGAATAAATAAGTTCAAGAACCATGAATCAAAGAATTAAAATCCAGATGAGGCTGAAAGGGAAGAGAAATAATGAAAAGGATAAAAGCTAGAAAAAAGTAAAGAAAACAAAATAAAAACCAACAAATATGTTGAAAAGAAGGAGAAGGAAAATTTCATTTCACTACTTAACTGAGAGGAAAAAAAGAAAGGAAGAATTATGTAACAAGATAAGAGGAGAAAGAAAAAGGAATTAATTAGTTAGGAAAAACTCCAAACCTAGAGAAAGATATGATAATAGAATGAGATGGGTGATTGAGATGATCAGAATAGAGCTGATAGAAATAGGATTGCCTTAAAGTAGATTAAGCTAAAATAAGTGAAGAAGTAAGTACTGTATTTACTGAGAGAGAGGAAATTACTCTTAATTCAGAAAAAGATATTGGAGAGAAATGGAAAAAAATTTAAATCTAAACTCAGAACTTTGAATGTGAAAGGATAAAATATTCCAATGAAACAAAAAAGAGTGACAGGTTGGATAAGAAAACAAAACCTCTCAATCTTTTGCTTACAAGGAATTCACCAGAAAAACAAAGGTAGTGGGTGTACCAAAAGTCTTTTAAAGCTTAAAACTAAGACTTTGGGGGCATTCTTTGTACAGAGAATAAAAATGAAGGGCTGGAACAAAATTTACTATGATTCAGGTAAATCCAAAATAGTAGGAATTGCAATCGTGTTATAAGACAAAGCAAAAAGAAACGGTCACAACACAAAAAGAGATAAATAAGGAAACTACTTTATGCAGAAAGGACTCATAAACAACAAACCAATATCAATATTAAAATTATGTTCTAAATGCCTTAGCCTCTAAATTAATAAAAGAAAAATTACCTGATTTACAAAAATATATAAAGAATACAGTAGTGGTAGATTTTAATGTACTAATTCTCAGGTTTGGAACAGAAAGGAAGCAAATCTAACAAATCTAAAAGGGAAATATGAAATTGAACAAATTGCTGGAAAACCTAAAAGTAAACGATTTATAGGTTTCTTCTAAATGTGAGTATTAGAAAGCATACATATTTTTTTAGAACTACATAGAACTTTTACAAAAATTTACCATGTTTTAGGGCACAGAAATAGTGCAAATGTCTAAAGAAAAGAAATAATAAATATCTTTTACATATCATAATCCAATCAAATTGGTAATCAGCACAAACAAAAATTTGCCCCCAAATAGAGGCTTATTAATAAACTGCTGAATAGTTATTAAGTTATAGAACGAATAAAGAAACAATAATTTTGTGAAATTGAATGATGGTCATTAAACAGCCAACTAAAATTTCTGGCGTGTAGGTAAAGCAATTATTGCTATAAACATACATTAACAAAATAGAAAAGGAGAGGATCACTATTTTTAAAAGATGGAAAATCAACAAACAAAACCAAAATAAGTACAACTATAAAAAGTACAGAAAACGTGGATAAACTGGAAACAAAAAAAATGTAGAAATTATTTTATTTGTTGATATAAGCAATACAACTTTAATCTGATTTTTTAAAAGAGGTAGAAAATCCAATCAGCAAAATAGCAAACAAGATGAATTCACAACAAAACCAGAAGTAATAAAAAGAATTATCAGTCAATATTGCAGTTTTATACTACCAAAGCTTAGAACACAAATAGAGAAGTACTTTGAAATATGTGATACCCAAGCTATCAGAAGAACAAATATATGGTAAATAAACAATTTCAGGAAAAGACATAAAACTAGCTGTAAAGAAACTACCAAAGGCAAAAAAAAAAAAAAAAAATCTGTCCCAATGGCGTCACAAGAGAATTCTATAAAAAATTTTTTTAATTACCAACTTCCAACTCTTTATTACCCAGATCAGTATTTTGGGGGTAACCTGTTTATTTTTTTTATTTAGTTAGTTAGGTTTTTGAAATAATATTGTATTTTTCCTAGTTACAAGTAAAGACAAATTTTAATATTCATTTTAAGAAAATTTTGAGTTCCAAATTTTTTCCTCTTTCTTCCTCACCTCTTCTCATCCTGAGATGGTTTGATATAGGTTATACATGTTCAATCATGCAAAACATATTGCCCTATTATTCATATTGTGAAAGACGCAGAACAAAAGGGGAGAAAGATGAAAAAAATACAGAAAGGGAAAGCTAGTGTGCTTTAATCTGCATACAGACTCCATTAGCTCTTGTTCTGGAGGTGGATAGCATTTTTCATCATGAGTCTTTTGGGATTGTCTTGGATCATTGTGTTGTTGAGAAGAGCTAAGTCATTCACAGTTAATCATCACACAGCATTGCTGTTACTGTTCTCCTGGTTCTGCTCACATCACTTTGCATCAGTTCATGTTAGTCTTTCCAGAACTTTCTAAAATCAGTCTGCATGTTATTTCTTACAGAACAATAGCATTCCATTACGATCACATACCACAGCTTACTCAGTCATTCCCCAGTTGATGGGCATCTCCTCAAGGTCCAATTCCTTGCAACTACAAAAAGAGCTGTTATAAATATTTTTGTACAAATAGGTCCTTCTCCCCACCTTTTTTTCAGTCTCTTCGGGATACAGACCTAGTAGTGATAATGCTGGATCAGACAGTATGCACAGTTTGATTGCCCTTTGGGTTTAGTTCCAAATTGCTCTCCAGAATATTTGGATCAGTTTACAACTCCACCAACAGTGAGTTAGTATAGGAATTTTCCCATATCCCCTCCAACACTTATTATTATTTTTCTGTCACATAAGCCAATCTGATAGGTATGAATGGGTACCTCAGAATTGTTTTTGCATTTCTCTAATCAATACTGATTTAGAACATTTTTTTCACATGATTTGATTTCTTTATCTGAAAACTCCTAACTCATATCTTTTGACCATTTATCAATTAGGAATGGCTTGTATTCTTATAAATTTGAATAAATTCTCTATATATTTGAGAAACAAGGGCTTTATCAGAGATGCTCTTTAAGAATTTTACCCACTTTCTGCTTTTTTTTTCTTATTTTGATTGCATTTTGCACAAAAACTTTTTAGTTTAATATAATCAAAATTGTCCATTTTACATCCAGTAAGGCTCTCTATCTCTTGCCTTCCTGATTTGTTTATATTGCCATTTATGTTTAAATCATGTCTACCAAACTTTTAAAGAACAATCCCAATTCTACACAAATTATTCAAATTATTCTTACAAATAATATGTGGGGGGGAGTTTTCTTTCAGTTTTCTTTAATAAAACAAATATAGTCCTAATATCTAAAGCCAGAGAAGGATAAAACATAGAAAGAAAACTAAATATATTGATTAAAAAATTTAAATTAAATTCAATAAGATACATTCAAGAAATCATTCATTATGATTAAATTGTACTTATACAAAAGCTTCAGTTCAGTATTAACATGATTACTATAAGTTGTCTTCTCAACAAATTATCAAGTCTTGTTGGGACATTTGTAACAGAGTTTTTGTCTGGCTGTTTTACAGTTTCCCTTTACCGAGTGCAGCCTGATCAATGCCAGCTAGGTTCTTTTCTTTCTGATGGTTTCTCTGTATGTGGGTCACTCTCTAATTATCCAGTCTACCATTGACCATGTGCAAACGCAACTGCTACAGTAACTGACTCCTTATTCCTCAGATTCCCAGAAAGGGGGAAAGATGTCAGCTGACTGGAGATCTCATAAGGCCCTGCACCAAAGCAGCAACAGAGGAGTGGAGAGAGAAGAGGCAGTCTTAGACATAGGCTATGTTCTCCCAAGGCCAAGACCAGTGGAGTAAAAGGCCTTTTGCCATCTACTTTCTGGAGTCCAAAGAATCATCCTCACACTTACAGGCTATTGGGCAACAGAGGTCTGAGAGGTGGGCAATTCTCCTTTCAGAGCTCCATAGATTTCTGAGTCAGTAGCCATTTAAAAGTGTCACCATGCAGTCAGAATGTGCACCTCTCTGAAGTGAGGGAGGGGGCTCCTCCTTCACACATTCAAACAGTGATAAAATAGTATCATAGTTATAAATCTGTAAAGGGATCCTGAGGTCATCTACTGCAACCCCCCTGTTTTACAGATGAGAAAACTGAGACCCTAAGTAACTTGGTCAAGGTTATGCAGGTAGAAAGCAGCAGAGCAGGGAATTGAACTCAGGTTTTCTGACTTCCCATTCAATGACACTCTTTCCAGTTCTTCAGTTAAAGTGAGCTTTCAATCACTTGCCATTTTTAAAAGATGCCTGATTATTGCAGCCTCTTTTTCAACATGCAGATAACTTCCACTAATTTCAGAGAATTATGTTATATGAAGCATTTGCTGAGGCACAATAAATTTGTGGTTCCAGTCACAGCTTAGTACCTTGATAAGAGATAGAATTTAATTAAGATAAAAATTAATTCGTGTTGTATCCTGTTCTCCTCTTAAGTTACACTGTATAAAGCTCTATAAATATAAAAGGACATGCCCTTAAGACAAGAATTTCTAAACATATCAAGCTTACATGAGAGAGAAAACTGGAAAGGAATTCACTAATGCTCCTCCCCAGTGCTTTTATTTCTTTACTTTCATTTCTCTATTTCTCTATATTAAGAAATTAAAATTACTTAATGTACAAGGCCCCTGGGTTGGGGTACTACTGCTCTTTAAGAGGACAGGAATTTAGACTTCTGAAATATGGGGTCATAACAGAAAAACTCTAGAATGGAGTCCACTTGAATATTAAATTTCTGCCAATCATGACCATGGTTTTCCTTAATACTTTACTTATTTTTATATTATATTTTTGTTTGTATGGTGACATTAATAGAATGAAATATTAATCTGAGAGAAACAAAATTCTCACAATGACAGTTTTCAAATTTTTCTTCATTCTTCAAAATGTAACATCACTTATAAAGTACACTGAAAAAACCATTCTATAAATGAAGTGTAAAGAGTGACATGTATTCCCTTTTAAGTATGTTCATGTTGAAATAAATGTAGAAAGAAAATATTTTTACTGGCAGTGTTTTAATATAACATAGGACTAAAAGTTCCTTTTTTCTAAGCAGTGAAATTTATGGTAAAATCCCCTCTTGAGAGTTCCCAAAGAGATTTTCTTACAAAGATCAGCATAGGAGAGCCTTATTTGGTCTCCTGAGATATATCTCATACTCTGACAATTCACTGAGAGAGACCTTGACTGAATCTCCCTACATGTGTATAATTACCTTCCTTGATATCTGAGACCATACAACAGTCTTTCTCCAAGTGATCCAAATTATCCCCAAAGGCATTCGTGGTGCACACAAAGATGACAGGGTAGGAAAGCTGGCCTCCCTTCATCTGCCTCTGGAAATCAACATTTTAGGGCCTTATAGTCATTTCCTTGTTAGTTTGAAGAAACTTTTTGTAAAATTTTATAAGAGGAGGCCAGAAGTGCACACCCTCATCTTCCTTCTTAACATATTATGGACTCCCCTGCTGAGCCTGGGACTTAATCTGGATTTGGTAACTGAAGCAATATAAATTTTAGCTAAGAAGTATTCCAGCGATATGGTTCTAATTTAAGTTTGTTTTGAAGTCTAAAGGACCAATATGTCTCATAGATTCTTCATTGGACATTCAGAGTTAATGTAATTTGTGTAGGAATATAAACCTTGCTCTAGAAATACTGTCTGTAAGTACTCAAGAAATCTGTGGCACGCACAGCTTAGCAATGCTTGCATCTGTTGATAACTTCCCTTTTGATCTTTGAGGCTTTGCTCAATAAATTACATTATATTTGTCGAGGTTTTCAGTTAAATGGAGCAAGGTAGGTGCTGTAGGCACACTGTCACTAATTTCATTGCCTTCTATTTTCTGAGACCAAAGTCCACTGTGTGTGCAATTTTTTTTTCTGAAAGTTGTTTACACTTTACTCCAATAACACATTTTTCCAAAACCTGCAATTATTTGCACAGACATACATTTTCAGGGTAGGCTTGACCCCCTTTCTTCCCTTACACCCTGACGGAGCCCCTGGCTGAATTTGTGTAATGAGCATTCATTGCCCTCCCTCTCACTGAGGGGACGAGCACCTTTTGAACTGCCATCTGCAGATTGTGTTGATGCACTGACTTGTTAACTATGCCATACTGTGAAGGAAATGGTATGATTTAGATCAAGTGTTCTGGACGTCTGTTCATAAGAAACACTTGAGTCAAGCTGTTGCTACTCAGGATGTGCCCTGGGGAGAGGCGTTTCCTTTCGGGTCATGCTCTTGCCTTGTATGAGGGCAGGCACAAAGCATTGAAATCACCTCCTTCATTGCAACTAAACAGAGGCGGGAAGGGGGGGAGCGGTGGAGAAAGGAGGGGCAGATGGGGAGAAACATTATGAAACCATAGAAGTGAAGCTGCCAAATTAACTTCTCACCCTTTCAATCACACTCCAGAGGATAAAAGCCTAACATTTCTGCCTCAGAAACAGGTTCGGTTTACACCGAATGAGTTACTTTACTAATTTATCAGCCTTGCCAACTAACCAACAATCTCAGACACTTGAAGTCGATGAAGAGCCACCTTTGTTTGTTTGAATGCATTTCTTGCTTAGCTATAGGAATGGCTGCTGGAAAATTATAACAGGTTGAATTTACAAAAATGCTAGACAAGTTGACAGATTTATTTGCTTATTAGTGACCACGCAAAAATTTTCTAACTTCTGTTATTTTGCCTTTGAGAAAACATTTAATCCTAAGACCTAATACCAACTAGCAGGTAAATTGTGATGATTAAAATTTCACGGCTAAGTAGCCAAGCAAAGAAAGTGAAACTTAATCATGAAGACAAAATAAAACCAAGAAAGGCTAGAAGGGTTAGGATCACCCTCCAATTTAACACATCTTCCCAACGCTAACACAAACCTTGAAATTCTGGACGTTGATTTGTCTATTATATGTAAATGGATTATTAGAGTCATTGTTTAAGACAAATTTACTTTTCTACACTCTCTAAATCTACTTAATCACTTTAAAGGTGTCAATTACTGAACAGGCTAAGACCACGAATTTCTTAGTAACAACCTTAATAATGTTTTTAAATGAAAAGCAGATTACTTGAAGTTGGCTTACTTTGAAAGGACATTTGAGTAGCTCTGGTTTTAATTTTTGTAGCATTCTACATCTGGAATCCTTTATAATTAAAACTAAAAACTGTACTACTACTACTTCCACCTGCCAAATGATGAAAAGATGAATGCACTAATAGATTATTAAATTGCCCCACATGATTTTCATTCTGTACAGTAAAATAGAGTTTTGTACAGGAGGCACAAAATCTTACTGATACCATGGTTTCTATATTAATTGATATATCATGCTATTTATACCTCCTGGCAATGCCTTTTTCACACTGTGTTATTTTTTAAAGTTTATCTTTCTAATAATATATTGATCACATATAGATAAATAAGAATGCGCTTAAACGCTTGATCTCTCTGAGCCACATATTCATGTGTTATGGAGCTTGATCGTTCTTGAAACAACTTGACATTGAACATAGAGAGGAAATTGTGAAGAAAGTCTGCAAAGTTTTCTTTAGAATATTTCTGACAAGGATCTGAGAAGAAAACTTTCTTCAGTTTTGGAAGTCATTTTTGTCATACAATTTAGATGCCGCCAGGCAGCCTCTCCAAGGTTGTCATTACAAATGTAAATCCTAGTTGTCCTGTCTCATTGGAAATGTTTCTTTAACACCTCCCTCTGCAAAGGTCCAGCTGTGTGGGCAGTCCCTGAAGGCTCATTTTTCTTACAACATAGCCTTGTTTCATTGCCATTAAATAAATATGGAAATATATTTTGAAAACAGAATTAATTTCTTGCAGAAAACATTTGAGAAAATCCAGAGGCTTTTCAAAGTTCTTTTTCGGAAAGAATGACTTTACTCTCAGATTGTTGCCATTGTTTTGCTGCCTCTGAAACAGTACAAAATAATGCAAGTTCTTTCATGCTAGATAAAGTTTTTAATATCAGAATATCTTATTTTAATTAACTAGATTCTTCTCACATATAAATTATTCAAGAAAAGAATAGTAGACACTTTCAGACCACTTAGGAGTTATTGAACATTTGCTTCAGTGACATTTTCAATACACTGAAACAGCACATGAACTAGAGTGCATGGTTTACAAACAAATCAGTTTCTCTTTTTTTTTTCTCTAAAAGAACTGTGTACAGTTCCCACAAAATCAATTAGAATGAGCTTCTCTGCCCAAAACACCTAGGTTATCTTGGAAGTGTCAAATGGGCCAATGTTCACACACAAATCCCGTAAAGAAGATGAGGTGAGATGAGGGAAAGATGATAGAGGAAAAGTAGGGTGTGAGATGGTTAATAAGAGTTCTTCTTTACATTGTAGATCCTGGCCCCAACCAAAGGGGATCTCAGACTTCAAAAGAAAGACTCCCACATAGGGGAGTCATACGAGGTTCATAACTCTTAAGTAGAACATCCAAGAAAATTAGGAGGCACTTTGAGGAGTCTAGAGAAGTGTATCATAACCTGTTTCCATGATCTTGACTTTGTTACATCATATTACAGATTGTGCAGCCTAAAACAAAGAAGGAATTAATATTAGAACATGGCCATGAACTGTGGACCTGCTCCAAACTCATTGCCTTTCTTTTAAACCAACAGCAATCTAAAGGATTCTCCTTCAAATGCTGCCTACAACCAAGCATGTTTTTTTACATTCATCAAAAACCAGTGGCTGCAAATTTTAGTCTCTATGTATGAAATAAGCCCCAGACCAGTGCTGATTCATAAATGATGTGTTGGTTTAATCTATCTCTCACGGGGGGGTGTCTGAGAGGAGGAAAATGAGAAACAGGTAGAATATACTATTGTTACTATCCTATGAGCTTTTTTTACATGAGGACCAGATTAAGATAACATCTGGACTTCATTTGTTGAACTATTTCCCTTTTATCACAAGAAAAATTGGCAACCCATCTCACAACTGCTCTTAATTTAGATTTAAATATCTCTGATGAAACATAGTATAAACATGCTGTTATCTATTAAAATTATTTCCCTGAAGGAACAGTTGATACTTTTATATAGCCCAGCAAAGCCAATCATACCCCAGCTTGAGTACCACTCACCTTTAAACATATATTCAAATACTCCACCTAAATCATGGCAATAAAATGAAATCTTTATTTTTAAACTTGATCTCATTGCAATTTTTAATGCAGTGCTCAAGTCAGAAATCCATACAGTCCTTAGATTTGTAAAATTACCTAGATTATTTAGGAACCAAACAGAATGTTGAATGCTCCTGATGCCTTTAGTATTAGGGAAGCTGAGCCATCACGAGAAGGACGCTGTGAGTTGTTTTTAGTACCTTTTCAGAGTTAAAGCTCCCCACTACTACCTCCACCATTACCATGTGCCATATTGATTTCAATGAATAAAAACTGTATCATAAGTTTTTCTCAACAGACAATAAAATTTGAAAGCTTTGCTTTGTTTTAAAACTGATTTGCATACCTCTAGCACATGTATACATTTCACCCACTTTTACTACAGAAAGGCTTAAATCATGAAGTTCTCAAAGAACTATGAATTCTACACGTTAATCAGTCATTTGAGAAGTCATCTTCTTCTCTTTACCCTCATCCCCATCTCTTTTAATTAAACTGTATCACTTAGTCATGTTTTTTGAATTACAAAGAAACTCAAATACTCAGGAATTGTAGGGAGTTTTTTTTTTTAAGGAAGAAGAAAAATTATCAATAATCCTGTTTCCTTCCAAGAATAACCACAATTGAAAGGGTTTTTTTTAAAGCATCCAAGAGGAATGTAGGTGAATGTGTTTTTGTAGGAAATTCTAAGAATAAAAAGCCTTTGGTAGTTATCAGCGGTCAGGCTGGAGCCATTCATTTTTCACCTGCCTGTGTTTGTTGTCTGGCAGCCAGTCAAGGGTGCTATTAGCAGAATTAAGATCCAGGGGGGAAAAGAGATTACTCAGAGGAGAGCAAGATAAATGGCTAGAAAGTGTGGTTGGTTACCAATATCACAATACCAAACAGGTCAGAAAGTATTCAGGATAGGTTTCACTTGAAGGAGGTAATCTCTACTAAGATAATGGAGAAACTATTCTGAAACAATTTGGTACTACAATATAACTCAATTTATTTAAGATAAACCTACTGTTTTACCAAAAAGTCCTCAAAAATTGCATTAAAATGATAATTAAATAATAAAATTCTCTTTTTTTCCTTACTATTCAATTAATAATGGATAATGTAGCACATTCCATCTCTGACTGGATCAGTTTAAATAGTTTCTTCATTTTCCTTAATTTTATTCTAATTGAAAAATGGCCCAAGAGTAAGAGACAAAACTATTATACAGATATTCAAAATGTGAAATAATTGCAAACAACGTAGATTAAACAGCACATTTTCTCTAAGATGCTTTTGTCACATCAACACTAAAAATGTGTTTTAGTCAATTAATTTGAATATTTAAAAGTATGCATTCACTTCAGCACTTCAATTTGCAAAAGTCCACATAGAATGAAATCTGCTTTTCATATAGAATGACTCATTATCCTTATCATTTCTTTTTCAAATAAGATTGTTCTCCACAAACATCATTAAGCATATGTTATTTTGTTTAACCCACAGTCAACAAGTGCTCTCCTTTGTGTATAAAGACTACTGGCCAAGGCTAGAAATATACCTTTAGTTGCTGTTGTCAGCAGTGAGGAAGGATTTGTAGGAATACATCCAGTTTTGCACCAATTCTATTAATAAGCTAAGTAAAGGTAGTAAGACCACCAAACCAAACTTTAATATAGTTCTGGAAACAACTGAAGTAATTGGTCAAAAAATTAATGAACCTTAAGCAGGGATGTGCTGGAGCCAACTCACAACAGTGTAGGACAGCTAATTGTTAAATTTTTAGTGTGAGTACATGTCAGAAACTGGCAAAAACTACAAATTGGGACTTGATTTATTACTCTGCTGATTGTCTAGACTTCAGAAAATGATGGAGAAAATGTTAATAATGCAGATTAAATTTAAAGTGTATCATGTATATATTTTTCCAGAAAGCCAGTTAATTTACCAACAAATCTCTAACTACAAGTTATATCAGTTAGAAACCAAATTTAATTTACCCCTTGAAAAAAAAAAGATTTTGACATTCCCCAAAAGAAGTAAAATTGTTTGCATTTCAGAACTACCTATGAAATTTTCCTCTAAAATCATGGATTTTGATGGAGATGCTAAAAAGAAGAAGGTAGAAGATCACTTGACAGAGAAGTTCTATAAAGACATGCTTCAGTCAAGTTGTGGACTAGATGATATTAAGACTTCTACAGACTGAGGTTCTCTAATTCTACAAGAATTAGACTGGTACTCTGGAGTGCTGGGTTTTTGTTTTTGTTTTTTGGATTTTTTTTTTTAACTAGTTTTGCGACTTTGAGCAAAATATTTAACCTTGCTCTCATTTTCCCTAATTATAAATTAAGGATGTTGGACAAGATGTCTTAAGTCTTTTCTAAATATAAATTCTTTTTTTTTATTTAGCCAAGCAATATGGTACAATTTGAAAGTGTGTTTCATGTTTGTAACATAGACTTATTGGACTTTTAGAATAAATCCTATACCTGATCCTATACCTTCTTTTGCCTAAAGCCCAAAGAAATTAAGTGATTTGCTCAAGTTCACAGTCTCCTGACCTGCAGTACAGTGCTCATTCAACCTATCATTCTAACCTACCATAATTTCCTATGTCTTAGAGAAGGTATTAAACATAAAGAGGAAAAAATTTCTCCATGCAGCAGAAACAAATGTAACACATATGCCCCTCTGTTTTACTCTCTCACTTTGCACATAAATGCTCCCACTTGAGGAGTAAGTCCTTAGCAGAGAGACTACTTAGCAGAGAGAGAAATTTTTTCCTCTTTATGTTTAATACCTTCTCTAAGACATAGGAAATTATGGTAGGTTAGAATGATAGGTTGAATGAGCACTGTACTACAAGTCAGGAGACTGTGAACTTGAGCAAATCACTTAATTTCTTTGGGTTTTAGGCAAAAGAAGGTATAGGATCAGGTATAGGATTTATTCTAAAAGTCCAATAAGTCTATGTTACAAACATGAAACACACTTTCAAATTGTACCATATTGCTTGGCTAATACCTCGGGCTATATGGGTAATCCTCTCAGTCTTTACTCCTAACACTGTAGCTCATGAGAACTTATCAATATGCTTCCCATTAAAAAAAAATAAGTCAATAGACTTAATTAACTTTTAGCAAAGACATTTACTAAGATTATACAGTAAGCACAGTTGATACAAACATTCCTCCCAAAAGTTTGGGGCACATGCTCCCACAAGTACCAGTAATAAGAGTGGGCTCAAACAGAGAGCACCATGATATCCTACACACGTAGGACACAATTTGGCAAAGAGTAACCAACCTTTATAAAGTCTTCACATAGCTGCCCATGGATGCAATACTGCAATGTGATGGCCTTTTATGTGGGTTCACAAAAATCAGTTGCTCTGTTGAATACATAGCCTATACTTCTCTCTGCCACAAGGGGTCACACTGGTTAAGACTTCTTCCTTCAGATCTCTCCATAGTCATTTTTCTTGAATTTGTCTCTCTACTCTCACCTAGATTCATTACCTTCTACTAGCTTTTCTGATGATATGTATGACTAGGATTGGGAAGAAAAAAAATCTCCTTCCAACCACAGTAATTCCTTTTCAGAGGTCTGATTTTCATTACATTATTGGCGCCAATTCTTGAACTGACAAACTGATGAAATTCCTTTGACTATTAAAAGCACCCAGAGGCATGGTTAACATGTTTGGTATTAAGAGGCTACTGGCCAAGGCTAGAAGTATACCTTTAGTTGCTGTTGTTCTTCTCCCAGTCAGAATTCACACCTCAAAATAAGATCACAGAATATTTTCATGAATCTTCTTTAATCAACAAAATCTCATCATGAGCATTCACCTCTTATACTAAGCATCTTGTGGTTTACCTTCTAGGTTTCTGTAATTATGTTGTGAAGTGGTGGTAGAATTCCCTCCTTTATCCTCTGCTTCCTGTTAAAAATTTACTGTCCTTAGAAAAATCAGCCTGAGTGTTTTTGGTAAAGTCATAAACCCAAATTCACAAACAATTAGGAAATTAATATCCATCCATGAAGATAAAGGCCTGATAAATGGGGCATTACATGTCCTCTTAAATATATGATGATACAACTGAACAACATCATTTTACAAATTCTTATAGGTCTTGGTACTTACAAAAACCACTTAAATATCTTTAAATATTGGGATTTCTGGAGAAATTTTGGTGTGTTCTGTGTGTGATAGAACACTTGGAAATTTTATTTGGACTTACAGTTGGATTGTCCTAAGACCTAAAAAGAATTATGAAAGAATCTTCAATTCAGAATGGTTTGGTTTCTAACCTAAGGATGAAAGAGTAACTTCCATTAGACCCCTAAGTCTCTAAAACTTTTAGAGATATTCTTATATTTCAGTTCAGATCTTTCTCTTAGAGAGAGTTTCTCTATAAAGGGAAGCTTATGTTTTCCTTTTCTCCATTATTTCCCCTTTTGCTAGCTATTTTATTTCAACAGACTTTTTGGGGTACTAAGCAACCTCTAATTGGCTTATTTAAAATGTTCTCTGTTGAATTTGTATAAATGTGTATTTGGGAGGTAATTGTGATCTCTATCTATAAATTTGTAAATGTATAAGATCTGTGATGCATGAACTGTTTTAATACTCTTTCAACAGTACTGGAGGAAGAGAATGAAAGAGCAATGCTTGTTCCTCCCTGGGACCCCGCAGACCTTTCCTGGATTAGGGATATGGACAAAAATTTGACAAAATCCACCCTGGCCTATTTACCAAGGGCAGCAAATATTTAATCAGGGGAAGGGAGAAGAACTTGGTTCTAGGAGATCACTTTGGAACTTTTGAGCTAGTGGGGGGTGGGCAGTTCTTTGAATGCTTCTAGCAGTGTTTATCTGACTCATCTTGCAAAACAAACTACAAATCTTCTAACTGGCTGTTGAATAAGAAGAACTAATGACTAAAGGATTTGCAATGGGTGATAGGAAAGAGTTGCTTAATTGACTGCTGACTCAATGGATATAGAAAAACAGAAGACTTCTCTTCCCCTCATCACCTTTCTTATGACTTTGAGCTGCCTCCCAGAATCAGATGGGGAGGACTACTGGCCCCATTTCTCTACCTTGCCTCACTGAGTGTTTCCTACGTCCTGACAATGTTAATCTGAGCCTAGGTTTGGGCTGCCTTCAATCAATCAATCAATAAACATTTATTAGACACCTACTATGTGCAACAGCAAAGTCAAAGAAAATAAGGATTGAGAAAAGGACATTGAATTTGACAAATAAGAAATCATTAGAAGGAGTTAAGAAGAGAGAGAGAGGAAAGTAGAGGCACTTGTAGATGACCTTGTCAAGGAGTTTATCTTCAAAGAGCAGGAGAAATATAAAACAATAGTTAGTGAAGATGGAAGGATCAAGTGAAGATTTTTTTTCAGGATAGAGGAGACATGGACATATTTGTAGGTAGTAAGAAATGCTCTAGTAAAGAGGCAGAAATTGAAAATAAGTGAAAGAGTGGGGATTACAGAGGGAACAATCTATTGAAGGAGATGAGATGGAATGGGATTACTTTCCAAGAAGGCACTTGAAAAATGAGAGATGAAGAAGAGGAGAGAAGAGGAAGTTTACAGCAAAAGGTCTCATTTTTTTCTGTAAAATCTTAAGCAACGTTTTCAATTGAGAGGGGGGTAGTTTGAGGAGGGATTAAAAGGTTTGGCAGAGCCACCATGATGTTATGGGAATCTGAAGGTCTTCCCTGCCCCTAGGCCCTTTGCTAAAGTGGCTACGTGACTCTGAGAACCTTCCCAGGTTTGCCCTAATAGGCTGAATGTGGTCACGTGGAGCCTGTGGCGCCAGGCTTGTTTTTCAGGAATGCCCGTGCCTTGTAGCTTTGCGATTGGGCAGTGGGTCCAGAGGGCTGTGACCTTCTCCAAGCCAGGAGAAGGCTATTGCCCTGATGTGAGGTTTTGGTTTGGGGCTCACTTTGAGAAGAGTTGTGTGATTTGACCAGATGAAACTCTGGG